>JAAIXI010000241.1:0-719784 GCA_013403645.1 Heliconius nattereri | reverse complement strand
TATACAAGTAGCAGACGTATTCGTTATACGAGTTGGTTCAGAGAACATATTAAACAAATTAAAAGATTTAAACAAGTTTAGAAGACGGAGGCTTAATGATGTCACCTGTATTATATCTATATTAAAGTCTCCGCATATGATTAAAGATTTACTATTCGAACTCAAATTACTTAGAATATCCTCCATTTTTCCTTCAAATACTTCAAAACTATAATATGTCTATTAATTTCAACGCAGGACAATTCAATGGAGCGTTCATCGGAAAGAGCTACTATATCTGGTCGCGATTTACAACGTATGTCATGTCTTCCTGGCCTTCTCTCTAACGAACGAACTTGACAATTTATAGTTTTCAATATTTACTGTATTGTTACATCCCGAGATCCAGTGCTCAGTCAGTACACAATATATGTATATTAATTTTTTTTAGAAACAGTTCTAGTTCCAGTTCTTTGCCTCCTAAGCCTTGTATATTTTGGTGTACAATATTCAATGTAAGCGGCCTAGGTCTTGTCTTGTTATCTAGTTTAAACTGGAATTTATTATGTCATTATAATTTTTTGATGAAAACTACAACTACAAACTATTTCCTTTGTTATACAATGTATAACAGGGTTTTGTATATTATATGCTACGAAAGTAGCAATTTGTTTTTTAAAATATAAAGATAGATACAATATATCTTCTGTCAACTTACAACTATTATAAATAAACTTATTAATATCTTAATAAAAAAACGTGTCACTATGACGTTGAGTCGCATTATACAAGGTCATATTTAAATTATAAATATACCTATTTTGTCTATCTATAAGGCAAGAAGAATTTGGAAAAGAGCATATAACAAATTTAAATTTACTTTTACTATGTAATTTAAGCAAATTTTCCATACTCTTTACCACATCTTGTCTCCTCACTGACAAACTATTTCCATGTAATAGTACAATAGTACTATGCTCATTTACGTTCATTGACATTATTTTGTTAATATTAAACTGGTAACTGGCTCCAGGCGAACTTGCATAAAAACATTCGAAAAAAGGTAATTAAATAGAGACCCAAAGCCTTGACCTAATTTATCTGAAATTACAATAATATTGTTTGGAGAGGAGCGAGAGGAATTTTCTACATGTAAATTCTTATTCAATATAGTGTGCATGGCCGAGTCATCCACAACCTCAGAATTGCATATCGTTTGACTCAGTGGACTCCGTAACAGCACAACCACAACTGACAAATAAACATATTTGTCAATAATTCAAATCTTTCTACATTATAATTGCACAAGTCAACTAAGTTATTCGCAGCTAGAATATGTTCTCTTATTTCGTTTTGTGAGGTTTCATACTTCTCACTTATTGCTCTGAGGGAGCTGTGCAAGCTATATATTTCACTCTGCAGTAGAAGTGTGTCTCGGTCATACATATACCTACTTTGCTTTAGTTTATTATTATAACACTCAAGCTTTTTAATTAATGTTGAATTATTAGATAGGCCCAGATAAGTAAAAAAGCGGACTGTATATATATATAGGTATAATTCTGGTTAGGTTTAAATAAAATATAAATAAAAAGCGTGCGATCGCGTTGTAGTTTGAGATGCTGTCTAGTCGTATTGGCGCGCTCGGAGTGGTCGAGCCGCGCCGCCCGCTCCCCTCGCCGCGTTGAAGACGTGTGTATCTTGCTAACGATGTGTGCGTTAACATATTCCCAGGCCACCATGGAAAGGCCAGCCCAGCTGATTGAAGAATGCGTCATGTTCAGTCCGATGGTCTATCTTGTAGTGGGCATATCTTATGAAAAGCCCTTCTGATCGTCCCGGTCATTGTCTTGATATCCGCTACTCGAGTCTCTCCGTCAGCTTCCGGATACAGCTTGATTATACGTCCCAGCGGCCATTGTGCCACCGGCAGCGCCTCGTCCCTTACGATGACCAGCGAGCCTTCTGCGAGCGCGCCGTGTGAACGATGCCATCGCGTCCTTTGGTGTAAGTGGGAAATATATTCCTTATTAAAGCGTCTCCAAAAATGCTGGCGCAGAAGTTCGACCCGTTGATGCCGCGGCAGCCGTGCCGGGTCACAGTCGGACACCTGTGGATGAGGTAGCACAGTTAGAGTACGACCAATTAAAAAGTGGAAAGGAGTGAGGGCTGAGAGATCAGATGGATCGGATGAAAGAGGCGTGAGAGGCCTTGAATTGAGAATGCCTTCTATTTGGACTAGTAATGTGTACATTACCTCATATGTGAGGTGTGCCATCCCTAGTACTCTTTTGAGATGATGCTTCACTGATTTAACAGTGCTCTCCCATAGACCCCAAAGTAGGGTGTATATGGGGGAATGAAGTGGAAGCTCACACCTTGTTCTGAAGCACAACTGTAAATTGACTCACTGTGATTTTTGAGAAAGTTGGTGATCACACGAGCAGCACCCACCAGATTTTTCCCATTGTCTGAGTAAATGTTATTAGGTTTACCTCTGCGAGAAATGAACCTGTTAATTGCTGCTATGTAAGACTCTGTCGTCAGATCTGTAACCAACTCCAAGTGCACCGCTTTGACTACAAAACAAACGAAAACACAAATGTAAGATTTGATAAGCACACTTCCACGCCCCTTACGGCTGTTGATCATAATTGGCCCAGCGTAGTCAACACCTACGTCACTAAATATAAAGCTTGCGTGCAGTCTCTGTTCAGGTAACTGTCCCATGATAGGTTTTACAGTTTTTCCTTTAAACCTTTTACATATTACACATGATAGTGTAGTTTTTCTAGCCAGGTTGCGACCAGAAATTGGCCAGAAAACTTGACGTATGTGTGACAACAACAGTTTTTTTTTTTTTTTTTTTTATTTTAACATCTACATCCACGGGCGCATAGTTGCCCGTGCCTTTTTTTATTTTATAAAAGTTATTTTAATGTGGCGTACTTAATGTTAGGACAATTTAAGCTGTACTTATATCTAGAGCTTATACTAGAGGGGTTGGATGAGACCCCTACCGACATTCTTTTTTTATTATTATTATTATATAACTTATTTTATGTAATTACTTTTTACATGTAAAGAACACCTTCGCCTATTAGATTTGGCCTGGCTCATGCAGAACGCCTTCCTTGAGTTTTTGGATCAGTGCCTCTATCACCCTATCATCTCTTTGTGACATTGCCCCTTTTAGGTTCGCCTCCACCACCTCCGTAGATGAAGCGCCCACCGCTCGGCTGATAAAGTTGCCTATTGCGTCTCCGCCGTCGTCAGAGTAATAGACACAGGTGTTGGTGTTGAATTGAATGAATTACTGTTAAGTACATCTCTGTGCGTGAGATGTGTTTGCGACCGGACTTCTGGAAGGTCAGATACGCTGAGATGCCCTGGTTGTTCAGGCCAGCTGTGATTATCATCATTCCTTAAAAAGTCAGGTCCTGAAAACCATAAAGGTGTGTGAAGTAACTGTTGTGCATTGGTACACTTTGTGATGATGTCTGCTGGATTTTGTTTGGTTGGTACATTTGACTCTCTCGACATTTGAGTCTGTGACTTTGTGTTTGACGAATGTTTGTAGTTTGTGTGCAGGCGAATTTATCCAGGATAAAACAGTTATCGAATCACTCCAATAATAACACTTACTCTAGTTTATATTGCGTAGTGAGTTTAAAACTTTATTACTTAAATGAACACCGGTGAACGCGGCACATAATTCAAGTCGCGGTATGGTAAGTGTTTTTAAAGGAGCCACCACGGGGTGGCTTGCCCTTGGCTATTAACAATTGAACACTGATATTGCCGTCTGATGTGACGTACCTTACGTATGTATACGCACGCTCCATACGCCTGTTGCGACGCGTCGCAAAAAATGTGGAGTTCAATGTTATCGCGCGACGAGTCACGGAATGCACGCCGAGGAATAGTTAATTGATTTATAAAAGATAACGATTCTACGAACTTCGCCCATTGTTGTTGTATTGAAACCGGTATTTCACCGTCCCAACTGATGTTATTTATCCACATCTGTTGCATTAGTAATTTAGCCTCGAGTATGCAAGGGCTAATGAGACCTAGTGGGTCGAAAATATGACCTATAGTGGATAAAATTGTGCGTTTTGTGATTTGCTTATGTGATGCAAATTCTGAATGTACTGTGTATGAAATTGTATCGCTGTGAATGTTCCAAAAAATGCCTAATGTTTTCCTAAGCCTAAACCTAGTTTTTCAAGAACGGGGGGACAGTTAGACAGCCATTTTCTAAGTGGAAATTGATATTTCTTTAATTCGGAAAAAACTCGATTAGCAATTTCTAATAGTACTGGCTCGTTATCTGTCCCCGTCAAGAGGTCATCACAATTAAAATCATGCAAGGTGATCTCGGAGACCAGGGGCCTTACTCTTGACGGCGATCGCTATTCAAGATTGACGTCTAACATTGGACAATCCAATCCTGCGGCGACGTAGTTTTGGTACTCTTGAAACCAATATTGTCAATGTTGGATTACTATTTTCTTGGCCAATCGTAACGCCGTTATAACTGACAGTTAGTGTTGTACACTTTATACTGATAACTCTGCGATACATAATAACCATGCATTCCTCTTTTAAATCATTTATTTACATGCACATTTTTTCTAAAAACAATAATAATAAATCATATTTATTTTGTTTTACTTAAAAAACAACGAAACCTTTAAAGTCGTTCTTAAAAATGGATATATTTTATCTGTATGTCTAATTATTTACACTGTATGTTGCTGTTTGCAGTTATAATCAATATATTTCTACAATCGATGTAGATTTTAAAAAGGTTGAAAATGTTTAATTAAGCAAAGTATAACATAGTAACAAGAGTTAAATGCTATTGAAGTTCACGCAAACGAAAACTAAGGGTTATTTGAAAGAAACATACACAAAATTTTATGTTAAGGGCGCGCAAATGTGTATATTTAAAGAAAGATTTATTATTTTGGGTATATTATTAGTCCATTACGTTTATAAAGGGTTATTAAAATAACAGTGTTAATAAAAAAATGCTTTACTACGACATGTCTTTTTATTATAAGAATATTTATACCATTATCATATTATGTATAATATCATAAAGCTTAAGGCTATACATTAGTGCCATAAACAAGTACAAAAAAATTTATTATATTTTATTGTATAAAAAGAACTTTTTTCTTTAACTATATAAAAAAAAACATACAAACATCGATTCTATTCTATTAAACATTGACAGACTCATAATTTTGACCATTTTTGTAAAATTTTGATAAATTCAAAATAATTAATTTGAAAAACTAATATAATTTATTCATTATTTAATTGGTTTCATTAAATAAAACAGTATAGTACAGTAGAATATAATTTTGTAATAAATACATAAGTACATTTTTACTCGGTAATTCTATCAAGCAATAGTAATTAAATATCAATGTTATTTTATATAAGTTTATAAGAAAATTCAATATCTTACAGCATCACTCAGCTATTTTTTATTTTAAGAGTAGTGTTCATTTTAAAACAAACATTGTTAGTCAATATCTTAATATTAAAATAAAAAAATATAAATTTATTTATAAAAACTTTTTATAACTTCTGGATTAAAATAAACCTATTTTCTGTTCATTTTGCAGCTATTATATGTTTTTACTACAGTCAGTTGGTATGTTTGAAGGCTTCTACTTCTTCTGCCTCCAAGTCTTCCAATCCATTTCTAGGGTAATACTTTATCACATATGCTGTCACTTGCAATATGTGTTATTTATTTACAATGCCGCACCCTAGTGTTCCCATTCATGAACATAATTATTTATTTAGATTGAGCAAAAATGTGAATTTTGGTGAAATATTCTTCTTAAGTTCCTGCAAGCTGCATCTATATCTAGAGGTCATCAAATATCCAGTTTTGAGCATACATACAGTCACCTATAAAATGATATTTACTATTATTACATGTGTAATTATATTTACTATGGTAGTTGATAAACTATTAAGTAGCAATGATATATTAGTACTTATTAAATATGTATTTTTACAAAGCAAATACATTTTTTCTGTGATAGTATTTCAATGAGGTAAATAATATTTAATTGTGTGCTCATTCTAATTGAAATTCCTTTAAAAGATGAGTCCACTGAAAATATACGTAAATCTATATTACACATATGAAAAATAAATACTCAGTGATTTTGCTTAGCACTTTAATTAGCAGTTACTATTTATTATATATATAGATTAATACTTAACTTACCTAATATTTTTAAGTTTCAGTCATTAATTTCTCTTTAGATTTTTGGGCTTTATGTGACAAATTCTACTTATTTCTTCGTATCACCTCCAAAACATTGAATAGTTTTAATTTTCCTTTAAATTTCGCGAATCGACGCGTATTTCGTTATTATTTAAGGTCTAATTTATATATGTTTTCCTCAAAACACAATACAAAACCATTTTATTGCCGTTTTCACGAGAAAAATAACAAATCAATCTCTAACAAGTTACTCTTTAGCTATTGACTAAATTCACAATTCCTTTCCAATTTTAGCTGTCATTATAGCTGTCAAAATCGCGTCAAGAGTACCAAATATCACAAAATTGACAATCCTAACGAATTTTTCCAATGATTTTTAGTTAAGGCAATCGACAGGCAGATGGCGCTACTTGATTTCAAGAGTACCAAATGACGTTTATTCTTGATTGATAGTGGGATATTGCCGTCAAGAGTAGGGCCCCAGTTTGTGATCATAATTGTCTGAATGATTTTGTGTGTTTTGACAATTTAGGCCTATTTGTTGGATGCAGTGTGTTGCTAGGTACGGCGCCGATGCTGTGCCATATGTGACAGTGTCGAGCGTGTATGTCTGCAGGGGTTCCGTAGGATTGTATCGCCATACGATTTGTTGTAAGGGCCGCTGATGTTTCACCACTGATATTTGGCGAAACATTTTTTCTATATCAGCTGATATTATATACCTATGTTGACGAAAGCGTATGAGTATAGAAATAAGATCGTCTTGGACAACAGGTCCTACAAACTGAATGTCGTTGAGCGATAGCTTTGTGGATGTTTTTGCGGAACCATCGAACACTGATCTGAATTTTGTTGTGGTGCTTGACTCACGTATAATACCATGATGTGGTGGTACACAGGTGAGCGCTGTATGTCTGTGTTGGTGCTGTCTGCACCTGATTGTATGATTGATTTATTATGTTCTGAATGAATGAATTTATTTTTCTGTGAATGTTTGTTTAAAGTCATGTGACCTAGTTGTATGTACTCTGTTATGAATTTTGAGTACTGTTGTTTATGTGTAGAATCTGAATTCATACGGTTTTCTGCGGAATATTTGCGGAATATTGGCTTGATAGTATGAATCATGAATCAGCATTCAGGTGATTTTTTGAATGGAATAGTGACAACAAATCTGCCATCACTTTGTCTTGTGGTTGTTTGACTAAAAATAATTTCGCAAGCATCTGAATCGCAGAGTTCGTTGATTTGAGAATTAGATAAGCTATCTAACTCCCAAAAGCGGGATAACTGATCTGAATTGTCGTTATTAAAAAAACAACTGTTTGTGTGTTTGTTGTGGACCCTGAAACTAACCAGCCTAATTCAGTTTCGTGTAGTGTAGGCTGTTGTTTACCTAAATGAATCTGACCCCTGCCAATTATTTGCCAGAATATGTCGGCGCCTATCAATAAGTCAATTGGGGCGGGTTCATAAAACTGAGGGTCGGCTAGTTTTATATGTTTAGGTACATTTAAACCTTGTGGATCGATGCGCATGTAAGGTAATGAATGTGTTATTGTATCAAGTACCAAACATGACAAATTGGCTGCGAAAGAACTATTACATGATTTTATTAGAACATTTGTGCGATGAAAATTTTTTATATGTTGTTGATTTATGCCTGAGACTGTACCGCGAATGGGTTCGAAAGTGAGATTGAGCTTTGTACCCAGATTATTTGTAATGTAACAGGAGGTACTTCCATTGTCCAGCAATGCTCTCGCCAAGTGTGGTTTTCCATCACTGGCGCTGACTTGTACTACGGTGGTGGAAAGTAAAACTGAGGTGTGTTGTGAATTACTGTTACTAGCGAGTGTGGTGTGCGCAGTGTCCTTGGATGGTTCCTTATGTATGTGTAGCATTGTGTTACGTTTTTGTTGACAATATTTACATGCTCCCCTACGACAAGATTTTGTTTCGTGACCGTTATGCAAGCAGTTCGCACAGAAGTTGGAAAACTTGGACACCTTTTCTATCCTCTTTTCCACTGTAATTTGTTTAAATTGTGGACAAGCGTATAGATAATGGTGACCTTTACACAAGGGATAAGGAATGCGAGAATGTTTATTATCTTTATTGTCTGATTTGAATGATTGTGGTTTTGAATCTAATTTATTTATGTTTTTAGCGTCTTCAATATTTTGTAAAAGAAGGGAATGATCACTAATACATGTTGTTAAATCTTGAAATATAGACTTATCCCTTGTAATTTTTTTAATTGTTTCATTCCAATATCTGATTGTTGCGATGTCTTATTTGGAGGTAATAAGATACAATGTTAATTTACATTGTATCTACTGTGGGTTCGCCTAAATTATTAAGTGCTCTGAGGTTTTTGTTTACTGTGTCTAGTAATTGTCTGAGTGATGTTGCAGATTCCTTTTCAATGTTTTTTTATGGTGAATATTGCGTGAAGGTGATTGTGTATTAGTTGAGAAGTGTTGTTGTACCCATCTGTGATAAGTTCCCATGCTACCTGGTAATTATCTGATGACATTTCTAATGATTTAATAACTTCTTAAGCCTCACCTTGCAGAGATGCACGCAAATAGTGAAACTTTTGAATATTATCTATTGATTTGTTTTTGTGTATGAGTGATTCAAAAGTATCTCTGTACTCGAGCCAATTTTGATATTCCCCTGAGAAGTGTGGAAAGTCAATGGTGGGTAATTTAATGAATGCTTTAGTTGCTGATTCACCTGCAGTTGGAGTTTGTACTACAGACCCGTTGACGCAAGCAGTTTCATTGTCTCGCAGCAGCAGGATACCGAGCGCAAGTTGATACTGGTATTCCATTTCAAACTGCTCCCGTTCCTTCAGCTGTTCATCTGAACCCCCAATAATGTCGTCGATGAGTGCTTGGTTTTTATCAAACTCAATTGCAAGGGACTTGTAGGACTCTAATCTATTATTAATTTGTATAATATCTAAATCAGACAACGGTTTATTGTATTTTAATAAAGATTCAATATAATTTTTGAAAATTGTGACCTTTCCTTTATGACTAGATCTACTTTTTTTGTATGTATTGAGTTGAGAAGAATCATAATCATCTAACTTGTTAGATGTTTGGGCTGAGCTAGAATCAGTCATGATTGAAATTTTATTAAAATTATGTAATTAGATAAGTAGGTAATTGAAACGATACTTAAATTGGATAGCAAATGTGGCAGGCACAGTGTGATGATCACGCAACTTGACCAAATTACCCTCGATGTGAGGCTAACTCGATGCGCTGAGAACAGGGCGATGTAAGCTGTTTAGGAAAGACATTTTTTTTAGAAAGCAATAAAGTAATGAAAAGAAATGATTGGTGATAAGAAAGAATTAAATTTCGAAAAGATCGGCAAGAAAATTATAAAAGTAAAATGTAGGTAGGTGATAAGTGGAAAAAAAATCTGATGCAATAGTTACTTACGTATAAATTATTGCTTATTTTTTATTGTAATGGATGATATAATGCTTAAAAGGGAATGGATGGCTATTAAGCAAGTTCACTAAATGTTTGATAATGAGTATGATGACACTGAATGTGCACTTTAGTTAGTTTAGTTTAGTTTATACTTTATTGCACACAAATAAAAGACAAATAATAAAACAAATAGAACAGAAAAGACATAATAAAAAACAAGTACTCAAAGGCGGCCTTATTGCTTCAAGCAATCTCTTCCAGGCAACCTTTGATAACAGCAAANTGGGTGGGATTTTTGTCTGAGGCAAATATTTAAGTCTGCAACTAAGCTTCCAGCTTGTCAAGCAAAGTGAGACGGTATGGTGCCTAAGTGTGAGTTACTCACTATAAAAGTGAACTTTGTGTAATTTAGTATGTTGTAAATATACAATATTGAAAGAAATACTCCCCGGGTTTCACAGAGAAATTCAAAAGTCCTTCCGTTGGCACAATGACAGACGACAGGTCACGGCGGTTACACAGTCCAACGTTAGTAATCTTACAGTTAGGGGTATTTATAACACTAATAACACGTATTTAGGTGATTTTAGAATATACACAGTGAATCATATGAATTAATATACATTAAATAATCCTTTTAAATAATTTAAATTACGGAGCTACTATATTGGCATGTTGCCTTGGCCAGTGTTGCCAGTCCAAAACGGTCACTATTGTATAAAATATAATTTTTAATTTCGCCATTCAAACGTTGTTGATAATTTTCAAACGTGGTTTCGCTAAACATTCATGAGAAAGTGCCACAAGACTCAAGTACGGCCTAGGTGGCGTGCAACTTTGATATACGCTATTCTGCTCAGCTTCATTTACAATAGTTTCTGGATTATCACAGTGGCTTGGCTTGATAGCCTTGTAGAGTCGCTTTATTCTGTCGACATAGTACGAGTACATTATCTCGATCATATTCAGATTCCTGAATGCGCACACGTAACGCGAGTTCTCCAGAAGAGCTTGGTACTTGGGTATCAAAAAGAAACACTGTCAACACGTCTAACATAGAGCATTTGAAACTGAGGCATGTATACGTCCGAGGGAACTATCCGGCTTTTACCCTATTTGATCGACACATAGTACAAATTTACTTGTACACTTTTCCACTTGAGTTTAGTCGAATCAGAAGAAGTTCATAATCTGGAATTTGATAAATACATCGTTTTTGTTTTAATCACTTAGATGCACGCCGGTCGGACCGTCTTATGTGGCAGGGTCGCCATGTAAGTTGAGGCGTTCGGGACACCTAAAGAAACACTGTCCTTCATGAATAGTAGTTTATTACTAAATTAACAAAGATACAAGTTTATTACGCTATACGCACACACACGAGTATACACACACACACATATATGCACTACAGTGTGCATGTGTGCGTGTGTGCGTACTGTTATAGGGTCCCACGCGGATGTCTTTTTAAAAAAAAAGATTTATTAATTATAAAGGATATTTATTTATTATAACAGGATATCACTTAATTATGATTACAATGGGACCCTTAAGTTACCGCGCTCGTGAGTCGTTGGATTCAGACTGACTAACTTGATATTCTTCTCAATCTGAGAGACTCGCAAAAGATGCTGACAGGGAAATATGGAAATTGGAGTAAGGGTTATTACATACATGGCTAGTATATAACAGCCCCCGGGATAGGAGTAAACTTACCCCTGAAGGGTTAAGTTTAGGTGATTGTGGTTCGGATACTGGGTAAGGGAATTGCAGAACTGGCGGATTCAACATCTTCGGAGAGTTCCCCAGAATTGTTACAAATATTTAAACATTTTCTAGTTTTTATAAACTTAAGAATTAGAATTAGGATTACAATTATAACTATGATGCATATTATAATTGTGGTATATGAATAATAATGTCCATACAATACAATATGTGGTTTTTTAATTAAACCGTCCAACTCTGTTATAACATGGTTAATATCGACATTATATTGAGATGAAATGGAATCAAGGTTAATATGCGTTAAATTATAAGTACGGATATAAGGTTTTGATTCTAAAAGTTTTTCTGAATTACAACAAGAATCATTTAATAAATTGAAATTAGTAACAATTGGTCGTAAATTAATTACTTTTGTATTTTTCGGTATTAACCTCGAGTCTTTATAATATGCTATACAATTTATAGGTAAATTTAAAATTCCTGTGCCAGATATTATTAATTCTTTGATATTTGAATTTTCACAGTCAATAGATATTTTAGACGGATATATACATATATCCATTTATTGTTAGACAAAGTTTGCCAAATTTCTAAGTGACCTTGGAGAAATTTGGTTTTATAAATTAAAGGGACATATTTTAAAACTTTTGAAAATATTTCCGATTCGCAGATCGGAGTAGTTAAACTAGAATAAACATTTGAAATATTACAAATATAATCAATCTTATTTAATAACATACAACTACCTAAGTTATCTAACTTACAGTAATATGATCTGTCTCGAGTTATAGCTAAATATTTTATTGAAGGAATAATTGTAGTGTAAGTATTATTAATGACAGACACGGGATAAGGAATATTATGATACAAATTATATGTTTTTGTGTTTACCAAAGGTACTTTAAAGACGAATATAATTTTATTATTATTATAATAAGTAGCGATTTCAGAAACATTCATTAATATGTAAATATTTTCCAAAGATATACTTACAGGAAATTGATGGTAATCAGCTATAAATCTATAATTTTCTACAAGTTCAGTAAACAATTGTTTGGGTGTTATTATAGTTAGGGAGGCGAAGCAGCAAACTGTGGAGTCAGTCGAGCGTCATTGAGACCTATTGGGTTACGAAGCTTAGATGATAACAAGAAAAAAATGTCATATAAAAAAAATCGTTTGACCGGTGGGTTGAGGGGCTATAGATTTTCAAAAATGTAAAAAAAAACTGTTCCATGGACATACTCGAGCGCGTCAGATATTGATATCATCAATTGCCTACGTCTTCTTAAACATGAAAATATGTTAATCTGACAGTTTCCATGGTGGAGGTGGTCGTACGTAAGAGTTAAAAATGGCAAAAAAAAAATATTGTCGAGCGCGTCAGATTTTCTAAGGGGGTGTTAAGTGAACCTAAAAAAAAGCTCTTATGTAATAATCTGACGATTTGGATGTGACGCAAGCTCGTAATCGTTGTTTGAAAATGCAAAAAAAAATCGTCACTTTGAAATACTCGAGCGCGTCAGATTAAGATATATATGGTTCATCTTCATCCCCTAGACGTGATATCTCAAAATCAGACGATTATCTGAAGGGACTTGCTTAATCTGACAATTATTAATATTTTTTTAAACCAATACAATGAACAAGTCAGCTTTACGTTGTATCCCATACACAGCAGGGTAGGCAGAGGGAACCTAAGGTTAAGACACTCTGATCCCCACTTTCTGCCAAGTTTTCAAGGCATTGAGTGTTGAGTAGCAGCACTTAACGTCGCTGTTTTGCCTCGACACCAGAGCTAAGAAATGGAAATATAAATTTAAATAAATATTTCATCTCCTGGAATGGAGATTGAACCCATAACCAGTAGGTTTTACAGCCACACTCTGTGCCACTGCGCCACGACTAGCCTCAATTTTTTTATTCATTGAACATAATCAATTGAAAAGCTCAAGAAATAGAATGTAAATAAAAGAGTGTATGTTTGAAGTACAAATATTAAGTTTATAAGTTTATAACTAAATACTAAGTTTGTAAGTAATAGTAGTAATTTTTAAATTTAATTATCTTGTGATTATTTTTTTATTTATGATTCTGACGACGAAGATTCATCGGAAGAATCATCTTCCTCCTCTAACTCAATTTCATAGTCAGATTGCGTAGCTGTAACAAACAAATATTAAAATATTTAACAATATTTTTTAATGAATTATGTGTTTTTTTAATTATTGAAGAAAAAATATACCAAATTCTGGAGTATCTTCAAGAAGTTCAGGTGTTATGACTACATCCTCAAGGATATCAGATGTTACGACTATATCTTCATACGCTTTCGGTAATTGATCACCTGCAAACCAGATAATTTCGTACTTTCCGTCAACTATTTTCCATCCATAGTTCGTTGGTAGAAGATCAATAATGTTTGCATGATGGGCATTACTCCACAAACATGCAATAAATCTTGTGCGTAACACTTGTTGGAGTAACTCCGATTGACAGGGTGGCAAGTTGCTCGCATCGTAATCCCGGATACTCAAGGAGAACGGTTGTGATTTGTCTTTTAACTTGTACGTATTATTGAAGATGATAATCCTAGCCTGATTGACGTCGTGTAGCTTTTTCAGCCCATACAAGTGGCAAGTAAAAGACTGTATGATGTTAAAAGAATCCTGCACATTATGCTTCTGTGATCCCAAATCCATAAAGGCTGTTTGGAAACATTCTGAATTCATCAATAATTTCAAAGGTTTCTTTTTGCCTCGTCGGTAAAATGCTGGGTTATAATCGCAACCAGTGAACGCATGCAAAGCGGGAAGTGCCTTCGAAATTTTTGGGCCTAACTTATTGTAGAGCGCGGATATGTTATGTATCGGCGTGCATTCCCAACTCCAAGATCCATCCAGACTTCTACTGTTGCTTGCAGATGTTCCATGTTCGCCAACATGATGACAACAATATCAGTATCAGAAGTTCTGATAGTAATAGTAGAATATTCTTTTTGTTGGCAAGCAAGAAATACTATCTTTGTATCAGCTTCTTCGTGATCAGGGCATGACAAATCATAATTAATGGTTCGTGTTACTTTGTTATCAGTAACAGAATATTCATAACATAAATCGTGTATTACTTAAATTAACTTATTCCCGATAATCGCTGCCATCTCCTGCTCAGCCCAATAATCGATCAAAAACTTGACAATAGCTTCCTTAAACTTTATAGTTTTCAAATCTTTTCTAAAATCTGCTGTTCTCATTTGTTGAGGACGTAAGATGTGCAATTCCTTGTCATCTACACTGCCTCGAAGAGAATGCTCATAATCTTTTATAGGGGGTGTGAAGTAGCGAACAAATACAATGGCAATTCTACTTGCAGCGTTATTAATAAGGTATCGCAATATCTTCTTTGTCACACCTCCAAAACTACGGGGCATTTCTTTAAAGGTATTTAAAAAAAAGAAGCCATCTACAATTACAAGGACGATTTGGGGTGGCGGTTGCTCTACATCTTCAACTTGTTTCTCTAACTCATGAATTAGTACACATTTATTCGTCTTGTTTACCGGAGTTATAGGAAAGCAAAGTACTTTTTCCAGGTCTACACTCGTTTCAAGGGATAAGGCTAATAACCGACCAAATAAATCTCGCTGCAACTTAACTTCGTGTACCCTACCACCGATTTTAATTTTTCTTTTCTTCTTGAGGCTTGCAAAAGTCACCACTGTATTTCTTTTTAGTGGCTGGTGAAACCTGTCTGAATTTAAATTGCACTCAATTATGAATCGATCTCGCAATAATGTTCCTCCAGACACTGTCTGGAGCAAACAGTTTGTAATGTCTAATGGGGCAGATTGCTCCGTTGAAATGTTAAATAACTGATCTTTATTTACTAAGGGAGAGAATGGATTAATGGTCTGCAGGACACTGTTCGAAAAAGCTTCAATTTGGATGGTTTGTTTTTTCATTCTATTTGGGTGGAGATCAGCAGCAATATCATGGTAGTTTTTGTGAAGTCCTGCACGAGTAAGTACATGAGTTAGGATTCTTGTTCGCGCCCCATGATTTTTAGCCCAACGTTGTCTAGCAGCGATTGAATTCGTGATGTTAATTATTCCAGTAAGGCGACGAGTAGCATCACAATTAATCGTCTGCTCTAACATTAAATCTACAGGAATACGTGAGAAAGGCTTGATGGTTCTTCTGATTCCAAACGAACCCTTAGCCATTTCAGTTCGGAGGCCTGGATGTGTATTATCTACGTGTTGCAGTAAATTAATGTAGTACACTAGCCATCGACTATAGTTGGGTTGATTGTAAAAGAAAAATAAACTGACGATTTTCGCAGTGGTATATAAGTATAAATCTAAATCTCCAACTCTAATACTTTTAATGAATAAGTGGTAAAGATATATAAGATCGATGTACATAGCGTAAAATTGTGCTGTTTTTCCGTGCTTGCCATCTAAAGTGTTTTCTGTATATTCTTCATAAGATTCAATGAGACGTTGTGTTTCTACATGCTGAACTTGTGGAGAGACATCTTTATGAGCCAAAAATGCGGTGAGATATTCTAACACTGATTTCCCAATTGTAAATTTTTTGTTTTCCAAAAATGCCTCGATATGTAATTGTTGCAATGCCAATGCCATGAGAGAGTGTTTACATCTGTTGTAATTTTTGCCGCTAATAAAACATGACACTGAACCACTAGCAATCAATTCACATTCAATCATGATATTACTCAGTCCACAATCTTCAATAAAAGTGCCAACTGCCTTGAAAAAAGCCATTTCAATATGAAAGGCCCCTAAATGAATAAAAATTTTGTCAAATTTTGGAGATTCTTGAGCTTGAATACAATAACCAATGCGAGCAATAGCTAGATCATAGGTGATCTGGATATAAGGAGCTTTACATTCATTTGCAATATCCTGACTTAATTCTAGAGTTTTCAAGACAGTTGAATTACTGGTAGGAGATTCGTTTATGGGAGTAAGATATGACACTTTTTGAACTCGTGAATCGTCTATCAAAATCTTGCTGTGAAATCCAACCCACATTGGAACGTCGGATGTTTTATACTTATGTAATAACATCCAAGTAACGTCCAGCTGTTTCGATATACTCAAACTATCTGGAACTTTATTAAGCTTTGAGATGTCTAGATGACTCCAGGTAGGAATTTTTAATTTCTTGGTGAAGTGGAATTTTTAATTTTTCGTTTCAACGAAACGGTCGAAATTGTCAAATGCGACACCAGTATTGAAGTCCGGGCGACGTATAATATCTTCAGGACATACGTGAGCATTATTTACCGTTGAAAATGTCAACTCAGTCTCCAGCTCTTCTAAAATAGTGTAAGAGCAACAGTGTCCATATCTTAACAGTATATTAACAAGTTTCTTACTGTTGCATAAGCTCTTCACTGCCAAACCTAGGGTGATGTGCTTAGATGTCTTAATTTTATGACTAAAAGCTGCGTAAATCAGATCTTGTTCAATGGAAAAAATAGAAAGTTCATTCTTATTTTTTCTATTTTCCCGTGCTTTTTTGGATATACGAGAAACATCGCCACAAATGAATGATTCAAAAAACAAATCTTCAGCTGTACAATTTTCAGACAATTCTCTTCTGGTTGAGTTAAGGATTTCTTCGCGAAGTTGTGTTGCAACTGAACGAATTGTTTCGTTTACTGCCATTGTTTTAAATAAATCCTTGTAGGTCAAAAGAGTGGCGGAAAATGGAGCAAGGAACTTATTCTTCTCAGCGTAAATAATTCTAATCTTTTTGTCAAAAGTAAATTTTTCAAAAGTTTCTACTAATTTTCTTCCCAAGTGACGGTCTGAGAATGAAGAAATAGTTATAGAATTAGACAATAAACTATATTGCTTTTCTTTTAAATTTAACAAAAAATATTGCTAAAAAAATATATTCAATATTAAATCAGCTTCACACCATATATAACAGATTATGTAGAGAGAACTTAGTATTAAGACACTTCGTCCCCGCTTTCCACCGAAATCTGGAGGCTCTGACCAACTACGCCATACATTCTCTTAGTTAATCTTAGTTGGTCAAAGCGCTTGGACAGTTTCAAAAGAGGCGCGGACTTAAATTCTGCTATGTTAAAATTTTTAGGTTTTCTAACAAATAGTTTTCCTTCCTAAGTGTCTAATAACAGTTTGTAAACTTTGTAACATTTTGTAAAAATATTTAAATACATATTTCAATTCATCGAGTGGGATCGAACCCACTACCAGTCGCGTTGAAAGTCACACTTTGTACCCCTGCGCCACGACTGGTCTCAAATATTTTTAATTTTATTTACTATTTGAAATCATATTACAACTTACTCGTCTGTCAATATAGCAGCCTCAGTAGACGTAGAATTAACATTAGCATGAGATATGGAGCACTCTCCAGAAACAGGAAAATGTGACTCAGAGCACTCTCTAAAAACAGGAGCTTGTGATTCGTGGCCATTTCCTGTAACTTCTGATGCCTTCTCATTTTCCACTAAATTTTGCTGTTGTTTTAAATACTGAAAGTCGGGCGGTATTTTTATAGATGTAAATAATTTATAACAATGTGAGTGATATACTTTATCTAATGATGATTCAATGAAAAGTTCTAGATTATCGTATGTTGTCCGTGACTTTCGGAGAACCGGTTTGCTCCGCCGATATTCTAAAATATTGATACATTTCTGTAATTTTCCTAATGTAAATTTGATTCTATTTTGCAAAATAGCTTCACCACAAAATATACATTTTACATTAATATCACTCATTATAAACTTTAATTTGCAGAAATTTTATAGAAATTACAAAATTATCAAAACATTTGCAAATACGTTGTTAACACAGCTGCCATGGCAACAGAAACCAAAATCGAGATGGAGTGAGAGAGTAATAGAAATACGAAGAGAGGAATATAGGCAATTCTTAGGTACCTACATTAATTTTATCGATCAATTTCTATTACTTCGGCTTGTGGAATTTGTCAGATTATATGTTTTTTGTAATCCTTGAATGATTCCCTTCAAAATAAAAAAAAAATTAGCCGCGCTCGAGAATGTCCAGTTAACGTTTTTTTTTTAACAACTTTGGAGCCCTCCCCCTCCTTTGCGTCACTCTCAAATTGTCAGATTAGTGGAATATACACGATTTAGCATGTAACTAACTTACCCTATCTTAATCTGATGCGCTCGAGAATGTCCGATGATCAATTTTTTTTTACTAATCTGATCCTTTATGCTAGACGCGCGGTCATATATAAGAAGCTCATATTTGGTGGAAGTACGTAACCGAGTACAAGGAATTCCCAGTATCTTAATCTGATGTGCTCGGATGACTCCACAAAGTCCCCTCTTCGCCGCCCCTACTATTATGGATGGATGTAAAATATTTGTTTTGCTAAACATTACTCCATTTATTACATCTTCCAATTTAAAAGATAAAACTAAAAATGTACTCTCTATTGTATTCAGAATTTCATTAATTTTTGATTTTAAATATAAATTTTCGGATAATAAACTTAAATTGTGCTGTGCGCGAGATAGAGCATCAATTGCGTAGTTTAATTGCTGCTCATTTGCATTAAATTTGTTTAAGGTCTCTTTTGCAGAAGAAAGAGAGGAAGTAGTGACCAAAATATTTTCTTTAATTAATTTGGACAACTGTGTTTGGTCATTTTCTATGGTTTCAATGGCTTTACTATACTCAATGGCATCATTTTCGTCCATAGTTCCGAATAAATGTTTAAAAACTGTGCCCACACCACTAATCCAAGCCGACCTTTTTGATCTAAATTCAATTAAATGTGAAATGGATTCGAAGTCGCGATTTATGCCATTATATCTAACTAAAAGCGACTGGTGCATCTTGAGACATTCCATATTAGTATAGAGAGCACTTTGTTTACATAACAGCTTAGAGGTACTTATCACACCGTTCAAGTTTTTTATCTGAGGTTCTATGTATGAAATATCTATAGGAATTACTACGTTTAAATAGCCATCTATTAATTTAATTGACCCGATGGGGTCAAAATATATACCGGAAGTATTCGTAGAGGTTTCGATGATGGCTTCTTGTGCAGAGGATAGAAAGCTGCAAGCAAGCAATTTTAAATGTAACTTAATTAATATATATTATTTATTTATTCTAAAATAAAGGTAAAAATACTTAATAAAATATGTTATACATTATACGTGCAGAGCTTAACTACTTTTGACGAGCTAACTTGACCTCATGAAAGTGATGGGTGACATGTCCTCGATTAATTAAGAGAGTTAGGCTATTCCTGCCATTTACCTTTATTATTTTATAAGGTCCTTTCCAAATAGGGGAAAGGGCTTTACGCATTCGAAGATGATGTTTTAAGTAAACATAGTCACCAGCATGATATCTAGTTGGTCGAGTTTGCTTATCATAGTAAGCTTTGGAAGGACTCTTTGGATTTATTTATGTAATCAACAGCTTTGTCACGTGTATATTTAAGACGATGTTGTAGCATTCTAACATAGTCCGGGTAGGTCGCGTCTAAAGCAGATTCATCAATGGAATTTCGTTCGTATGGAGTATAATTAGTGGTAGAGTGAACTGCTGTATTATAAGCTAGCATAGCTGTATACACATATTTAGGCCAGTTGTCTTGTTTTTCGGATATGTATGATTTCAGATATTCTTTCAACGTGGAATGACTACGCTCTAAGGCTCCTTGTGTTTGAGGATGGTAAGGAGACGACCATAATTGTTTTACTTTAAGGGATTTACAGGTTTCTTTGAACATGTCGGCAGTAAAATTGGTACCTTGATCGGTAAGGATAGTTTTAGGGATGCCATATAAGGATATAAAATGAAGTAAGCACTCGCTGGTTTCCTCTGCTGTGGTACTACGAATTGGATACGAATTGGATATTGAATATTTTGTTAACTCACCCTGAAGAGTCAGGATATATTTAACTTAGGCAGTGCCAGATTCAGGAAGAGGTCCGACTATGTCGAGTGAAAGTCTCTCGAAAGGAGAAGTAGATGTACAGGTTATCTGCATTGGTGCTCTATTTATTTTCTTTAGAGCTTTATTAGTTTGGCAGGAAGTACAATCCTTGACATAGTTTTCTATTTCATATCGCATATTTTTCCAATAATATTGTTAACGAATTTTATTGAACATCCTAATGGTACCAAGGTGTCCAGCTACTGGAATGTCATGATATTCGTGTAAAAATTTTAATACTTCAGGAGGACTAGGATAATAAATATATTATCCTAGTCCTTCTGAAGTATTAATTTTTTTTCGATAAATATGGATTTCAGTATTAGTATTATGAAATAAATGTGTTATAATATTATATATTTTAATATATGTAAATTTATCGAATGGATTTTTGAAGTCAGTAATACCTATTTCACTTCAAAGATATCACTATAGGAACAAGTATCGAAGTGGTGTATTTTGGTAAATAGAAAATAGTATTTCCTGTTGTTATGCATAAGCATTTTAAAAGAAAGTAATGTTCTTTCTGAATTAATAAACGATTCAAAGTCTGGAAAATTCGACAAGATCTCTTGAACATACTGGTTAGATTCGTCCACGTCTTGGGATGTAGGTATAATTAGGATTTTACTTTGACTTTTCAGTATACTATCATTATGTTCTACAATTTTAGTGGTCTATTTTGCTGTTGCAGGGATTTTCAAATATTTTGTGTAATTACTAGCTGTCTCAGGTAAGTTTTCAATATTCTCTACATTTAAATATGGACTTGTATTTTCAGTTTCACCGAAAACAGTGGGACTAGTATCACCAGGAGAGGGATTAGGTGAGGTTTACAATTAAACAGCCATATCAAAGGCTTGTGGTCAGTGAATATTTTGAAACGTTGTCCAAAGAGAATAAGGACGGAAAACTTTTGTACCGTAAACTATTGCAAGACACTCTTTTTCAGTGACACTATAATTACACTCTGCTTTATTTAGTGTCCTGGAAGCATAAGCAATAGGTCTATCCTTGCCCACATCACCCTGTGATAGGATAGCGGATGTAGCATAGTTTGACGCATCACAGGTTAAAATGAAAGGTTTTGTAAAGTCGGCATATATGAAAATTGGTGCTGTTACAAGTTTTTCTTTAATTTGTTCAAATGCTACTTGCTGACTGTTTGTCCACATGAAAGGAACATCCTTTTTAAGGAGGTTAGTAAGGGATTTGGCATGTTTTGAAAATTCAGGAATAAACTGACGATAATAGGAAGCTAATCCAAGAAAAGATTTTATATCCTTGGGGCTTTTGGGAATTGGAAATTCTGTGACTGCTTTAAGTTTTTCAGGATTTGGTTTTACACCGTTTTCACTTATTATATGGCCTAAATAACCTACTTTTTTTCTGAGAAATTTACATTTTTCAGGTTGTAATTTAAGATTACAATTTCTTAGACGATAGGGAGAGTTATATATAAGGGAGAGTTTTTCCATATGGAAAGCTAAGTCATATGAATAAATGACAATGTCATCTAGATATACAAAGCAATGTATTCCTTGTAATCCCGATAAGACTGTATTCATTGTTCGTTGAAATGTTGCAGGAGCATTCTTCAGACCGAATGGCATCCGATTAAACTCATAGTGCCCTTGTGGAACACTGAAGGCTGTTTTTGGTTCGTCCTTGGGATCCATTTTAATTTGGTGAAACCCAGATGCTAAATCTAATGATGAAAAGTATTTACATTGTCCTAATTGATAATAATAAGAATATTTCGTTAATTTGTGGAATAGGATAGCTTTCACCGATTGTAATATCATTTAATTTCCTATAATCTATCACTATTCGCCATTTTCTTTGTCCTGAAGAGTCTAATTTTTTTAGGAACTACCCAAATGGGTGAAGACCAAAGAGACTTTGATGGTCAGATAATATTTTGATCTAACATCTTGTCGATCTGAGACGTCACTTCCTTCTTATGCATTTCAGGAAAGCGATATGACTTTATATTAATTGGTTGTGAAGTTGATGTCTGAATTTCATGTTGCACTATATCGGTAAAGGATAATATATCTCCGGGTAAATGAAATATGTCGGAATATTGGCTACAGATTTCTTGTAAATTACTGGATTCCTCAGAATTCAAATGTGACATTCTTAATAATTCAAATAATTGTTTTATTCTATTAATGCTATCATATTTATTGGATTCCTGTATTTTCTCATTAAGTATAGTATGATCAATGGGATAGAGACTAAGAGAGATTAGAATTTATTTGAATATTTTCATCTGAGGTATTAAGTATTGTCAAATTAACTCTATTTTTTTTTCACGCTTACAGCACAGTTTGCTATTAACATATTTTCAGATAATTGCTGATCAAAAATAAGTCCTTCACCTCAGGATTTTCTACAGAGCACTCAATTACGGTTTCATATCGCGGAGGAATGATGTAAATAGGATCATAGAATTGTAGTTTCACACTAATATTTTCGAAACTAAGGATATCGTTTGTGTAATCAATATTACAACCGAAAGCTGTAAGGAAATCGGTACCTAGTATACCATCATAAGGGAGATTAATACTTTCAATGACGTGAAATTTGTATTTGATTTTACTTTTTCCTGATAATTTCATTTGTAACATAAAATGACCTAACGTGGAAGTGGTTTCATTTCCGGGATCAATTCCTTTTATCTGAACTGGTTCCCTACATAATTTCGGCAATTTAAGAATAGATGATTTTTTTATTAAGCTGATAGCTGAACCAGAATCTACTAATAAAGTAATGGGAATATCTGAAATTTGAGAAAGAACTAAAATATGAGGTAATAACTTTTTTGACGTATCGATATTTATTTCGTAAATTATGTTATTTATATCATTGTTAGGGATACACTCAGCAGTTATTGGATATTGTTTCATACTCGACAAACTTTCTATTTCAATTTGTTTACAATGCCCTTGGATAACAGAACCCTGAATGGTGCTTCCGTTTTGGGGCTGGTTACCCTGCTGTGTAGCACACTGGATATTAGGATTTTGAGTAGTGCTTCCGTTTTGGGGCTGGTTACCCTGCTGTGTAGCACACTGGATATTAGGATTTTGAGTAGTGTTTCCGTTTTGGGGCTCGTTACCCTGCTGTGTAACAATCTCGATTTATGTAATTCTATGCCGACTTTCAAGAACTGTCCCGTGCGGCACCCTGGTGGGACACCTAAGGGTTTAAATGATGTTCCTCCGTTATATTGAGGTAGCCATCATTTTGTACATCCTCTGGATTTTCATATAATGGCTCTTGGACAAAGTTAACAGGTCTGGGGGCAACATTGTTAAGGTTACCTCCCTGACTAAATCTGTTTTGACTTGGCCTAGGCTGTTGATATTCGTTATTATAGTAGGCTCGTCTTTGGCAATCTTTTGTCAAGTCATGACCTACACTTTTAAAATACCGACAAAATAGACTGGAAGTTCTAGGGGTTGATGATTGACCCTGCCATGGATTTGAATTTGGTTGCCCAGAGGATTGGCTTAGTGGTCCTTGACGAAAATTAAATCTTGTAAATTGTTTATTATTATTTGGATGAGGATTATCTTGTCTACTATCAAATTTATTTTAATTCTTTTTATACATTGTGTGATAAATTTTCTCCTCGGAAATGGCTAAATTTATTGGTTCGTTTAGATTTCCGGGATTGCGACATCGCACAATGATTGATAATCGCGGATGGTAATCCCATAAGGAAATGATGGAGGGCTAAGTCCTCCATAGCTGCTATACGCCCGGCAAGCTAACTCTTTTTGGTGTTACTGAGTGATGCTTCTGTCAGTAATTGCGACAAACAACTTTCTAGGCGTAATGCATATTGGCTAACTAACTCCTGCGGGGCCTGCCTGCTCTCTTGCAAATCTGTTAAGAGATGAGAATAATGCTTCCTTTCGCTAAATTGCTGTCTTAAAAAATCTTTGATCTGTTCCCAAGTTGGAAATTCTTTTATTGAACAAGCAGTCTCCGCTTTCCCACTCAGTTGGCTAAGTATATATTTTAAAAGGATGGGTTTCCGAACTGTACTAGCGAGGTCATATGCATTATTACAATTTATTATGAAAGAAATTGAGGTTTCCCTACTGCCATCATAAGGTTTAATAGAGTGTGTTTAAGTCCATCTCTACGGATAAAATAGCTGGTCCAGTCACCTTAGGGGATGTTACGGGTTTATTTGACTCTGCACTACAAGGCAACTCCGGAATGTATATATTTAACTTTTCGTCTTCCTCCTTTTTTGTTATTTTAGGCATAACTGATATATTATTATTGGAAATACATAATTATTTTATACACAAATTTATATTGAACATTTATGATGTATTATAACAGATCGCTAAAATAATCTTACACAATAGACTCACTGGAATGCGGCTACATACACCGTCGTAACGATACATCGGGATAAGAGATGCATTCCGGATAGCAAGGCGACGCTCCGACGCAATGATGATGGAAACTTAAGTTGTGGATATTTATTTAGATGGAAGGATGCTCAGGGTGATTGCCAGGATACGTCTTATCAGGCCTCAGGATACTAATTGGTGTTAGACTTCACTTTCTTAACACTTTTTTTTTGCACTCACACGAAACACAGTTCTTGATATATATTAGTCTATAATTATTATAGAAAGGGAATACGATAGTTTACTACTTTCTGGCAAACTGGAAATTTCCGTATCCCACCGCTGCCACCAAAGTGTTATAGGGGGCGGATGTCTTTTTTAAAAAAAGATTTAATAATTATAAAAGGATATTTATTAATTATAAAAGTATATTAATTAATTATAATTACAATGGGACCCTTAATCTACCGCGCTCGTGAGTCGTTACATCCAGACTGACTTTGATACTTCTCTCAATCTGAGAGACTCGCAAAAGATGCTGACAGGGAAATGCGGAATTACAGGAGTAAGGGTTATTACATACATGGCTAGTATATAACAGTACGATAGAAGATAATTTATACAAAAGTGGAAAATTATGACGTGATCTTTCCCAGTATTCTACAACATTTTCTGTAGACTTAAGAAGTGGCTCTTTTAAAAATGCATCTAATGATTGCTGTAAGTTGGTTAGCATGTTAAGATTCATGTCACCTCCAATCATATGTAACAAATCTATTAAATCATCGTGTTTATTAACATAACTTGAATTTAGAAAATCATCTAGTTCCATCTCGGCTTCAGTATGTTCATTTGTTGATGTGGAATGGGCGTTATAGTTATCAATGCTATTTTCTTTATTTGCTTCCTCTAATTCAAAATTTGCTATGTATTGCAGAACTAAGTTCTCTTTTGCTTTTTTTTGTTGCATTGATGTAAAAACGACATTAACTCTTGGGTCTAAGTACATCCCATTAATGAAAACTTCATTTTCAAATAAAAGTTTTTGTCTTTCTTTTATTGAAGCGACAATTTTATCAGAGAGTCCGGTCTTTACTTTAGTTAACTTGAATTGGCACATCATCCATGCAAGATAGAAATCACCGACTGTCAGTTCTTCCTCTCGGAGTTTTTTTGTTAGGAATTTTGCAGGAGTCAATGATTCCACAATTTCTGTTAAAGTATCCCATGTACAAGGTAAATGAAGGCGAACGTTAGTTGGTTGAGTAGACGATATATCTCGCAGTGGCAGCAGACTTTCTACCATGTCTATTACAGAATGCCATCAGGTAGAGCAATCTACTTTAGGCACGTTTTTGTAATTTTCCCTTGAAATTCTTACAAATTGTGGTGTTTGTAGGCGTCGTATAACTTCTCTACAACTTTATATTGTGTTACAAAAGGCTTCATCAGCACAAGCATCACGTACCGCTAACTGAAGAGTATGTGCAGCACATCTTACTATTCCAATTTTATAATTAGTATTTTCTCCGGTCATTTATGTAAACTGTGTTCTAAATATTTGCGTTATTTGTGTAGTAAATATTTCTTCTACATCTTCATAGCTATCTGAATTTTCATACTCCAAATCAAAAATATTTAACTGGGAAATGTCTGTTTTCTGAGCTCGGACCAGCCCGTGCAGTGTCTATCTCGTTAAGAAGTTTGCCCATTTAGACCATATTGGCTCCATTGTCTATTGTGATGCAGTATATTTTTTTATGCAATTTAAAATCAATACCGAACCGCTGAAGATTACGCAAAAATAATTCTTTGAGATGATCTAAAGTATGGCGCTGTAAAACCTCAATAACGCCTAATTTTTTTAATATAATCCGTCTCTCTGTTATATACTGACAATGTATCCCCATAAAGCTTCTCGACGCCAGGGATGTAATATCCACTTTAATAGATATAATTTTATTTTCCAACATTTTAGATAATTCTAATCTTTTTTCCATAGCGCACATTTTTCTTTGACATTTATGGTATTTATTGTCATGGTGTTTCCAGGTATCATAGTCAGCAAATTTTTAAATGCTTTATCATTGACTATTGTAAATGGTTTCCTCGCATTCCTTTAGCACAGAAACACAAGTCGGTTCATTGCTTATACTAAGACTTTTTCGACTATCTGATGAATTTATTAATTAAAAGATCAAAGAAATTTATAACGTAGTTTAATAATTGACGAGATTCCACAGAGCACAGATTATATCAAAAGTTAGTACAAAAGTGAGGTGACACATTCTGCCATAGTGTTGTATCAATCGATAAAGTCAAATTTTAATATTTCAACACTCTCACCAAATTTGAACTTTAAATCTACAAGTTATACAAAAGCAGAAGAATTCAACACTCTCACCAAATTTGAACTTTCAATCTATAAGTTTTACAAAAAATATAAAAATGTTCATTTTAACTTTAACCATTATGCACTTACATTTAACAAACTCTTAGTAACTACACTTACAACTTGAGTTGTCATACTTAGTTAATACAATTTTATAAAATTGATAATTGTTTAACACCAATTTTATCTCTAAGATATTGAAATTTTTCTTTGGGTAAAGCCTTAGTAAAGATGTCAGCATATTGTTCTTTGGTATTTACATATTTAAGATCTATTTCTTTCTCTAAATATTTTTCTTTAATAAAATTATATCTTATATCAATATGCTTGCATCTTTTGTGGTAATCTACATTTTTAATTAAACAAATTGCACTTTGATTGTCAATGTTTAAACAAATAGAGTTCTGGTTAAATGCATTTATATCTATTAATAATCTTTTTAACCATATGGCTTCTTTGGTTGCTGAACATGCAGCCATGAATTCTGCTTCAGTAGTGGATAATGCCACACTGTGTTGACGTTGTGTTGCCCATGTCACAGCAGCACTATTTTTTATGAATATATATCCTGTCAAAGACCTACGTGTGCAAGTATCTTTTGCATAATCTGCATCGCTGTAGCCTTCAAGGCAGCTCTTCGAGGGCGAGTAGCATAGACCATAGTCTTTTGTTCCTTTTAAGTATCTAAATATTTTCTTTACAACATTCCAATGTGTTTGATTATAACTATTCAAATAGCGACTCACCAAACTGACTGCGTACATTATATCAGGCCTGCTTACCACTGCAAGGTGCATTAGTGAACCAACAGCTTCTCTGTACTGTATATTCTTGTCTGGTGTTTCAGTTCCCTTTTCTAGAGTTGTATGTGGGTCAACTGGAATGTTATTACTGTTAGCATTGTTCATATCAAACTTACATAATAATCTCTCAATGTATTTTGTTTGGTGGATAAAAATACATTTTTCAAATCTTTCTAATTGCATTCCTACAAAATTCTTTGGATCACTCTGTGTAATTTCAAAATTATCTTTAAGTTCACATATTACTATCTGTAATGCTTTGTTTGACTTTGACATCAGTAGACCGTCATCAACATATAGTAATAAATAGATATTATTATTATCAACATTTCCAAGATAAACACATCTATCTGCATGGCTGTTCTTAAATCCATATTTCTTAAGCAGATTGTCAAATTTTTGATTCCAGCATCTTGGTGCTTGTTTTAAACCATAGAGTGAACGATTAAGTTTACATACCTGATTTGGTGAGACATCCAAACCTTCAGGTGCTCTCATATAAATGTCTTCTTTCACATCTCCATATAAAAATGCAGTCTTGATATCAAACTGCATCATTTCATATTCATGTTGAACAGCTTCTGAGAGTAAGATTCTTATTGAATCATATCTTGCTGTTGGTGAGTAAACTTCAGTGTAGTCAATATCTTTTATTTGTCCACATCCTTTGGCACATAGTCTTGATTTAAACACTGACCCATTATCTTTTACTCTGAAAACCCATTTACAGTCAATTAGTCGTACTCCTTTTGGTTTTTCAATTAAACTCCAGGTGTTGTTCTTTTGGTGTGCATTTAGTTCTTTCTTGATTGACTGTTTCCATTTCTCAGCATGCACATTGTCAGTGGATATTGCTGCAGCATAGGTTTCTGGAACATCATATTGATCAATTATTTCGTCTGCACACATATAAGTATTACCTTGCATTTTAGCAGTCCGCATTTTAGATCTAGTTGTTATATTTCGTTCTGATTCCATTTCCTCAATTGTTTCATCTGGTTCATATATAGATCCATCATCTGATTGGTAGGAGTCTTCAGTGCTTTCAGATGTTGTGTCATTATTAGTCGGGCTTTCATTTTCAATTTTTGATTCCGAGACCGACTCAGATAATGGCACCGCTGCATAATCTCTCTTTACTGAACTTTCAATAAAAATTGCATCTCTGCTGATTAAGGTTTTTCTTGTCTTTGGATCAAAGAACCTATAGCCTTTTGTTTGTTCACTATAGCCCACAAAGATCATCTTTATTGCCTTTGGATCCCACTTCCTGTTTTTTTCTTTAGGGATGTGAACCATAGCTTCACAACCAAAGACTTTTATATTACTAATATCTGGCCTTTTACCAGTCCATTTTTCTTCTGGTGTTAAATAATCTAACACCCTTGTTGGACATCTATTAGTGATATGTGCTGCTGTTGTCACTGCTTCAGCCCAGTATTGTTTATTTAGTTTTGCATTAAGCAACATACATCTTGCTCTTTCTAATAGAGTTCTGTTCATTCGCTCTGCCAGACCATTTTGTTGAGGGGTATAGGGGGCGGAAGTTTGATGAGAAATGCCAGACATTTTAAGAAAATGCTTAAAATCATTGCTTAAATATTCATTCCCATTATCAGTACGGAGTGTTTTTATATTAAAACCAAGTTTATTTTCCACTAAGGCTTTAAATTCCTTAAATTTTTCAAGCACTTCTGATTTCTTATTTAATATGTATATAAATACCTTTCGAGTGAAGTCATCAATGAATGTAACAAAGTAACGGGCACCTCCAAGAGATGATACCTCCATGGGTCCACAAACATCAGAGTGGATGAGTTCCAGTACATTTTGAGCTCGTGATCCCTCAGTAGGGAAAGGTATTCTTGATTGTTTTCCTTGTAGACAAGAAATACATATTACTTTTTCTTTATTTTCCAACTTCAATCCAGAGCTTTCTGTTAATTTATTCAAATCTTCAAAATTTAAGTGAGCCATTCTCTGATGCCATAAATACCAGTCATTTTCTTTTGTTACAGATGTGTAGGCAGGCATACTATGAGTATTCAGTTTGTACATATTATTACTCATCTTTGCAGTGGCAACTTGTTCATTATTTCTGTTTGATATTTTACAACCTTTGTGATCAAATTGTACTTGACATCCATTTTTAATAATTTGACTGACAGATAAAAGATTGGTGGCCAAACCAGGAACATAAAGAACATCTTTAACTTGAATTGTATTCATCTTGCCATTACTGCCGATCACATTTAAATTTACTTTACCACAAGATTCCACTAAAAGTTTCTTGTCATCTGCCACTTTTATTGTATTTATTGGTGGTGGTATTTTGTCATATAGCCAGTCACTGTGCATAGTCATATGCATTGACGCTCCAGAGTCTATAAACCATCCATTTTCATTGTCTTCTGTCGCAGAAAATACTGCCACATAGTTTCCACTTTGATCTGACTGTTTCTTCTTATGCCAACAGTGTTTACTTATATGTCCATATTTGTTACACACAAAACATCTTGGACCTTTACTTTTAGTTGTTTTCTCTGAAGCTTGTTTGGCAACCTGCAACTTATTCCCTTTGTGTTTATTCACATATAATGCATTACTTTCAGAGCTTCTTACATCTTGTAATAGCTTAGTTTTCACAGAATCAGCAGTTATTGCCACACCGGAGCTTTCAAGTGCCATGATCATTGGCTGGTATACTTCAGGTAAGCCAGCTAGCAATAGCGTACCAAGCCATTCATCATTTACATCAAATTCTATATTTCTTAACTTGTGTGCTGTTGATATTATCTTGTTTACATAGTCTTCTATGCTTTGACATGATTCTAATGTTGTGGTTATCAGATCTCTCAATAAGCCAACCTTTCGCGTCAATCCTTTGTCATCAAAAGCTCTAGAGAGGTTATTCCACACCTCCTTGGCAGATTTCGCCTCTTGTATATGTACATAGTTGATAGGATGTACCAATAAAATTATTTTAGACTTAGCTTTTGTGTCAAGTTTGGGGTCAACTGTTTCTTTCGCTGTGACACATTGCCACAAGTCCTCGTGCTCAAGATACGTTTGAACGGCGAATCTCCACGTTGGATAGTTCTCTCTTCCAGTCAGTTTTTCAATCAGTGCCATCGTATTTGTAGAAGACATTTTGCTGATGAAGAGATTGCAAGAAACAGGAAAGCACGTGTTGACTTTAAGGTTATGACTATTCGGAACTACTTTTATTACGAATTCAATGAAACTTTTATACTGTTAACTGTTTAGAAAGATCAATCAGGTGGTCTGGGCCCATAACCTGATGAATTTATTAATTAAAAGATCAAAGAAATTTATAACGTAGTTTAATAATTGACGAGATTCCACAGAGCACAGATTATATCAAAAGTTAGTACAAAAGTGAGGTGACACATTCTGCCATAGTGTTGTATCAATCGATAAAGTCAAATTTTAATATTTCAACACTATCATTAATTTCTATGACTTCTTTATATAAATCTGTATGCATATGCCTCAAGTGTTTTAGTAAATTTACGCCATGTTGTGTCTGGAATAGATAAAACACATGCAACATAAACTGCAGTAATAAGAATAAGAACAGAGACTGTATTTACATCGTCTCATTAATGTAGTTAAAAAAACCACCAAGCAAAGCATTTAAGTTAGAACTGAACATGTTAAACGAAAGATAAAAAAGTATATTATAATATACATAATAATATAATAACAATAATACTTTATTTCAAATGAAAAGAATATATATATATATATATATATATATATATATATATATATATATATAAATACACCAAAAAAAGAAAAACATATATAATAATAAAATATGTCGGAGAATAAGGTGATTGGGACCGGAGCTTGTTCCGATCCCACTTATAATGTTAGAGAATAAGGTGCTGGAGGCCGATTCCACTTCTGATGTAGACAGATATGACCGACATCGTACTTCTAGTTAGACGTGGGTTTTCGGGCGTGGTAATTATAAGAAATGCTATCTTACTCTTGACGTGAAGCTTGGAGCAGTGCCGTGGACTTGTGACCACTTCAGTAGGCTTAAGGGTCCCTTTACAGTACTAACACTCGCCTTTCACTGCTCCAGCCCAGTACAATTGCAAATAGGTCTTAACCACATTTGTAATTGAAGTAGTCGAGGTTGGCCAGCGATGGAGCACGAGTAGTACTCTGAGCCGTGGTAGAGCCTCGACTGAGCGTACGTCCCCGTGCGGTTCGTTTTATGTGATTGTCATCGATCGGTGTCACGTCAGAGTGACAGGCAACGCCATCTGGTTTTGACAACTGGCAACTTAAATAATCTGCTTCCCTGATAAATATATAATAATATACTTATAATAAAATCGTAAGAGGGTCGGTGTCTGTCCTTGGAAGATATTTAAAAAAATTAACTTATTTATTAATGGGAATATTTTATTATTAATGGGAACCTTTATTAACGTAATAGAACCCTTAACATTGGTTTTTAATTTTTTTGTCTGTTTGTCTATGCGTTTGTAATCACTAATCTCAGAATTGGGTTAACCGATTTAGATTCACTATTGAATTCTGGAAAGCTTCCGAAAACATATAGGATTTATTTTATTACAATCGGTTCTTTAGTAAAAAATAAAAATAAATGCTATTTTAAATTACTTACTTAGTTCGACAAATTTGTTAATTGCCGTGACAGTTATATTATACAACTGTTTTAATGAATTAACTGAATCTTCAGTTTTCAATTTCTTTATTATAGTTAGGGAGGCAAAGCAGCAAACTTGGGTTTTACTCGAGCGTCATTGAGACCTATTGGGTTGCGAAGCTTAGATAAGCGAATAAGAAAAAAATGTCATATAATACATATCGTTTGACCGGTGGGGTGAGGGGTTATAGATTTTCAAAAATGTAAAAAAAAACTGTTCCATGGACGTTCTCGAGCGCGTCAGATATTGATATAATCAATTTCCTACGTCTTCTTAAATATGTTAATCTGACAGTTTTTATGATGGAGGTGGTCGTACGTAACCGAGTACAAGGAATCCCCAGTACCTTAATCTACCGCGCTCGAGTAAATCCCGAAAGCCCCCTTTACGCCTCCCCTTCTATAATATTTCTATTTCAAGCGAGCGTAGCCCCTCACGGGCTCCCTAGTATACAATAATGTGGTTTATTATAAATAAGTTAAAACAGCAATAAAAAAATATTTAATAGCATTTTCCACAAAGGACAATTAGAATTAGCACATTATACAACCAAAACCAAAAATCAAGCCTCTTCTTTTGCACCAGCACAAAGGCTTAGCGCGCACTGGTAACTTTTGTCACGGTGACAATAAATTTTTGGTCACTGACATGTCACCATACTTTTCGCGTATCACCATAAGTGCGCGCAACTTGCGATGACAGTGACGAAATTTTTTACATTTGATAAAATGGATCTCGAAGAGATGGTTGTCTGTGCACTTATATTAAGAAATAGAAAAAAAAACAACGTAGAAACTATTGGGTTCACCCGCTTTGGAGTAATAGGCTGATAAGTGGAAAGTTCTACACCATGTTTGCCAACCTACGTACATATCCAGACCAGTTTTTTCGGTACTTCCGGATGAGTGCCACAAGCTTTGATGAATTATTGATTTTGTTAAAGCCTGCTATTACTAACGAAAACACGAGACAGATTATCCATCCCACCTGAGGAGAGACTAGCTGTAACGTTAAGGTGAGTGAAATAAAAAAAAAAGTTTTAGAAGTTTAGTTACTACTTATTAACGGTAAAAGGAAAACAATAATCACAATATTTATATTATAAAAGTTATTTAATCATTGCAAATGTCGTATATGTCTTCAGAATATCCGGATTCATATGTGAAGTTTGACACAAATGACTGGACACTCTCACTATGTACAGGAGATGTTGCCTTTGTATTTTGAGGACTAGACAGAGATACTTCAGGAGATGATAATATAATGTAAGATGGGGTTTGTGGGCTGGGAGGTGGTAACGACACAGAATGCTGGTCATGGCGCTGCTGAGGACGAGGACTTGAAGATGGTAATGACAGAGAACAATTGGGTCGTGTGATCATGTAATGCTTTGGATTAACTTGAGAGGGGTTTTGTTGATAGGTGCTACCGGAATAGTTAAATGAAGTGGACGCTTGATTTATGACTGGTCGCAAAAATTATTTTCCCAGAAGAGGTTGTGAACTGTGTGATGTTTGATATCGAGTGTGCTGATTTTGAACGTCATTTAAAATTTGTAATATTTTAATTTGAACATTTATTTTATCATTTTTAGGAACAGCCTTTAATAGAGGGACAAGAGAGAGTGCAAAACATTTTTCACTGTCGTTACTATCAGGTTCATTTTTTTTTCCAATGCTGCAACAAGTTTGATATCGCTTGCCTTTTTCTGTTCTAGAATATCTATGAGTCGATCTTCATATGTTCTCTTTTTTCACCTTTGTTCCTGTTACGTTCTGGCTTATGTGTACTTGATGCTTCATCTTCTTCTTCTGATTTATCTTCCTCTTCTTTATCAGCATTAGATGCAGAGTTTCCCGTACCTTCTCTTGTTTCCATACATGGGAGAAGAAATAATCGTTTTTCATAATACCTGTATGTTTTGCGTTTTTTGGCTGCTTGTCCAGATTTTGTATACTTTCGGTCTCGTTGTTCTCTTGAAAAACAAGCTCTGATGTTTTTCCACCGCTTCTGTACTGCTTTTCCTGTTAATATTAGGCAATTTTTTAATGTGAATGTTTCTTTTATGTGATGTAGTACTGTTTTTCATTAATTTATTTAATATGTTATTTGGATTATCTACAATAATATATTTTCGTTACAGATATTTAGTTAGTGGCACAAGCTTTTATTCTATTTCCTTTGAGTACTTGCTTGGACCAACTACAATCAGAGAAATAGTAAAATCTACATGTATTGAAATTTGGAATATAATGCAACCAATGGCAGAAAAAAGTGAAGAAGATTGGATCAATATAGCGAACCAAGTCTTTAGAAGAACGAATTTTCCGAATGTTATTGGAGCCATTGACGGGAAACACATTTGCATTATTCAGCCTGATAATAGTGGATCATAATTTTTCAATTATAAGAAGTTTTTTTCAATCATTCTTATGGCATGGGTTGATGCAGATTATAAGTTCGTATATGTGGATATTGGTGTGAAGCAGCAAGTGATTCCAGTGTATTTCAGAAGTCACATATGGGTGAAAAGTTACAACGAAATCAATTGAATATACCCGAAGACCGCCCTTTAATGAAAATGGAAAAAATATGCCTTTTTGTGTGGTAGGTGATGAAGCATTTGGCTTATCAAGGAACGTTTTAAGACCATATGCAAAAAAATCATTGAACACAATAAAGAAGATTAATAATTATCGTCATTCAAGAGCTCGGCGTATGGTAGAATGTACGTTTGGAATGGAATGGATATAAAACTACGATTTCAACTTCAAGTTCAAATCTCGAAAATGACGTAGTAAACGCGGAAAAAGAATACATAAATCCCAAGGTAAAAACTGATATTTTAATTAATCCCCCATAAGGTATGTATAAAATAATCCCAATAATTCAAAATAACTTTAAAAATTCTTCAATGGACCTTCTCCTTTGTAAAAATAATTTAGAAAATGTAAAAGATTATTTAAAACAACAAGAAATAATTAAAAACTATCATGAAGGTAAAACGAACCATCGCGGAAATGAAAGTTATCTCTCGCTATCGAAACGATATTTTTGGCCAAAATTAAAGGAACAGGTTACGAAATATATTAATGAATGTTCTATCTGTGGGCAAGCAAAGTATGACCGTAATCCTATTAAGCAAAAATTTCAAATTGTTCCTCCCCCAACTAAACCTTTCATCATTTAGATTTATTTAGTGTAGAAAATCAAAAATACTTAACAATAATTGACGCATTTTCAAAATACGCACAAGCTTATCATTTAAGGGATGCTACTGCGATTAGTCTCGTACAAGGGTTATTAATGTTTTGCACTCATACCGGTGTGCCCTTGACGGTCGTAACCGATAGAGGTCCCGAATTCTCAAATCAATTATTGTTAGAGTTCCTTAGACTACATAAAATTATTCATCATAAGATTTTACCTTGTATGAAAATGGAATAGTGGAACGGCTCCATTCCACATTATTAGAACATTTAAGATTATTAAAATTAAACCAAAATGGAGAATCAGTTATTAATCTCATGACTTATGCTCTCTTAGCTTACAATAGTTCTATTCATAGTTTTACAAAATGTAGACCTTTAGATATAATAACTGGGCATTTCGACCCCCGTGACCCCGTAGACATTGACCTGACAGAACAATTATTACAATTATATATAAGCAATCATCGTGACCGAATGAAAAAGGTTTATGACATTATTAACGAATCTTCCTTACACCAACGAACCCAAATTATTGAAAATTTAAATAAAAATAGGGAACCTGAGACTATTCACTGACCCGACCAACAGATATTCATACAAAACCCTAAATCATCTCGACAAAAACTAGCCTCTCGTTTTACTCGCGATAATGTTTTAGCTGATTTACCAATACACATTAATACAAAGAAAAAACGATTATCTGTTGCAAAAACGAGGCTAAAGAGAGTACCTAATAGTGCTCGATTGTTACAGACTGACGATCCTGTTGACGACCTTGACCCGAGCGGAGGAAATTAACTTTAGTAATTTGGACAATGGACCCGGAATTTTGCCATTTAAGCTGGGATCTGCCCAAATCATATACCATTACCATTCCTTCGTTCAACGTGTAGATTTAAGTAAAAATCGTAATAGTTTAGGCTCCGTTAAATTACAAATAAATAATATTGAGCCGATTTTAAAGAATAAAACGCTTTCCCTTTTCCGAATGCATGTTCAGTATCTTAGAGTAAAATTAGAAACCGCTTCGCAGCAGCTGAAAACTTTTGAGTTTAACCGTGCTAAGAGAGGACTCATTGATGGATTAGGGTCTGTAATAAAAAGTATTTCGGGAAATCTCGACTACACGGACGCCATAAAGTATGATAGAGCCATTAACTTACTAGAAAAAAGTAATGATAAAATAATTAACGAAATTAATAACCACGTTAGCTTGAGTAAAAATTGGATGTCTCAAAATACTGACATTATAAATAAAATAGTAAATAATCAGAGGGAATTAGAAAAATTAATGAATAATTTAACGAACATTAATACGGAATTGGAAGCCAATTTTATAACGTTTACGCATATAACTCAAGTATTTTTAATTTTAGGAGATAACATAGAAACAATTTTTGATGAATTAATTCGATTAGAAAATATACTTGCATTCATTCGTGCAAAAAGTAATCATCATTCTATGTTCACTTTTAGTATGTATCAAGATATGTTAAGCAAATTAAATACATTATATAAGAAAAATGAGTTTTTAGATATTAGTTTTAGAGACTATTTTGACGTAATAAAGGTAGGTTATTATTATAATGTTAAAGATATTATTTTAGTTTTCAAGTTTCCAATTGTTTTTCCTAAGAATTATACCCTGTATCATTTATACTCTGTACCTAATATAAATCGTAACATCCTTATTCCCCCTCACCCATTCCTAGCAATTCACGAAAAAGATTTTATGTACATAGAGGCTGAATTCGCGAAGATCGGTGAATCATACCTATGTGATCTTAATGTGAATTACCCACAAGGAAAACAGCCGGATTGTATAGAGCGTATTATTACAACTCAGCAGCTGCAAAGTTCCTGTGTATACGCATCAGTTATCCTTAGTACAGAAGCGATGGAACAGCTAGATGACCGACATTATATTATCACCATTCCGAAACCTACTAAAATAGAATTGTTATGTGAACAGCAAAAATATTTGAAGATACACGGAAGTCATCTCGTAACTGTACCACGATGGTGTTCAATAAAAACTTCCTCATTTACTATAATTAACAGCCAGGATAATATAAAAGGACAAGCATTGGAAATTATCGACCTAAGTAATATTAATATGACAAAGGGCGGAAATTCTGAAGTAACACTAAAATTAAATTCGATAAAATTAACTGAAATTTTCGAGGCAAATAAAAAATTTTCCGCACAGCAACCTATTTCGAAAATATTTACGGAATCTAATAGTCTTTACCATACAACAGTCCCATTCTATGGAATTATTTTAGTGGCAATTATACTATGTGTAATTTTTATGACTGCCAAAAAGTTTGAGAAAAATAAAAAGCCTAAGCCATCGAGTGAAGTGAATTCTTCGAAGGAAGAGGCCAGCGCTCGAGATCCGCTAGAGCACATTCTCCAGCACTATTCGAGATCCAAGGACACCGAATAGGTGCTGTTCTTCAGGAGGGAGGTGTTACGTTCCCACACAACTCGGGAATCGCTGACCTAGGACCAGCCAGAACATGTTCCACAACATTACCCATAATTTCATTTCCAATTAATACATTGCATAATTCTCTTAAATCTTGGAATTGTTATTTGAATCCCCGCACCTGCAGTTATAATTAAAATTAAAATTAAACGTAGAAATAAAAATCATTCTTGTCTTCGACTTTGAGCAAGTCTCACCTTTGTAACCATAAGTCAATTTAAATAAAGTATTTTTAAGTAAAATCGTTTTTTTTTGGATCCTACGCTGCCACCGTACATAATTCTCTCAGATTATTTAAAAACCTTATTTACTATAACGTAATTGCTACCTGAGGCGAGTGACGTCATTTAGTCAGCAGGTGATCGTTAGCTAGATGCAAATCACCAGCCAGTGAGTCGCAAACGTCCAACTAACGCGCTCCCTTCCCTTGTCGCTCACTCCTCATCCTATCGGCCATTTAATTAATTATCACTATTTTCAACGTTCTCATATTTTAACTAATCACTCTTACTCCTTCTCTATTCTTTATTTGTGTGGACTATTGTTGTATGTGTAATAAATATTTTGTGTAATAAAAGACTATTTATTTTTACTAATCACCGCACGCTACCAAAAATGCTATACTGTTTTTATAGGTGGAAATGCTGCAGGCAATGTTTTACCGCCAATGGTAATTTTCAAGTATGAGAGAATACCACGGGAATTAAGCATGTCAGTTCCTGAATCTTGGGGCATTGGACGCTCTGAAAGTGGATGGATAACTATGGAAACATTTTATGAATATATTTGCAATATTTTTAATAAATGGCTAAATGATAATTATATTCAAAGACCAGTCTATTCATAGATGGCCATATTTCACATCTTTCTTTCCATCTTAGCAAATTTTGTTCAGAAAATGGCATCATATTAGTAGCTCTGTTTCCCAATGCCACACATTTATTGCAGCTCATGGATGTAGCTGTTTCAAAAGTTTAAAGGGGGCTTGGAAAACTACAGTTCATTTTTGGCGTTTGGATAATATTGATAATCCCGTTTTGCGTAAAGTTCATTTTTGCCCGTTGTTAAGTAAAGTATTGCAAGAAACATTATCACCGTTAAAAGTTGAAAATTCATTCATTTTAATGATAATTCAAAAATGCCTCAATGTAATGCACCAGATGTTGACCTATTACATAAAATACGACCCATTGTCGCTAAATTGAATGAAAATTTTAGCAAATTATCAAGGAGGAATATTTGTGCTTTGATGAACAAATTTGTTCTACAAAAGCCAGAAATACTATGAAGCGTTACAATCCGAAAAAGCCCTATAAATGGGGATACAAAATATATGTGCTTTGTGGAGTCACTGGGTTCGCTTACAAATTCGAAATAGAAACTGGAGCTGAAAATATTGTTCTCCCTGGAGAATCTGACATAAGTAGGTGCTTCGTCTAATGTAGTTATGAGAATGGCACGTGATATCCCAAAGTATCAAAACTATAGCTTATATTTCGATAATTATTTTACATCTTTATCACTACTGGAACATTTGGCCAAGGAGGAAATTTTGAGCCTTGAGACGGTACGACGCAATAGAATCCCTAACTGTAAATTACCTACTGACAAGGAGGTATCAAAAAAAGAGCGTGGCTATTCCATGTAATTTGTGACTGATGTTGACGGCATTGACATCTCTAACGTTATATGGAAAGATCATAAAGTTGTAACGATGGTATCATCTTTCGTAAGAGAAATGCCCAAGTCACAAGTTCGACGTTATGACAAAACTAATAAAAGATACATCAACATTGATCGGCCCAAAATTGTTAGTGAATACAATCGATATATGGGTGGTGTAGATTTAATCGACAGCATCTTGGGATATTACAAAATTTTAATACGAAGTAAAACATGGCAAGTACGAGTAATTTACCATATATTAGACCTCACAATGGCAAATGCGAGGCTATTATATGAACGAGTAAAATCCTCTAAGCAGAACATTGAAATGATACCTCTTCGGCAGATTTTCGTCTCAAAGTAGCCGAAACTCTATGCAAACTTGGGAATAAAACAGCAATCAAGAAACGCCAATCGACAGAAATTGATATCCAGGCCAAAAAGCATAAAGGTCCTGCGCAGCATACTCCGCCAATCGCAGTGTGTCAAGATCAAATCGGGCACTGGCCAGTTTGATTAGAAAATAGGACCAGGTGCAAGTGTCCTAAATGCACAGGAGTCTCACAAACTTTATGTGAGAAATGTGGTGTGGCTCTTTGCTATAATAAGAAAAATAATTGCAATGTTACAGATATGTCAAAAACTCTTTTTTCTGAAATAAATAAACAAATAATTTAAATAAACAAAATGATTTTTTGAAAAATACGTGTTTCATTTTAGTTAAATATAAGGCCTTAAACGTAAATTATTTTAAAATTTATGATCATGGGGTACAAGGGGTTAACAAGAATTTTGCAGTGTTCGCAAGTGTTAAAGGACAATTACAAGACGATTGAACTGTGTTGTGACGGATTGTCCGATTATAGCAGTGTATATACCGATCGAAGTCTAACAATGTCGACGAACGGGGCGTAATAGTTACAGCGAATGGTGTAATGCGGCGGAAAAAATCTTAATCCTAGAAGGCACGAAGCACTACGTGAAGCCAGAAATTGGAAAAGAAATAAAAACTGCAGATGACGAAAAAACCAAAGCAAAATTAATAATGACCATTGACCCGTCTTTGTACGTATATGTGAAAAATGTTAAAACTTCGTAAGAATTATGGAATAAGCTCAAACAACTATTAGATCGTGGTGATGATGGAGTAGCGTTGATAATTTTTTTTTGAGGTAAATTTTTAAAACTGTGCCAAAAAATATAAGAAATGTTCTTATAAGAAAATCGTAAGCGCTCCTGCACGCGTATTGGTAACAACTGTCTAGTAGTATAGTGGCGGTGATGGACCATACTACTAGACAGTTGTTAGCAATCAATCAACAAAAAAGCCTGGACACCAAAGCGAAGATATGAAAATATTAAATATTTCATTTCCTCCAGTGGGGATTGAACAACAACAACTAGTCACGTTCACACATGCGCTCTGCGTCAACACTGGCGTTTTACTAAATATGCATATAATTTTCTAAAATTATAAAATGTTTTTAAACTCTATATTAGATTGATCTTTACTTATATTTCTTTTTAGTGAAGAGAAATCACCCATCTGGCTCTCAAAAGAGGAAGCTAAAAAAAACAAAGTCTAAACAGGCCAAAGAACTTGTTGGATCTTTATCCAAATACCTATTAGATATGAATGTAAAAAAAGATGCCGCTTGCGAAGAAATTAATCAAACTGTAGAATCGGTGTCCAATATACCAATTAATGATGTCGATATAGCAAAAGTAGCTCAAATGTCTTCTGAAACAAACAAGAACTCTGACGTAAGCGACACTGAAGAACAGGACAATAAAATTGATAAAATTAGTAAAATCGGAAAAAATACTGAGGAAGACAATCCTACTTTAAATTTCTGCTTATCCAATGATGCTGCAGACTGGCAAATTCCTGTGCCAGAGCACATTAGAATTTTAATAATCCAAAAGGGTAGTGAAGCATTTCAATACAAGGACGGACCTTTCGAATCTATAGAAAGACCAGGTGAAAACACTAAAGGAACACATCGTTATTTAACCCATTACCGCCCTCTGTACCTGCACAGGTACAACAACTTAATCGATAAATTATGTATTTTATCTGTGGTAAGTATTGAATTTAGTTAGAAATTACAAATCTAGATGACACTAGTTACCATATAATAAATAAAAATAGGCGGTGGCGCGAAAACAAATGTCACTTATTTTGTAATAAAATACGGAGTCCAGACACGACATACAAGGTAATATTATTTTGTTGGTTTTTATCAAAAATAGTTAAATATTTCAACTTCTTTTTTTATTTTTATGGAGACTATTTATTTGTGTTGATAATAATAACATAAGAATAAAAGTTTATTACAAAACTTGTAAAGTAGGAGTTGTTTCATTTGTTGTACACAGGCGGGTACAGCGGGCAGATTCGTAATAAAATTTCGTTTTGTTTACAGTATTACTTATAAGTTGAAATGGCCAATCGGAACGTATTTACCAGCTATGAGAGACTGGAGGAAGCCTTGGAATCAATTTTGGCTGATGAAAACAATGATGAAGAGTACGATATGGTATTAGTGCCACCAGATCCGGCTGTAGTGAGTGATGAGGAAGAAGGTAATGAAGATAATTTGGCGGCTTCAAGTTTCCCTATGGACGTTCCAGGGACTATTGAGGTAGGTCGGCGTCGTCCTGACTACGATGTTTCGGAACAAAACGACAGTGATGATGAGCCGCTAAGACATATGCCTGCAAAACGTGCCAAAAAATGTGATGTAGATTTACCTGTATGGAGGAAAACTCAGCCAACCTATAGTTCTACTTATGAAATTACCGATATCGTACAAAAGAGACAAAAATACGTTGTTGAAAGCTTAGCAGACTGCAATCCCGTAATATTGTTTGAAAAAATATTTGATCATGACGTAATGGATTTGATAACAACTAACAGTGTCTTGTACGCTAATCAAAATAATAGGCATGGTTTTGAACTTGATAGTGCATGTTTGAAAAAATTTTTTGGTGTACTGATATTGACCGGTTACCATGAATTGCCATCTGAACGTGCTTACTGGAGTTTAGATGAAGACCTTGGTGTTCCATTGATTGCTAATTGTATGTCACGCAATAGGTTTTTGGAGATAAAAAGAAATCTTCATTTTGTGGATAACGGTCTAATAGATGGTTCGACAGATAAAATGATCAAACTCAGATCATTATGCAATTTGATTCAGCGAAACTCTAGTCAGTGGGGTGTATTTCATGAAAGCTTGTCTGTGGACGAGTCCATGATCAAATATTTTGGGCGTCATCCATCAAAACAATTTATACGAGGAAAGCCTGTAAGATTTGGTTATCGCAATTGGGCTGCGACAAGTTCAGATGGTTATTGCTACGCGTTTGATGTTTATTGTGGAAAATCCACAGAACCTTCTGATGATACCCTTGGTGCGAGAGTTGTGAAATCTTTATTGGCTAAAATGCCTGTAGTTCCTAAAGAGCATATCGTATATTTCGATAATTTTTTTACCAATCATCAATTGTTGCTCGATTTGGGTAGACTAGGTTTTAGAAGTACTGGAACCGTTCGGGAAAATCGGACGAAGAAATGTCCCCTGATCACAGTAAAAAAAATGAAGAAGAAGCCTAGGGCGGAATATGATTATAGTTTTGATACAAAGAATGAGATAACTATGGTACGTTGGAAGGACAATAATGTCGTTACAATGGGAACTAATTTTGATGACATAGAGCCTCTGGGCAAAGTCAAACGATGGTGTAACATTAGAAAGCAAAAGGTTGACGTAAATATACCTAAAATGTTTGTCAACTATAATAAAGGAATGGGTGGAGTTGACCAAATGGATCAGTCTATCAGCCTTTATCGGATTTCAATAAAAGGAAAAAAGTGGTGGTGGGTTATATTTACCTATTTGTTGGATATGGCGATATCAAATGCTTGGCGACTACATGTTTTGCTCAGTAAAACTAAAGAGATAACGTACATGGACCAGTTATCTTTCAGACGAATTATTGCACGGACTTATTTACACCCAACGAAAACTAAGAGCCGTCCGTCATCCTCAGCGGCACTAGGGGGTCGGAACACTAATGGTCATAATCCTGAACGGATGGAAAACCCATTGCGATGTGTTATCTGTCACCAAAGAATTCGCTGGCGTTGCGAAATATGTTTGAAAACGCTATGTGTTGAACGACCTTGTTTCAAACAATTCCACTCCTAAAGCGCCCACTGTACACGGCTGAGTACACCCCTAAAACTTGATATGTAAATATTTTTTTTTCATTTAATCTTCTTATATAGCATATTTTATCCCTTATGAAATAGAATATATACTGCAGTTTCATTTTGGGCGTTAATGGGTTAAGTACGTTTTGCTTTTACTCACACTTAAACGAAACTAAATATTTAAGGAAATGGATGCTATATTCGCCATTATCAAAAAAATTATACTGTTATTGTTGTCGGCTTTCGGCTGCCAAAGATTTCACTACACGAATCATCGAACGAACATTTATCAAATTTAGAAAAATGGAAAACATTAACTATGGGCTTAAAACTAAATAAAACTATTGATTCGAATAACTTGAAGATAGTAAATGCTGAAACTAATAAGTGGAGAAACATTCTACATCGACTTTTAGATATAACACTATTTTTAGCCCAACAAAATCTTGCTTTTCGAGGCCACCGTGAAGACATTTTTTCGGAAATTAGAGGAAATTTTCTAGAATTGGTAAAACTTTTATCAAAATATGATCCAGTATTGAAAGATCATTGTTGTAAACTTTAAGGTACTGCTGGTGGGTCAAAGAGATTGTCCTCTTATTTGTCAAAAGGCATACAAAATGAATTTATACAATGTTTGGGTGAATATGTAAGGAAATCAATTATTGCAGATATAAAAAAGGCCAAGTATTACGGAATCCTTTTTGACAGCACCCCTGACGAAAGTAAAACAGACCAAATCATTAGGTATGTTCATATTGAGAATGACGTTGTAGAAGTACGAGAATCTTTCTTAAGTTTTATTTTGATGTCTGGAAAAACTGCTGAAAGTATCTCCAAAGATATTCAAGAACAGCTAGAACAAGATGGACTTGATATTTCATTGTGCAGGGCTCAAGGGTATGACAATGCAGCATCAATGTCCGGTATTCATGTAGGAGTGCAGCGAAAAATTAGGGAAGTGAATCCGAAAGCTCTATTTAGTCCTTGTTCAAATCACTCTCTAAATCTATGCGGAATCCACGCATTTTCATGTGTTCCTTCTAGTGTCACATGTTTTGGAACAGTAGAAAAAATGTATTCATTTTTTTCATCATCTACGCACAGATGGCAGGTGCTTAAAGAAAAAACAAAAATCAATTTGAAACATTTGTCTGATACTCGCTGGAGCGCACATTATGAATCAGTAAAAGCAGACAAAGAAAATATAGAAACCATTGTAAGTGTTCTTGAAAATTTTCAGGAGCCTTTAAAAGCAAATTTGCTTACGAGAACTGGAGTAAGCTTGCTTCTGCCGGCTATTTGTGATTTTACCTTTTTGACGTATATACAATTCTGGTTCTCAATACTGGAGGAAATCAATTTGGTTCAAAAATATTTACAGTTTCCAAAAATGACCCTGGATATAGGGACTCGCAAAAATAGAAGCCCTGAGACAATATTTAATAACCGAACGAACAACAATTATAGAGAATGCAGTAACTTTTGGAACTAAAACATGCAACGATATGGAAATTAACATTGAACGGCGAAGAAGGAGGGTAAAAAAAACTATGGCGGGTGAAACAGGTCATGGTGCTAAATTATCGATCCAAGAAGAAATACGTCGGTCAATGTTTGAATGTATAGACCGATTTATTCAGGAATTGTCGCAGCGATATATTGCTATGAAAGAAATAATCAATATTTTTCAAATCGTTCAAACTAATTTTATGATGGAGGCTTCAGATGACGCTCTGGCTGTTGCAGTAGATAATTTAACAGAAGTTTACGATGAATTTAAAAAGGATCAGATTTTAAAAGAAGTAAAAAGGTATCGCAGGCACGTCTGTGCTACCGGTACTAGTGCGGATGTTGCATCCAAGTGGAGGGCTCAAGAAGCCCTTGAATTTATTATAAAATGGGATTTTACCGAATCTTTGCCCGGCATACCACTTATTATGCAGTATTACTTAACCATTTGTATTTCGATCGCATCATGCGACAGAAGTTTTTCAAAACTAAAGTTAATTAAAAGTTACCTCCGTTCTTTATGAACCAAGAGCGCCTCGTCAATCTGTCTGTTCTTTCAATTGAAAGAAAAAATTCGAAAGAAATTGATTTTACTGCAGTCATTGCAGGGGGGGGGTTGTCTGGTCTGGGGGGCTTCATTCGGCTACACCGCCCCGGGCCTCCGATGGGGTTAGTCCGCCACTGCTAGAATTCTAGACCTATAACTCTCACATTTTTTTCTTAAGTAGTTATGAGGATAAGTTGTAGCTAAAACTATGTTTGGGCATTTCCAGTTGATCTTATTTCGTACTATCCTTTAACCCTTAATAACCTAGAGTTTCAATTTTGATACTAATATTTTAAACCGAATATTCACATTACTATTAGTTTTTTTTATATGTTGGCTGTATGTATTTTACTGTTGTATAGTATTCTATCCAACGAAATTAAAAAAAAAACAAATGTCATTATTGTTTTATTTTATCTGTGACATATTACTTGCGCGGCAAAGTGAACAAGTAAACACATTTTACTAAAAGTTTTGTTGAATATAAATTTGATATATTTTCTTTTTCTGAAGAATATAAATACTTTTGAGGTAAGTGAATACATTATTTTCGCTATGATATAATTATTTTTAGCAAATGCATGTTTTACTTGAAGAAATTAGTGCTTTTTTTTTGGTATCAATATTGATACTTCAGGCATTCCGCCCTACATAAAACCTACCTACTAACTCTTTAGCTATAAAACTTTTTGAACTTTCGTTTCATATTTTTTCTGCATAGCTTGGTGTGGGGATTACTTTTGTTTTTATTTATTATAGAAATTTATCCAAAATGCGGCCAGAAGAGATTGAGAACATATTGAAGCGGTTAGAAAATGGTGAAATTTCGGAAGACGATTCCACCGACAATGAAGATGACATAGACTATTATTCGAGCCAAAGAGATCGTCTGATGGAGCTAGATGATGAAGAGGATGTAGGTAATTTTCCCACTGACCCAAACTTGGATGCAGATCCGCCTGCAGCAAACGTAGATACCGACATGCAACATAATTTAGAGACTGTTGAACGAAACCCAACTCCTACAACCAGCAGCCAGAACAACCTGCAAACGGCACCTTTCAACTCTAGAAACTTAGTGTGGAGAGTAAAAAATATGGATTTAGTCCAAAATGCTTTCCAGTTTGCTGGAAATACTGAGTATTCACAAGAAATTATGAACTTAGACACTCCATTTCAGTTTTTTTCTTATTTTTTCGGTGAAGACATTTTGAGATTTCTAGTGGACGAGTCAAATAAATATGCCTTCCAAAAGAATCCCAACTTTACAGAACCTGTAACTGTCTTAGAATTACGTAAATTTATTGGAATTCTTATTTTTACTAGTGTATATCATTATCCTAGTGTCCGGTCATACTGGTCAAACATTACAAAGTTTGAACCCATAGTACAAACAATGAATCGCAACAGATTTGATAAAATTAGAGAAATTTTTCACATGAATGACGACTCTAAACATTTGCCCATTGATCACCCCCAGCACGACCGACTGCATAAAGTAAGACCAGTGATAGACTATTTGAACAAGAAATTTATTACTTTACCATTTGAGCATCGTCTATCACTAGACGAGCAGATGTGTTCCACAAAAATGAAACATTTTATGAAACAATATTTACCCAACAAGCCCCATAAGTGGGGATTCAAATTATACGTGTTATGCTCTCTGTCTGGTTATGCCTACAGTTTTGAGATTTACTCGGGAGCTAAGGACATGGACCGTTTACCTGGCGAACCAGACCTCGGAGCTGTGTCAAATACAGTTATTCGATTGCTACGACCAGTACCAAGGCATGTCAATCATATAATTTATTTTGACAATTTTTATACGAATATTCCTCTGGTACATTACTTGACCAACGAAGGTATTTATTGTCTTGGAACAGTACAGAGAAACAGGCTTGGAAAGTCGTGCAAGTTGCCGGAGAAACGGGAGATTATGAAATCCAACGTACCCAGAGGAACATATCACGAAAATGTGGCCTCTCACGAAGGCCTAGAATTGTCGGCCACAAGTTGGAAAGACAACAAACAGGTATTATTACTATCCACGTATGTTGGCGCTGAACCAGCGGATACTATAACCCGCTACGAAAAAAAACTAAAGGCCAATATTCAAATATCATGTCCTCGGGTTGTAAAAGAATATAATGCACACATGGGCGGCGTTGATTTGATGGATAGCTTCATTGGTCGATATCGCATCCGCATAAAGTCGAGAAAGTGGACAACGAGGCTCTTCTACCACTTGTTAGACATGACTGTCATCAATGCTTGGGTACTGTACAAAAAGGTAAACACAAGGAAAGGAAAACTTCAGAAGAATATTATGAAGTTAGCAGATTTTAGAACTGAGCTTGCCGATACTTTATGTAGATATCAAAGTCACTCAAAAAATAAAAGAGGCAGACCCAGTACCAACAGTCAACAAGACAATACAGTACCCTCTAAAAAACCCCGGACAGGTGCACAAGTACTACCCCCAACTGACGTGCGTTCCGATTGTATTGGCCATGAAAAAATATTTATGGAGTCTAGGAATAAATGTAAATTTAGTAATTGTAGGAAACTTACCTCCTGGTTCTGTAAAAAATGCAAAGTATCGTTATGCGATAATAAAAACAATCGATGTTTCGCATTATTTCATGCATAGGTCATTTAAGATTTCTTTATGGCCATAATGCCTGAAGTATCAAAATTGATACCTGTTTTTTTTTTAAAATAAATATGTAAAATAAATATTGTGATTTATTTAGCTATTTTTCCCTTCATCTAGACCCTCAAGCAAATACAGTAATATTTAAAAAAGAAGACTCGCGTAAATCAGGCTACTAAGGGTTAATGTTTCTAATAACTACCCTACATTTCATTTGTCAATGAAGCATAATATACTAACTTAGTGTAATATCCCTAACGAATTATTATTGTAGTATAATATTGTCTCATGTAAGTGAATTTTGTATTCTTATGAGAAATAAATATCTTAAACCATGTTTTCCACATTTTTCGGACGAAGATGAAAGGGTCTTCGAAAACTGCGAAATGCTGCACTTAAAATGCCGAACGTACTTTCTACTATTCAGCAAGCTCAGCTTAACCTATTGTTAAAAACTTGCCCTTTTGCCCAATGTCGATGAGCCGAGCGCCTTGAACCGTCGGCTGTACACTGGAGTGCTCAGGTTGATGGGAGAGGTATCAGAATTACAAAAGTGTTGATGTCATTACCAGAAATCTATAAGCACTTTGTATCTGCATGAGAGTCTGCACCAGATGAAAAACAAACCTATGATAACCTGGTGGCTCGTTTGTTGGTGGAGGAGCAAAGATAAAAGGGAAAAGTTGAAATTGTGTCATCATCATCTGCATTTATTGCGAAAAGAAATGCTACAAATAAAAAGAAATATTAAATGTTGCAAGTGTAATAAACTGGGTCTATTATCAAGCCAAATGTAATGTGTACACAAAATGTAATCATTTTGTAAACAGAAAAATAAATCATTTTTTGTCAATGTAAAATGACAAAAAATGCTATTATTGTAATTGTTATATATAATTTATAGTAGTAACATTGTGTACCGACATTGACATTAATATTTTATAATTGTAGTGTGGGGTACTTTGAAAATAAATCAGTTTTGCTTCATACTTGAAACTTGTGGTATCATTTTAGTAATAATATAGGTATACAGGTTATAAGTGAGTGTTGGTAAAGGGAAAAGTAAAAAATGCTTTTGTAGTGCTCCAAAGATTAAGTAAAATATATAAACAAACAAAATGGTTTGTGGATACAGGTGCGAGTGAGCAAATGTTTTATGACAAAAACTTATTTTCACCTTTTTATTTACACCAGTATCTAATAAATCAGTAATTTTAAGTGATGGTACTGAAATAAGTTCCATTGGTTGTGGACAGATGGTGCTAGAAGTATTTAATGGATACATATGAATTTAATCAACTATAGACAATGTACTGTGTGTACCACAGTTGTGAAATAATTTGTTTTTAGTGAATTGTGTGACAGATAAGTATTATATCATGGTTACTGAAAAAGGCATTTGCAAATTTTTTAAGAAAAAAGAAATACAACCAATTGCAATCGTTTGGGAAACATGTTAATAATGGATGTGATATATAAAAATAGTTTGGCAAACATTACAGAAACATTAAAAAATGTTTTACAGAAAAATAATGTTTAAGTATAAGGAGATAATAATTACCTGAAGGGGCATATAATGACTGTTCATACTTAAAAGTTCACCAAAATCTTGGAATGAAAGATTTAACTGGTAAATATGTAAAGCAGGCTATGTAAAGTCAAATAGTGATCCTTGTTTATTTACAACAAATTATCAAATAGAACACTTAAGTCCCTCCTGGCTCAGTTCATATGTCTATTGGTCATTATTTTCTATTCCCTGCTCAAGTCGTGCTCATTCCCCGACGAATGGAAGGAAGCCATTGTCATAGGCATTCCCAAGACTAATAAGCCGCAGAATATCCCCTCCAGTTAATGACCTATCAGCCTTCTCAGCTGTTTAGCAATAAAACCACTATTACTAATAAATCTATGAGATTATAGGCCAGCCTCTCAAGCTAACGAGAATCATTTATGAGATGGAGGAACAAATTTTAATACCACATCATATACATTTGAATTCCGTCGATCTTCAAGGTCTACACAATATCCAGGACCAAGATTATTATACAGCCTATGCAAATCCAAGACACTATACACTCAATTTTTAATCATATAACAAAATCTTTTTATATAACATTGGGCACTATTCTCACAGCTGTATTCATCATGCGGCGCTATTTAAAGACATATCACAAGATGCAGGGTGCAATAGAACAATCTTGAGTATGTCCCAGCAACATTTTCCTTGAATGTGTTAAAATAATTACCGTTCTGAGGGTGGAGGAGTTACACAATGCTAGTACACATTGCTAATATAGGAAGACTCCTGAGTTTGCCAATTTATTGTCAAATACCATATCTCAGAAAAGCTGATGCAATATTGCATCAGCCTAGTTTTAATTATTCATTAATAATTGGATCACTCAAACTTTGATCATATCTTCAATTGTGAAGTTAGATTGAATTAATTATATTATAAGATAATTTGTAAGTATTAATTTTTAATAAAATTAATTATAGTAAATGTGAGCAGTGACTGCTGCTTTGAGGGCTAGGGGTCTGAGGTCCTTTTCTCTGTCTCTTTTTTGCCTACATTGGTTTCTTAATTTCCTTTTTTCGCCAGTAATTTATGTCTTGGAAGGTCATGTGTAATATAGGTGATAGGTTTCATTTTCTATTTGTTTCTAAGAATTTCAATTCTCTTCTGCAAAGTTATGGTATCTAGTAGAATTGGCCTTCTTTTATTGTCATTGTCAACTTTTATTTCCTATTCTTTGCAGCCTGTCTATTTCGCTTGTTTCAATTTTTTATTTTTATATATTTTAGTGTTGATGTTACAAGAGTGGATAAATGTTCGTACTTTTCTTGGTTAGCCTCCGGCAGTCCATGTATTATGATGTTATTTTTTCTGTTGTTCATCTCGAGATTCAGTATGTTTTCATTTAAAACCTCCATATCATTCCTTAATTTTTCGTTCTCCGCTATAATAGGTTTAATTTTCTCATCCACTAGTTTTAATATGGACGCCGTTGGTTTTTTATATTGTACTTGTTTGTAGGTTAAATTGATCTGTCATTTTGGATAAAAGCTCAATATTAATTCTAACGTGACGTAACTTTTCTGAGCTTGCCATACTAGATTTTTTACGGTTGGTAGAACTGTGGATTCGGCACTTTGACAGATGGCTTGCTATGATAATTAATAAATTTTGATTACGAATTTTAACACTTTGAGATTATGTTTTAATGTCACACTAATGTCCACGATTTTCTTGTGTCCTTGATTAGTTCACTGGACGGCACAATTGTAGGCTACTTTCGCTAATTTCCACCAATTTGCTATGGTATGGTTCTTTAAATCTGGCGTTCCGTGCCTGCCAGTATTCCACTAATTTTAACGTAAATGTGAGAGCTCTAAAGAACACGTTTTCCTTGTTGAGACAACGGAAATAATGTGCACCGAAACCAGAGTTTGTTTTCAATTTGTAATATATTCCAATTATATATTGCTCCGAATCAATGTTATTGGAATTCTGGTGGTGCAAATAGATATGAAGAATTTATTCCTTTTTACTGCTATTAGGCAGTAACACTAAATATATTAGCCCCATATCCTTGAAACCCTTTTTCTTTGTTGTCAAATCAAATCAGAAGTCAAATTCAAATCGAAATATATAAATAATAAATATATTATGCTACTAAACTATTTGGGACATTTTTAAAATTATTTAAAAATTTTAAAATTATTTAAAAACTTTAAAATCATATATAATTTAAACTTATCAAAACCTTAAAAGCTATAAATTGAAATAATTGGTACTAAAGGCTTTACCTGCATATTCTTAATAGATTATATTGTACTTAGTACGAACTTTGTACTTAATTTAATATCAATTTTGTTTTATTTTTAAAGCTATTAAAACGTTGCAATTAAGTAGCTACAAAGTACATAAATGTCACTCTGGAAACTGCATGGAAAACATTAAACAAGCAAAAAAGAAAAAACAATAATTGGCAAGAAAGAGATCCATAAACAACAGAGCATTTAAGTACCTGTAACAAAAATAAACATTTACAATATGTTCAAAATATAATAAATAATAATAACATACTACTTAAACAATATAATTTACAATTAATGATTTATATTTAATATATTTCAATAAAATTCATATCTTATAGACAATGTAAAATATTTACAACTTACTTTAAATAATGAATACTTTTAATTTCAGAAATGACAAATTATGTGCTAATTACATATGTACCGATTGTCTACTGTAAATTGATTAGTAATTCTAATTAATTGATTGCTTTGCTATAAATATTTTAACTGTTCCTTGATTTTAACAGTCACTGTCAGACGTCAGTCGAAGTTATACATTTTGGATTTAGCTTTTCAACAGTCAGTTGTCTTTTACAAAAAAATTGTAGCCTAATTGTCAAGTTTTGAAACACAATTATTATTTAAATTTTAATGTGAATTTATGCTTCATTAGTTAGAGACGTTGCAAAATGACCCAAGCTAGACTAGCCTCATGTATACCATTGCCTGTGGAACAAAAGTTATTAGTAACTGTGATAGAGAAGGCCAAGGATTGGGCTCTAATGCACGGTGTTGGTATGAGAGATAAGAAAAACTTCACTAAAGATGCCATACAGGTAATTATAATAAAAATAACACCACACTCACAGCTACTTTTCGTTTCATTTTGCTCACATAATTTGTTTGTAAGGTTTATTAAGTTATAGTATTAAAAATAAATTGGTCGGAAATCCTAAGTAAACATATAAATTTGTATTTAGAATCTACATTAGTTTTTCCTATTGTATATATTTAAAAGACAAAATAAGTAGATGTTTCTGCAATTTTTTCAATGTAGACCAAGGGAACATAGTGTTAAGTCAAGGTGCTTATCATGCAAACAATTTTTGAAACATTTCATGTTGAGTGAAGGAAGACTCAATATTAAACATTTTCTTCTTACTTGAGCAAGGAAATGAATACAATTTTTATTCCTTTGGGAATAAAAACCACACTCATAGTACTTTCAGTTGAAGTCCAGTGTACCATAACAGCCTTGGATAAGATATTGTAATATTATAGAGTTTCATTAGCAAGGCCAAATATTTTCTACTATTGCATAATTAGAAATTGGAAGTCAATGTCTTAATATTAACTTTGTTTTTTTTGTGAATGATATATTTCATAATTATTAAATGATAAGACTGTTGTTGCACAGTGGGACAGAGTTTTACTGTGAATGTGATGTAAATTGTTGTGGGTTCAATGCCCACTCATTGGTCTATTAATTTCATTTTCTTACTCTGATGTAATATTTTGTATTTTTGTATGTGCCACATGTAATATTTTGAAAATTGTGTGTAAAGTGGGGAACAAAGTGACTTAACACTAGGTTCACTCTGCTTATCCTGCTATATGTGGGGAAAAAGATGTGAAACTCACAAAATCTATAATTATAATACTTTCAATTTGTAATATTATTCCTTTACAGGATATGAAATCAAATTAACTTTGTTTAGTGTAAATTTTTTTAAAGAACTTTACTTAATGTTTAATAAATGATCTTTATTTATTTATTTAACATTAAGTAATTTATTATTTGACAATACATTAAGTGATGCCATCCATCATTAGGAGTTGGAATATAAATGAAATGTTAATTATTTTCAATTAGTTGAATTTGTGACATTCTAAATTAATGAAAATCATGTAGACATTTGCATAATTATTTTACACATAGATTATTGTTTATTTTTTTTTACTTATTTCAGATTGCACCGTTTGTCCTTCTTCCGTCGCCGTTTCCCCGCACAGAATTTAACAAAGCCGTAGAGCTGCAACCTGTATTGAATGAACTAATGCATAAGGTATGTGATTTTTTATCTATCTCATATAATATTATAGAGAGAACCTTATAGTACTACCTGCATTTTTTCTTTTTACATCCGTTATTGCGCATTGAGTGGTGGAACCTAATGCTGGGCATTATTTATCAATCCAGTTAATTTAAAATACTTTACCCAGCTGACTGTAACTGTAACCGTGATGGTAGTAGCTTTGATCCTTACTCAGGGAATGGACTACTTTCTTTTCCACGCTTTTGAATATTGTTGAATTCCGCCAATCAACACGTCGATGTCCTTGACGGAAACCAAAAGACAAAATAACTTTTTCTCACTGCATAAGTATGTATCAGGTTCTAGGTATGGTTAGTAAACAAAGAAGAAACGCGTTGCTTTATATATAAATATATTATTTACATCACGTTGACACGAAATGGTGGTTATTGATGCAGAGTAGTGACAAATACCAAACGTGTATGTCTGTTTACTAACAACATCCTATACCTAAAAAAACATCGGAAAAGATGATTTACTGGGCTTTATGATTACACCTATGTAGTTAGTAGAATGCCACTCATTAAATATTTTGAGCAGCAGCAGGCAGGCAGCGAGCAGGCAACAGCGTCGATTTCCGCCACTCAACACGCAATGCCTCCAGCATTCAGCGGAAAGTAAAACGGAAATGCCTTAATGGGAACGGAGTGTTTTTTCACTAGGTTCCCAATCCTGCTAGCTTGAAGTTATAAAAACAACTACACATCCTTTTGCAGGTAGCGCATGATGACGAATTTCTAGAAAATACCTTACAAAATGCGCTTCAAGTTGATGAATTTACTGCAAAACTATTTGACATATGGGTGAAGGTCAGAAAAGAAGGCATTGCACAGGTAAAAATCTATTACGTACACTATTGAGTATCCTTAAAAGTAATAGATATTTTGAAAGTTGATATTTTATTAATTTTATCACTATATTGACATTTATTTTATTGAAATAAGTAATAATTATAATATTGCGAATATAGAATATTATAATACAAGATAAAATTGAAATGGTTTACTGCTATGAAACCTTACTATTAAAACAGACAATTCACAATACTGAACGAATTCATGAACCATAGTCATGTTATGGATACATTTTACATATGTTGACCATTATATAAATTTCAACGTCTAAACATTTTAATAATTATATTAATAATATTTTTGATGATAGCCCCATATTGTTTATTGTAACCCCATAAAAAAAAGAAATGTACAAGAGACGACGTATCGGTAACTGTTATCTCTTTCAGACAACCTTAACGCATAGGACGTAAAGGGTAAGGATAGGAATAGGGTGGCGAGTGTGGACAATCAATATAATATATATAAAAAAATATATATAATGCAATATATTAATAAAACACATATATGTATGTAGGTATATAAATGAAAATACCTCGGGGTAACACAAATGTACACACAAATTTACATACGTAATATAGATTATATAAGTATAGGCATCAACGTAAAAATCTATAGATGTATAGTTCAGAAATAAATCTGTCGTCTTAGCCGATATCACTAGGCATGCTGAGGTCGGACATCATGTTGGAGTCGAGATGTCCGCATACAGAGAACCAATGTGCCAAACATACGCCATATTGTTCATGGAAACAAGTGGAGATCAACAGTATAGCTTCCGGTTTCGGCCATCTTGGGCCTGTGTCGCGGGAAATACAGAGGTAGTCACATAGCATTGCATTCAAAATGGAGGCCAGATTTTGTAATGGGATTTTGATAGATCAATTGGCATTTAAAAGGGACGTTACGGTGTTTCGTACCGTATTTGATATAAAAGTTTCGGATAATTTCAGATATAAATTTGTAGTACTAGTTCTTAGTACGACATAGTGATAGGTGCGAAGAACTATTGTTAGTTGAAAAAATAAACAACAAATGTCACGAACTGTTTATGTCAGACTAGCAGACGCGCGCAGCACCCTTAGGGATGAATTCTAAAACAAATGAAAGAAACACATATTCAATGAAATATTTTTAAAAATCTCAATTTTGAAATTTCATAAAAATCGGTGGTGATTTAAAGATTTTTCCATACAAACTTTCAACCCTTTATTTGTACGCTTAGGGGGTGAATAAACTTCGAAACACGTGTTCAATGAAATTTTTTTAAGAGTATAAATTTATTTTTTTATAAAAATCGGTGGTGATTTAAAAATATTTCCACATGAACTTTCAAGCCCTATTTCATCATCATCATTAGAATTTTTAAAATCCCTTAGTGGATGTCCAGATTACAAAAAAAACATCTATCCAAATTTCACGTATCTATTTTTTTTTTTTTTTTTTTTTTTTTTTTTTTTNGTGTGTGTGTGTGTGTGTGTGTGTGTGTGTGTGTGTGTGTGTGTGTGTGTGTGTGTGTGTGTGTGTGTGTGTGTGTGTGTGTGTGTGTGTGTGTGTGTGTGTGTGTGTGTGTGTGTGTGTGTGTGTGTGTGTGTGTGTGTGTGTGTGTGTGTGTGTGTGTGTGTGTGTGTGTGTGTGTGTGTGTGTGTGTGTGTGTGTGTGTGTGTGTGTGTGTGTGTGTGTGTGTGTGTGTGTGTGTGTGTGTGTATAGATTAAAATTCGAATATTTATAAAATATCGAAATTCTCCCAAACCAATAAATTATCCTTCTTACTCAGATCCAAAATGTTACACCTGTAACATCCCTGGCATAGATTTTTTTTAATAAAAAAAATAGTTAAGCCTTTAATGGTAATTAAAAAATTTGGTCTACCATTTATGAGTTAAAAAATAAATATTAATTATTGCAATGTTATGTGTATTGTAATTCTATTCATTCTAAGGTAACATATAACATATAATTGTTACGATATGAATGAAATGAAATTTAATATTTAGTATCATATTATATGAAAGTTAATACTCACTTTGTGTAACTTAATTGCAAACTAAATAATAACAGATTTAAATAATAACAAATGGGTTATAAATATAACTAATGGTCATAGATAATTAATAAGTGGTTGCTACTAAAATATTTAGTGTTGATAGGTTATGTTTATTATCTATTGTGTACAATGTTATATTTGCAATCCATTTGTCAGAGTAGATTGTGCGGATAATGTATATTATTGCTTTTAAATAGAAGGAATTGTAATTAATTTATTGTTTTTGCTTTTGCAAAGAAGTAGTGTCTTAATGATAAATAAACAGATAATATAATTACAGCAGTATACATAATAGTATGTATAATTTTATTAAATTTAAATTTTTAAAATTAATATGTATAAAATATGCTTACACATATTTGACTGGTGATACATAATAGGTTCTTTAAAAGCAAATTGCTCATATAAATATTTTTGAAAAACGCTAATAGGTATATTGAAATAATATTTTTTTATCTGTAAGTGAAGCGTGTGCATGTGCATTGTGTAAGTATTTCTTAAGGAATAATAGGTTTATAATCTTTGTGCTGTCAATGTGTAAAAAATGGCGGCAATTGTGATTTCAATTTTTATTTTCAATTATTTATTATTTATTTTGAAGTACAATGTTTTTTAATAATTTTACATTGAAATATTACTTACTAATAATAAAATAAGAAAAAATGATTAATGATATGATTCTGTAATTAAAAAAATAGCGACATGTTTTTTTTTAACTTAAAAGTATGTATGTATTATGACTTACGTATATGTTTATAGTACATTTTAAAAAAAGATGTTATATTATTCGTATGTAGTAGACGTCAATGGTGATGGAGAATTAAATTTATTTGTACATACACAGAAATAAATTGTCACATAAACACAATTATTGAATAGCAACATATTTGGTTTGGGATTATAAAGTATGTATTTAAATCTTACTAAAAGTAATTTTACTTTTATATTTATTTTAGTCTTCCCTTTATATTTATTCTTTAAATATTCTTTCTTTTTATATAATTTATTTACAACATAAACAAAATACCAAATATAAAAAAAAACAAAATTGATTTTAGCCACTTAAATATAACTTTTAGTATTTAGTATTTTATAATTGGACAAAATTAATAATATTCCAGTCGCTCAGCCTTGGCCTCTTCAGATCGGACTACCTGATGCAAAAACCGGACTGCAATAAAATTAAACAAGTGGAGTTTAACACCGTGGCAGCGAGTTTCGGCGCCATGACGTCGAACCTTCCCGCCATGTTTCGGTACCGACACTGCGATGGGCTAAAACCTTTGAATTTCATTAACCCCAGATAACATAATATATAATGGATTGTTATTGTTTATCTGTTACTAATTATTTAATTAGTGTTGAAATTCAAAATCTTCAAATGTATATATTTATTTATTCAAATAATATTATAATCATTTTTGGTGGAAACTAACGTGGGATCATTTCCCATTCGGTGTAATTGTTTTTTTTCTCTCGCACTGGTAAGAGCTCGAAACGAACGAACGAAAGAGAACAAAGTGCGACTGAGTTTTAACAGTGGGCAATGGAGTGTACTAACACTACGGTTCCTTCTGCCTACCCTGCTGTATGCGGGATATATGTCTAATACAAAAAAACTGTTTTATTTATTTATTATTATATTATATATAATATTCGTATATATACTATATCCAAATAAACAAAGGTCATAGCCCATAACGGTTTCCGTGTAATCAGTCAACATCTCTCATGTGACTGCTTTATAACATCACGCGTTCATTTCTCACTTATGCTTGTTCTCTATGCACGCTTCTGCCATCTTCTTTGCACCAAATATGTATAATCTATGCATAATAAATATAATCTATGCATGCTTTTTGGGTAGATTTATAATCTGTGGCTCTTAAGGTTATTTAGATATAAATACAGATTTGATTTAAAAATAGATTTTAAAAGTTTGGCGTGCATGTATATAAGCGATTTTAGTTTTGTTTTTCTACTTGAGAGATGTTCCCTGACCTTGGATTGTCGGTCGAAATTGTTTTTTTATATTTGTTTAATTTTTTTAATAATAACTTTGTCCAATTATAGATTGATGAATGGATTAGGGTACACATCTTTCAAATGTTACATTACTTTTTTTTATGCATTTTGTGGTTCTATATTGACACATTACTTAATATATTATAGTATATTTGTTATAATAATATATTTATGTAACTCGGTTAGTTTAAATATTTTTATATATATTAAAAGCTTTTCATACTATTAGGTTAACATAAAGAGAAAACATTGTTCATATATTTTATACATTTTCGTCAAACTTTTGCAATTCACAATAATTTGAGTGATAGGAAATTTTAATAATAAAAATAAATAAATAACTATTTAATTATTGATAAAAAATAACCGACGTATAATAAAATAGTCTTTTTCTTTGTATAATTTGAAAATTCAATTATAGTATAACATAATTGTTAAGGTACTCTCGAATCACTGGTAAAAAATGCATGTACTTATTAAATCATTTGTTGTATAGTATGACATGTTGTATGCATTATTATGATAATTTTATTATTGTATTTATTAATATTGCTTTAATTTAGGTCTGTCTACACTGCTGTACAAAAAAAAATATTAAGGTGTTTTTTTTAAAGAAATAAGATGAATTATAAAATTTCCCTTTTAATAATGATTGTCATTATTTTTCCATGAAATAAAATTGTCATAATATATAATGAGTATTTTACCTTATATTTGATTATAGGTAGAAAAGTTTAGTTTTTAGCATGCATTGTGTACGTGGCATGTAGTGTATTGTTTGATTATGTATCACATGTGTGTAATATTAATTGTCTATATAAAAAAAAGTCTTGCTCAGAAAGTAATAATTATTATTTAATCTGTAGTATTAAAATAACAGTTATTATTTTCTGGCGGGTTCTGACTTAAATTTTTTGACTAAACTTATTTTTGTTTCTTTCTTTCAGCTATATTCTGCGTCAGTTGGGACATAACGAATTGATTAAAGATGTATGTATTTTTTTATTAGTATTACTTAGAAAGTATTGCTTTATTTGGGAGAAAAAAAAATAACTGTTGACTTTAATTAACTATGTTGCTATGTTTAATATAGATAATATATAAAATAAGTAAAATCATTAAAAGGTAAGAGCTCTTTTAAGCCCCCAATAGGCTTTTCTAAACTATCTCGTTTTCTAAATGTGGTTCAAAAAGTGCCGCCGCGTTAATCTCCACGCTTGAATAGACAGTTCTAAAATAACAATGAAATGTTTTTTTTTACCTGAACGATCGACGAGAATTATTATTTTTTCGATTTAATGCTAATTATTCTCAGTTCAGTCATTTGCGTAGAGAGCGTGATAGTCAATCACTTTTCACTTCAACAGGAATGAACCTCTAATTGATTGCCATTTAAAATTAAAATTGAAAGTAGTTTATTAAGTAGTAGTAGTTTAGTAAGTAGTAGTAAGAGTATTAAGTAGTAGTTTAAAATTAAACTAGTACAAATCTCTACTAACGTTACAATTCAATACCGATTAATAATTCATTAACGACTCAGATAGCTGCTTAATTTTAAAATTACTTTATACTTATTAGATGCCAGAAAACCGTGCTCTATCCGGTCTTTGCTCGGGCATAACGGAGGCATACGATTTATTCGGTGTACCGTCGGCCGTAATACTGTTTGTAGTGGAGGAAGTGTCTTACAATATATGCGATCAGAGGTTCCACGAGTTTGAAATATTCGAAAAGAGGCCCGATATTATGGTAAGCTGTGTGTGTGTGTGTGTCTGTGTGTGTCTGTGTGTGCGTGTGTGTGCGTGCGTGCGTGCGTGCGTGCGTGCGTGCGTGCGTGCGTGCGTGTGTGTGTGTGTGTGTGTGCGTGTGTGTATACTTTCTCAGGTTTCTCGCTATTGTATTACGAAAAGTATACAAAAAAGCCTAAATGCTGGATATATAGCTTTTTTCTGTACTTTTCGTTCGAACTCCAAAAAGTGTTGTTTTGCAGTGGTGGTACTTAATGCTGCGAAATAAAAATAATTTATTCCCCCTAGGAGATCGACCAATTTTTGATTTCACAACTATTGCTTCTACACGCAGATGTCGAACTGCGCCACGATGACTTCAAATAATATTTTCATTATTATTCATATGTCAAAAAATAAATTTCAGTTCTACAGTTTTAAATTACCTTATATAGCATAAATTAAAAATATTTTTATTTACATCATAATATGGCATTTTGTTTGTACATGTATTGTTTTTAAATTGCAGATATACAGAAAGACTTTGAATGAAATTTATGAAGAAACTTGTTTGAATGATAAAAAACAACTCATGATGTAAGTTTAATTTAGCAAGGTCACGCTTAGTCGTGCATATAGCTTGGGTTGGGAGATCAAACCTAGTGTTAAGTAATCCGTTACCCAGATACCGCCCAATTCTTCAAGACTTTGCATATTGAATGGCGAAACTCAACGACGCGCTTTTTTGCTTTCTCATCTGAGTAAACATGAAAATGATTCTTCCTTTGAATGATCAAAACCACTATCATCGCACACTGTAGCACACTGTCATTGTGCCTTGACGGCACAATCATTTATATATAGATATGTTTTTTTAATAGAGATATATAATTTTGTATTTCTTTTAATAGCGATGGTCATCCTGTAGCTGTAGTGTACTACAGATCGGGATATGAACCTGCTCAATATCCGTCCAGTAAAGATTGGGATGCAAGACTAAGAGTGGAAAGATCTACGTAAGTATGCATTTTTTTAAACTTTTTGTATGAAATTGTTATACAATTTTTATTATTTAAATAATAATTTTGATAAATATAAGAATTAAATATGATGGTTGATGTTAGATTCAAACAAAATGTATTTTTTTTTTATCTTAAAGTGGATATGATTGCTTATCTTAAATGATTGTGAGTCACGTTTTATTATTATCTCCTTATTATAATAAATAAACATGGCTCTTTAAAAAGTCTACATTGTTTTGAAACTATGCAAATGAAATAAATATACTGTCATTATTAAATTTAATTGTTCCGGCTAACATTTTTATGAATCATTTTTTTTGATAACGCAATTTAATGCCTATTTCATCCACCGTTACAAATAAAGTCTGTTAGGGATATGTTTGATACTCGAAATCGACTATGGCTCCAGAAACGCTTGAACCTACGACCGTAACTTCACTTCTAAGTCAGATGTACTAATTTTGAGTAACTTTTAGAGTAATGAAATTTGCTGTATAATCCCATCCCAATGCCCATCAATCCATGACTAACTGGTGGTAGAAAGGTAGTTAGCAAGCTCTCGCATGGCGTCCTTAGAAATTTGGGATATATATCCGTATATCCGTCCGGCTCTAAAGAATAGAGCCCCGTGAATATTCTCGGGGCTCTATTCTTTAGACGTTCGTGATAGTGAAGAACCGACAACTCCCTCTAGCGTTATTTTTCCCCCATTATTCTTATGAATTTGAAATGTTTTTCCATTTTTTTTAATAATGCATTGTTTTGTCTAATCTATCTTTAGAAACGTGTCTTAAGACCGTAACGTAAAATCAATCTACTAATTTTGAGTCATTATTGAGCATTGCAATTTACATAATATAACAATGTTTTTTTTTTGTGTTTTTATAGTGCAATAAAATGCCCGTCAATCCATTATCAACTGGCTGGTACAAAGAAAGTCCAGCAAGCACTAGCAGCTCCAGGTGTCCTGGAGAAGTTCATGGGCGCCGGCGCCTCCACTGGGAAAGTTAGGGATATATTCACGGGGCTTTATTCATTGGACTTTGATGAGAGTGGAGAAAAAGCGGTTGACATGGCGTTGGCTGATGCTGAACGGTGAGATATTTTTTTTGTTTAGCTTCACGACACTCCGTCCTCACGATGTCGGTCGTCGTGCTTGTCTATTCCGTGAAATATCCTCATTTCGTGTTAAGTGGCGAAACTCAACGCCAGGCTTGCCTCGTTACAAGAGCGAGAAAAATGAAAATATTCAATATTTCATCTCGAGTAGGAATCGATATGGAAATGGGAACTATATAGTATCTATATACATATATATATATATATATAAATAACTATTTCTGGGGCAGATTCGTTCTGAAGCCCCAAAGAGAAGGCGGTGGCAACAATCTATACGGGTCGGACGTGCGCGACGCTCTACTGCGCATGCGTCACAGCCGCGAGCGCGCCGCTTACATACTCATGGAGAGGATATTACCACCTTTGGTAGGGCTGTCTTGTCTATTTTTTTAGTTACTGTTATTTTAGCTTAGCAATTTAAAAAACAGTATTGTTCTGAATGCACCATAATATTTTGAATAAACGCAATTTGTCGACCAGGTCGGGGAAATGAAATTATTTTAATATATTCGCCCGAGTGGACACTGAACCCACAACTATTGCGTGTGTCTCATGTTTGTTTTTTTAGGGCAGGTACGTTCTTAAGCCCCATAAAGAAAGAAGTTTAAAAACCTATATAACAATATATTACATGGGAAAATATTAATCAGTTTATTTTTATATATTTAATAAAATAAGTCATTTATCCGACTAGTGATCGAACCCACAATCAGCACGCTTACAGTCAGAATTGTTTAATTTTTTATCAGGTGTCAGGATATGTAGTGCGTCCCGGAGCGGCGGTTCCTCCGCCGATCACTGATCTTGTCTCAGAATTGGGTATTTTTGGAGTTATTATTGGGTAAATATACACCATATTGTTAGTTGTTTTTTTTAATTGATGATAATTAAAAATGTCATCAATTTCTTTTAATTTTTTCTTTTTATATATTTCTTAGAATATACTAAAAATATATTTTAGAAGTTACGTATTTTTTTTATGGGCTGGTTGAACATTTTTTTCCTCAAAGTAAAAGTTTATTTTAAATTAATTAAGAGCGAATAATGAATTCATACGTTGCTAAATTCACTCTTATTCTAAATTATGTAGTAAATTAATATAAATACTATTTTTTAAATTGATGTTCAAAAGTTCCTTTATATTTCATGACATGAGACTGTCATGGCGCAGCAGTACAGCAGCGTCCGACTGAAGCTCGCCTATTGTGTGTTCTTATTCGTGGGGACGAATTATTTTCATTTCCTTGCTCTGGGAACAAGACAAAACACAACGCTAAACTCCGCCACTCGCCGCGCAACGCCTCGAAAATTGAGCAGTGCGTAGGGCCCGGGGTGTCTTAATAATAGGTTCCCTACTACACATATATTATATGCGAGATGTGTACATCGTAAAAAAATATGTTTTTATACTTAGGACAAAAGATAAAATCTACTGTAACCGTCAAGCTGGACACATGCTTAGAACTAAACTAGCGGACGCCAATGAAGGTGGAGTGGCAGCCGGCTTAGGTGCATTAGATTCACCATATTTATTAGATATGTAATAAATTAATCTACAAATAAACGATCTAATTTTTTTTTTGTGATTTTTAAAATGTTTTTAGTTTTTGTTGTCTAAAGTAATTTTTTGAAGTAGGTCATTTATTTATATACTCTTTTATATGAAATGTAATTTTTAACATGTATACAGGTCATTCAATTTATTAGTAATGATATTATATTTTTGTACTGAAATAAAATGCTGCTGATCTCTGGATTTTTGTAATGACAAAAGAAAATATTATATTTATTTTTATTTTCATTACAAATATCCACAGATCCAGAGATATGTAAAACTTTTTTAAAATAAAATTACTAATTGAATGAATAATAACGAATGAACGAATTGAATGAATAATAATTAAAAATATGAATGAAAAATATAAAAATTTGAACTCAACAGAAGCAATATTATTAAAATTACACTTAGAATTGAATTTAGACATTTTTCATGTTTATTTTTAAACTATTAATACATGAGTATTGTATTTTTGGTATAAAGAATTATTAAACTTTTGGTTGAAGAAATGATAATATATGCATTATTTATGTTAGTATTTTTTTATTCAAATTATTTAGTAAAATTATGATAAAAACTGTTTTTTATTAAATCTTTAAATTATATGCACATTCTGTGTAAAGTGCATTTATAAATAATAAGCTAATTAACTGACTATGTAGTATTTTTTTTATTTTATTGCGACAATATTTTTATTTTTTCAATTTTGACATTCCATTAATTTTTAATAAAATATGCAAATATTAATAAAATAATGTCATTTTGTTATTAAAAGTTTTTTCATTTTATAATTTTGAATAGATTGTATGTGTGTGGATATGTTTTTATTAATATAACTATTTTCTATTGTATAAGGCAGTAAGGTGCTGTTATAAACACTTGGAGTTTTATATTTTTATTACAATAAAACGAAAGTTGTTAAAAAATGTATTTTATTTTATTCCTTTTCTAATATAATTCTTTAGACTAACATATTTATATAATATTTCAATGCTTTTATGACAATGAGAAATTTTCTTACTTTGATAATTTTCTTCATAACATTACAATGCATAAAAGTTTGAAGCTTTTAAGCTTTTAGTGGGAAGACTACAGTGGCACCTTTTACCAACGCTTCATCCCAGCCAATATGGGTTCACGCCGCAAAGGGGAACCGAGGACGCACTCTATGACCTAATACAACACATAAAAACAGAAACTAAACAGAAAAAAAAGACAATACTCCTTGTATCCCTGGACATAGAGGGCGCATTCGACAATGCTTGGTGGCCGTCACTTAAGAGCCAATTGGTGCGGAAACGATGCCCAAAAAACCTCTACTCCTTGGTGGCCTCGTACCTGGAAGATCGAAGAGTCATCATCAACTACGCCAGAGCAACCAGCGAAAAGGGTACCACGAAGGGTTGTGTCCAAGGATCCATCGGCGGACCAACCTTCTGGAATCTCATCCTGGACTCGCTCCTGCACAAAATGGCGTCCAGAGGGATATACTGTCAGGCCTTTGCTGACGATGTGGTCCTCGCTTTCTCTAGCCATAGTACTAGTGAGTTACAAGCCCAAGCCGAGACCACCCTAGCCGAAGTGCAGGACTGGGGAAGGCTAAATAAACTGAGCTTCGCTGCGCATAAGACCCACGCGATGGTAATTACCAAGAAGCACAAGTTTGAAGCCCCCGAAGTCTACATGTCCGGCACCCGACTGAGTATGGTCTCGGAAATAAAACTCCTAGGACTCGTAATAGACTCCAAGCTGACTTTCAACGCGCACGCATCTGCAATATGCAAGAAAGCTGCAGACATTTACAAACGACTAGCGTACGCGGCGAGGGTAACGTGGGGTCTTAATGGCGAGATAGTGAGAACCATATACGTGGCGGTGATAGAGCCAATCGTCCTCTATGCAGCAAGCGCGTGGTCTTCGGCAGCCGAGAAGCTGATGATAAGGAAACAACTAGACTCGCTGCAAAGAGGATTTGCCCAAAAAATATGCAAGGCGTACAGGACGGTGTCTCTGACATCGGCACTGGTCCTCTCAGGCTTAATCCCCCTTGACCTTCGAATCCAGGAAGCCGCCAATCTGTACAAGATCAAAAAGGGATACTGCGTGGACCTCCTACCACCAGGACGTGAAATAGAGCGCAGAGTGGGACCATTACAAAATCCACACCCATCACAACTCAAAACAACCGAGTACATGCGCTTGGAGAGCCTGGACCAGGAGACCCTCGATAAACACCAAATAGCCGGTCCCCTAATCTTCACCGACGGCAGCAAAATCGAGGGTAAAGTAGGAGCAGCCCTAACTTTGTGGGACCAGGGTAGGGAGAGGAAGTTCTCCACATTTCGCCTGGAGCCGCACAACACTGTCTTCCAGTCGGAAATGTATGCACTCTTCAGGGCAATAGAGATGGTGAAAAAGTCGAAAACGAGCGCTACCAACATCTTAAGCGACTCGAGATCATCCTTGGATCTACTAAGATCCCCATCGACGACTCACCCTCTCGGCCTACATATGAAGAGCTGCATACATGACATCCAGAACGAGGGCAGGACAGTGCGGTTCTTCTGGTTGAGGGCCCACGTCGGAACACCCGGCAACGAAAGGGCAGACGAGCTGGCGAAAAGGGCGGCAATAAAAAAGAAGACGGCACCGGACTATGACAAAGTTCCAGTATCATACGTCCGAAAGCGGATACGCGAGGAAACTGTCAAGACATGGCAAGCGAGATATGAGGCCTCCCAAACCGGATCAGTCACAAAGCTGTTCTTACCAGACGTCAAAAAGGCATATACTCTGGTAAGGAAAACAAAAATAACTCCAACAGACACCCAGCTACTGACCGGCCACGGAGGTTTCGCCGCCTACTTGCACAGATTCCACTTAAAAGACAGCCCATCTTGTCTCTGCGACCCGCAATGTGAGGAAACGGTCACGCACGTAATCCTGGACTGCCCAAGATACGGCTCAGATCGAGCGATGCTGGAGGTCACCATCAACAAAAACCTAGACCAGCAATCACTCCACACCATCTTAGAATCAGAAGCCACCAGGACACCTTTCCTCACTTTCGCACGTAAAGCCATCATAACAGCCGCGAAACGCAACAGCTCGCTAGTGGCTCCCCCCTCCGCGCCAATACTCGCGCCACTCTCGCAAACATCCCAAACACCAGCACCTGCACCATCACAAACCCCTGCACCACTCATACAAAATTCCCAAACACCAGTACCCACACCACCAACAACACCTGCACCGCTTCCACAAGCTCCCCAGATACCAACTTCCGCACCACTTCCAATCCCCGGACCAATCCAACAAACACACTCGACACCTGCTTCTCCCACACCAACAATACCAACAACACCAACAATAAGTAAACTACTGGCTTCCCTCAAAAAGACCACAGGAGGCCTGCCAAAGAAGTGGAGAAAACTAACCACAAAAGGAAAACCGCCACAGCACAATCCACCAACACTGACCACAACCAACGTGACGGAAATGCTAAATGAGAAGGCAGCGGACGGACAACCCGGAATAAGGGTCAGAAGCGTAGCCTTGTTCATGGCCGAGGAATCAGAAAGGGTGGGAATAGCTTTCAGTCGCTCGGAACCGCCGGATAGAGTCCGAATTTCACCAGGACTAGCAGCCCTACTCAAAGGAACCACGAGTAAAACATCGGTGAGGTCAGGAAAAATAGACTCACTGACATGGCAAAGGCTGGCTGAACCCCCCTGCCGAATACTGCGGTCACAGAAAAAAGTGATCGCATTGCTTGAATGTGGGGAGAAATCTCCCTTTGCCCAACTTGACTCGATCCTCCGAAGAGTTCGGGAATGCACGCCGCAAGGAGCCCCTAAGACCATAAGCGTAGACGCAACGAGGGTAGAACCTTATAGAGGCAGCATAGCAAACTACTACGAATGCCTCAAGGTCGCCCACAAACACCAGCTAGTCATCTACGAAGACAGGGGGGAATGCCTTGACTTCCTAAAGGCAAAGAAACATCTACCTTCCCCCTCAACAGAGGCTCCAACCGAAACGCCGAAGCAGAGCGGATCCGAGAGGCTGCAAGAGAAGCTGTACCCCGAGCCATCCACAAGCAAGACCAACACACCCACCCCCAAACATAACATCTCGAGGACTTTGGCGAGGGCCATTCTGGGAGTCGTCTCTCCAAGGGGAAAAGAAACCCCAAAATGCTCTGCCTCTAAGGCTGACATTCCGGGAGTCGAAGAAACTCCAAAATGTTCTGCCTCTAAGGCTGCGCGCCAAACTAGCACGCAAGAGAGAGAGGTCAAAGCCTTTTTCGATACCCGAAATCAACGGGAACAAAAAGGACACCGCGAAGGCGTACTAGAGCACAGCAGGGGCAACATAACACTACCTGACCTAAAAATGGCCAGAAGCCCAAAGGAGCATGCTATAAATGCGTTCATCGAGTTCTTAGCCACATTAAAGGCAACCCGCGAGGTAAACACCAATGTCTGTAAAAAGATCCTTCAGACTTTCCAGAGAGGGAACTTCAAACTCCTGGAAGTGGAGCTCGATGAAGCCAAAGCCGCCATCTATGACAACGTCAGCTCCCGCGTCATTCACGGAAGCATGACGGGACAGTACATGGCGGCCTATAGCAGCACAAAGGGCTTTATAGGCCTGGTCGAAAGTGCAAGAGTAGACGATCCCCCCAAATTCCTAACATCAGAGAGCGACCAAGTGGTAGTAGTGGCCGAATGCACGAGAGTGATGCTGGACGATAGGATACTCGGAATGGCAAACGCCATTTCAAGCGATCCTGAGCCGGGCGCAGCCTTCGTGAATTGGGAGCTACCAAAACTTTCCTGGGTAAACGGGGTTCCGGGGTGTGGTAAGACAACTCACATTATCAAGCACTTCGATGAGGACACGGAAGTAGTAGCGACAACCACAGTAGAGGCCGCGAAAGATCTAAGAGAGAAGCTGGCGCACCGCCTTGGCACGAAAGCGACAAAGAGAGTGCGAACAATGGCCTCGATCTTAGTCAACGGTTTTCATGAGGGAATAGTTATAAACCGGCTAACGGTGGACGAAGCCCTCATGAACCACTTCGGGGCCATTGTTATGGCGGCCAGACTGTCAGGAGCGAACGAGGTCACACTCATCGGAGATATCAATCAGCTGCCTTACATCGACAGACAAAATCTATTCGAACTAAGGTACTGCAGGCCTAGCTTGACAACCAACATCACATGCGAGTTGCCTTGCACACACCGGAGCCCAATGGACGTCGCCTATGCCCTCGCCGGAGTATATAACAGCATTTACTCCGCAAGCCCCATTGTCCACTCCCTAAAGGTTCTCGGATACACCGACGCGCGAATACCACACTGTAATGACGGCACCCTATATCTGGTCCACACGCAGGAGGAGAAGAGGCAGCTGAAAGACCAGGGATATGGAGCTGGAGCAGGTTCGCGAGTCATGACTATCCATGAGGCCCAGGGGCAGACCTTCGCAGACGTCGTCATCGTCCGAACCGGACGCGCACGGATCCGAGTACATGAGAGCGTCTCTCACGCAGTCGTCGCAGTGACGAGACACACCAACACCTGTGTCTATTACTCTGACGACGGCGGAGACGCAATAGGCAACTTTATCAGCCGAGCGGTGGGCGCTTCATCTACGGAGGTGGTGGAGGCGAACCTAAAAGGGGCAATGTCACAAAGAGATGATAGGGTGATAGAGGCACTGATCCAAAAACTCAAGGAAGGCGTTCTGCATGAGCCAGGCCAAATCTAATAGGCGAAGGTGTTCTTTACATGTAAAAAGTAATTACATAAAATAAGTTATATAATAATAATAATAATAAAAAAAAAAAAAAAAAAGAATGTCGGTAGGGGTCTCATCCAACCCCTCTAGTATAAGCTCTAGATATAAGTACAGCTTAAATTGTCCTAAAATTAAGTACGCCACATTAAAATAACTTTTATAAAATAAAAAAAGGCACGGGCAACTATGCGCCCGTGGATGTAGATGTTAAAATAAAAAAAATAAAAATGCATAAAAGTTCAGAACACCTAACCCTATAGCGGCCACGACTCGTTGACCGTGATGTATTGTATGATGTGTGTATTATCTGGCTGGCGCTTAAGTTACTGTTACAATTTATATTTCATACAGATGAATAAATAATAACATGAATATAATCTCCCGATTTGGAATCGAATCCACATCCGTCGCGCTCATCAAAGGGAGAATAAAATATTTAATATTTTCAATACCTCGTTCTGGTAGCAAGGTACAGCACTGTCATGTTTCACCATTCAACACACAATGCGTCGAGATTTGGGTGGTGAAAGTGGAAAGCAAATTGTCTTAACACTACATTTTGACTGCTTATTTGCGGGATACAGCGTGAAGCTGAAAAAAAAAACAGTACATCCCAACATAATAATTTTATTCATATGATACATATTTTTCTACATAACACTTTGTTTATTTAAATGTGTTCAGTGTATTTGGGCATTTTGTTTTTTAATAGATTTCCTTCTTGACCTTGGTAGCCCTCCACATAATGGAACGCAGGATGCTCATAGATAACCTAAAATAAACAAAAAATAGATAATGAAAATATACATTTTTTGATTATAATATTTTTAAAAATAGTTATATTAAGATTTTTTTGCATTTTATTTGGCAAAGAGAACTTGTCCTTACATAAAAGAGGACTTATATAAAATCAAAAGTTATAAAAATTTCTATACATATGGTTCTATAGATTGGTGATTTCTTTTATACCTTATCCCTTGCGTAAGAATCGTCGGCATTAGTTATCAACTCGGGCACATCAAATCTTGGTAAATTGAATAGATTCATCAAGTAATTCTTATAATTTGTGTAAAGTGCTCGCTGTTCAGCCCATTCCATCTCTCGTGGTAGACGCCAGTCCTTCATTTTGGGTTCTTCTCTTTCCGTGTACTGGTCAAAGTTTAAACGCTCTATATCTTCTACTACCTGAGAATTGATAAAAATTATTGCCATTATTATTAAGTATTTTTTACAACAAATAAAATATCCATTTAAAGATTTATGTTCAGTTTATTTAAGACTTTGGACATTTATTTACAACTAGCCCGTGCGGGGCTACGCCCGCTTAAAAAAGAAATATTAAAAAGAAATTGAAAACTAAAGACAAGTTATTTTATACATTTGTACAAAATAACGCTTACGGCAATTAGCAAATTTGTCGAACTAAGTATTTTAAATTGACATAACCTTTTTATTTATGACCCGATTGTAATAAAATTAATAAAAAAATTTAAAAACCCTAGATGTTTTCGGAAGCTTGCCAGAATTAAATAGCACCGCAAGCGCATCTAAATCGGTTAAGCCGATTCTGAGATTAGCGAGATAAAGGTTCCCAATTACTTTTTTTTTTAATATCTTCAGTACAGACACCTACCCTCTTACGACTTTATTATAAGTATAGATTACGTTTTTGCCACTTTTATTAGCTTCACTTGTGTCTGAAATTTTGTTTCTAAATACTTTTCTGTCCTTAGTGTAGTTTTTTTTTTAGTTTCACTCTGTATCCGGCCCATGGGGCATGCAGAGGGAAACTGGGAACCTAGTGTTAAGATACTCTGTTCCCATAAAGAAACTTACGTTCCTGATGAATTCTAGAGGCATCACATGTTGAGTGACGATCTCAATACTGAGCTTTGCTTTTCAAATAGAACAGTAGAATTTGCAACCGCGAATCTTGGAAACCATTCAAGCACTCTGACCACTAAACCGTAAGTTCTTACTTACAACGAGATCTTTATACCTGTGCTTACGATTTACAGTGAGGTCAATGAGTTGTGGCTGGGTGTGTAGATTTGTTAGTGTGTTTCTTACTGTTGATTTTTTTCTTCTTGAGTGGACATTGCACAAAAGTTCAGAAAGCCTAACTTCAATCGGTCACGACATGTCGATTATATATGTTAAATAAAATATATATAAATAATATGTTCTCATCAACCTACATTGAAATTATTATAGGCCTTGTTACAACCAAAGCAACTTGCTGCAACAAGCAAATAAGAATTTCGACGTGACTTGATGAGATTGTATGGCTTAGTGGTTACAGCACTTGGACAGTTTCCAAGATCAGGTTCAAATCCTGCTACATTCAAATTTTTATGTTTTCTTACTAAATATTTTTGTTTTCTAAGTGTGGAGTAACACTTTAAGAAATGTTAATAAAACAATACACTGTAATTGTTATACTTACAACTTCAACTTCACCACCACCAGTCCAATCATAAACCAGAAGCTCTGCGTGTGTAGATATGTCTCGCAAATAATTGTTCTTGTATTGACGTTCTACTTCCATTAAATAAAGTTTGGATAGAGCTTTGCCCTCCAACTCATGTTTGTGGCCGCGGCGTTTGACGGCTTCTTGTACCTAGAGTAGGCATATTTTTTTATTTAATACCAACATGGATCTTGAGGAGCAATATATAGGCAAATTTTTATCCAAGAATTTCAAGATAAGAAGTATGTTTCTTGTCCTTTTTGCAAAGTAGTCAAACTTTTATTCATAAAAATGTCAATTAAAATAAATATTTTAAGTAACAAACCTTACAAAGGAATTGGGATTTGTCATATAGGTTAGAAGATTTTTACTGTACCACATATAGACAGAGAGAACTCAGATAAGACTCATCATCCCCCATTCTCTAACCCATTTTTAAGATATTGTATGGTAAATGGAATAACTCAACATTACACATTATCTTTCTAGTAAGTATTAGTCAGAGCAAGTGAAAATAATTCATTCCCATGAGAAAGAAACGAACCTGCAACTGTCCCATTCACAGTCATACATTACCACTGTACCATTACAACCTGATATAATCTAATAGTATAATATTGCAAATAGAAACCTTGTCCACTGGCACATCCAAGTAAATGACAAGATGGGGTCGCATCAACTCCTCAATTGTGTTTGCCTTCAGCTCATAATAAACTGATTTAACTCCCTTACTTATGTAATTTTGTGAGAGCATAGCCTCCAAAAACACAAAGTCGGAATATGGCGACCTTTCTAGAATGACTCCTTGTCCAGTATTCAAGAGATGAGCTAGGGCATCAATATATTGATGATATCTTGCAATGTACATCATAATCTGATAATTTCCAGCAAGACGATGGTTAGGAGCAAGGTTAAAGTTAATATGGTCAAAGGTCCTAGTGTCTTCGGGTATATCTTTGTCGAACATACGAATGTCGACGCCATTTCCGCGAACATAGTGAATATCCATGTTAGCTTCAGGGAAATGTTTCATATCAAGATCTTCGGCCAGCTTTTTAGCGAATTCTGTTTTTCCAGCAGCCACTGGTCCCTCGACGACTAAAAGTTTCGTGTTTTCATCAAACCTGTGGGTGGTACGGTCAAACAGACTGCGAATCCAACCGTAGTTTTTGTTTTCGTAGTCAAATGGTGCAGGTTTCGGGGGACGTGGTGGCAGCGATTCTCGCAAAGCCTTTCCCATTATAGTCCTGTTCTGAACGATAGTACATCCTGCTATTTTACCACCTTGGACGGGGATCTTCACAAATCTTATAAGTTTCGCCATTTTCAATAGGACCTATAAATTTTAGGTAAGACGCAGTTTATAATTTATTAAAATAAAGCGTAAATGGTTATTTAATTTTTCTTACCTTTATTTAGATCATAATTATAAAAAATCAGCTAAGATATATGACATAACACCTCTATTGGGTATTTTGACATAAGCGTTCCATTATTTTTACATTGATGTATTATCTCCATATTAAATAAAAGAAATTAAATAAAGATTACAAGAAATATTATTTGTATTTCTATTCATTTTTGAATATTTAATAAATTTCTTTTTTATTTATCTTTAGTTAAAAGTATTTAAATGATTATTATTTAGTACTGTACGATGTCTGTATTAAGAATTACACATGCAAATATTTTTCTTTCTTTTATCTATGGTCAACGTCAAAGACCATGTGAGAATTATTTAACAACAAGAAAATAATAATTTTAGCAGTATTTTTCCTTAAGATCTTTGTATATATTAACAAAATGGAAGTAGAAAATATCAATGTGGATGAATTTTTACCTGTCAAGAACCCTATAAAATTAAAAAATGTTCAAAACAAAGTTGCTTCTGAATCGGGAGAAGGTATGGACGTAGAACAACAAAATGATGCGGGTAAAAAACGAAAACGTCGATCTAAGTTGAAAAAAATAAAAAAAAATGCAGAGCCCAATGAAAGCAAAGAAAATATGAGGAAAGTTGCAGTACCAGCACACAGGTATGTATAACCTCAAAAAAATGTTTTTTATATAAGTGGAATAATTTACTGTTATTGTTGTATAAAATATTATAACAGTTATGGTATATACATATTTATTAAGTTTTCCGAGTTTTCATCATTATTTATTTATCATTTTTTAAAGTGTACTCCCTAAACTAAGCAAAATAGCTACAAGTTTAATAATATTATTTTTTTACTTTTTTTTAAAACATTGCGAATTGCATTTAAATTCTCATTAAATAATCCCCTTTTTTTAACAGATACACACCATTAAGAGAAAATTGGTTAAAAATATTCACACCAATTGTAGAACATCTTTTGCTCCAAGTGCGTTTTAACACAAAAAGTCGTAATGTTGAAATCAGAGTTGGGCCAGAAACTAAAGATATAGCTAATTTACAAAAAGCTGCTGATTTTGTTAAGGTAAGTAACTTTTTTTACTATACTAATTAAAATTGTCTAATAATTATGTATCTTGGGTACTATTGGTATTATGATGTGGTAGAACAGTATAACAGTGAAATCTTTAATATTTTTATTTCTTCATTCTGGTTACTAAGCAAAGTGTGGCATTGAGTTCCACTACTCAACACACAAAGTGTGATAACGGAAATGGAGTGTCTTACAATTAGGTTTTTCTTCACAAAAGTCAGAAAATTATCAAAATTTAAGCTTAAAAAAGGTATCTTACCTTTTTTTTTATTATACTGTTATTTTCTTATATTGTAGCAGCAGCTGCAATATAAGAAAAGAATGGCAGCTATCCTGCATGCTACCAGCTAATGTAATAAATTGTACCATTGACTGAAAAGAGTAACTGTTGAGTTTCTTGCCGGCTCTTCACAGCAGAACCTTCCGAACCGGTGGTAGCTTTTTGTTTATATGTTCATCCGACAATTCAAAAGTGCTTATAATAAGTTTATTTGAATAAAGAATATTTTGAATTTGAATTATTCATGTTGCATATAGCAGAGTAGGCAGAAGAAATCTGGGAACCTACCTACTTTCATACCCCACTTTCCGCCGAATTCTGAAGACATTGTATGTTGAGTGGTGCAACTCAAATCATGCATTATTGGAAATCAAATTGCCTGTTTATGCCCCTGTGGCATAACTGAGTTCAACTGGTCTTAAAACTAGATTCACTCCACTTACCTTGCCATGAGGAAAGTGTGGATTTGCTTTTTTTTTAAATAGGATACTACTGTTGAAATATTCAGTTATGGGAATATTTAGTTCATATCATAATATTTTTCAGGCATTTGTCTATGGATTTGATGTTGAAGATGCACTAGCCTTACTAAGATTAGATGACTTATTTGTCGAATCTTTTGAGATAAAAGATGTGAAGACTCTACAGGGCGATCACTTAGGCAGAGCTATAGGCAGATTGGCCGGTAAAGCAGGCCGCACTAAGTTTACTATAGAAAATGTAACGAAAACTAGAATAGTTTTGGCTGATTCCAAAATTCACATATTGGGCAGTTATCAAAATATTGCTTTAGCAAGAAGAGCTATTTGCAATTTGATCATGGGTTCACCACCTTCCAAAGTGTATGGGAATCTGAGGAATGTCGCCAAACGAGTAGCTGAGAGATTCTAAACGTAAATAAATATATATTTATACTGTTGGTTTTTGTATGTTTATTATTTATTTTCTTTATTGAGAAAAAATATTGAGTTCAATAATAAAAAAAATGGAATAAATATTATTGTGTATTGATATAAAGCAAATAAAAATATAATAGGAATGTATATACTATAATTACTTATTATATTTACACTGCAATAACTTCAAAAGAAGACATTTTTGAAAGTTAAAGGATAAACAAGTATAACTACTATATATATACCTACCATCATATACCCTTGTGCTATTGGCTATTTCACAAGTGTAACAATAAAATATATTGTAAAATGCGAGGGTTGTAAGCTTGATTCCTATTGGGGAAAATATTTATTTTTATTTCCGCTTTCTGGTAATCAAAGCTTGCGGTTGAGCTCCTCCATACTACACGCCAATATTTCGAGTAATAGATAACAGAATCTTAACAGTATATGGGTTACAGCATGAAGCTACAAAAAAAGAACTGATAATTCTTAAATGTAACGTTACAGTTGTTTTTGTAATATCATTATAGTATTATTTTATTATTTATAATTAATGAATAAAAGATTTTTCAAATGACATAAAAATAAGTATGCATATTTTACAAGACTTCAGAAAACTCTCAAATAGTCAATTAATTTCATTATAAGTTATAATATCTTCGAGCAAAAAATAATAGCCTTATTTTTATGGATATCTATTTATCTATAAAAACGTTGACCACTTAGACCAATGATTACCTAATATTTTTGACATACTTTTTTCTTGTAAAACATCAACTTATACACAAAAGTAAATAAATAAAATATTATTATAATAAAATTCTATATTTAAAGTGTCTCGGTACTCGAGACAGCACGAGGCGCGCGTCGTAACTAAGAGACGCGAACGTCCAGGGCTCGGCGGCGCTCCACTCCGCGCAGTACACAGAGTCCTCGTGTTGTTCGTAGGATTGTAGAACACCATCTTCTAGACTGGAATTATTTTAGTTTTATAAGTTTTCTTTATATTTTATAGTTTTAGAGGCTTTTGTGGTGGGATTTGTCAAGTTGTTTAATTGAGTAGTTTATATAGTTGAGTAATATGAATGATTCGTCACTGGTTCGATTTTCACTCGAGATATGGAATAAATATTTAATTTAATAGCCAAAATTACACTCATTATCACATGGTTTTAAAAGTAGGATATGTGGTAATAAGTCTTATTTGTATTATATAATCAAACACTTATAGTAAGCTTATATTTTTTTAAATACATTTCATGGTTTCTTCAAAAAAAAATACAACAATTCAATAGACCTTCAATATTTTCTGAAAGTAGAGACGCCATGTTCTCTTAACATATAGTTTTGTCTGTCTATCCTGCCATATATGAGATGCAAGAAAAAAAATGTAATATTTAAATGAAATACATACACCTGCCCCTTTCTCTCCTCGTCGTCAGGCTCACAGATGCTGGCGGCTGCTGTCAGTAAGGCTCTGGCATCAGAACTGCCTGTCAGTAACAATTGTTCGTGGTATGTATTGTATCTTACTGTCCATACCCTGTAAGGTGAAAGAAAATAAGTTATTTAAAACATGTAAATGCTCAATTATTAAAATTATTTCTATTACATTTTTAAACTTTTATATCACACTTAGGAAAGAAAAATTATTAAATACTTTTTAAGTAAAAAAAACAATGATAATTATTAAATACTTTATAGGTAAAAAAAACAATGATAAAATTTAAATATTTTTTAAATCAACTCATCACACGTCATTGAAGAGTATCTCAGGGACAGAGTACCCTCTTCCCTACCCAACTGGCGTCGTTGTAAAAGCGGGCTAACAGCATTAACCTCAACACCGAAAAAAAAATCATTACTATGTATATAACTTAATATCACTTACTTTTCTTAAAGTATCTAATCGCATTCAAAAAGTAGAGAAAGTAATTTATATTATTCTCTCTACCTAGCTTACCAAAAAAAAGCATATTAAAAAAAACTTAATGTCGCCGTCGTGGTGTAAGTTCCGCTACTCTTCACCTACAGATTTTGGCGAAAAGTGGGGAACGGAAATGTCTTAATGGAAAACTGAATATTTTAACACTAGGTTCCCAGATTTGCTTTGCCTACACTGCTATGTGCGGGATACAGCGTAAAGAAAAAATAAATATAATACCAATGTGAATGATCAGATCTACTAAATATAGGCTCCTTTCCGTTTCTATAGTCCCAAATGTTTAACGCTGCATCGTCACCTGCACTTGCCAAATGAAATTGTCTGCAAAAAAATAAATAAATCTAACAATATGTAATACTCAAAAGTTTAATCTAATTAATTGTTGTCGTACTTTTTTTTACGCTGTAGTAAAGTTAAAAAAAATACGACAACAATTCCGCTTGGTGGTGGCAAAAGGAACCCAGTATTAAGACACTCCGTTTCCCACTTGCCGCCGAATTTTGAGCAACTCAAATCAAGGCTGCGCTTTTGCGTCTTATTATCTATTGTTATAATAAAATCGTGACGGATCGATGTCTGTACGTGGAATATATACAGAGGGTACCTAGTGGTATAACACTTAATTCCCCAAGCATTGCCCAATTGTTGAGACATTGCAATATGAGTGGCGAAACTCAAAGCCGTTGTCTACAAGCACGAGAAAATTATGAATCAGTCCCCCAATAGAAATACCAACAATTATTAATCAGCCTCTAATAAATATTGTCCTTGAAAATATTTTGTTTATTTCCTTACCTATTAGGATTAAAATCTAAATCCCTAGCAAGTTGTCTGTGAGCGCCATCTACAGTCCACGCTGGTTTATTACAATCGGTCCGTATGTCAAAACATTTTATATGCGTATCTTGTAATACTGCAAACTGTAATGAAATTACATCTTTTACATTGGAATAAATGAACATATTACAAAAGAAAAAAAATACTTTTTAGATTATTATTTTGTATTTTTGGAATGAATGGAAGTAGTGGTATAAAAATGACCCCTTTCAAATATTAAATTTCCGTTTTCTGATTAAACGCGTGGGTTCCATTCCCACTCAAAGGAATCAATCATTCTAATTTCCCTGCTCTGTCTCAATAAGTCAAAGCGAGGAGTTTAGTTCCACCACTCAACACAATGTGTCAAAAATTCGACCGAACGACGAGTCGCCCTGAACGCCAAACTTCAGAGTGGTTACTACTCGTTGATCGTACTGTATATATAATTACTTGATTATGACTCTGGGAGCTCCATTTCCCACCAGTAAATTTCAACCTTGTCCTGCCTTCAGGTTCTATACAGGCCACTTGATCACCGGTGCCTATGTCTCGAATACTGACGTAATTGTCCAAAACTATACCGATTTTGTTTGTGTCTGAGCAATGCCATTCAGCACATCTGATTTCTTCTTCAGGTTTCTGAATTAAGAATGTTCTAACTTGTATATAATTCTAATAAATAAAAAATATAGAGTAGGGTATTTATAGGTTGTGGGTTTGATTCCCACTAGGGGAATTAACTATTAATATGACATTTCCTTGTCCTGGTAACAAGGTAAGGCGCGGCGTTGAGTTAAGTTAATAAACACATATTGACTCAAGTTTGGCATGAAAATGAACAACACTAGGCAATCTGCTGTGTGGCAAAAGCATGAAGATTCCATTCATATGTTAATCATTTGAAAGGAGTCTAATTAAATATACTGACTGAACATAAATTATGGTTGTGGGTTCAATTTTATAGGACATTAGGTTTTAAAATTTTCCCTGCTATATGTAATATAAAGAATTAAACCTAAAAAACATTTGCATATCCATATATGTATCAGAATTGTTTAACAATATGAAACTCACATCTGGTGTGATTGTCTTCAGTACCTCCATTTCCTCTGCATTTCTATTCTGTACCGCACTTAAGTCATCTAAGTCTTTTGGAATCACCTAAAAATTGAATTGAACATATTAAAGAGTTATGATGTGCTGAAATTACATATTGTCTTGTATTTTAATAGAAAATAAGGAATGGCTTGTTACTTGTCAAAAAATATATATTTGGTAGTATGGTCGGTCTGACTGTAAACACAATTGTTGTGGAATAAAATACCACTTGGGAAATAAATAATTTCCATTTTTCTACTCTGGCAAAACAACCTATGGTGTTGAGATTCGCCCCTCAACAACCTAGATACAACTAAATTTCAGGTGAGAATGGAGAATGGATTGTATTGACACTAGATTCTCTCTCCCAATCCTGCTGTATACAGTACAAAAAAATATACATCACTCACATCGGTTTTAGGAAGCTTGAATATAGAAACACCCATAGTACATTGACTAGTGTCTGGGTCGTAAGCACTGTGTGTAGTCATCAATATAGCAGCATCATGAGGCGAACAGCGGAGATGCCATATTTCACCAATATCATGTTTGAATACCTAAAATATTACTTAATATAAAGAAATCAGTCTATGGTTTGCTAAAAAATTCTGGCCGATCTACAAATATCATTTAATTTCTACAATGGACTTCTTCCAAGGAAGTTATGTTTGTTTAAAATCTTTGGACTGAATAATCGGGTTTTTTTTTGCTTCTTATAAAAACTACATTCCTCAGGAGTACTATAAGCTATATAAGGTTTCATTCTTAGTTAGCCTTAAATAACAATAATTAGGAATGTCATCATATTATTTTGATCATGTGCGCTGCAGAAGTAGTCAAATAAGTTAACATGTAAGTACATTGTATTACAAAAACATTCAATTTCATTAGTCAATTTCATTTTGTGACACCATATATGTCTATCTTTTATAAATAAGTCATAAAAAGTTTTTTACAACAAAAGTTATTCCATCAGAGAATTTTTTTGAAGATAAGCTTTTAAAGCATGTAAGTTGGATGTATACTTTTAGAGAAAATGTAAAATTAAAATAATTAACCACTCTGTTGGCCGCAAGCCTAGGCTCTAGTGCACTTTGTCAGAATTATGAAAATTTATTCAATGTATAAATTATATAAAAAATATAGGTGGTATGCAGGCAAAACTATGAGTGGGCCGCTAGTTAATAATATAGGTCAACATTTAAATTATTTTCATTTCCCCATTGTGTTAGATAAAGAGCTGTGTTGAGTTTCACCAGGCAATGCAAACATAGTATCTTAGTATATGGAAGTTTCTCCCATCTAGTAATGAGACACAGACTATCCTGCTATGGAGGAAAAAGTGTGAAGGTCCTTTTTATATAACATTATCTTACCTTTGTATGCAATGCTCCTGTATCTTCCTCTAATTCTACAACATGAACCTGATTTGTATTAGATTTTAAACTCTGAGTTCCAATTAAAAATCTTATAGCATCACTTTCTCCATATTGTGGGGATAGGGCCCTTGTCTAAAACATACCTTTAACTTTATTTTTATAATTTACTGTTATTTTTAACTTCCAGATGATTATTATAATACATTTATTATAAGATTTCCAGTCATTCACCCAACTAATTTAACTTAATATAAAATTAAGCTTTAACTTTATATAAAAATATTCGGACGACGAAGATAAAAATTATAAAACAAATTTATAATTATTATCTTTTTATTTGTAAACTTTACTTAATTCAAAACATATTGAACAATATTGTCAATATATATTTTATCATACCTGGTTCTCTAGACCGTAAATGATCGAGTTGCCTTCTTCCATTGTTATAACTAAGATATTATTCTACAGTGATATTTTAAATTAAAAAGTGTACATTTATATAATGCTAATTAAAAATAAACTCAATTAATAAAGAAAATAACAATAATTAAATAGCGAGTTTTTAACTTTAGTAATAAGACTTAGAAAATGTCATTTTTGGTTTTGATTATGACAAGTAATCTAAAGTGACATTAGTCAAGCGTTATAAAACAATAAAAACAAGAAAATTTAACAAGACGTATTTTTAAAGATAATAATTTTATATGTAATAAAATTTAAGAATTTCGATAATTAGTCTATATATTTATAAAACATTCCATTTTTTCACCTTTCTAGTAGTCAATAATAATTGAGTATTAGATCCTCGGCCCTCTTCTTAATAAATCTTCTATTTTAAAGTTCATTAAAAAAGGTTGTGGCCAAGAATAACTAATTTTGTATATAGCATAATATGGCTCGAAAATATGTGAAAAAATATTTTAAAAACATTAAACAACTTTAAAAACTATACTTAAAAACGTTTATACAATTTTATTTAGACAGACACGCTACTATAATATTATAAAAATACGATATACGATTAGACAACATGACCAAAGTACTTACAAAAGGGTTCAGATATCATCAACGCAAAATAAAGGTATAATTTTATGACCGAAAAGCCTTAACTTGTTAAAACTATTTCGATAGTAATTTATCGAACTCAATTCTTATTCCATTTATGATACATCATTTATAATAGAGATTCTAAGTTTAATAATCAAATAATTATAGAATGATATAGGTATTAATTAATTATAGATAAGAATTAATATACTTTTATATTTATCGTCTTTGATTGAGGACTACACAACACCACAAATGAACAAGTTATATTTGTTTCGAATGGTAAATAAATTGTGTTTGAATTAAAATAGTCATTAGAAAAGTAATATTTCAATGCAAATATATTATTATTTCAGATGTTAACCAATCGTAAAATCTATTTCTAAAGCTACATTACATTTTTAAAATGTTTATTGTTTTCGATTTACATTTTTTTCTTAGGTAGGTATACACCGATCTGTTACCATTTTATTATAGGTAGATCTGATAAATTGTTAGGTAATTTATCTTTTACTCTTTTATATTAGTAATGTTGTTACTAATAGTATTTTGTTGTTATCTGTGGATATGGTATCCGCAACAACCCTAGTACACAAGTACACTAAGTGGTTTTTCCTGAAAATGATTGGTATCGATTAGTAGATACAGATCTAGATTGTAGGTGCATTTAAAACGTACTTAAAATAAATTGCCAACCGATAAACACGCAAAAGTTAAACGTTAACAGAGAAAATTGCTAGAATTATCCTAGCAATTTTCTTAAAATAAGAAATAAAAACATCACTATCATCAATAATTTATTGTTAAATAAAAGAATGCTACTCAATTTATACAACAATAACACTTAGTGTATGATAACAATAATTATTATTTTACATTTTATACTAAATTATTTTTTTACTTGCTATATATTTTTTACACAACATCTAAAAAGTTTAAAGAAAAGCAAAATACTAGGTAGGATTTATCGCAAAAAATAAGTAATATTTTTGCAGATTTACCTACCCTTAATGATGTAGATTTTTTATTTTTCGCTTAGGTTGCTATTAAGCAATTAGCCACAGTCTATTTGACAAGACTGAAAAATAACTTCGCGCCATATATACAGTGGGTAAAAAAAGTATTTGCACACCTAATTTTTTTGAAGGTACACCTAGAAAAACACAGAATGATTTCAGTTAATTATTGTATTTAAAAGCTTAATTTATATATATTTAGATTGATTATTAAAAATTCTTAGAAAATGGAAGTAAATAAATGAGATGGTAAAAACACCTTTTCTTAAAGTCAAATAAGTATTTGCACACCAACCACTCTCTTGATACAATGTTATTCCCGCGACATTTGGTCACTTTAGGTAAAATATGAACATCGTTTGTATACATGTGAACATTGGGAAACGTATTCTAATAACGAGACATTTGTTTATTGTTCAGCAAAAATCTTGAAGCCAACATGCCGAAAGAATTTGAACTGTCGTTATCGGCGCGTGAAGAAATTATTTTACTCCGTAATGAAGGTTGAAGTTAAATCGGGTCAAATTTAAAGTTAAATTACTCGACTGTGTAGTATATTATAAAAAAACGAGCAGAAATGGATAGTGTTGAAAATAAGGCAAGGTCCGTTCTTCCAAAGAAGCTCAGTACGAAAGAAAGGCGACAAATTGTAAAATCGGTACAAAATAAACCATTTACAAGCGCTCAAAGCTTATCAAATGACATCGCGTCAAGATCAGGTAAGGTTGTCTGTGCCCAAACTGTAAGAAACGTTCTGGGTAACGTTGGTCTTGGCAGCAGAGCAGCGAGGAAAAATTCTTTCATAAGTGAGGCCAATATAACAAAAAGACTAACTTTCGCGAAAGAGTACGTAAATACCCCTTTAGAATTTTGGAACAATTTAATTTTTTTCTGACGGAAGCAATATTTATCTTTTTGGAACGGACAGACAAAAATGTGTGTGGCGCAAGCCAAATACTGAACTTCAGGCGAAACATGTGCATAGTACAGTCAAACACGGTGGTGGTCTTGTGATGGTTTGAGGCTGCATGACAGCAAATGGTGTGGGAAACTTGGCTTTTATTGAAGGAATATTTTTATTGAAGGTTGCGCGATATTTTATCTTGCTGTGCATCGAAATTAGGCGTAAGTGAGACATACTACTTTCAGTAGGACAATGATCCTAAGCATACAGCTATGAAAACCTAAGGAATGGGTGATAAACATAAACGCTAGACATCCACCCAATTGAAAATTCAAGGCATCTGCTGGATTAAAATTGAGGAAAATGATTTTTTTAAATAAAAATGATTTGAAGCGTGCTTTGGTGTCAAATCTCGATTTAAACAACGTCCAAATTATTGGAATCGATGCCCTGAAATGCACACAAAATATGAAGTGTCTTTTCTTTCATTTATTATTGTTTTTTTTTACAAAATACGTACAAACCGGTTGGTGTGCAAATACTTATTTGACCATAAAATATGTGTTTATACCATCTCATTTTGTAATTTCTATTTACTGAGAAATTTTATTAACCAATTCGAAATATATATAGATTAAGCTATTAAATACAATAATTAACTAAAAGCATTCTGTTTTTTTGTAGATGTAACATCAAAAAATTAGGGTGTGCAAATACTTTTTTACCTACTATACTTAGTGGAATAGGCAAAGGGAATGCAATATCAAGTCGGTTTTCCACGCACCGCTTAATTTTCAATAAATTGCATGCTGAATGACGGAACTCAACTCCGCACTTTGTTTTGTTAACAGAGCAAGTAATGAAAATAAATCATTGCCCATAGTGGGAATCGAATCCACAAACAGGCAGACGCTGCGCCATTGCGTCTCGACTGCCTCCATAATATTTTAAACATACAATTCTATTTATCAGAAAATATAAAGTAAAAGATATCTTATATTATACGTTATGAATCACAGGCGATTTATACACATAAATATTAGGATTTGAACCAAAAGCGGATATAGCAGAGATATAAACCGGAACCCATTCAGATAGCTGTGGGAACATCCTGGGAAAACAGACGGCTACGATTAGCTATCTTCGCCTATGTTATATAATTGTGTATGCGAAACGTTGGCGCCGGCCGATGACCAAACGTAAATGAAATCACGTGTGAAATTGTTGATAGATAATTGTTTCTTCGAATTCGAATCAATGGCGACCAAACGCGGCTTCGCCCGCTCGAACTTATTGTTATATTATATCCAAATTACACATAATCCTTACGCAAATTGTAGTCTATATTCTGATATATAAGCTAAATTACTGTAAAGTTTCACCGAAATTCGATCAGTAGTTTTTGCATGCAAGTGGTAAGCACACATCCTCACAAACTTTTGTATTTATAATAGAAAGTAGGATAATGGGAATTGTAACGGATTTTATGCACAATAAAATATAAGATACCTATATATTAGCTTCATTCTGAAACAGCAGGGAAACGAGTGTGAAGATGCTCTGTCGAGATTTATAGACATTTTGTTTCGAGTAGCGAAACTCAAAGACGCGTTTTTAACAGAATAGAGAAATGAAAATCATAAAACTTAATGCTTAATACGAAATGTCAGTAGGTCTTTTTTCGTTATCATTTAAAAACTACCCTAATAAATTTCTGATATTCCTGGAAGCTCGAGCGTACTTAATTAATAAAAAATAGTAGTATATAAAGTAAGTAATAAAAGGGAGACAGGAGTGTATTCAAATATTCTATCTAAGGGGCCTGTACTTCCCCCTCCCCGCATTCAGAGAAACCCCACAATCCACAAGGATCTTCTAAATATACCTGTAATTTAATATAAATAATGTTGTACAACAAGTCTTCTTCAGAAATACATGAATATTTGTATCTCCAAAACTATTGCACCTATTTTGTTGAAACTTGGATTGTTTTCTAAGTTGGAAAGTTTCTCATGTAAACAGAGAGGATAATGTACATATATCATTTAGTTTTTGAAAAAAATCGGGAAGACATGCTAAGCATAAAAATACATACACTTAAGAATAGTATATTACTTAAACATAATCCAATCCAATTAAAAGTATTACATATGTATATGTCCCATTGATATCTTCCATTCTTTTGAAGTCGGTTAATAATATAACTACAGGCAGATTAATGGTAGTAGACACATAGATATATCCTGAACGCGTTAGTTACGTTTTTAGAATATAAAACGATGTTTAAAAGTTCACTAATCCAATTTTAGATGTCTGCATCACTGATGTGTCTCAAATCACGACCGTGGCGGCGTCGTCAAAGGTTCCGCACTTTTGCTGTTCTTTTTAATGTGCGGGACGATTACGATGCGATCTTGTTCCTTTTTGGGAAATATTTAGTATATAGTATTTGATATATATTGTATATATGTATAATATATAAATTATGTCATATTTATTATAAAAAAAACAGTTTCACGCTGTATCCCACACACAGCAGGGTAGCCAGAACGTACCATACCTACCATATTTATTATGTTGTATATTTATTTATTCTAATATAAAAAACAGCTAAAAGCGTTTCCCCTTTGGTAGGTTAGCCAGGGAACCTGATATTAAGACTCTCCATTCTCCACTTTCCACCACCCTTTTTCTTCTTTATAGACCAAGGAAATGAAAATAATTAAATTTCCTGAATGGGATCGAACATACAGCCGTTGCGCGTCTCATTTACAGTCATCAGACGCTGGTATCCACTAGCTTAAAATCTGTAGAAAAAATAGTAGGTATATATTTATCTTTTGTTAATTCAATAATCAATATTAAATATATAATAATCGAGATCAAGCAAAATCTTAATCGCGCCGCTTTATAAGCACAAATCTTTAACTTTACTGCGCTTTTTACGACAGTTCTTGTTCTCTTCGGAATGTATGAGTTTATATTTAGAATTCGCATTTTCCCGCTTTTATTCTTGTTTTCAAACTGACCAGCCAGTTTGTTGCTAGCTGTAGTTTTATATTTTTTTTATTTCACCAGCCTTTGAAGCCTGCGACTGTAGGAAAAAGTTTTTTAAACAAATAAATAAAAAAAACAAATTTGAATATAATTGGCGAAAGCTTTTAACGAACGAATATTTATAAAAAGTCACAGTATGAATATAAATATATTGCATCATTAAGACATATTATAATAATTAAAACGACCCGGAATTAATTAATTTTGTTCTATAATTAGATACGTTATCTGTTTTTTTCTGCTCTAGTGTCATGTTCTCAACTTCTCATGAACTAGTAAATATTGGAGTGGCATCAAATTAATAGTTCTATAGTTCATTAATAACCACGCCCGCTGTCAGACCTCGATTAGATTCTTTATGAAATGGACTATTCAAATAAAATAATGTCTTTAATAATTTTATTATTTATTTGTTAATTTAAAAAAAAGAATAGACCGTGTAATTACGTTTAATGGGGATGATTAAAAACTCATTGGATGTTGATATTCCATGGTTAGGATTATTAAGAAATAGGAAGGATCAGTATTCACTTATTCAGTAGAGTTCAGGCCGCGGCAGGAGGTGGTCGTGCGACCCGTACAGACTTATTTAATTTTTGTGCCGTGATTAATTTAAGGATTTTGTGAAATGAAGTGGATAGTGATAGTCAGCTTTATGGTGTACCTGGCGGCGTTTAGTGAAGGCAGCGGTAAGTTTAAACAATATACTTACAAATAATTAAATGCATCGGAAAATAGCATTTTTCACCTTTGCGGATAATTTATTAGTGATGTTATTTTCCCATTGTTTAGTAATTAGAAGATATTTCATATTTTTTTAATAATTTTCTGTAAACGACGTAAGTTTGTTGAAATTGAAATTCTTAATAAATATTAACTTTTCGTTAAATATTTCCAAATTACACATTGTTCGATTATTTTACACTGTGACTGTTTAAAAATAATATACTTATAAATCCATTTAGTAATCTTTAGTTCAATTCTAACTTAGAAATGTACCTATGATCAAAACAAAAAACAAAAAAAAAAGTTATACATAAGTATAGCAAATATGTAAGGGAGTACTTTTATATTGATTTATGTCTCATCAATATGCTAATTATGAAGAAATATTCAATAACAAAATAATAAAATAAAGATAACTGCAGTTGGCTGCAAAATAAAAGCACACATCGTATCACCTGGCTCGATAAAATGCTTTGAACACAAATATTTTTTATAATCTGTAGAATAATTTGAATATTTTCTTAATCTGTATAATAATAACATTGTCCTAATTAAGAACTTTCAAAGTATTTGAAAACAGCGTTCCCATAAAGACCAAATATCCTACCTTTTTTCACTTTTCGCACATTTAAGGGATTTAATAGGTATTATATTAATGATTGAAGCCACGACCTTCATATTTACAGTTAAATGCTGTCCCACTGCGCCGCAATGGCCTTAAAAATAGATAAAATTTCAACATTATTCAGCATTATTTATGAAATTATTTTAATTATTATTTAATTAAATTCTATACAAATTTGTATATTCTAATAACTAATGTATGAGGCCGTTGTGCTACAGCGGCAAAGCGTCCGGAGGTAAACGCGACGGTTTCCTCTCATATGGACTCGTGCAACTAGAGATACGAGACAGGGTTGAGTAAGGAACTAAACACGCAATGTTTCAAAAATTGGGCGGAACATGGAGAATGCTGTATTTTAAACTAGGTTTGCTCTACATACCCTATGCTAGAAGAAGCTCAAAATTGCTTTTTTCTTATATGTATTAGAAGTATGAAGCTTTTAAAAAATCTCAAATAATATCTAGTACTTAAAAATACAAAACTCCAATGATGTTTCCGAACTAAACGCCATGCGTATTTATACCTGCTACTATTATAAAGCTAAATTAGAGAAATTTGTTTGGACGCACTAATTACAAGAAATACTGCTTCGAATTAAAAAACATCTTTTGTTTGGCATAATTCATTTACCGAGAGAGGCTATATTACTGTCGTCGGCCGATTGACTTAGACTCCAATTCGGGGAAATAAAATATTTTATATTTTCTTTTTGTCACTCTGGTAACGTGCCATACTCTTTTCCTCGCTTTGGCTCCGCCATTATGTTCCGCCAATCTATGTCTCAAGAATTCGGCGGGCAATGGGAAACGGAAATGTCTTTATAGGGAACGGAGTGACTTAAAAGGTTCCCCTGTTAAGGGATTCAGCGTGAAGCGAAAAAAATGGCATAAACATGTACTTATATCTACTTAAAGAAAACTACTCATCTTAACAACTAACTATCAATATATAGCAAATAGTTTCATTTAAAACGCTTTAACCACGTAAGGTTTCTCATTGACACTTATATAAGCGTGCGTGTTAATAACTACAGGTAATTAGGATGTGACAATGAAATAATGTAACTATGGGAGAGACAATTAAATGGTATCCTCGTTGCACCAGTTTTAATATAATTGCATTTTTAATACGGATGTAATTTCTATTATTATTCTTATTTCCACTGTTGTACTGTGTATATTTAAGAATTCGGTGGAAAGTGAGGAACAGAAATGAGCAACGGAGTGGTTTAACTCTAGGTTGCTTTGTGCGAGATAAAACGTGCGTAGCGTGGTTCACATTAACTCTTGCAAATTTAAGCGAATTTTGTAAAAGTTTACCATACTTGATGTATATTTTTATTGTAAATAAATAAAATTAACACTTTTTATAAGTGTTATTTTTTTTTCATTTTCCCGCTCTAATAAAAAATACAAAGTACGCCGTTGAGTCCCGCAATGTTTCCAGTTCGGAAAACTACAGACAGGATGAAGCGTTAAGTTAAATAAGTATTTTATAATATTGGAAGAGTTCAAATAATAATTATATATTGTACAGACTAAAGTATTCCTTAATCGAATACGTCAGTATCTAAGGTCGGGGTCGTCTTCATTCATATAGTGTTATCTGTCGTGATGTCACATGACACATGTCTGAAATCTGTTAAAATTAGTTAACGTTATTTAATTAAAATATGAGTATTAAAACGCAATATCTTGAAAATAAGCGGGGGAACGGAGTGTCTTGACTCTTTGCCGCTAGGTTCTACTATATGCGGGAAGTACAGCGTGAAGCAGAAAAAAAAGAAAAAAAAATTATTTATATACACATTTTTTTTCTAGAGTTATATATAATACCAAATTGTCTCCTTTTATTGTAAAACCAAAAAGTAAACAAAAATATTCATATATGTAGTTTTAAGCTTCATATAAATTCGGAATACCACGGAATTTCATTTCCATTTTTTATAACAACTCATTATTACCGCGGCTTCAGTAACTAAAGATATTAATTTTCAAATAACACATTAAAATACTTTCAACCTATTTAAAGTTATTCCACACTTGGAAATAAAAAAAAGTAAAATTGTAAAAAAGCTTTACACGTTTGTTTCTTTGAAATCGACAATATTTCATACAATACTTCAACCTCAATTTTGGACCTTTAGTAGTAGATTTTCTAACATTATTTCCTTAGTATTCACTTAGGTACTCTTAACAATTTTCAAAATTGTAGATTTGAAGAAATTTGGGCCTTACGCCGGTTTCGGAGTTTTGCAGTCACCTAGACTGCTGCTGCGTGGCTGAGTGGCGGAATTCAACGCCACGCTTTGCTTTATAAGAAGAGCGAGGAAATGAAAATATAAAATATTTCATTTCCTCGAGTGGAAATCGAACCCACAACCTGTAGCGTTTCCAGTCGCACACTGGTGTGCGCATACAACGACTATAAATAATTTTAACATACGACTGTACATTCTTTTTTAAGCCAGAGAGAACGTAGTGCAAAATGCTATGTCTCTGTATACCTCTTTCGCCTCATTCAGTGTCGTCAACCTCATCGTAGATGCCCTCCGGGATGTTTTCACGCTTCTCACGTGACTTTCCTCCAGTATCATCTATAGTATGCTCTCGAAAGTCAATCAGCTCTCCTCTCATGCCTCTCTTACCACTCAGTCTAGCTTAATAAATTTTATATATTGTTAGGGTAAATAATCCTCATTTAGTGAAGGAAGATAATATTTATTTAAAAAGTTTATTATATATAGGTATTATTGATATGTTATTTAATAAAGTGTATTTCCAATATATTTACAATCTTAAGTGTAAGAAAAACACTTATAAAATAATATAAAGTACTGATAGTATGTAGGTACTTTATATTATTTTGTTTTTAAGTAGTCAGGCTGTCATGGCCGTATAGCCTAGTAGGACCGTGTCTGTATTATAATACATTAGTAGCCGCGTTCGGGTCCACTAGTCTACACATATATGTATAGACTAGTGGACCCGAACGCGGCTACGCGCGCTTGAACTATACGAATACTTATAAAATTATTTTCTGTTTTCAATAAAGAGATGCGTTAAGCAAGCTCATTTTGTGTGACGTTTTCTAACAACAAACTTTGCAAATCGTTGCTTAGCAACGGTCGCATAGCGACGGTTGTTATTGACATGGCAGAATAAATTGCATGTCAAATTAATAAGTATTTTGATACATTGGTATATATCGAAAATATTATGAATATGAGAAAAAAAAGTATCCTATGTTCATCCCGAGACCCTCAAGAATCTCTATATGAGTATTTTATCACAATTAAATTAGCAGATTGGCCCTGATTGCGTAAAAGACAGACAGACACAGACACAGACAGAGTTACTTTCGAATTTATGGATTTTATAAACACGACTATGTACCTGTGACCTACTTTGCTCATATGAAGTAAATGTTGTCTTAAAGCCATCACACGTTCTATAACTTATATTCAATGCCCCCTTGTCTGTAGCTTTATGTATACTCTATACGAGTAGATGTGTCGGTGGCACACTTTAGTTTCTTCGAACTGTGGTTTTCCTTGTTCGATAAGTACCTTATAATTCTATAAATTTTTCATTTTTGGATTTATATTTGAATAGGTACTCAGGAACTACTCCTGAGGGACTCCCCCTTGGGATAAAAACCCACACACAAAGTTATCTCGGGCAGTTGGCATCTGTCATATACAACTCTTAGTTACTCGTATACTTACGAGTATATGAATTTAACCACGCGGGCAAAGTCGCAGTTAAAGGCTATAGTATTTAGATTTTGTTGATGATGAATTTCAAATAATTCAATTTCTATAATCTTATTCAGAAATTAAAATATTTCACTTTATAACATATATAGAAAGATATAGTGGGCTTGAATACATTAAGGGATCAATTTAGTCCAAACAAGATAATATAAACGAATGTGCGGGTATTAACATAACTATTGAGTTTCAATTATTCATAGTTTTTAAGCCCTAAATCCATACTATGCAATATGCGGGATAGATAAAGAGAATTTTGTGATATATGTATAAATTTAATGTTAAATAGCACTAGTAACACTATGTTAATAGTCCTAATTTTTAGGGTGCCGAAAAGGTAAAAAGGAACGTTTTTCTAAGATTCCTTTGATAAGGTTTACAATAAACTAAATTAATTTGCAGTTTTTACAGATAATGGCACGAAACCTTTCGTGCCTAAGTCCTAGACGCACTTGACCCGTTTTTTAAAACGTATTTTCTTTTTCGTAGAACTCTTAGTGCTACCCTACATTCCATTTGGAATCTACATACAATATATTACGCCGTGTTCGTTGTCAGTAACAAAAGAGTTTTGTAAATCTATGATCTACATGTATCAACTTATTCATATGTGCATAAAAATAATAACTGAATATTTTTTTAAATTATGAATAAGTAACAGTAAACTTATTTTATAACCTAGAACTTGTGTTAAGAGACTCTGCTCCTTACTTTCTGCGTAATTTTCTAGATATTGCGTGTTGAGTGGCAGAAGTGAACACTACGTTTTGTCTTCCAAAGCGGGCAAATGAAAATAATTAACTACCATATGGGGATAGAATCCACAACCATTGGGTTTACAATAAGATGCCATGCTCCACTGTGCCATGACGGCCTACATATAAATCATATGCATATAAAATATATAAATACACGTACATACAACAATAAATAATTTATTAGTTCTCGAATATATTAAGATAAGGAAAAAAACAAGATAAAAGCAAAAGCGCAAACCGGTGTGAATCGATGTCGCCTGTACCGTTATTTGTACCGGCGAATTGGTTCGTAACTTCACCTCAGGTTAAAAGGATATTATGCGAGATGACACCAAAAAAGTATGTGTTTTTAACCGACTTCTGAAAGAAAAGGAGGTTATCAATTCGACTGTATTTTCTTTTGCTGTGCTTTTCCCTTTTTAGCACTATCAGCGTTTTTAATATTTTTTAGTTTCACGCTGTATATAGCAGGGTAAACAGAGGGAACCTGGAAGTCTGGTGTTAAGATCTTCCGTTCCCTATTTCCTGCCAAATTCTGGTGGCATTCTATGTTGAGTGGCGGATCTCAACGGCGCGCCATCTAGGGCGATGAAATTAATATTTAATGCCTTCGTGTGGGAATCGAACCCAACGAACCCAGGTGCGTTTACAGCTGCGCGCTTCTGTCTCTGCGTTGCCAAAATGTCAAAATTAGCCACTCGTTGATTTTATAAAGCTATAATTTATTTAGAGTCTCAACTAAAATTGCTTATTTATTCGAAAAATCTTTTATATTTTCAGTTCCATTTTATATTTACTGATATATGTATATGAATTTTTTTGGTCAATGGCTTTCTGGATGGTTTTAAAAACATAATAAGACCAATAGGGTGCGCCGCCGCAAATCTTATTTAGCATATTCAGAATATTTTGGTGATATACGAAAGTATTATAAAGGAACGTAGTGTTAAGACACTCAGCTCTCCACCTTCCGCCCTATCTTACATACAATCCTTGTTAACCAGTGCAACGCCGTTGCGCTTTGTTTTAAAAATATTAATACGGTAATTTTATTCAAATTCAAAATATTATTTATTCAAATAGACTTATAATAAGCACTTTTGAATCGTCGAATGAACATATGAACAAAAAGCTACCACCGGTTCGGAAGGCAGTTCTGCTGAGAAGAGCCGGCAAGAAACTCAACAGTTGCTCTTTTCAAAATCAATGGTACAATCTATTACATTAGTTGGCAGCTATCCTGCATTACATTCAATAAACATTAATTCCATACATGTTTGTCCTCTAAATATTCTTGAATAGTGTAATAAGCTTTACTTGACAGAATTTTTTTTACTGATATTTTAAATTTTGGAAGGCTAGGACAACTTTAATACCCGTTTGCAGGTAATGAAAATAATTAATTCCACCGAATAGAAATCGAATCCATAACAGTCGCGTTTACAATAACATGCTATGTCTATGCATATGAATTTTGAATAAAGAATATAATGATTTTCACAATTACGAGAAATTGGTATAATTCATACCTATATTATAAATTCGAAAGTAACTCTCTCTGTCTGTCTGTCTGTCTTTTACGCAATCAGGGCCAAACCGCTAATTTATTTGTGATAAAATACTCATATAGATAAGAGTAATACTTGAGGGTGAGGATAAAATACTCATATAGATAAGAGAGATACTTGAGGGTCTCGGGATGAACATAGGATACTTTTTTTTCTCATATTTGTAATATTTTCGATATATACCAATATATTGAAATACTTATTAATTTGACATGCAATTTATTCCGCTATGTTAATAACAACGAATTGCAAAGGTTTTTGTTAGAAAACGTCACCCAAAATAAACTTGCTTAACGTATCTCTCTATTGAAAACTGATAAATAAATAATTTCATAAATATATTTAATAAACATTCGTATAATTGAAGCGGGCGTAGCCGCGTTCGGGTGCTTTAGTATAATATAAAGCACTCAACTTCGCCTCACAGTATTAATTTTATAAAAATATGACTAAAATAGTTATAAAACAAAAACGTTCGTCATTGTTTATACTTATATAATTTCGTCGTATAAACAAAGCGATACAGCTTTTACGGTAATGTAACGAAGTCCGTTTTGAATCACCTATTTGTCATACATAAGGTAAACATGAGAGTTTTTATTTAACAACCAACTGTTGGTTTTGTACCAAACAAAACACCCATATTTATGCAAACAAATATATTTATATTGTACATTGTACATATTTTTGTTATTTTATGTTTTTTTCTTATATCTTCTGGTTTTTGTCAATTGTTATATATTGTTATATAATTTCTATAGCTAATAAAAATCCTATATTATACTACAAGTTTCATACTTAGACTTGACTCAATGATGCATTTACATAAAGGTAACCAAAAAAGTTATTTAAAATATGACTATTTTATTGAATAAATAAAATTCTATTTAAGTTATAACTTAACAGAATATATTAGTCGGGGCTCTGCTATGAGGAATAAATACTGCATTCCACATATCAGGGTAGGCACGGGAAACCCAGCGTCAAGATCCTGCGTTATTTTACCTGGATTGGAGACTGCGTATTGAGTGACGGAAGGAGGAGCGGATAAATGAAAATAATTTATTTCACCGAGTAGACATCGAACCGTTGGCATTGTTACAATAGATCGCAAGACGTTTACAGTCAGTGCGTAGTGACTAGTGGTTTCTAGTGGTTTCTAATGTGATATATTGGATAATTACTTTAATAAATAATATTAAAATTCCGATTTGTCCCATGATATAGTGGGACCCACTACCTATCTATTATCTAGTCCGTGCTGAATACGAGATCAGTGTTGAGGGCAATAGCCGGCCGTGTCCTCTGCGACGCTCTCGCGTTACCTGATTCTATTTAGTTATCGATACAAATATCTAACTATTAAACTAAATAAATAAATCAGCTTCACGCTTTATCCCGTACACAGCAGGATAGGCAGAAGCCTCGTATTGAGACTCCGTTCCCTACTTTCTGATGAATCCTGGGGGCATTGCGTGTTGAGTGGCAGAACTCAACGCCGCGCTTTGCCTCGACACCAGAGCGAAGAAATGGAATTATTGATAAACGTAAATAAATATTTCACTTGCTCGAATGGGGATTGAACCCACAACCGTCGCGTTACAGTCACACCCTTGTGCCGCTGCGCCATGACGGCCTCTAACTATTGCTATTTGAAATAAGTACTTTTATCTTCTTTAGATGTTAGTTCTATATTAATATTATAAGAAGAGTTTTGTTTGGTTGAACGTGCTGGTCTCAGGAAGTACTGTTTTTTTATATATACGTGTACATAATAAAATTCCGCAGTATATTCCTATAATTTTAAATATCTTTAAAAAAATACTAACTAGTAAAGTTTAAGTAACTACTTCAACAGTGTGAAGAATATTTAGAGGATAAACATGTATGGAATGAATGTCTAGTAAATGTCATGCAGGATAGCTGCCAGCTAATGTAATAAATAAATTATACCATTGACTTTGAAAAGAGCAACTGTGGAGTTTCTTGCCGGCTCTTCGCAGCAGAACTGCCTGCAGGTGGTAGCTTTTTTGTTTATATGTTCATTCGACGATTCAAAAGTGCTTATATCTAGTGTATTTAAATAAAGAATATTTTGAATTTGAATTTTGCTTTACGCTACAATAACAACTAATTGTCTCAAAAATTGAAAATGGACACTCCATTTTCAATAATTAACACTAAGTTCTCTCTGTCTATTTTGCTACATGTGGGGTAAAACATGAAACTACAAAAAGATCAGTTATGGTGATATGTACCTAAATAATAACTTGTTCTTGACTTGAGATACGGTTCTTCTGTACAAAACAATATAGCAAAATGAAAAATCAAAAAATAATTTTCCGTTCTAGGAAAGTTTCATAACCTGTAATCTGTATTAAACAAAATAGCGCCTGCGTGTGCTAATTATTAAGCATAAATATTAATGATATCATACATTATATACTCGTATATTAGCAATTCCTATAACAATTATTGAATAATAAGGTCACTTCGATATGTATATCGATTACATACACGCATCGGCTGGACATGTCAGTGTGTCAATGCCGTAGAAAATATAGGTCTATTAACCTTTTGTTGGAGAGATCGAGTATACTCTTTTTTTGGGAGTGATTGTACCTACTGTGCATGCTGTGTACTGTTGGAGTTCTTTTAGTATTAAGCTAAATAAGTTTAAGTTAAATAATAGTGGCCATTCAATGAATTGCTATTTCATTTCTGTTAGGCGTTTTATATTGACATGTTTCACATTCCGACAGTTCTCTTCAATATCGAATACAACGTGAGACTGCAGGCTAATCAGTCACTAAGTTCGCCTTTTATTTCAATTCCCTCAAATCTACTCCTCCAGTTGGTACAAGGTCTTCGATCGTGGTCCTTCGAGCCGGATATCAAATTNTTCCTTCCACGCGCCACCGAACTGTGGAATGGCCTACCCGCGTCAGTGTTTCCAGGTCGGTACGATATGGGTGCCTTCAAGAAGCGCGTCTATCTCCACTTCAAAGGCCGGCAACGCACCTGTGGCGCCTCTGGTGCTGCACGTGGGCAGTGGGCAGTGGGTCGTGGGCGGCGGTGATCACCGCCAGGTGACCCGTACGCTCGTTTGCCTTGTCCTTTTTCCATAAAAAAAAAATGACGAGAGGTAGCGGGTTCAATTATGGAATATCCGGATCGTGCAAAATAGTTGTTAAACGTCGTTGTTATCAATTCTTATGTACCATGTTTTTTACAAGTTGTATAAAAAATCTACTTTTTGAAGCCTTTACTTACTGCTAGCTTCGCGCTGTATGTATGGGATCCTAGTTAATATACTTTTCATAGTTTTTACCCAATTTTGGAGATATTGCGTTGTGAATGGTGGTACCCACCATTTTTATCTTTTTTACCAGACTGAGGAAATGAAATAATTTATTCCCGTCAGTGGGAATCGAAGATTTATTTCTTCGATCTCACACGCTATCCTAGTGGGCCGCGCGCCACGACGTCTTGAATTGACTGATTTGATATATTTAGAAAAAAAAACAAATCAACTTCACGTTGTATTCCGCATATATGGTAGAGAGAACTTAGAGTTAAGACACTCTGCTGTGCTTGTTGAGTGGTGGACCACACCCTCGTGGCCCTGCGCCACCACGGCCTCGTTTAATATATTTAGTTTTAAATAACTTTTAACTACCTACTTGTGACTCGTAAATAGATCGGCGACGGAAGTCTCGCCACCAATTTGTTAAAATATTGCCGACAATTGGCAGCCCGTGTCTAAGAATTGCTTTATTAATGTAGTTACATAGCTTTCGTAATGGAATTCGTAGACGATTTTTTTTCTGTGTTTGACTTTTGATTGGTACAAGTTATGATGACGCCATTGAATCGCGGATGGTAACTATGTGCCTGTTCAGCATCACGCTCTATCCACACGTAGCAGGGTAGGTAGAGGGAACCTAGGGACCTGTTCCCATCAAGACAAGATTTTGGGAAAGTGGAGAATTGAAGTCTCCACTTTCCCAAAATCTTGAGGCATTGCGTTTTGACACACAACGTTTCAAATTCAGAACGCTCTGCTTACCCTGCTGTATGTGAGGAACTGAAAAACAGATACTAAATACTTTTTCCATCACCACGTGCAAACCCGTAGCAAGTTTCTAGAAAATATAATTATAACTTTACTTAACAAAATGATAAAAAATAAATTAGTTTAAATAATAAAATTGAAAAAAAAAAAACTAAATACCTACATAAAAAAACTTACAAAGCCTGTGCCCGGCGGAAAAAAATAATCTAAATATGCCAATTGCTTAATTAAAGTCTGAAAATAAAACTTTGCCTTTAAAATTCATTATCGAACTTCGTAGTTAATTTGTTAATGAGCTTATATCTAAAGTTATCGAGGGTCAGACTCACGCTGGATCCGACGGAACAATTATTTACTATGAAATGCACACACGCTCTAGATAACGATGCCGATTATAATTCTTTGAACTCGATTATATTATACGTATTTGTAATTAGGTGACCATATTTGTGAAATATATGTAAATATGGCAAATTATAATTAATTCGTTATAATTTTGGTTGTTGGTTCGATTCTCACTTGAGGAAATGAAATATTTAAATTTACCGAATCACAGCGCTGGGTTGAGTTCCGCCACTCAACACGCAATGCCTCCAGAATTCAGCGGAAAATGTGAAACGGAGTGTCTTACCAGTAGATTCACTCTATCCAACAGTGTGCGGTATACAGCGTGAAGCTGATCAAAGTATAAAGATTTTTTGCAGGACAGGTCAAGAATGTTAACTGTAACGTGTGCGACACTCGTCAGAATAAATTGTTTGACCGCAGTACTCGTATCTTGAAACTATGACCTCCTGCCCAAATAAAAAAATAATATATTTTTTATCTACAAGCTTTTATAAATATTTTAAGCAAAAGACAACATCTCAACGTATAGAGTAACAACTCTACGACTTTAAATTAGTCTGCTAGTGTTGTTTAGTGCGAAATTTTCGACATTCCCGCCGACAAAGCTATCTTAGTCGTCGTGTAATTATTGAGTCAATTGTTGTGGCTATTAATAGAACTGCAATAATTGCGAGGCTAAAGGGCAATTTGAGGATCGGCTCGTCCACTATACGAGTACGCGTCACGTGACTTTTGCCAGATACTGGATCGAGGAAAATTCATTGGTTAATATTTAACTGAAATTTAAATTTTACAAGCTGTATCCCGCGCATAGCGTAGGCAAAGCGAACCTAATGTTAAGACAGTAATTTCCCCACTTTGGCATGTGTGTTGAGTGGCGGAATTCAACGCCGTGCTTTTGGTTTGGAACAAAGAAATGAAAATATTAAATATAAAATTAATACATCACCTGTGACAATTTCAACTGTTAAAAATTTAATAAGAGGGTTCCGATTTATCCTTTTGATATGGAACAATAAAAAAGAGCTTTTCTTCTTATATATTATGTATAGGGGCTTTACTTCCTGTAATGATAAAAAATCACTTGAGAGGACAACAGTATCTTTTTTAAAGTGTTTATAGTTTTTCCATCCATGATATTCTTGATTTCACATTACTATAGAATAATAACTTTGATATTTTATACATATTAAAGTTAAATAAAAAAAAAATATTTTTTTTTTATCTTTCAGCGTTAAGGTGCTCTCGAGGATTAAACAATGATTGTCATGCAGATACCACAGAAAAAGGTATATTTGAAAGGCTTATAAACAATTTTTTTTTCTTGTTTTAATTTTTAACAAATATATCAAAACTTAGTCATTCCGATATACTTAACTTTGCTTGATTATCCGGATTTTCAACTAATACATGTACATTGTACAACAATTGATTGTAAAACTAATTTTGAAAAAATAGAGAAACGTTATTAGTAATATACGAAATACAAAATATATTTATAGAGAGGCCGCCTTGGTACGGCGGCACCGTAGCTAGGCACGACGGTTTTGCTACGATTCCCACTTGGGTTAATTAACTATTTTCATTTTCATGCTCGGACGGGGAGACGTTTTCATATATTCGAGTGACTATCCGAATGCTTTTATATAAAAATTAGTCTGTTTCGATTGTATTTCAGCGCGTTATCCATGAATTAGTTAATATTAATAACAACTGATTAATAATTAATTATTATCAATTTTCACATTTAACAGAAGCTGAAAGTCTATCAATACTTGATAGTAAAAAGCCAGAATGCCTCGCCGGCAGCGAGTGGGAAAGCTTATGCCATAGATGTCAGTGTTCTGAGGACGGCCAGCCTGAGTGTCTAAGATTAGACAGTTGTAGAGATGAGACAAACAGTAAGAATTGTTAATAAAGTAGCAGTAACTATTTATTCGGTTATGTTAAAAGTTTATCTAAGAACTTTTAACATAGTGTTATGATACTCCGTTTCTCATTCCGACCAATTAACAAGACGTGATGGAACAAAGTGGTGGAATTAAACATCGCAGTTCTTTTCTATTACAATGGGAAAATGAAAATAATTAAATATTACCATTTCTTCGAGGGATAGTTACGCTGGTCTACTGCGCCACATGTTTTTTATCGAAGATGTTATCTAGAGCGAATTTGCATTATTCTAATTTATATATTTTAGGCTCACCAATGGTTTGTAGGCCGCTCACAGAGTTCCGTAGAGACTGCAATATATGCATATGCCTCGAGAGCGGTCTGGGGAGCAGCTGTACCTCAATGGAATGCGCACCCAAAAGTGTTCTTTCAAATGGTTAGTTCTATATTCTACTCGGGTTAGTAGAGAGTATTTACAATAGATTTTGTCAACTGTACTTTTAATGAAACCGTAAAAAAATGAAGACCAGAGCGGGGAAAGAAGAAAATAATTCGTTCCCTCGAGTGAGAATAATTCCCAAAGAGAAATGAAAATATTAAATATTTTAATTCCTCTGTTGCGTTTACAGTCGCAGGTTTCTTCCCATGCGCTACGACTGGCCTTCGCTTTTATAATAACTTAACTTTTATGATATTATTTAAGTTATTATATTGTATACTCATTATAAATTTCAATATCTTTCAGGCAAGGAATGTAAAGCAGGTACAGAATGGCAGAGCCAATGCAATAACTGTAGTTGCTCGAACGACGGGATGCCCATGTGCACGGACATGGCGTGTCCTGGACAAGAGGATGGTACTTATTACATATATGTATTTGATTTCGAGATATTCAAATTCGGGAAAAAATGTGAAATCCCGTAAAGAAGAGAAATATCTATTATAATTCTTGTCTACACTCCTCAAGGAATCTATTCCAAATTTCAGCGTTCTACGCCGGAAATAGGACGAACGAGTTTAAATAGAACGAACGGGGAAATAAGCTCTTCACTAGCTGTTGTTAAGCTGAAAGCTTGTTAAGTTGAATGCCTTAGAGAGTTATTAGATTAGTCTCAAGAACTATTGATTTGAATTGAGAAACTGTTTTTGTATTGGATAGTGCTTTTATCGAAGGCTTTATTTCAGTCTACGTTTCGAAGTATGGAAGGAGATGTACAGAAGTTCAGAATTTTGTGGAAATTGGAGAATGGTAGTGTCTTATTAAAACGGAGATCTACTAGTAGGGTACTAGGTCACCAGGTTCAAGGGGATTAAACTTATAACACACCTCTGCTTTCAAAAAGAAACTAATCCTTAACACATAATTTTAATAAAACAAGCAATTAAAACTTTATGTTATAAATGGAAAATTTTCTTATAGAGCCTGAAATGTTGTGCGCTCCAGGCACGTCGTGGAAGCTTGACTGTAATACTTGCTATTGCCCGCCCACTGGACGTGCGTCTTGTACGAGGATAGGCTGTGGATTATATCCTGGTAAGTTATTTTTATTCAGCTTCATGCATTTCATGCATTCAGCATCATTATTATTCTACATAAGAAGAAAAGATAGAGTCTGATAGAGCCATCTAAACTAAACTAAACTAAACTTCCCGTCCGAATTTAAGACTTTGCATATTCTGTGGCGGAACTCAACGCCGTATTTTATCTTGAGAACGAAGTAATAAAAATAATTAACTCACCTGTGTGGAGATCGAACCCGCAGCCATTGCGTTCACAATCAGATTCAGATTTTGTTTGCTTAAAATTTTAAATATTTATTTTATTTTCTTAGTCACCGATTTTAATCCTGACAATGGCGACGACGATACACCAAAACCGGTAAGTCTTTGATGGTAGTAAAACTTCTACTAGCTCTATAAATAACAAATGATATTATCAGGAAACTCTGTTAATTAAGATCTTTTTAGCTCCATTAACACAAGTTACTTAAATTTTCGCACTTATGTGTTCGGGTACATAAAAGATCACTGATCATCAAATATATTGCACCACATGTATACTACTGTAGAAACATCATCATAGTTTCTTAGTTAGTAGATCAGGTTTATTAACACTCTTTTATTAGGTCGAGTTGTAATTATGTTACAAAATCTAAGAATCTGAATTTGGACTATTTGTAATAATTGTATCCTCATGAAACTTGGGAGTTATAAGTAGCTTATGTGAGAATACAATATTATGGTAACAATGAGCTGGTGTGATGATGGAGCTCCGTGGCTGGCCGGTATCATCACACCCGCCAGGACCCGAATATTGGGACACTTCAGAGGTTCATAGGGCACATTTTATAGGATGATAGACCTGATTAGTGGGCCTCTTTAGAAGCTACTAGTACGCCGCTCCAGTTTAAGCTCATATAAATTGAAAACCGTGTTTTTATTTTTTTTGTCATGTAGGTTACATTACGGTAATCGTTGTGTGATGTAATCCATTGTACCTATTGATAAATTTACCTACCTTATATTCTTAGTTTTGTATTATATACAATTCATAGTGATTTTCATTGCATCATGGCAGCGAAGCCACTTCTAAAAGCTAGGAATTAATAATATTGTAAGAACACTATGTTTATTAATGTTGTATACTTCAAATGCATATTATTAAACTTACCCTAATTTGTAAAACTAACATTTTTTAATACAATGACCATACTTCAATTTATCGTTTAAGACCAACATTTAAAAAGAATGTTTTTTTCAATTTGGTTTCGGGATGATCACACCTCATTTTTATGTGATTTAACCTCAAGCACATTGGTTATGGAATGCACAAAAGTTCTTTAAAAGGTAAGTACATATTTTAAAATATTTATATGAAAATTGCTTTATCAAATTTTAGATTTCATTGATTATGAATAGTCAATGTTCTCCAATGTTTTTAACACTTACACAAAGAGCTATCGTAGCTCTCAAATGAGAGGACTGATTTCGATGCGGTGGTTTTCATTCAAAAGCCAGTTTACTTCTGATGGTTCTTAGCTGCTTAGTTGTTTCATAAAAACCGGTGTAGCGGTTTGAAGAACATCGGCTCAGCTTATATATACCATTAATAAATATTAAAAAAATAAACTATACCGGTAAAAGGAATAGGGCTAACTAAGCAAATACTTACTGTGAGACCTATCATGTAGCGATGTTTTATAGCTACATCCTCTAAGAACCATTATAATAAGGTCTTAACTTGCCATTGAAAGTGGAATTATCTAGTTAAAACTAAACTAACTGTAACTAACTTCGACCGTTACTCGAAGACAAGTTTATATTTAAATTATTTTCATTTTTGAACTGGTATATAAAATGCATCATTTAGTTCTGTCACTCGGTGTATGATATTTTTCTAAAATTGGACAACAAATTGAGAACGGAGTGGCTTTACACTGGGTTCCCTCTGCCTACTGAGTTACTACGAGAAGAAATTTTAAGCTGCTAAACTTATTTACTGATGATTTATTAATATATTATTTAAAACTAATAACGATTGAAATAAATAAAGAAGATAATAAGATAGGATAGATAAAATAAGCTTTTAACATATTCTTTTTTTAAGCAAATAAGACAATAATTAAAACTTTTTTTTTTAGGAAAACATATATTCACATAATAGAATCAAACGATCGCGTGTTTGTAAGCCAAATACAATATACAAAGTCGAATGCAATTCATGCAAATGCGCTTCAGATGGGCAAAGCTACAGTTGCACTTTAAATGAGTGTTCGGACGATGCTGATTTTAGTGCTGATATAAATGAGGATGTTGAAGTTTTCATTGAAAACGATACTAAGGTGAGAAATTATTACATTTTTATCTATACTAATAATATTATAGACTATAGATCACGTTAAGCTTTGCCATTGTAAGCTCCAGTACCAGTTAGAGTTACCTCATAAACAACACTCAATAGTTAGTCAACGTTTCTTTATAGGATGTGGAACAAGTGTGCAAACCTCGTCGGACCTTTCGTATCGGATGTAACACTTGCCTCTGTACTATCGACGGCACGGACTTCTCCTGCACTAACAAACCTTGCCCTTTGCCTGACGATGTTGAAATATTTAAAGAAATCAAGGTAAGCACTATTGAATATATTCTACGAAATCTTAATTGGTTTTAACTTTTTGTATATTTATTTAATTTCACGCTCACGAGTAGCGAAAATCAACTCCGCCCTGGGCCTTGCACAAGGATTAGGAGGAGAAAGTGAAAATAATTCATGTCCTAACTGGTGCAGCTCTGCTACGACAGCCTCGAGTTTTTATAACGATATTGTGAATTTGTTATAGTTAACACATTGACTTGAACATTCTTTGACCTTGACTAAAAAGAAAAAAAATGCACCACTATTGTAATGAATTCTTTGTTACAGGACCTAAAACATATAATACCATAAGGGACTCGAGCGTGGAGCTTGAAATCATTAGTTAAAAATCTGTTTTTATTTTCATATTAAAATATACACCCCAATAACTGTTTTATTTTCTTTTTATGTTTGTTTACATGAAAATTATAATATATACAATTTAGTTAGTTTTATCACAGATTATTTTTATAATAATATCAACTTAACACCGAGCTTTATCTTCTTTAAGGGGTGAGAAAAATGTTTCATTTCTCCTAATGAGAATCGAACCCACGTATTTCTCATCTGCCCTCATAACTATGGATTGATTCGTCTTTGGTGTTTTTTGTCACGTCTAACTTTCTTATAGGTGTTAAGGACATCTTTAGGCGATAAATCGGTAGTATGCCCTGCTAATAGAATGTTCATCAAAGATTGTAACACTTGTTGGTGTAACGAGGACGGCACCAGTTATTTCTGTACGAGACGAGTTTGTGTTGGAGAATTACCTGAAGAGAACGAAGACAAACCAGAGGTACAATTGATCTACATGGATTATTGGTTCATGGGCTTGTTAAATTATCAAAGTTTTTTATACAAAAATATATCCAAATTTTTTTTATGAAAATACGTTCCAGTTCTTAATATGTTTCGCATTTTTAAAAAGTTTTTTTTAGTAACTTTAATTCCGCAATTTCTTTGGTTTTTGTTTTTATTGAACAAACAACCAATCTTATATATCAATTGGTTTTCCTTACTGAATTTTTCACCAAATATTATATTCAATTCAAAATACAGAATCTTCAAGAAATAAAGCGTAAATGTCGACCAGATGAGGTCTTCGAAGTGGACTGTAACATGTGTCGATGCTCCGTAGACGGGATGTCATTCTCTTGTACTCGTAGGGCTTGTGTACCTGAAGACGAAGGGAAGGTGTGTTCTAATCTATGCCATTCGGTGGAGGTTACTGGTTAAATTTTATTTATTTCTTGTTTAATTTTATTTACTTCTAAGACCTGTTCAGGTCTCGTAATTCGTCTCCTTCCTATTTTTTATCTTTTTATGGTTCTTCTTTTTTGTTTTTCCTAGTTTATTTTAGCATTAAGCTTTATCTCTGGTCAGAAGCAACGCAGCGACAATCGCTCTGTTTACCTCTTTCGCCTCGTTATCAACCAGTATTTTCATATCCTCCAGAGGGTCTTCATGCTTTTTACGTGACAGTAAAAAGCATAAGGAGCCCCCGCAGTATCATCGATACTGTGTGTTTACTGTTGGTGAAGGTCATCCAAGGCATTCCTTTACTCTCTTACTATACACTCTTGCTTATTCTTGCTTTATAACTCTTTTTTAGTTTGACAATTTCTTCTTCTATTTTACTAATTTGGTGATGGTAATTTAATCTATATTTTTTTATTATATATGTGAATAATAAATGAATATTCTTAAGGAAGCGGCCTAAAAATTCTATCCTAAAATTTATATTTATAGTAGGTACGTATGAACACTATATGTTTTATTTAATTTTTCTCAGGTTGCATCTCTGCTCCGAAAAGCACGAGCAACATCGCAGGTACTGAAATAATTATATAATTTTTAAAATACTATCTCTAAAAATGAAATGAAATGTAAAATATTTTTAAACCTATACTTATATTATAAGGCTTTAAGGAAGAGTTTATTTGATTAAATGCACTTATCTCAGAAATTACTGATTCAAATTTTAAAAAATGTTTTTGTGTCGCCTTGACCATCGATTCAGGAAGACTATACGCTGTGTTAAATCACGTTAAATGTACAAAAATTAGGCTTACAAAATCTTTTTAGAAGATACAGTAGTAAATGCTTTTTAAGTTAACTATTGAATTATTTATCTATATATTTTTTTTCTTTGTTAAAATCATGGTGTTTTTTTATTAGGTGACTATAATTCAAAAGGTGCGATATCTTATCGTACATAATTTACTAAAACTCGTTCATATTTAACCTTACATGCGAAAGCGCTGGTAAAAGATGATATTTTTATAATAATACTTTATTAATAATTGTAAATAAACTATTTATTTCCAAAATCAACTTAAAAATAACGTTTTATAATAAAGATATATATATATATTTTAAATGATATAATTATATAAAAAATTAACACAACGTAGATATAACGCATGTGATGTCCAGTAGGGGACGCTGAAGGCCTGCCAGCCGGGACAGGAGTTCAGGATGGACTGCAACAAGTGTCTGTGCAACAACGAGGGGCAGGATTACTCTTGTACGCGCATCAACTGCGCCGAGTTGAACAGTAATGGCAACAACGGTGCCAGAGCTAAGCGAGGTAAGAAAAATATTCAGTAGATAGGGTCATCTCGTAAACATTAATAGATATACTGGACATTTTTGTTAGTTTCGGTTGCTTAAAATTAAATTCCAATTAATGTAATCTAACTTATTAATATAACTTTTAAATTTTCGAAATGGAAACAATAAATGCTTGTCCTAATATTGCAGCTTGTTATATTGAGTTATGTTGTAGTTGTTTGTATTGTTGAATGTAAAGGAAATCCTAACTTTAATTTTCTCTCCTCCAACCAAGTTGAGATCCTTGTAATAAAAAAAATATTCATAATTTAACTATTTGAATCTATCATTTACTTGGTGGGGAGGTTATCTGTGTCACGAAATTTAATATTTATTTCCCTATTATCTTCTTTATTGCTTTTAAATAAACTTATCCAATTTTAGAAGTGGCGACCCAAGTGAAGGCAGACTGCGTGCCCGGCAGCGTGTTCAAGCAGGGCTGCAACACTTGTCAATGCACGGAAGACGGGAACCACGCGACGTGCACAATAAAACGATGCAAAGAGGACAACCCTGATGAGAATGAGGTTAACTTACCAGGTATGATTATGTTAAAACATAACTATAAGATTAGATAGATTTTTCATATTGAACAGTGACAATGCCTGTAGCTATAGAATAGTAGTCGAGCTAGTTCTAAATTGTAACTTACATTTTTTATTAGCATTTCTGTGGATTAGTTATTCTAAGTACTAGAATCAAAGGTCGAAGAGTATCTATGTATGTCTTCGTTGATAGTAAAAGAAATAAGCGAATATATATTTTATTTTTGTCTATTACATTTACATATATAATTGCAATGATTATTTGCATATGGCAATATGATTATTATTATTTTTTTAATTTCCAGAATCCGATCCAAGTTTCCGCTGTAACCCCGGAGAACAATTCAAGAGGGGTTGCAACGACTGCGCTTGTTCAGCCGACGGTAAAAGCGTGTTCTGCGCATTACGTCTATGCGACCAAGATATTACACTTACTATTTAAAAAATACAAAAATAAAACTAATTATAAGACGCTTAAAAATCCCCCTTAAAATTCGAAAATATGTTAGATTATTGTATCAGGCAGCAGTTCTTTATAACAATGCGTTTTTAAGTATTTTTCGTTCACTTAATTTGTTAATTTAGATTTTATTCGTATGTGTTTATAATATTTGTAGGTTAAGCCTAATAATTTTGGAATCTGGAAAAATATTAACTATCAGCCAAGAACTTTGTAATAATAACATTATACTTTATATTAAATATAGATATATGTTTTATTAAACTGTAATTGGATTTGTAGTCTTTTTGTTTATTTGTATTTCATGAAAACATATTACTTTGAAACTATTTTCCTTAATATTTTCTTATTATATTCAAATATCCATTATGGGTTCCAAAGGAGCGTTTTCAGAAATGGTATTATTTTTTTACCAGTAATTAATTAAGTTAGCTGGAGATAAAAAACTATTCTTGATAATAAAAAACAAACAAAGTTAAAAAAATCCTAATAAAAAACTCTAAATTGTATTTGAAATAACGTCATAAATTCAATATTTTATATTTTCTGTAGTAATAAATTTGTAAACATATAAAAATACGTTCGTTTTGTCCGTTACATTACATAATACCATTGGTATTATGTATATCCTAAGAAATAATCTGAAATATTCCTTTAACCGATACTTAATTTAAACTATGTTTGTGTTATTATTTTTTTCTTAAGTTTCTGTACCATCACTATCTGATAAGTTCATGTTAACTTACCGAACAGTTAAAAGGATGGAGTCCTTTTCTTTTTTAAACAAATAGAAAGTGACAGCATGATAGATATCTGTCACGTTAACAGGGACTTATCATATAGATGTTATATTAGTTTTTCATGGTATGGTTTTTAGTATTTTGATCGTACACGGTCGTAGTAATTAATAAATAAGTAGCGAATTATTTTCGTTTTAAAATAGTTTTTGTACTTTAACGTATCCATGTATTAGATATACATTATTAATGTGTGAATTTCATTATGAAATAAATAAAGAATTAAGATTTTAAAAGGTGTTTCATTTATTTCTATTTATTACTTATTTCGTCTTAAAAATATCTATTGATTTTCAGTTTATACAATTGTTAATTTTTTATATTTTCATTTCTTTCTGAGAAAGTAAGCCAACGTCTTATATAATTTTAACAAAACTCGAGGCAGCAGGAATTGAATGTGTATAATAGAGTGTCTTAAAACTAGATTCTCATTGACTGCTTCACACAAATCATTTCACATTCCAATTATTTGCTATACCAATCATCGAATCATCCCCTGAAGTAATTATCAGTAGAAATCATTCTCAGTACTATTCATGATTGATGGTCAAATAGTATCTACATAATATTTTGTTGCCAACTAATTTTGTTAAGTGAGGCCAGTTCTGTAAACGCTGGGTTCGATCCCCAATCGAGTTATAAAAAAATATATTTAAACGTATATTTTCATTTCTTTGCTGTGGTGTCGAGGCAAAACGCGGCGGTGACTACCGCCACTCAACATGCAATGCCTCCCAAATACGGCGGAAAGTAGAGAACGAAGTGTCTCAGCACTAGGTCCCTCTGCTTACCTTGCTGTGTGCGGGATAAAGCGTGAAGCTGATTTAATTTAATTTTTATTTAATCTATTTTGTTTTGTTTGCTGGAGTTGGAAAAGATAATTAACTTTAAATACCTGAAATCCACTAATGCTTACATTAGAACAACTTTTATTACGTTTTTTGGAATGTAAAATCATCTACCGTATTTAATGGATTTAGAAATTAATTTCTTGCAATTAATTATTTTTTCGCATTTTTTATTGTAACTATCAAATAGTGAGGCGTAAAATGCTTTCGCCATTTGTGTTGCTGATATTTTTTTCTTTAAGTGTAGACTTGTTGTTAAGTAAGTATGCAATTTAATTAATTAATAATAAAATATAAATCGCGATTATAATTTTTTAGCGTAATGTAACTTCATGGAAATTTCATTAATGTCTGAATGATGTGCCCTGGTTGTTACATGACATGATAATGTCTTATTAGGGGAAAACCGTTTCGTTACGTAACGCGTAACGGTGGCAGTCATTCAGGCCTACCCTTTCTCTCATGCTTATGGCAGTACTTCTTCTCTCTCACTCAAATCTACAGTGCGTATTTCGGACAGACGCTTCTCTCTCCTCTTTTTGCACGACTCGGTGTTTTTTAATATGCGATAGACATATACTGTGACAATGAGCATATAATCTAAATTCCATAAAGCTGGGAACGAGCGAACCTATCGCCTTTACAGTATGACACCGAACTCCGACTCCGAATAAAATTTGAATCCACAATAAAATTTAATCGTCGTTTTACCAATGTCTTATATTTTTTAAAATAATTGAATAACATTTTTTTTGGATCAAAGTAAATGTAAAAAAGTCGTGTGTGCCGTCACAAATTGCTAAGGGACCGTGTCACAAATGCGTGTGCAATATTGAAGGAATATTTAAATGTCAGGCAACGAGATGTCAGAATCAAACGCTTGGTGAGTCTAAATCTCATTTTTTTATCTTCACAACAGTGTGAATACAGATCCGGCATAGCAGGACAGACAGAGGGAACCAGGTAACCTAGTGCTAAGACACTCCGTTTCCATTAAGACATTTCCGTTCTCCACTTTTCGCCGAATTCTGGAGGCATTACGTATCATATTTACATTGAACAGCGGAAATAGAAAAAACACCTTTGCAGTCCACGTTTTCACCATGTGGGAGTCTAAGACGTTGTAAGGAGGGACGTGAGAACAGTGTCTGGAACTTGCAACCCAAGTGTGGGCTCCCTTAAAGTGTGCGTTACCACAAAACTAAAAACCGACATAACTAGCCTACGTTAGATTTTTTGGCAAGTGTGATTAATTATAAGTTGGAATACTTTTAAAAAGCTGTTTAAATATTTTTTTACACGAGTAATCTCTAAATCTCACGAGAAAGAAACTCTCTGTATACAAGAAAGAAAGATGAGAAGAAACAAGTAGTAATTACTAAGTAAATAAAAAAATGCATATCCACCTAAATATTTAATTTTAAATAATTTTATTTTCAGGTAATTCTGATAAAGGTAATATAGGGGAGTGTCGACCATTGATGACCTACCAATACGAAGATCTCTATTGCACATGCAACTATGAAGGGAAATGGATGTCTTATAATTGCAGGGCTTATTTTCAAAATATTACATTGGATGACAATAGTATTCATAACAAGAATTTAAGAATTCATGTTGTTTGTACGTGAGCATTTTTTGTTTAAATTATGTATAATAAAATCTTATTAGATTTATATACCTTTATCAGAAAATTATGCTTAGTTTGAAGTAAATATTGATAAATATCTTTATAGCAAGCCAATTCATAAGTATTTCATATTATTTTTTGTAAATTTCTACTCCGGAAGTGGGAGACTATTGTCGTTAAGTGTTACTATTGTCACTCAGGGAAATTGAAAGAAATGAGTTCGATTGACATTCAGGTAAATCAGTAATTTTCATTTCCCCATTTTAGTGGTAAGCGTAGCACCGTGCTACGCTTCACCACCTAGCATGCACTGTTGTAAAAATTGGGCGGTGCATGGGAAACTGAGTGATTTAACACTCAACTCCCTTTGTCTATCCTACTGTGTGGAACAATGTTAAGCTTAATTTATAAGAAATATATTTTAATTAATATTGTAATATTTCAGCCGATAACCAATTCCCAAAGGGAGATATTGAAAGAATCAACGAAGGAGACAGCTGTGTGCCCGGTAAACTTTATAAGTTGTCTTGCAATACCTGCCAATGTGTTCGTAGCAATGCACTTATTTGCACCAAAGTGCTATGTCTCAATAGTACTATTCAACAGAAAATGCAGAGTATAAATAATAAAAGAAATAAAACAATTGAATTTAAAAGACGAAATGTTCCTGAAGGAGAAACTTATAATAAAGTTAAGAAGTACCCTAAAATAGTTCTTCCTAAAGAATGTGTTCCAGGAAGATTGTATAGAAATGGATGTCACAAATGTCTCTGTAGAAACAACCAGGTGTTTACTTGCACGAAAAAGTGCCGTTGGTCTGCATCAAGTGAGTGTACACTTCTACAAATATTTGTGAGACTCTATATACATATTTTAAAAAAAAGTGAAATTCTACATGTAGAAAAGAAAAATACTAATAGAACTAGTAATTTCAATCCGAGCATCTTGGAAATCGTCCGATTTGATGAGTAAGCCATAGTTCATCAAGCTCCGTTTATATTCTTACACGCTTGTTACAATTTATATATGTTGTTAGCATCTTTCCATATATTTTTTAGAGAAACTACGTAACTGATTGGCGAAATACTTTATCTTTTGAAAAGTACTTTTCAGCAATTTTATCAGTTTACAAACATTAACAAAACAAAACAAACAATTTTAATTTTGAATTTTAGATCGTATAAGTGATTACGAAATATCACAACTAGAGACCCGCGCTGTGTCAGATATACCACGGTTACCGCATGTGGGGACCGAATGCGAGCCAGGGAGAACCTACGCGGTGGCGTGCAACGTGTGCTACTGCACAGATATGCGAGACCTCGTATGCACATTGAAATACTGCTTGAATGTCAGTAGCTATGCTGTTATTCAGGCGAAAAAACTCACGGGTAATATTTTTTTTATCTACACCCTGTATTCGTGTGATACAGGGAAGAGGGAACTTAGGAACCTAGTGTTGAGACACTCCATTCCCATTAACACTTCTGTTACCCATGTTTTGCAGAACTCTTGAAGCTTTACGTGTTGAGTGGCGGAAGTCAACAGTCAAAGTCAACTTGCTTGCCTCGTTACGAGAAAGTGAAATGGTTAAATATTTCATTCCCTCGAGTGGGAATCCAACCCACAACCGTAGCGTTTGTAATCACACGATTGTGACCCTGCACTATACGACAGTGTCTATAAATATTTCTCTGTTAATTTATTACTATTTACCTCACCGAGGAAGGGAAACGTATAATAATTTGAACGTAGCGGAATTCGAAGCCGAGCCTCTTTGATCGGTGTGCTTTTCCACCAGTATTCAAAAACTGGCTTTCAAATTTGAAATTGAATTACTGACTCTTGCGAATTAGTTGCCACTGATTATTTTGGGTAAATATTTTACGAGTTTAACGTTTTACTATATATATATCTATCTACCTATGATGATATCGCCACTTTGGTCTGGCAAATATGAATTTGGTTAATTTTAGAGTATTTTTAAGCTAAAGAGAACCCAGTATTGATAGTCACTTTTTCCGTTTCCCCTCCGAATTTTAGGCATTGGCTTTAGTGACATTCTATCTTTCATAATATATTAATACTCATATATCGTTTCTTAACATCCTATAGGTATACAGTGTACAAAAGATTTCATTGAACAATGTGCAAAATGTCAATGTGTGGATGGTAAAAGTATATGTACAGAATTGAAAACCTGCGTCAGCGATATGGGCGGAAAATTGTTAACATCGGTTGGAAATAAAGTGAAACTGAGCTTAGATGCCACCAAGGACAAATGTGTACCTCATGCAAATTATAAGTAATTTGATTATTTTTATTATAATATATGGATTTAATTATATTAGTCCTCCTTAAAAGATATTTCATATAATAGCTTTATGTTGTATCCTTCATAAAGTAGGGTAGACAGAGGCAATGCAGTGCTAATACACTCTGTAGCTCATGTTCCGCCAAATATTCGAGACATTTCGTTGTAAATGGTGGAACACAAAGTCGCGCTTTGGCTTCTTAGCGAGAGAGATAATTAAATAACGATCGATCGAACGTTCGAACAAAATTATGTCAATAACGAATTATATCAGTCAGTAGTAAAAAATACTTAAATATAATTATGCAAACTAGCAGTAACAAATAGAAATGGGCTAAACACTAAGCACTCTAAACTAAAGAAATTATTAAATGTTTTAAGGTTACCAGTCTGTAGTATAAACATTTTTTTTATTTTAAAGGCGGAAAGTGTGTAGAGTGTCTTAACACTATATATATACTACATAGGCTCTCTCTGTGGACTCTGCTACATGCGGGTTTCAGCGAGAAGCTGAAAAAATAAAACATACAGTACCATGTGCTAAGATCCAAGTTCTTTGGTATCCACCTTGCGTTACCAGACGGGGGAGTCAATATAATTTAAATATATAACCTTTTTAGAATTATAATTGAACACATGAAAATTGTCTATACAGCCAGGCGCAGTCTCATTGCGCCATTATGGCTTTATCTAAATATTTTTCGTCATAGTAAAATATGTTTTATATTTAATGCCTTACAGAGTACATTGCAACGATTGCTTCTGTCAACCGGATGGTAGCTTGAGGTGTACACAAAAAACTTGCTTGACCCATTCTCAGGCCAAACAATTGAACGAAAGGCAAAATTATTTGGTAAAATACGGGATGTGACAGACAGCCGTGCTTATTCAGATTAATATTTACTTGTTAAAAATAAAATAACCTAAAATAATTATAGCTAGGTAAATGGAGTGTATTATCAAAATAAAAAAAAATAAATAAAAAATATTGTCTAGGTACATAATAGAAATAAAAAGTTAATTACCTATAAGAAATTATAAAGGTATGTTATAATTGAAAATAAAGAAATCTTTTTAAGAATGCATTTTATTGCTGAAACCTCCTGCTGAGCGTGAAATTAGTTTACCATTTTAATTATTATTTAGAATACTTTCTATTAGTTTTATGTTTAAGAAAATGCTCCAGGAAGGCATATCTTTAGCTTTATTAACACATCTAGTATATGAAATTAATGGTCTTCGTAAGTATCTTATTTATTTATTCTTATTTACAAAATTTTCAAAATGGTTCACATTTTTATTTCCACTTGCAGGTGCTTGCGTTCCAAACACATATTTTATACTGAATAATCGTCTTTGCTACTGTAACTACGAAGGTGCGTGGTCCGAGGCAAATTGTACAAACATAACTCGTAATCAACTCTGTCATTCGGGTCAGGTAATCTGGGAGGGCTGTAAGCGTTGTGTGTGCCAAGAAAACAAACGGCTTATATGCACTAATGTGTTCTGTCAAAATAATACGACAAATTATACAATATTTCCACAAACAGCGTTATCTGGGTACAGTCCAAATTGCTTGCCGTTTCAATCCTATTACGTCAACTGTAGCCTCTGCCTGTGTCCAGCTTCTGGTAAGAGTTTAGATGCCCAGTGTGTGTTTGACGCCTCATGCTCTTTGCACTCGTACGTCATATCAGAAATAGCAACCGTTTTGAAAAGGAATCAGTGCATACCTAACGTAATGTATCTATATCCATGTATCCAGTGTTTTTGCTCTCAATATGGATTTTTCGATCTTGATAAATGCATACAAAGATGTGAGCATCCAAATCAGCTTGTTCAAAAATGCAAACCAGGGACTTTATATAGAAACAATTGTGAGGTTTGTCGCTGTTCAGACAATGGAACTCGCGATAGGAATTTATGCATAAAATCCGATTGCACTAGAAATTCTCAAGATAAACATGCCTTAAGAAGTTCCTCAGTTCGATGCACACCAAGAACTTTTACTAGTCCCCGGTGTTTGTTTTGTGAATGTAACTCTGAAGGCACAATCAATGAAACAGCCTGTCTGGAATTAAGTTGCTCAACGATGTCTTATTTAAGGTACGGTAAGACGGATAAATGCAGTGAAGGTGAATTAGTGTCCACTTGCATTGAATGCTTTTGCTTAAGCAATGGTTTTACAAATGAAAACCACTGTACGAGATCTTGCACTTACGCAAGTAAGGTAAATATATTAGAAAAGATTTTAAGCCAAACTCCCGTTGATATGTCAATTATTGATAAAACTAAAATTGACCACATTAAAAATAATGATCCATGTAAACCAAATACTTTGTATATCAGCAATAATAGATACTGCTTATGTTCAAATAAAGTGAAAGAACTACATTGTACTTCCCTATTTGAAGAAATCAAAACAAATCAAGTAGCCGCTATAAATAAAATAGACATAAATACAAACTGTGAACCAAATACTTTAGTTGATTTTGATTGTAATACGTGTTATTGCTCTGAAAAAGGAAAAATTGATCCGAAATGGTGCACGTATGATGACTGTGAAGAGAAACGACTAATTGAAGAATCTCATAAATCACATACTCTTCACCCATCCGACGAGGATGAAATCGGAGTTTGTACTTCTGGGTCTATATCCAAAGTTAAATGTAATTATTGTATATGCCCTGAAAGTGGAATTTTACAAGAACGAGCGTGTACCAAAAACAATTGTTTTAACAGCTTAGATGTTACCGACCACAAGTTTACTTGTGAGCCTCTCGCATATTACGAAGTAGATTGCAATATTTGCTATTGTCCTCGCGATGGATTGAAGAATGTAGACAAATGTACAAAAAATCAATGTGAAAAGAGTTTTCTAAGAGTTGATTCATGTGTCCCCGGACATCTCTTCAGCGATATGTGCAACGTGTGTGTCTGTCCGCCAAACGGCGACAAGGAGGATAAGGTCTGCACAAATCACACCTGTGGTTTACCACCATGGAATATGTTTAAAATTTCAAACAATTTATTAAACAATGAAATCCAAGACGACACGGTAAGGAGCTTGGACCGGTGCATACCAGGTGAAGAGTTTGTGATGGGCTGCGATCTATGTGTATGTTCAGATTTAGGATTGAAGTCGTATTCAACGTGTGAACCGATACTATGCGAAAATAGTGAGGAGAGACAAGGGCTGAATGAGAATGCTTCGTTAGAATACGAGAAAAACTTAAGAAAAAAGGTAGTATTTATTATAGAAATGAATATAATATTTATGTAATATTTTTTATATTTTAAAACGTTATTCCAAGAAAAAAGGAAACGCACGTACCTACTAGAAAACACGCGTACCTACATATAAAATTTTTGACGTAGAATTAGAATATTTCATTTTAGATATCTTTCTTACCCACTTATTCCTCTTTTTCAGAATAATTATTATTCGACCGATTTTCCGCAAAAATCTAAAAGAGTGCGCAGATACGTGGAGACTGATTGTTTCACATATAATATATCTCAGAGTGCAGAAAGACATGATTGTACTCCTGGGACTATGTATATAATAAGGTAGCTAATTTTTGATATTAAGGTACAATCAATGTATTTATTTTTTCAATCACCAACAACGTAAACTAACATTTTTATAGAAAATAATATAAAATCTTATTACCGCCGCAATAATAATGACAACCAAAGTATTTTACAACTACAATAGTATTATTAATATTTATAAGATTACTATTATATGTATATATGTAAATAAAACATAAAATTTATTAAAAAAATGTTGACAATTGATAGGTACTACACAATTTAATCATAAAAAAATATATAATATTGTTTTTAAGAGAAAGCTAGGTTGAATACGCTGATCTCAGAAACTACTGTTTGAGCTGCATTCCTCATCTTTTTGCTATTAATATTCGGCAAGTAATTGAGCAATTCGCGTAAAAGCGCAATTTTTTTTATTCTACGCTATGTACTCGTTGATCTTCTCCTCCTCCTGGCATTAATCCCGGCTATTGCCAGGGTCTGCCTTCCTACTCAACCTACTCCACTTTGCACGGTCTTTTGCGTCCTCGGTTGACTCGGTTGATGGTTAGACCATTGGCTCTCATGTCCTGCATCACGACATCCAACTAGCGCTTCCTTGGGCGTCCGGGAGGNATGGCGGTAATCTCATGGGCTAGGTCCAAATATTTAGATAGTTTATCTTTTTCGGCCTTCACGAGATTATCATCATGTGGGATAGTAACGTCGACAATCACTGCGCAGCACGCCACTCGGTCTACTAGTACTATATCAGGTCTATTGGCAACAATATACCTGTCAGTAATAATAGACCGATCCCAGTAGAGCAAAGCACAGCTATTTTCAAGAACAGTATTATTAATATTTATAAGATTACTATTATATGTATATATGTAAATAAAACATAAAATTTCTAAAAAAATGTTGATAGGTATACAATTTAATCATAAAAAAATATATAATATTGTTTTTAAGAGAAAGCTAGGTTGAATACGCTGATATCAGGAACTACTGCTTGAAATTGTAAAAAACTGTTTGAGCTGCATTCCTCATGTTTTGTTATTAATATTCGGCAAGTAATTGAGCAATTCGTGTAAACGCGCAATTTTTTTATTCTACGCTATGTACTCGTTGATCTTCTTTCTCCTGGCATTAATCGCGGCTATTGCGAGGCCTTCCTACTCAACCTATTCCATTTTGCACGGTCTTTTGCGTCCTCGGTTGACTCGGTTGATGGTTAGACCATTGGCTCTCATGTCCTGCATCACGACATCCAACCAGCGCTTCCTTGGGCGTCCGGGAGGTCTCACTCCAGGAACTGATATAGCAAGGCACATGCATCCGACATAGTATGAATATGTACCGCTATGTACTCGTTGATAGAAGGCCAATAATAATAATTATTGTTTCATTTTCTTTCTATTATTATACAGGTACAGTATTGCTGAAGAATATGGATACTTGTATATATATATATTTATTTTGCTTGCAGATGCAGGGAATGTATATGTCCATATATAGGCAATATAAATAATTTCTGCAGACCGTTGCCTAAAAACGTGTATTGCGAACAACCTCATCCAGGTTTCAATTTTCTTCCGATGGGGCGACGACATGGTATACTTTAGTATTATTATTCTCTACTTAACTACTTACTATTCACTCTGGGATTTTATTTTAAAAAATAAACATAACAAACAACAAAAAATAAACAAACAAAACATTCTTTAGCAATTAGGGCAAATATGTCTTCACCAATAAAAAGGGCAATAAAAAATATAATACCTTAAATCAATACTGAATGAATGGAGATGATAATAATAGTTTCTTTGCATTAAAGCAATAATAATAACTACCAAACTTTTTTAAATATCACGCTGTATCCCGCATATAGCAGGGTAGGTAGAGAGAAGCTAGTCTTCATTCCACCCAATTTTCAAGACATTGCGTTGAGTGGCGCGTTTTATAAAATAATAATAATAATAAAAATCTTTATATATAAATTTTGTCATTTTACTCATTAATATATATTTTTACAGTCAACGATTCAAGAATATCAAACGCAACTATAACAGTATCAGTAAGACATTTAAAGCACACAGTATATCAATGTCGGACTCCTGGACAAGTCCAAGACGACTGCTTCATCTGTGAATGCAACAATGGTACTATCATATCGGAGCACTGCTACAAAAGTGATGCGGAGAACTGTGTAAACAAGAAACCGATTTTTCTTTCCAATAAAGCTACTACTGATTGAGATTTTTTTTTATATTTTGTAATTTTTCTTATAACAAGAAAATTATTCCTATTTATGCTGTGGCAAGGCAATTCGCAAATATCACGTGCGTAATGTCTCGAAAATGATTTGGAAAGTAGGCAATGAAGTGTGTCTTAACACTAGCTTCCTTCTGCTTACCCTATTATATGAAGTGAAGGAAAAGTATGTAATTGTGGGTATGTCATAAATATCTCCAAAATAAACGAAAAGTGGAGAACGGAATGTTCTGAGCACTATCTTCCTTCTGTTTGTGTATTGCATAACTGTAGCTAGATACAGATAATAGAAAAAAACTTATGCGTTTAGAGTGATGTTTATTTTAATGTATTGTAAGAAAAACTACACTCACATTCATAGACTTACTTATCAGCTTAATTAATTTTGGTTTGGGTAATAAAATTTTCAAAGAAATGAGAAATTCATCAATGAAAAAAAATATTCAATTTAAAAATTATGACTTTCTATACTTTAGACGCACATTTATACAAATACCTAGCGTAAATTTTTATAAAATGTTTAATATTGTTGATTGAATTAACGGAAGGGAAAAGATTCAATGACAATTTGTATCATGAGTGCTTTCATCATTTATTTATTTTTTTACATTGAAATGATTATGGCAGGTACTTGTTTAATTTAATTTGCATTTTTCTATTTAAATATTTGGCTCCCATACACTGTAGGGAGAGTTCTGTGCATTTATCGCTTTCCAGCTGTAATCAAGACACTTTGTGTGCAAGAGTGAGGTAAAAACAATATCTATTCCCCTGAATAGGGATCAAACCCACAACCGTCGCACTTGCGGCCAGATATTGTTCCACTAAGCCACGGTTCTTAATATTAATTATATATTTTTTATCAATTAAATTTTAGCTATTCCTCCGTGGTTCAATAACGACTATAGCTTAAGATGTCAACCAAAGAAAATATATAGAAGTGAGCGTGGATTTTGTACATGTACTGAAGAAGGTGATTGGCCAAATTCATACTGTAGATCGTACTTTGAACTTCAACAGTATGAAAAAGAATGTGATCCTAATGGGTATGTCTTAGTAGATTGTAATATCTGTCGGTGTAGCTCTGATGGAAAGATAGACAAAAGTCAATGCACAAAACATGAATGTAAAAATAAATCTAAAATTATTCGAAGGTCTAATTCCTATAACACGTGTCAACCTGGTATGTGGTACACAGTGTCGCCATGCCGTGTGTGCTACTGCGTAGATAAAAATAAATTGTTATGTAATAATAATTTTGATAGTCCAAAAGTTCGAGTAGGCAAATACGATTTAAATATGTGTGGCGATAATTTACTAGACAATTTGCTGGAGCTAGTATCTAGTAATACGAAAAATACTAATTATAATGAAATAGAGGAGCAAAGAATTGCTAAAAAGACGCTAATGAAAAATAATATAAATAAAAAAACCAAGCCGAAAAAGGTTAAGCGTTTTAAGAAACACCCGACAGAAATAAATTATAATGATGCCAATTTAAAAATGGTCGATTCACGAACAAAATTTAATAAAAATGAAAATAATGTCAATGAAGCTGAAACAGCTATAAATAATAATGTAAATATCGAAGATGAATCCCATAATCGAAATAATGCAGATATTTTTATTGGTACAGATGTTAAGTGGGGTGATGATGCTGAGAACGGAACATCTAAAATAAAACTTAAAATACCAGACCTTTTAGGTAAATTCTTGAACCTTGTGATGAGAAAATCTATGGTTACTATTGATTCAGGAACTGACTGTACGCCTGGAGCTATCACCAAAGTAGACTGCAACTCGTGCTTTTGTTTAATGAATCGAAATATAATATGTACGAAGAATATTTGTAATTAAATAATCTGATAAAAAGTATTCCTTTTTTCACGCCGTTATCGTCTCCGCATATCCTCACCCCGTTTCCACTTTCCGCCTAATTTCCGCCACGAAACTCAAAGCTGCGCTTTGTCTTATTACCAAAGCGAGGGAATGAAATTAATTCAGTCCCAGGAGTGGCAATCGAATCCACGACCCTCGCGTTGCAGTTACTAAACTAATTAATAAAAAAAAACTGTATAGGTACGTGTAGCTGATAGATCTGATTATAATATAGACGTCAGAGAAAAGCTGTTTTCACGTTTTGCTGCGAGTTTGATTCCCCCTCGAGGAGATGAAATATTTATTTAAATTCATTTTTTCATTTCTTCGCTCTGGTGTCGAGGCAAAGCGTAATCAGTAGTAATAAGTACAAGTACAAGTATTTAGTACATGTAAAGAAATTCATTCAATATTATTTATTTCGGATTTGGCTATATAGTTTGCGTATATGTATGTACATGGATTTTATATATTGGCGAGCCATTCTTGTTGTGGGCGTTGATTCATCCGTCAACTCATAGTGTCCCGAGATTAGGCGCAAAGCCGAGACCAAAGGCTCCTAACACTAGATTCCCCTTCCCTTCATTCCTTTATTTTAAATTTATATTATAGTTATCAAAGACAAATGTTCGCTTACTTTAATTAACTTTAGAGTTAATTCAAATTCATCAAATTGCTAATTACGATTTTATTACTATTGGCAAAGTATATGCTATGCTCTATCAGCAATAAAAAATATGATTTTTGCTGCAGTATTTCTTTCTTTACTGCCTTAGCTTTATAGTTTATAGCTATGTTATGAGATATGAGGCATGAAATTCAAAATTAAAATTATAGAAGTACGTACATGATGTTAATGTTTATAATTTTATTATGTCTTTCAAATCAAATTTTAACATACAGGCATGAAAAGCGTAAGTTTTCAAAAAAATACTTGCTTCATTTAGTGATATGGTGTTTTTAACAATGTTTTTTTAGCTTCAGGCTGTCTCCCATGTATAGCAGGGAGCTGAGTGTAAGGGACACTCCCTTCCCCATGCACCGTTTAATTTCTAGAATATTGCGTGTTGGATGGCGGGACACAATGTCACGCTTTGTCTTAGCCTTGAAATGACTTATCATAAAGTTTGCTAACTCATTTGGTAGATGCAGAAGAATCGAGAAGATGATAATGACATTGATAATCATCGCGATATATGATTTCATCATTTATTATTCTTCTTTTAGCAATTGCTGAAAAGATATGGGATGAGCCATGCCAGAGTAAATCAGTTGTACTAAATGATTGTAACTGGTGTTACTGTGACCCAAATCAACGATATAAGTGTAAAGCTCGAGTATGTGAAGAGATAGACATGTTCGGTCATTTTAAAGGTAAGTTTACAGTCACTTTAATAGAACTTATAAGAATGACATGAGATTTTTTTTAATCACACAAATGCTATTTATTAATATGCACGTATATTGTTTTTTTTTCGAATGTGGCAACAGTACGGTGTTGGGTTACACAGCTAAACGTATATATACTGTAAAGTAATACTGTAAAGAAAGATGATTTTTTTTTCGTTTATTCTGTTTTTTCCCTATGGCCTTTGAAGCTTGCCTGTTGAGCACTAATCATTTCGCTAATGACGTTGTTTGAAGAACATAGGAAACAGGTTGAGAATATATTTTTTATAGATGCAATTCGTGACATTGATGTGGGTATGGAGGGCCATGGCTCTTGGCGATCAACACGGTCACCTTGCACACCAGCCGTTCACTATCAACGAGGAAACACTCTGTGTGTTTGCGACGAAGATGGCAATTGGCCCAACGCAGCTTGCAGAGACCTATTCAGAGTTCTTCATCCTGTAGAAGTGACTGGACTGTCAAACCTTACTGATACATATAAATGTGAACCAAGTAAGCTGTATCTTGTCGGTTGTAATGTATGCTTTTGTCCCCCTAAATCTGTTTTGGATCCTGCCTTATGCACTAATAAAGAATGTGACGAAAAAGATCCTGCACTACAAGTAAAAGATGGCCCTGCACTAGTTACTCAAGTTCCAGCTTCGAATAATGGTGATAACCTAGAAATCTATGCATCTTGTAATTCAAAATCTAAATATAAATTGGGTTGTATGGATTGCGAATGTCTTACAAATAATAGATTACTATGTTTCAATTGTACTGATACTCAATTAACAGTTAATTCTCATATAAAAAGTAGTAAAACAAAAGAAAGGGTACGCCCAAATAAAAACAAAAAAAAACCAAAGCCAGAATTACGGTCGTTATGTGATGACAAAAAAACGAATGAATTATTTTTTGTTCGTTGTAATTCGTGTTACTGTGATTCAAGTAAAAACATATATTGTACATCTAGAAAGTGCATCACAAGAAGGTCCGTCGTCAAAGATCATTTTAAAGTGAAGCACACGAAGTTAAAGCTGGTTAAAGCGCCTGCTCACGCCCTAAACTGCTTACCTGGAACTAAATTTAAGAAGGATTGCAACACTTGTCTATGTGTTAAAAACGATCGAGGTAAAATAGTAATTGATTGTACTTTAAAACAGTGCTTCTCTACAAACATACTTTATGAAGCTCTGAAATTAGAATGCATGGAGGGGACAGCCTACGAAGTGGACTGTATGCTTTGTCTATGTTATGTTAAAAGTGGTGTAAAACGTGAGATGTGCGAAGTAAGCACAAATTGCTTCGACGTCACTGAAGGTGGTGAAAAACATCTCAAAGGAGTTCTGGTGAAGTCACTTGATAGCGTGCACGGTTATTGTGAACCACTTCATAGGTATAGGAATAATTGCAATCAATGTCGCTGCTTGACTGACGGGAAGACGCTGATGTGCACATCCAAAATTTGCGCTAAACGATCCTCGTCTAGTATATCTATTGATCTTGTCCCGGTGAACATGAAGACGAATGAAATCTGCCCAAAAGGATATTCATACAAATTAGATTGTAATGTATGTTTCTGTCTCTCAAATGGCAACGCTATTTGTACAACCACAAAATGTTCCAATAAATAATTACAATTTTTATCTTTTATTCTCCTTAAAATACTTTTTTAACCGACTTCTGTAAGAAAAGGAGGTTATCAATTCGACTGTATTTTTTTAAATTTATTTTTTATGTTTGCTCCCTCATAACTTTTGACTGGGTGAACTGACTTTGAATTTTTTTTTGTTTCCCGAATGGTCCCATTTTTTTTTGGTCCATGTCTGACAATGGTATCTATGAGAAATTCACATAAGTTTTAAATTTGCATTAGGTATGTGCGCGACAAATAGACGAATAACTCAATGTCGCGCCAACCGATTTTGATGATTCTTTTTTTTATATTTGTTATTTGAAAGGATACACTTTAAGGATAATTTGGTGAAAGTTTGGTTAGGTTCCGATTATGGGATCCGATGAAAATTGAGAAAGTTTGTTTTTTTTTGGTAAAAAATTGATTATACTGTAATACTTTTTAAATTGATGTAAGAGGTGTGATTCCTGATCGTTGCATTTCTTTTCAACCAACCTCAAAACAGAAGATGTTCTCATTTTCAACCAACTTCAAAAAAGGGACATTATCAATTCGCCCGAATACTTTTTATGTATGTTCTTGTCAATATACCAAAATGTAACTTTGCACAAAAATAATACCTATTTAGGTATTTAATTAAATAAAGTTTTACATAGGACAACCACAACCCCTCGTTGACAACCACTACCACCACCATCACCACTCGTTTAAGAAGCATCGTTCACCCATCACTTAAAATCGTAAAATAAATTAATTTTTAACAAAAAGAAAAACCGACTACTAACAACGAACTAAAAAGTGAAAAATAATTATACAAAGATTTTATAATTTTGAAGTCGGTGTCAAGCTAATGCTCTAACACCTTTACTACAATATCTAACTACTAACCCTGTTTGTTTTACTAGCTACGTACATAACACTTTCTACGTCTACGTCTGAATGCAAGTACAGTAGGATTACATCTTTTATGTCTCTTAAAATGCGGAAAAAGCGTAAAGATGAAAAAATATTTAAAACTTACTTTTAGAGGTAGAACTATCAGTAGATGTCGAACTATTCCAGGGGCGATAGACAACCACTTGTAATGTAAATGGGACACATTAGAATTGATTTCCCGTCGCCCCTGGAAGATGCTTCGGTCGATTGAGAGCAATCTAAGAAACCACCATTGACCAGCATTGAAGAAGTCCGCAAGGAGAGCGGCGGCATCTCTCCTATAGGAATCTCTCCTCTACGAAGACGTAGTTGTCCGTCCATTTAGATATATGTGTGCGCTAAAAAAAGTTTAAAAAATTATAAAATAATCAGCTTCACGCTGTATCCCGCACACAGCGAGGTAGGCAGAGGGAACCTAGTGCATTGCCTAGTTCTGTATACTGTTTAAATAGTAGACTAATTTTAAGATTTTTATGAGACAATTGTCTCTGCGCCTACCCTGCTATGTGCGAAATATAGGGTGAAGATAAAAAAATATAGGTATATGTATATGGAATTAATTATAATTCTAGTTATTACAATATTTTAAAATATCAATTTTTTACTATTTTTGTTAGAACCTAGTGTTAAGATATTAGCATCTTCATTTACCCTTATTTTAGAAATATAACTGTTTCACATTACAACAAAACAATTATTATGAGTTGGAAAACACATAGTGCTAGAGTGAAGAAGACATCCGTGATTTTAGTCTATTGTACTAAAAACTTACCTTTTGGCCCATATTGTCCTAGTCTTGGCACCCGCAGGCGCCCCCTGCCGTGATGGTTGGTGCAAAACCCTCTGTCAACTCAAAGTCTTCACATTCCATCAATCACCAGTAAGTCCTACTTGGATGATGATGATGATGATGAAAAGAACCAAATATGTTATATTATTATTAGAAAAAAACAGAAGTTATAAAATCCTATATAAACAATCTGTTCTTCTATTATACACAAATTAAACTTAATAAACTAGTAAAATGTTATTTCTTAAAATANTTCTACCTCTTTGGGTTTTTAGTTTAGAATTCTTAGAGTTGTCGTAACAGTTAAGAGCAATTACAATTGTTTCCTGTCCTAACACTATATTCCCTCTGCCTGCTATACCTAAGCAGGATTGCGCTAAGCAAAATTTGATTCTCAAGGTTTTTCTTCCATAAATAAAAATATTTCAAAGTAAATCATAAATAGTTTATTTTCACACACGTCTTTTTTCAGATAATATCTTATAATTATTATTATACTAAAGATAATTACACTTAATTGTGCTTGAAGAATAAAATTATAAAACATATGATAAATGTAAATATTGTAACAAACAATATTTCTAAACAACAGAAAGTTGACATAAAAATTTAAGATAAATAACAAATAATGATCAGATCAAAAGTATTTTTTTTTATTTTACAAAGCTAGCTACAAACAATACTATGTCTAGGTGGTTTAGAAAAACATCAATATTTAGGCCCCCGTTTTGTCATTGTTTTGTTTTTATAACTTTAACAATAAATTTTAATTAAAAATATAATTTATATTATTGTTTGTTTGATAGAAAAATACAATGCAAGTCTATATTTTAGGATAAATTAAACATGTACCTATTCATATATTCGTTACTTTCAACATTTCGTTGTTTGAACGAAATGTTAAAAGACTCAATAGTTACATATCAAAATCGTCAGAAGCCGCAATATTTTTTAATTACCGTTATATGGAATTTCATTTAAAAAAAAATATATGTTTGTGCTATTAATAGAAAGAGTGCGTCATTTTAACTAGTATTTACGTGTCATTCTTCATTCACAACAGAGTAAAACTGATTTAAGCAACATTTATTAGCAATACAAGCATTTTTCTATAGTAAATTACTTTTTTTTTAATTTGTGACAATTATTAATCAACATGGCGTCTATTTCTATTCAATAAAAGTAGGGATTTTTTTTCTTTTTATAATTATGATTAAAGAAATATATAAAATGTCATATTTATCATATATATTTATAATTTACTTTATTCAATATTTCAAGTTTAAAAGGACTAAGAATTTTGATTCAAAGCAGTCTTATCGGCTGGCTTAAGCTAGTTTTAAAATTTTAAAATTATTTTTAAGTTTTATTGTTCTTTTCAAACATCGTAACATCAAAAAGATTCAATATTTATTCGAAAGCATTAACAACCAACCATTAATTTTGAAAAAGCATTTTTTGTTCAATTTTCTATCTAATCTTTTATTTTTAAGTGAAACATCATAAGCTTAATCGAACTATTAACTAATTTCAATATATTTAAGCCATCAGCATATTTTTTCCATCAAGTTTACTATTTCAAAGCCTCACTGTATAGTATGGTAGACGAGTTGTGGTCTGTAGCTGTAGATGGTGCGTGGATTATTCTTACTTTTGATTAATTTCTTCAAGCACCCAGAAAGCCTTACTGCAATGTAAGGCAATCGGAAATACTGTGACATGACCTTTTGAAATAGAAGAAAACATCCATATATTTTTTGTATTATTTTCTTTTCGAGTAGTCCTTCAGAAAACCGACCACCTTCGCCTCGACGACCATACCGTAAGATAGAAAACGTAAGATTTAATTACAATTACAATTCTGCTATGAATTCTTCTATTTTAAAACTTGTCGGTAACAGGTTATCATAACTTAGGAGAAGACTTACAAGAGACGAATATAATTAATGCCACAATTGATATTTTAACTATTTTGATTGAAGCCGGTAAGTAGTATAGTACGCCCGAAAAGTCGTGGCCGCCCTGAAGTTAGCTGTGGATAGCACATAGATTTTTCTATTTTTGATTATTTTAATGCCAAGTGAACAATGCAAAGAAGTTTAGGAAACCTAACTCAGAGTGGCCACAACTCATCGCCCGTACTGTAACTTTTTTATTTTAAGTCAGCCAGTAATTAAAAAAAATATATCTATCTAGTCTTCTACAGTACGTTCAACGAGTAAAGGCCGCCGTTAGCGCAGCCATCTACAGCAAACTTCAGGGCGGTCATGACTCGTCGACCGTACCTTATAATTCCAACATCACGATACCAGGGCATCATAACTTAGGAGAAGACATCGTTAACTTGTCTACAGCATCTAATGAAGGTGGCCCGCCGCGGTAGTTCCCTCAGTCTCGCCGCCCCTACGTAAGTGCAGGCGGATCTGAGACCGCCTAAAATGTCTTTGACTGTTACATCTACGTCACCTCGATATTGAACTTCTACTGTTTTACCTGGAAAGAAGGATTTTGTTTTATTAATTTTAGTCAATTGCAATTTTTATTTGAAACTAAAGAAAATGCTTTTAGAAAATCTATCAAATCAAACTTTTGTATGCATCATAAGCAACCTACCTTCAGAAGACCGATACTCAGCCATGCCACCAGAATGCTTCAACATGGCGGTGGACGAGGACATGCCGTAGAACAGCTTGACCTTCTTCCCGTCGGGCTTGGTGACGACCTCGCCCCCGCACTGGTCGTGCCCCGCGAACATGCCGCCCGCCATCACGAAGTCCGCGCCCGCCCCGAACGCCTTCGCCACGTCGCCGGGACACGTGCAGCCTCCGTCCTGGTGATGATAATGTGCTAGTTAAATATTGACAGCCCCTACGTATACACGAAGATATCAAAAGAGAGAGTTTAGAGGAGAAAGGAATAAAATGAAAAAGTCATCAGAGACAGGAAATGAAAATATTTAATATTTCATTCCCGTTTAAACAGTGGCCTTTAAACAGTGTAAAATAAAAATAAATATAAAATTACCGATATAATATGTCCTTTTAATCCATGAGCGGCGTCCGCGCATTCTATGACGGCGGAAAGCTGCGGGTACCCTACGCCGGTCTTTATACGCGTCGTGCACACTGAGCCAGGGCCAATTCCCACCTGAAATTTTGGAAAAATAGCAATGAAAATTTTGGTTCAAAAGATTCCCGTGGATCAAAGTGCTAGTTTAATAGTTTTTAGATTAATGTAACCTTTACAAATATACCTTTATAATGTCTGCCCCAGACAGTATTAGCTCTTCTACCATTTCTCCGGTCACGACATTCCCCGCCTGGAACATGATTATAACATTAAAGAAATTTTGCTTGAAACATAGCTGAAACTAACTTTTAATATGAAGTATCTTTAACTTTTTGGTTTACAATTTACTTTGTTAGGAAAGTATCAAAAGAAATATGAAAATATTATGTTTCTTAGCTCGATCAATATAAACTTTATTGTTTGTACCTTGAAAGCTTTGTAATAGCGTATCGCATTTATGTTCAATCGTTGTATATAAAACGACTTAGGTATTAAAACAGATTATTTAATAAGGCAGAAAGAAAAAATGCAAATAAAATGATTATATAACAACATATTTTTATCAGCTTCACGGCTTTTCCAATAGAATTTCCCCTAGATATAGCCACGCGTGAACTTAATATCAAGACACATACTACTCTTTTTTTTCTGAACCTCGAGATATTGAGTGTTTAGTGGCGGAACTTTTCTCAGAGCATGCAATTATAATAATGAAAACTTTTTTAATACTAACACTACTCATTACCGTCTATGAATAATAAAATATTACACTTAAAACACTTACCAAAGAAATAAAATCAAAAACTTAATTATATTAAAAAGAAAATAACTTACAATTATAGTATGACTAGGGAACGCAGCTCGAACTTTCCTCACATATTCCACAAAATGCTGTGAATATCCATTTGCAACGTCCAAACAAACGAATTTCAAATCTTTCACGTTATTTAGAATTTCTGAGAGACGATCGAAGTCCGCTTCTGCAGTTCCTGAACTTGCCGCTATAATAAATAAGTAAGCCAATATTTATTTAAAGCATTTTTAAATAATTTTATTTTAATGAAATATTTATGACATATTATTCAGACCTATTAGGCAACATTACGAATATATGTACATTATAAACTCAATTAATTTAACATTAATTACAACTAATTTAGCCTCCCTTTGCTTCCCGGCTTTGCTCCGTGAATAGAAATAACTAAAGGTTGTGTATGACAGGTTCTATGTGCGCGAAGTAACTCTGACTCTAGATACAGTAAATGATGATATAGCCTTCCTCCATAAATAAACAATCCAAAACAAAAATATTTTTTCATCCAAAACTACAAATCCTAAAACCTCATATCAAGTATGAAAACCTAATAGTACTACCCTACACTCCTCAAGGCCACATATCAAAATTCAGCATTCTACGCCACAAATGTCGCTGTGTTGTCTGTCATTCAGTAATGGAAATGATTTATATACTGTACGGTACTATAGATGCAGATATGATTTTTCTTTCTTTTGATAATTTTCTTTCCGAGTGTACAATTCACAAGTTCAGAAAGCCTTACTTCAGGGCCACGACTCGTCGACCGAACTGTATATATATATAAATATTTTCATTACGTAAAAACAAAAACATCATACCCATTTGTTCTAGACATTCCGGATTTTCTTCAGCAAATTTTTTCCAGTCGTCCAATGAGTAATATTTGTGTATGCAGGTGAAGAGACCGTGCTGAAAAGAAAATTTTCTTTAAAGCCTATCTTCACGTATGCTACGTTTTTATATTTTCCTTTTGTTTCAAATATATTCTAAAGAATAACGTATTGGCGCAGCGGCACGTATGGCTGTAAATGCAACGGTTGCGGATTTGACTCCCACTCGCTTTAAAGAATGACTTTTATCGCCTCGCTCTGGTAATAAAAGTTTCACTATTCATAGTTTATTACCACCTTTCACCTTTTATTACACGCAATGAAAATGTAGAGAATGAAGTTTCTTAACACTAGATTCCCTCTTTCTATCCTACTATTTATGAGGGACATAGCATGTAGCTAAAAAAATATATAGGTAAAACAATTAAATCAGGCAAACGCTGCATCCCGCAGCCAGCCACCTAGTGTTAAGACACTCCGTTCCCCTCTTTTCGGCGAACTCTGGAGGTATTCCTGGTTTTTGGCGAAACTAACGCCACGCTTTGCCTTGACAGGGGAGCGAAGAAATGAAAATATTTAATATCATTTCCTCGAGTGGGGATCGAATTCACAACCATTTGCGTAAAAATTGTGCAAAATAGAAGTAGGTATGAGTGAAACAAATGACGTAAAACAGCCTAACTTGAAATTTCAACATAACATAAAAAATGCAATAAACTTTTTAAAATAAATCACCTAGTAATGTATGTACTAGAAAAAAAGGATAACTAGCATCACTAGTTACATTATGATGTCAATATTTTTAAATAAAGCTTACAATGTTTATCGTTTTTCGCTAGATTGTTTATTATAGCGATAGCAAATACTTTGTTAACTATTCTAAGAAGTCATAGACTAAGAATGGTGCGGTAGATTATTGCTAACAAAAAAACTATTTTATCGAGTCTACAAAATGATCTAAAGAAAAAATTGATTCTTATGCTTGACTTCCTATACTGTCCATTCATGACTATCTTGACTGATTCGCAATTATAAGTAATTAAATTCACAATTAAATAATTGCAAAGTAACCGTTAAGACACTCCGTTCCCATTAAAACATTTTCGTTCTGTTCCCAACTTTCCGCCGATTTCTGGAGGCATTGCGTGTTGAGCGATGAAAAGGCGATTGGTCGCGTGCGAGAAAATAAATGAGCATAATTATATAATATTTTAGAAGTCTTAACTTAAAGCCCAGAGCTTAGACCAGTAGTCTATAGTAAACGGTGCTAAGTATGGAATAATGCTTTAGATTAGTTAAAAATAAGTTAAGTTGAGCATTTTGGTTCAAATTTACCTTTGACAATTCTTTCGCCATTTCAAACGTGCCAACGGTGTCCATGTTGCTCGCCATAACGGGGACTCCCCGATACGTCTGACCCGAATTGCGAAACGTAATCTCGCGGTACAGGTCTACCTACAAAGAGTAAAAGACAAAGTATTAAAAAAAATTAACTTATTTATTTATAATATGTATATAAATTATGAATTTACACCAAAACTAAAAATATTTTTATTATATTATTTTTATTTATTTTATTTTAATTATTTTTTATTTTTTTTATTTTCTGCCTTAATTCTTTCCTTATGTATTATAATATAGAAAACACATTACATCATAAGTAATTATTAACAATGACAAAGTAGAATGCGATTCTATCTAATAAGTGTCATATTGTCATCATATTAACAAGCGCCTAGCCTGAATTTTTGGCAGCATCAGACAACTATTTGCGTACCCATCACCTCGTGTTCTATTGAATGAAAATTAGTACGTTTTGAAAGTGTTGAGAAATTGCTTCATCGCCGCAATTGCGCGGATTGTGGGTTTGATTCCCACTCGGGGGATTTATTTATTTTGATTTCCTAGTTCTCCCAAGACAAAACGCAGTGCTAACTTCCGCCACTTCATTTGCCATTTGTTACTTACAATCAAAGTATGTCAAGTGGCTGATGCCACAAATGCAAATTCAAAATATTCTGTATTCAAATAGAACTTTACAAGCACTTTTAAATCGAATGAACATCGAGATACCAGTAGTTCAAAAAGCGGTTCTGACGAGAAGAGATGGCAAGTATCGCAAGAACAGTTGGATTTACGACATAAAGAATAAGAAAAAAATATAAAATATTAATATTCTCCTACTGTAATTAAAATGTATAACCCTGGTACTTAGTCGGGTGCGTCCCTTGTGAATCACGACCACGCCTATTATCAGCAATAAGTAGATTTAAATAGTGATATATTATATTCTTTAATGCACTAAATACACATATAACCAATTAAATCAGCTTCACTCTGTATCCTGCACATAGTGTAGGCAGATAGGCAGATTCACATTCCGCCGAATTTTTTGAGAACTTCTTTTAGTCTCGGTAAAACGAAGAAATGAAAATATCAACAAATAATAATTCATTCCCCCGAGTAGGGATCAAACTCACAACCGCCGTGTTACACTCTTGCGCCCCTGCGCCACGAAGATCTCATGTACAATAAAAAATATGGTTTACAATGGTGGACTCATGTCTAGAACAAAACAGAGGAAAAAACGAAATATGTAACTTATATATATATATATATATATATNAGGTAAAAAAAAAAAAAAAAAAAAAAAAAAAAATACAGTCTAATTGATAACCTCCCTCTTTTTGAAGTCGGTTAATAAAAATAAAAGCAAACTGTAAAAAATCTTTGAAATTGCTAAGGTATTTACGTTTCTTAATAATAACATGCAAATCCAAGCAAATAAACGATAAACGCAATCCTATGTCTTTGTAAAGTTTGGTTGTTACAGATGATTGCAGCACGCAACCAATAAAAAGTTGTCATTGATTGATTCGACCTTGTCTTTTATTAAAAAGATAGGCACTAATAAAATTATGATAACATTTATTTTTAAATAATTTAAAAAAAATCATTTAAAATTACCAACGTGTTCAATGAATCATGAAGGCTCTGGTAGACAAATTGCGCTAAAAATTTTAGCGCATTATACATATTAAAGCACAAAAAAATTACGAAAAGTTTTATCAAATCCGTCGTGTAGTTTTTACGTCAGAAGCGAACAGAAACAAGTAAACAGATAAGCTAAAAGACAATTATTAATTAAGAAATATATATTTTATTCTTCTGTTATTGTATAAAATATATATCCCTACAATTATTTATCTACTTTGTAATTTTATGTTCTATGTACAGGATTGACAGACTCAGACACGAGTAAATCCCGGAGAAATTTTTACGAGACAAGAGCTATTGTCTCTAAATGAGAACAGAGATGGTAATCATTAAGGGATTGCTAAATAAACTTAGAACTACTTTCATTTATTTAATATTTTTATCTTATAACTAAACTTTTTTCTTATACCTATGCTACATTTTCCCGATTAAAATGACGGTGCAGCTGACTGGGCTGTTTGCCAGAACGTCATATTTCCCGAAACAATGTCGGTTATCAAGGGTGAGAATGTGGGCTGAATCGATAATGTAAACCACGAACTATTTTAAAGTTGGACTTTCTTTCTATACTTTTCGCTAAATAACATTAAATCAAAGTTTTTTCTTATTTAAGTATTTAGATAAAAGTCCACGGACTATAGCAAAGCTTACGAAAATTCGAGATTCCAAATAAGTATAATGTTTGTTAAATAGGTTCATTTCAATTTCTTGCCATTATAAAGTGTCGGTTCTGTGAAAGCCTATAAATTTCTTAGTATTAAGATGATTATATGACTTAAGCTGGTAAGCTGTAATGTTACAATACTATCAACTACTTAACGCCTAAAAGAATAAATAAAAGCGCGCCGATCGGTATTATAACCGTATCCATTGCAATATTACGTAATATTCATTTAAATAAGATTAATCATAATATACATTGTGGCCGTGGCATGGCATCTAACTCTAAAGGATGCCTTAGTGGGTTCGATGTCCACTCTGGGGAAGGATAGATAGAAGGCCCATTCAGAGAAAAAAATATTTATTATTTTTATTTTCTCGCTCCGGTAACAAGGCAAAGCGTGGCGTTAAGTTCCGCCACTCTTCACGCAATACGCATCTCAAGAATTGGGCACACCAAAAGTGTATATTGGAGAGTAAGTTGATACAGTTCTTTTGTCCAGAATGACCATGAGTCACTTTGAATATATCTAAACTATCTTATAGCTTAGTCATAAGTCAACAGTAATAAAACTCGTGGCATATGAGTCGCGATATCTTTTAGATCCTAATTAGCTTTATTCTATGTCAGCTAAGTCAAATGAAGATCATAGTAGCGCAATGAGATGACTTCTCACTAGGAATCGAATCCACAATCGTTGTGAGTCCGATTCCCGCTCATTGGAATGATTATGTTTAAATTACTTCCTTGTTCTGGTGAGAAAAGCGTGGTATCGAGTTTCCCCACTCAACTCATGTGCCCCTGCGCCACGAATGGCCTATAAATATTTATTTTAGGTTGATAATATTGATAATATAGATGGTTTTGTTTTATTTTTCGTTTCAGTAATTACAATTTATTAAAATGTTAATAGTTTTCCTTGGTTAAGTTAACTTATTATTTTTTGTTCATATTAATTATTAAGCCTTAGCATTTTTTATAATCTAAAATTTCCATTAGTTACTTTAACTTATTTTCTTCGTTTATTTCAGTTACTCAGGTATGATGTCTAATGTTAAGAAATAAATTTACCTTACTTATATCTACTTACTCTTCTTTTTCAGTTTATTTTAATTATTTAGGTTTATATTTACTTACTAATCCTATTGAAAATAATTTCATAAATATATTAAATAAATATTAGTATAGTTCAAGCGGGCGAAGCCGCGTGCGGGCCGCTAGTTTAATATAATATCTTAATAGCCTCACGTTATGCCAATATTAGGTTCAATGATAGCTCGTGTCAATTTAGAGAGCCGACACAACACCCACACTGATTAACAGATATTACCAGTATTATCTGGATTGCTGTTACATGGGCGACGTCATGGTAATCGATGCACGTGAATCACTCACGCTATCTTAATATGAAATGAGATAAAAGATATAAAAGATAAATAAAGATAAGATAAAAGATATAAAAGAAAGAAGAACAATATTTATAAATTAGATAATTAGATCCGTAGCATTAAAGGAAATGAAAAACTTACTTCCATTTGAATTCAATGAATTATTATTTCTTAATACAATAGGCCTCCCGGGCTTTTGCCTTACTGCCAGCAACAAGGTAAAAGCCCGACGTTGAGTTTCGCCTCTCAACTCACTTTGCCTACCGTTCCGTTTTCGGAATATAGCGTGAAGATAATCATATCATATAGAAATCATAATCAATATGTTGTTGGTAGAAGTAAATATCATTACCTATATCGTTATAATACCGTTATACCTAATGTATTTAATTTTAATTGCTTTATTATGGTTTTTTCTGTTATTTTTAATGTGGGAACTTAATTGAATTGTACATTATTTTATAAATATTATAATGTTTTTAAAATTTATATTCTATATATTAAACTATATGTCTAGAATACATTTTGCTAATAATCAGAGATTTTTATCAACTAACCCATCCAACGTATACGACAAAGTAAAATGTAGAGCAAAGTTGAAGGCAGTGGAAAATATACGATAAACTAAAAATGCTATTTCAGCCGATTGAGGTCGTAGTGGCTCAGTGGGTGACCCGACTGCAAACGAGACGGCTTTGAGTTCGATTCCCGCTCCTGGGAGGGATTATATTTTATTTATTTTTATTTTCTTGTTCTGGCAGACAAAACGCGCAAAAAGCTTTGAGTTCTGCCATATAATGTCTCGAAAATTTGGCGGAAAGTGAGGAATGGAGTGTCTTAGCGCTAGGTTTTTTTGCCTATTATGCAGGCAAACTGCTTAAACCGTAAAGCTGCTATTGCTATTTCAATACCTTTCCAAAAACCTTGACTATAAAAAATAATTACCTTTAAATATAAATCACAATTACAAATATTATCTTTACAATTATATAAAAACTAACTTTGCCTGTGTTTCCGATTTTCTCTTAAGATATTTTCTTGCGGTAAAAAGAACCAACGACCTTCATACTAACTGAGAGTTTAAATGACTATATAAGTTAAGATTTTTTTTTAACAAGATTTTTTCGAGCGTCAGGCTAATGTTTAACCTTACTGGCTTTTACAGTGGGGTTAACAAGACAACGGATAGGGAGCGATGATACTCGCATCTATGAGAAATCGTAATTGAAGGAAGGAGTAAGTTAGGGAAATTAAAGAAGGAAGAAGTTAGGTTTCCTCCCGTCAAACAAGCTGTAGCGTACAGTAAAATTGATATTTTACAGATATTGGAAATAACAGTTAATTTTATCACTTATTTATTATTTCATATACTTACGTATTTATTTAATATTCTCATGCATTATTCATGTATATAATATGCATTTGCAGTCATTTTTAAATTAATTTAAATTGATACTAATACACGTTACGTACGTAGATAACAATGGAAATTGTTACGTTGATTATTAAAATAGAGAATATAGTATCCTTATATATAGAGGCCAGTCGTTACGTAGGTTGTGGGTTCTAAATATTTAATATTTTCATTTTCCTAGTTCTGGTAACAAGCGAAAGCGCGACATTGAGTTTTGCCACTCTTTACGCAATACCTCCAAAATCCTTCGGCGGAAGGTGGGGAACACAAGTGTCTTAATGAGAACGAAGTATTTTAACACTAGGATTCCCGGGATTCCCAGGATACCTCTTCCTACTCTGCTATATGCGGGATACACCTTAAAACTAAAAAAATATTTACACAAACTAAAGTCTATTACGAAATAAGTATAGTAAACCGATAAGTGACAAAAATAATTTCAATTACATACGAGAGAGAAATGAAAATAATTACTTCCCTCGAATGGAGATTGAGCCCTTACCCTTGGCGTTAGCAGTCAGATGCTGTGCCACTGAGCCACGAGAATTAGAATTATCATAATTTAACGTGTTCAAAAGTATTTAGTCATAAATCTTAAGAGATTAATGTATTAATTTTATCTATTATATCATTTGTAATCAAAATGTTATAAATTTTTAATACACTTTTTTTATTTTTTTTAAACATTGCAAAGGCATTTTTATGATAAAATAATTAGCAATTTCTTTTACTTAATTTAAATTTATTATTTTAAAGATATTTTTTAAAGGTTAATATATACATTTTAAAATATTTATTATTAACTTATTAAATATCTAAATAAACAAATAATATTTTATTAATATTTATTCAAAAAATAATAATTATTTTATTATATTACAAGTACAGTCTACACCGCAGTGAATATTTTATTTATCTTAGCACTCGATAAAGAACCTCAAATGAATTATTCGTGCAGTTTTTAAATGTTAACTAAAAAGAACCTTGAGAGAACATCTTAAGGCCTAAAATTAGCAACACGTTACATTTTGCACCTTGATCTTTCAGCAATTTCATTGAAGATATTAAAAGTCTAGACTTACATCGTTCCTGCTTTTTAGTGTGCTTCGTTTCGGCCTTAACAGTACGTCCTTAAAATCTAATTTAACTTCATTTATAATGTTAGGCATTATCACAGTCACTTTGTTTTGTGGTTAGTGTGAAAATTAAATAATTATATCTACGAAAGACGATGCGTCTTCCCGCGCGCCGTATGACGTATCGACTCTACTCTACTGTTCGCTTTGTATACGGATTGCCAGAATGTTGGCTTACGCTCCTTAGTTTTATGAAATATTTATTATACACTCAACAAGGAAAAACAAATATTTCATATATAATATAAGCTGTCGTAGATCAGGTCGTCGTGCCGGAGCCACAAGGGTGTGTCTGTAAACGCGACGGTTGTGAATTCAATTCCTACTAGTTTTCATAATTAGTAAATGTTTTCATTTATGATAATATACATCTTACTTATAATTATTATATTATTATTTAAGTATTTTATATAAAAACCATTTTTATAATATACAGATTTTAATATATATAAGCAAATTTTATTACTACTTACCATTGTAAGATTGCATAAGTTTTAACTAAACAAAATAACAACAATTTTCCCGTAAATCCAAGCAAGTCTCGCAATCTGGCAACACCATTATTACCGTAACGTGACACTGGCGTCACAAATGCGCACAGAAATACTCGCTTCAGCTGTTCGGTGAAGGTTATTAGAAAACTAACAATTTCACTTTCAAAATACAAAAGCTTCACTGAAAAAAACAAATATTACAAAAATAGGTTATATTATTGATATAATAGTATCAGCTGTTGTAATTCGCAAAGCGCAGGCGCGGAAATTATGAGGGGGAACGGTAGCCAAGACTTACGGGTTCGAATAACGATATCATAGCTTTTTTATACTATTTATTAAATATTTTCCTTTCCTTAGTTGTTTTATAAAATTGTAATAGATGTGAAAAATATTTGACAACTAGTGTTCCATTTGGACATTAGTAGCAAATATTTTTAGGCAACGGAAGTATTAAACATTTCTCTATAGAGATGCTAACAACGTAAATAACCTGTAACAATCTTATCTAAGAATATTTTAGTGACATTGAAAAAAAATTAGAGGTAATGTATATTTTAATTTACAACTTAGCAGCATGTAAAAAAACCGCGCCTATTGGAAAATGTTATTATAATATTAGAATAATATTCTGGTATTCTTCTGCACAAGATATAGTAAAATAATGAAAAATATTATCTGTTCATATACTTTTTATGAATTTTTATGAAAATAAATATAATTAAGGATGATGATAAATTAACACGTATCCACATTCAAATATTTAAACAAATTCACACATGTAATGAAACATCCACACTCTACTATATTTACAAAAAAATAATGAACGAGAAATAAAACCACGACAGAAAAGGTTACAATCTATTTTTTTTAGTTTTTCATATTTCGTTTCGTAATATTTTATTTAGAACATTGATTTAGTAGGCATAGCCGCTTCGTATCCCGTCCTTTGCACTCGATTTTGAGCGAAGGGTGCTGTAAAAAGTAAATATCAAAAATCTTTATTTATTAATTTGGCCTAGGTATTTGGTATTATTTTTTATCAGCTCCACGCTACTTCCCGATAAATGAAAATAATTCAATCCCCCCAAGTGACGATAGAATCCGCAATCCATCTGTTTAGCCTGACACTGTTCCTTTATATACTTTTATCACGTTGCCCTTGTAAGCACGGCGTTGAGTTCCGTTTACGTATTACTTATATTGATAGTTTGATGAAAATGTAGATTTACTAGATGAAATTGGATTTTCCAACAAACCAACATAATCAAAGTGAACCATGTTTACATCTCCTCGTGTAAACATGACTTTAGTTCACGAGTTGTTTAACATGCTATGATTTAACGTTTTCCATTGTCTCGTTAAAAGTAAAGAAGTGATTCTTCAAAATGAAATAAAATTAAAATGTAAATGTTTATTAGCCGCGACCGCCGTAACGCAGTGGTTGTAAAACTCGCAACATGGTTGTCAGTTCTCTCCACAGTAGGAGGAATGAATTATTTTAATCTACTTATAAACCTCTTTCTGGTAATAAGATCAAATGCAGCGTTGAGTTCTGCAACTCACCACGAAGCGCACGCGAATATAAACGATATATGTATAGTATGCAAGAAAAACATGGACCAGAAAAGTGTTTATTGATTCTGTTATATTCTGTGGATGAAATATATTATTATTAAGCATACTTCTGCCCATTTGAATATCAGCTTTTTGCCTGTCGTCGTGAGACGCGAACACCACTTCCTTATAGTTTCCGTATCCATCGCACTCTATGTCTGAACCGGTGCGACATTTCTCCCGTACACAATCTTTATTAGAAAATATAATATTTAAATGAAAAACTATATAAAATTATGTTAAAAAGACGCGGCGGCTCAGGGTGTCTGTAAATTAGTTATGGATTCCATTTCCAAGCGGGAAAATAAATTAATTTCATAAAAGCGCGATGATGGGTCAACCGCAATGTCTAGCTTTTTATGAAGTGCTGCTAAGATTCCTTCAAATAAGTATTTGACGTAAGTTTGACTCTCACGTAGGAAGAACTTTAGTAAGCAAGTAAAGTTTCTAATATTATGCATATGTTTCTATTGCACTATTAGTTTATAATTCTAACCACAATTCATGTTAGACACTTCCACTCTTGGTACTTTAATTCCTTGAATGAAGGAGCCATCTTCTAAAGCACAGTAACAAGCAAATCTTCGGCACTGCCAAATAACATTATAAAAATTAAAGATAATTTTTTGGCTTCACGCTGTTTCCCGCATATTGCAGGGTAGGCAGACTTCCGTTCTGGACGCGTTCTTAACGCTGAATTCTTGAATCATTGGGTGTAGAGTGGTGCAACTCAAAGCTACGCCTTGTCTCTACCAGAGCGAGGAAATGAAAATATTAAATATAGTATTCCCCTAATCGAATCGAGGAGGGAATCGAACCCGTACCCATCGTGCTTACGGTCGCAGATTGGTGCCCAAGCGCCACGATAGCCTCGATGGACATGCAATGGACTGGCAATAGACATATGAACAATAAGAAAAAATGTTTTGTAAACCAAAAAAAGCTAATACCATAGCATTCATGTATGACGCCATACAAAATTTCCTATAAAGTGAATTTTCCCCAAGGTTGTCATAACATTGAAAGTTTGCCAAACAATAAATGGATTGACGCAAAGACCGTATAGGAAAATATCAAAAAATATTTTTAAAAAGAAAGAATATTATACACAAGTCTATACTTCTGTACTTATATTATAAAATACTAGCGACCCTCTTGCGGCTTCGCCCGCTATTACTACTGGATTATTCATATAATGTATGTTTGCAAAGCTCTTAAGATAATGTGTTTTAAAAAATTAATTAAACCCTAATGCAACCCGCATTTTCATAGTTTCAATAAGGATTTGCCAATTGTTTTACACAGCAAGGATTTTTTAGTAGGTACCGTAATTTAAAATCTGTGCTACTAATCTTTTCAAGTTCTTATTAAAATATATTTAAATGACTATTTTTAGAAAGTTAAATGACTATTTTTAAAAAGAAATTAAAAACAAAAGCCTACATACTAATAACTACTACAAAAAATATCAAACCAAATATATCGCGCTGAAATAATACATTCAACTCCAATTATCCAATACGTTCAAACGCATCTAAATCTTCGTTGCTATAGAGACAGGCGGGTATTTTTTTTCGAGCTTGTGGTTAATGCTGAAGAGGGTATTCTGTCCCTGATGAAAAGCAAGCACTACGTGGCTGCCAGTGAGGAAAATTAAATAGAATGCATCGGCCGGGAATCGAACCCGGGCCGCCCGCGTGGCAGGCGAGCATTCTACCACTGAACCACCGATGCGTGTTAGGTAATTTATAGTGTTAGGCGGGCGCAGGGGACGCGCTTGTATAAGCCGTTTCGCAGCAAGGATTTTTTGATATTGTAACAACTTCTAAAGTACTTATTAAAATGAAAAACAGTAAAAGACAGTTTTGATCTACATTAAATGGCCAACGTAACTAATATACTTATTTATATGCTGAGAGTAAGGGATAAGTGAAACTTGAGTAACATACAGCTGATGTGTCAACGGCGTGATGTGTCAACAATTAAATGCGTTTTTCTCTAAAACTATTCGCAATTTCGAAATAGTGTAAAAAGCAAATTTTATCTTCGTTTAACGTAGAAAATTAATAAAGTATTTTAAAGGATAAGGATTAATACCATTATGGAAAAATATCCCTCACAATAAAAAATATATTGAAATTACAATTTTTAGACAGAAATATGATCACTACACGTTATTCTTAAAAGATACGAATATGCCGTCGCGGACTTTTTTGTAGATCTTATTAAGAGGAACAATACTCCAGTACATTATTTTCATGTAGTACTTACCATTTGAGCAGCGCATGCGCGAAAGTGTCTCAACGGGTAGGACTTTATACACATTTGTCGTATTTATGTTAATTTACATAAGAATGTACAAATAATAAAGTAAATATATAAACCTTCCATGAGAAAAACTCAACCTAATGGTGAAAACCGCATCATAATCCGTTGGGTGGTATAGAAGAAGAAGAGTTAGAAACAACAGACAGACACGAAAAGCGACTTTGTTTTATAAGATATAGGATAAATCTGAAGAGTTTGTTTGGTTGAAGGAATTAACAATTCGTAATTTCATTTTGTGCTGGATAGTCAATTTATCAAGGAAGACTATATTACATCATCTTAATCGTTTGGGTGACACCCCCAGTAGGTATCTGGGTACCACTTCATTTCATCGAGTGGAGGAAAAAAACAAGAAAAATAGGAAATAGAAACAGTACAAACCTGTATAGGAGCATAAAGCCATAGCGGAGTACATTGAGGAGCGTTGTAATGAAGATGGCCGTCTTTGCCGTATTTCTTTTTGAAATATTTTAATTCTTTCTTACAAGGCTCTAGAAATTATTAAAATAATATATTTATTATACTTTAAGATGCTTAGATGATTTGGGACAAAAAATTTTTTTTTAATTTCACACGTCTCCTACATCATATATTATTTTAAGCTACGGTGATATAAAAATAGGAGAGTAGTTGGGATATTTGTAGCAGTTAATAATAAAAACTGGCTAGGTAAAGTTATAACAAAAGTAAAAATTATGTTACAAAACATTTAAATTGTAAATATTTCATAGTGAAACGATAATATGTTTTTTTTTCATTTACTCAGTATTGTGAGTTACGCCCACAATCATTTCTCCAATTGGAAATCGAACTAAGACCCAACGTGTGAAATAGAAATATTATAATACCAATTATATAACCCATGACTGCATCTATACAATTATAATGTTTTTGTATGAAATATTTAAATACTAACCATATGGCTCTAGCCCTTCGTCCCTTTTCCTTCTCATCCCAGCGGGCATTTGTATCGAATGTATGTCTTGACAAATGCCTTGTCTACATACGAGACCGTCATCGCATCCTGGCTCTAAGAATTCTTCTTCTACCTATACGTAAAACATATTTTTGAGTTTAAATTGTAACTCAAACTCAAAAATATCTATAAGTAATAGGTATTTGTGTAGAATACATTTTAATTATTATCGCTATGGTGAATAGAGACAACCCGCATACTATTAATATATTATTACAAGTTCTGAGATTGTGAATAATGAAGTGGAAGGGTTAAACAAAGAATACATGTTTTTTTAGGTTCACGCTCTATCCCGCACATAGCAGGGAACCTGGGATTCTACGTTGACATTATATCTATAATGTTACTTGAATGACTTCTTCGAGGGAAACTGTATATTTTTTAGGAAAAATAATATATTGATAAAAACCTTACTTCGATTTCTTTTGTTCCATTGGCAAAATGAACTGTCTTCTTAAACTCTGCACATTTCTGATTTAGTTCTATAATATATATATAACTTTACTTACAACAAAAGAAACAATCTCAATACCACAAAAACTACTTAATAATTTCTTTATGAAAAACTAACATTCCGAAAATAGGTTCTTTAGCGAGTATCGCGCTACTCAACAAACAACCTCCAGTATTTGGCGGAACGTGAGGAGCGGAGTGTTTTAACACTAGGCTACCTCTGTCTACTCTGCTAAATGCGAGATAAAATATTTGTATTGGTTTATCCTTTTTAAGAAGATTTTGTAAGGATTATTATTACCCACTGTACCTGTGGGCAAAGTTACCGCCAGCACTTAGAATATTTCATGTATCATACACAATTCTTAATTCATTTTATATTAATTACTACAATAAACTAACGTTGATAAGAACTACACTTTCCACAACAGTTACAGGTCTCTTTATCAGGTAAAAAAGCTCCCGGAAGGCATTCCCTCTCTTTGACGAGACCCCCTCGACACTCAATACCGTTGCAGGAAATAGGACAGTCGTTGATATTTGAAGGTACTTCGTAGCGATAGTTGCGGCGACTAGAATTAATAATAATAAAAACAAGGAAGTTATTTTAATTAATTATTTAAGTAATAAGGAGGAGAAGCCAGTCGTAGTGAACGCGACTGGTTGTGAATAGGATTTCCACTCGGGTAAATGAAATATTTAATATTTTCATATCTTCGCTCTGTTGTGAAGACAAGTGGACGGCGTTGAATTCCACCACTGAACAAGCTATGTAATGTGTGCATTGGGTTAAAAATAAAGAACAGAATGTCGACACACTAGACTATCTCTGCTAGTGCACCTACGAAACTCTAAAGCCATACCATATGAGAAGAAATATATTTGTAGCTATATCACTTATGTATTTTTTTTTGGGTTAATGCTGTTTGGGAATCGAACCCACGACCTGTAGCGTTTCCCCCTGCACCACGACGGCTTTGAATTCATATTAAAATTAAAAATTTGGCTTAAATTTATATTAAAAATAAAGAAGACTTAATTTATATTTTACTAAAAGCTTTCGTACAAATATCGTAGATTGTAAAGTTGATTGATCTTTATAAAAATTAACGTAATTAAAAAAAAGTAAGCTTGGATTACTTTGAATAAAATTGCTTGCAATAGTAAAACTTAGGAGTATATACAACAGCCCGGCTAGCTCAGTCGGTAGAGCATGAGACTCTTAATCTCAGGGTCGTGGGTTCGAGCCCCACGTTGGGCGACTGTTTTAATTTTATATACTTCTAATTTTTTTATTTTATTAAAAACTAATATATACATACACATATATATACATATATATATATATATATACATATATAACATAATTAATTAATACAATACACTATATAGTTTCATGGTAACTAAATGATTTTTATACTAGTAGGTCATTAGTCAACGCAACGACTCAAGAATTCGTAGAACAGTGAGCACTGGAATGGAAGTATCTGAATGGGGAATGGAGTATCTTAACACTAGGTTCCAGGTTCTTAAGTTCTTCGTACTAACTTGATAATTGAACTATTAATATATAGCTCGGCTATATAGTTCGGCTAGCTAACACACTCACGGACTCAATGTGTCTCTGGGAAGTGCGGGTACCGATACGGGAACACCTGGCAATGAAGAAATATATTGTTAAACTAGCTTTTCACTCGTGGCTTTGCCTGCATGTTTTATTTGTTATTATTTATACTAATTAAAAGTTTTATATTTAATTTTGTTTGATATTTTTTGTGAGTGCGAATAAAATATGATAAGTATATCATATATTTTGGTGAAATCTGGAATTTGACTGTCTAAATAAGTAGAAAGTGTAAAAACACACACTAAGCACATGCAAAAAAAATACAATAATTCGTTTTAAAATTTAAAAATATAATTTTTATAATTTATAGTAATATGTAGTTATTAATTGTATCCCATATTTAGCCAGGTGGGCAGAGAGTACCTAGCGTCAAACCAATCCGTTCTCCGCTTTCCTCCCGCAATTGGAGATATTGCGTGTTGAAAGTAATGAACTTATTCATTTCCCCGAATAGAATCGAACCCACGACCGAACCAGTTTGTTGTCTTTATTGTTTATGTTATTGAATTTCAAACCACTTACACCGTCGTAACACAGCGTCGCAACGTAGCGCCCTCTTCTCCTGTTCAGGGTGACCCCAATACGGATTGCAGCCAGCTCTAAAATCTAAAGAAAATAAAATTATAATTGGTTACATTTTACTTTTACAAGATATTTTTTTTAATAATTACAACGAAAATTCCAATTTAGTCTAGTATATTATATTTATTGTTAGAAAGTATGTAAGGAAAAGAATTTATGTTGAAAAGATTTGGATAATAAATTTCAATAGTGTACTTATACGGTGAGTATACATATAATTATAATGTTGACTTGATATATTGACCGATAATAATAATAATTTTGATTTAGCCATGTTTTTAGTCAAATTTGGCGTTTTTTTATTATAACCAAGGCGAGTAATGTATCTAAGGTGGTTTCTTTCTCGTGGGGACTAATTTGAAAAATAATTATATATATTTTTTAACTACTTATATAAAATATATTGTTCTGTTTACAAATACAAGGTATGAGGATTCAGGGACAGAGTACCCTCTTCAGCCAGTAGGGCTAGCAGCTTTAATATCAAGTCCGAAAAAAAAAGGTATGAGGCCAGTAGTGGCGCAGGGGCACAAGCGTGTTTGGCTTTAAACGCGATAAATTGTAAGTCCGACAGCCACTCGAAGAAATGAAATATTTCATATTATAATCTCGTTCTAGCTGCCGCGGTCAAGCGTGGCCTTGAGCTTTCACGCAAAGCCTCCAGAATTCGGGGGTAAGCGGCGAGAGCAGTGTCTTAACACTAGGCTGCCCCTGCGTAAAGCTAAAAAATATATTGTTAGATATAATGTCACCAAAATAATACCAATAGTTGTAAGAGGTAGATATTCTTCTGTATCAAAGTGATATTCATCTTCAATGCAAGATTGGTCTAACTCTAAAAATAAAACAATATTAAAAAAATATTATAAAAATATGAACATAGCGGGACTCGAACCCACTCTTTTTGTTCTATCGCATAGGTTGTCAGGTAGTCGTCACGGTATGCGGCTTCCTGTTGCGCTTCGTTAATTTTGTTGTTTTAGTATCAAATAATTAACACCATAAAAATGTATATTGAAATTATAAAATTAACTATAAAATCCTTTTATTGGTATACCTATATATATATATATCTTGCTATCTTTACCTGCTTACCACGTAGCCTAATAAATAATAAAATAATCTGCTTTTTTTAACCATTTACCCAAGTGAGAATTGACCCCATAACCAACACGTCAATCAGACAGAAAAATAATAAATATAATAAAAACCTCTATAAAAGATGCATTCGTCGCAACATCTACACGCTTTATAATCCGCTGGTAGGAACATCGCTCGCCATTTACCATATTTTTTATCACAATAAGTACGATATTCAGTTGGTAGTACTTTTCGTTCTCTGTAAAAGTTATTATGAAATATTAGTATTCTATTGATAATTTTAAAATATGAATCAGGATAATGTTCCCTTTCATCGTTCCGCACTCCGTTCCCAGCGCATCACTGAATAAACGTGACATTGTGTGTTGAGTGGGGGTTCAGAACGCCGCGCTTTGTCTTATTACCAGAGCAAGGAAATTAAAATATTAAGTAATTCATTCCCCCGAGTGAATACCGAACCCACAATTTTCGTGTTTATATTCAGCCCCAATGCCTCTCTTCGCCACGACGACGCGACGTCCACAAACAAGAATAAGAAGCTTTTTCACTTTGCATAAATTATGATCTTACAAATGTTTGTGACGTAGTACTTAAAAAGTAAATTTTTGGTACCTACATTTGTTTCAAGTGTAATATTTTTGTATCGGATTTTTCTTACCTTACCTTATCTAAATATTAAAAGCTCAATTTTATAAAATATTAGAGAGTAAAAAACATGATCGCCCAACGTGGGGCTCGAACCCACGACCCTGAGATTAAGAGTCTCATGCTCTACCGACTGAGCTAGCCGGGCTGTTATTACTTTTCCTAAATTTGCAAATAGAAAAAGAACTAATAAAGTAAAACGAAACTTACATACAAGAAACACGAAACAATTCGCACTCAGTAAAATTATTAAAGCGTGGACATTGAGGACATAATTGATAATCTAAAACAAAGATTCCATGAGTACATATTATGAAATTACGATTATTTTTTTAGAATGTTTATTTAAGTAACTTGATTCAAGGCATTGAGTGTAGAGTAACGGAACTTAACGCTGCTCTTTTTCTTAAAGGAATGATGATGGTTTTATGTAAATATTCAAATTCATATTATATTTAATGTAAGCTTACCATAAGTGCCTCTACAGATTGGTCTAACAGTGCGCCTACTAGGAATATGTACTAAAGTTTTATCAGAGTTCTTCTCGCATTTCTCGTAATCTATATCGACGTCGATGTTTTTTACTAACGACAATATTTCAGTTTCCCGCCAATATTCGCTGGTGTCTTTGATTGGATTTATTAACATTATGAATGGAAGGAACTAAATAAAGACGTGAACTATTATATTTTTTTACATGTAATTGTTAAATCTAATATCAAAACAATTTAATAACAATGATATGTATTATATGAATTAGTTCTTCATTACTATTATATAGGTACGTACTAAATATTGCACAAAATATACCTATTCATTACCTTTAAAGAGTCCTTCGAAATATTCTTATTTTCATTAATTTTATGATTCATAGAAAGCACTGGTATTTGAGATATGGCCAGAATGTTTTTGAACCCGCAAGAACATAAAGTGACGAATGAAAGTAAAAGTAATATCTTCATATTGTATGTACAAAATAAAAACGTTTTATTCTTGTCAGAATGTTTTCCTTCTGTAATGTCTTGATTTGAGTTTTTTTTAATTTGCTGCCTTTGAAACAAACCTTTTTATAATCTTCTTTCTTTTTATAGGTTTTATTTCATATCAGTAATGATGTAAACACCTTAATTATACGGTGGTTATAAAATATATAATATTGAATTCATAAAATTCAAAAGATATATTTTACAATATACCGTTTTTTTATACCGTTTATTTTTATTCATGTTTGGAGACCGTCGTGCAAGTGACTGTAAAGACGACGGCTATGGGTTCGATTCTCGGGAGGATGAAATAAAAAGTTTTATACTTTCATTTATTCGCTGTTGTATCGATTCAAAGCGCGGCCTTGAGTTTCACCACTGAACACGAAATGTGAGGCATTTCGTGTTCAGTGGTGAAACGGCAGAAAGTAGGGAATGAAAGTATCTTAATATTAATGTGGAAAGGAGCGTCTTAACATCCCCATTCAGCCTATCCTGCATAGTGTAAGGATACAGCGTGAGGTTAAAAAAAAATTTTTTTTTATTATTTTTACTTGAATGCACTTGTACGTACATATCAATATATTAAATTTTAAAAATTATTATTATTATATCTTTTTTGATTAAGTACAAAATTATTAAACGAGAGTTTAGGAAAAACTGAAAATGCATGTTCAATGAAATCTTTATTAACATTGTTTCTAAGTATTACAAAAAATATTTCTATGTAGACTGTGGCAGTGTATAGAAAATCAAATCAATACATTTTATTAGACAAGAATATTATTATAAATTTATATAGTATAAGTACAATTTAAATACATTCTAGGCTTTGATATTCAAAAAAGATAAGCAGAAGTGATACATCTACGAAAGATGGCATTAATAATAAAAAAGTTTTTTTTTATAAAAACATGTATCCTGATTGATATTTCATAAATAATAAACTAAATTTGTTCACTTCTGCTTTACGTACATATAGAATCAGTATATTGATATATTAAATGTTATTGCTTAATTCATGACTAGGAACTATACTCGTATTTTTGAGCGACTAAGTAGAGTTAAAAAAAATGAAAATAAAATATCAGAATAATAATGTATTTTATATTACATCATTTTTAAATCTGACGAAAAAAAAACTATTCCGTTTGAAAATTTTAAACACAATATACCTGTAATAAGATGTATTTTTCAATCATTAATGTCATGTCATCACAAGATGGCGTACGTGTAATTGTTTGGACGAAATTCTTTAAAAAATGTGTTGTAATTATAATTAATATATTATTATATTTTACTAAAAATAAGTTAAATTACAAAATAATATATTTAAGGTGGCTTTTGTTTTTTTCGAAACTTAATCTAATAAGTATTATATAATTGAGTTTTAAATAAAACTACCAGACATGTGACTAGAATATTAAAAACACATCACAAAAAGGAATACCATACTAATTCATTACTTTCTATGAGTCCCTGGAATAAGAAAATAATTTTAATTAATCAAAAAATAATCAATGCATGCTTACCTCTGTTTATTAGTAAACGGAATATGTACTTTGTTTCAAATAAAAAATGATAAACGTGGAAAAACTTTAAACTTTTCAAACAACAATAATGCAAGTAAGGTAAAAAAAAACAAGGCCAATTTTAGCAAAATCTTCGCAAAATATCCAAACCAAACATAAATGTCTATCAAAATCCAAAACCTAAAATCTAAATTCCAAAATTCCTTATCTCATACTGGTCCGAAGATCCATTAAGGCACTCGCCGTTATCACACCATGCCTTTCTCCATAGAAACTACCATCACCTATACTCATGTTAGAGAAAGATGTGGAGTTCCTTCTTTGTTGAAGATTTTTCTTTTCCATATTATAAACATTTTTATGATACTCCATATCAGAATAACCTGTTTTTTGATAATAATCACCAGATTCCAACCAATTTTGAGATTTACCCTCGAATATTTTGGTTGCTTTCATGGGTTTGATGCATTGGTCTGATTTATATTCTTTTATGGGTCTCTCCATGGGTTTCGGTTTCCTCATTTTTTGATCAGCGGAAACACTGTGTTTTGATTTTGAATATATTTTTGTTTCAGCCTCTTGGAAGCTTTTGCTTTTTGTGGTTAGTGTTTGAGATTTGCTGAAATTAAATATATGTACATGTTACTTAATAATTGGGCAGCTTCCAACTATACAATTTATGTAATATAAAAAAATGTACAGACAGCGTGCGGCTAAAAACGCGATTGATGATTGTAGCCTATGTGTTAATATGTATCAACGACTAACCTCGATTGTGTTTTCCTCGGCTGGTTACCATTCTGAAACCCTTTAGCCATGATACTGTACAGTTTATTCCTGTAATCATCTACGGACACTTGTTTGTCATCTCGTAAAGGGAGGAGCACGTCTGATAAGAGAATCGGTTCGTCTTTTTCTCGATGAAATCTATAATTAATTATTAATTTATATTATTTCAATTTCAATTATAATCTTTTTTATGTTTTAGCGTATATGAAAAAAATATTATTCATTTAAGACTACAAATTATTTTTCCGACACCAGAGCGAAGAAATGAAAATATTTCATATTTAATTTGCTCGAATGGGAATCGAACCCACAACCTTTCGCGTTCACAGTCATAGCCTTGTGCCCCTACGCCATGACTCAAAAAGCTCATGTCTATTTTTTATAAATTTTCTACATAATTTTATATAAAAGACTAAAAAGCGTTTACTTAGCAAGAACATATTCATGTCTCAAACTGCTCTTGCCAGCAGCTACTAGATCACATTCACCTTAAGCATTCAACGGCTAGGTGTAAACACAAAAAAATACCCAAGAGAGCACTAACTTGGCTACATATTCATGATGCAAGGCTCTTTCCGCGCTCAATCGTCTCGCAGGGTTAAACAGCAACAGTTGCTGGACCAAATCTGATGCATCTCGTGCAGCGCACGACAAAATGGCGGTGAGCGTGCCACACGTGCTTATTGACGCTTGTTCCCGGATTAAAGAAGAACCGTAGCCGGTGCACACTGATGATATGTCTGTATAAGGTATTTAAGGAAATTGTATCAAACTTTTAGAGATGTGCCATATCGATGTAGTCGGTAAAATCGACTATTCGGCCGCTATTGTAGTCAGATTCTATCCGGCTTCTTACTTTGTATGTATTTCTCAACAAAAAGTTTGTAGAAGGTTTAATGTTATTAATAATAATATAACTTATTAAGTATAAACAATCAAGATTTAGATTGTTTCTTAATATCTTCAATATTTTATTGGCTTTCCTAACTTTCGAGTCGAAGTTTACTAATCGGCTAGTTAACTATTTGGCCAAAGTCACATCTCTGCAAAATATTTTTTTCCTCTTTCTTTCTTTTACTAGATTAAGAGACACTGTGTTCTGAGTACAACACCGCTCTTACTCCACAAGTGTCTCCACAAGAAGGATCTAATATATTCAAAATGGGATTCTAACATAAAACAAGCCAGCCATTATTCACTTTTCGTTTGAATCTAAGACTTCGAGAAAAACGAGAAAGTAAAAATATTTTATTAATCCGAGAGAATCCAGCCAATAACTGTCAAGTTTACAGTAAGATGCAATTTCTCTCCGCAACGCGAGGCTTAATATTCAAATATGATATTATAACTAAATTAAACATATCAACAAAACAAAATCAAACAAATTTTCCACAATACCTTCAGCCGAGGGCCTCGGCAAGGCGGCCATGATCCTTTCAATCTGGTTCACAGTGGAGGTACCCGGAAATAACGGCTTACCGGTCAACATCTCGCCCAATATGCAGCCGAGGGACCACATGTCTATGCCTTTTGTGTAGCTAGATGAGATAAAATAGGAATTTTGTATTATAACACTAATTCTACAGATATTTAAATTACCTAAAAAATTCTGCCATCACATCGTCAAGATGTGTTCCAAATATAGGGAATTACTTGTAAGCAGAGAAAACCTATTGTGAAAGACAATCACTATCCCAAAATCCGCACTATTTTTGAGACAATGCGTGTCGTGTGTCGCTCTCTGTCTTGCTATCACAGCGTGGAAATTAAAGTAGATCATTGAACGAGTGGGGAAACCTCAACCTTCGCGTTTACAGTGACGTCAACGCTGTAAACGCCAAGACGGCCTCAAAAACAATAATAAATATGAAACGTATGTTATAACCATATAATAGAATTTTGTAAAATCATCTTAAAGACACATATAATACCTATGAAAACATACAATTAAATGCAACATTAACGTACTTCTTACTAGCAATGAGTATTTCCGGTGCTCTGTACCAGCGTGTTGCGACGTAATCTGTTAAACACGGATCGGCCCCCTCCTCGCCGCCGGAGTACATCGATGACACCGATCTTGCTAGACCAAAGTCAGCTAGCTTCACCCTAAGAAGCAATTTGAGTTTTACAGGTTATATACATATGTGTGAAATTAAAAAAATAGTAATTATTATCATCAGACATTTTAAACTGCCAACACTTATTCGTGCCCACATAACCGCCTTGAGTAGGTACTTCGCTGACACCGAACTGTCTAGTCCAAAGTCGCTACCTTATTCGTAGGAAAATATAAAATTATTGAAAAACCATAATTTTCAACGTTCGAAACTAGTTCGTGGCCTACTAACCGTCCGAGTATATAATCGATGACACCGACCTAGCTAGGTATAAAGAAAAAGATTCTCGGACTTTTGCCAAAAATATTTATCTTCTTGTAAGTTTCAAGCAAAAAGTAAGCTCAGTGATATATTACTTAATTACTTGGAGTGCCCAATTAGAGATAAATATAAGTCAAAGAACTGTATTTATAAATATATTTTTTTTTAAATATTTTAGTGCAAATATAAATAACACTTAAACAACCTATATAGTAAAGTTAAAGACTAAGTGTCTTTAATTTAATGTCTTTAATCACATATATGTAGGTAAAATAATGTTTTTCATGAGCTTCGCGAGCTTACACAAGTAAATGCGACACGGAAGACAAGGCACAGAATTGATATTCTTAATATAATAATCTTCTATGAATTTATAAAAAAATATCAAAAATTTAAATTTACAAAATTTAAAATTTATATTAAATTTAGAAAATGTATATTTAAAAAATATAACATATTATTATCCATGGCTATAATATAAAGATAAGTTTAGTTTTTCAGCTTCATGATCGGTCCCGCAAATTAAACAAATACACATATGTAGCGGAACTTAACGCCGAGCAAAATATATAAATAACTCGCACATTTGCTTTATTTGTGTAATATAATAAGATTACAAGTAAACTCACCTGCAAGCACTATCGATAAGAACATTACTGGGTTTCTGATCTCTGTGTATGACATTACCAGAATGAATGTACTTAGTTGCTTTCAACATTTGATACATTATGTATCTCTTGTGTATATCCTTTAATATATTGCCTCTTTTTATAACATTGTGCAAGTCCGTCTCCATGTATTCAAAACCGAGGTAGATATCGCGGTTGTTTAGTGCTCTACAATAGATTTTTTATTGATTAAAACGCCATATTTTTTTGTAATAAAATTGAATTTTCAAGATAACAAATATTCACGGAGTTAAAGTTAGACCACTACAGCCTAGGTAATGAAAAAATTGCCACAAAATGTTAATATATTCATAACATTTTGGTTAAAGTTAAGGACTTTACGAAATGCGTTTCAAAACTTATACCTACTTGAAAACGAATTATTTTATTTAACATATTTAATTGAAAATCTAAATATGTTAGATTTTTAACGACTACATTTATAGGACACCAAAATAAATAAATGAGGAAGGTAACATTCTTTAATAATAATAAAAAAATGTAAATCATGTTTATGACGATGTATTACTTGTATTATAAAATAATCTAAAATTTCACTCTTAAGAAGACTGATCAAACAAGCAGTAAGTGTTCCTAATTTAATAGTGCATTAATAAATTAGGAATACTTAATTTGTGTGGTGAAAGTCTGTACATACTTAATTGAAAAATAATTTTTTTTGAACGAAAACTTCTCTTACCTGTGAATGCTATGTAACTTAACAATATTTGGATGATTACGAAAAGATTGTAAAAAAATAATTTCGCGGAACGTCCTTTGAGCGTCAGTTTGGTTACGAAAAGCGTCAAAAATCTTTTTAATAGCAACCACATCTTTAGTTTTCTTGTCAACAGCCTTCCATACTATACCGTACGCGCCTTTACCCAATCTCTTCTTAATATCAAATCGTTTCAATATATGTTCATCTATTTCCGACATATTTTTCTCTGGGCTTTTTTTCGAATTTTTATTTGCAACTTCTTTCTTTTTCTCGTCGCGCTTAACATTTTGTGCTTGATTCATTTTTAACTGAGCGTCTGTACAAGCCGCTGTAAAGTTCGATTGTAAAACGCTAATAAATATTCATTAGGAATTCACTTTATTCAAAAATTCGGGCATCAAATATGCAAATTACAGTAAATATAGTACACTAATTTGAATACTGTAGCATGACTACCAAAATATTAAATAATATTGATTATATTTGAAGGAATACCGGGCAACCACGTCAATAACTAATACATAATCACTGTTTTGCTTAATTTAAAATATTATGAAATATACTTACTAGTAAAGTTAAATAAATGTAAAGCCCATGTTTAAATAGTATATTTTTATGAGAATTTTTAGCAGCACGTTTTATTGTTACACGTAATTCATTTGTTTACGGCGCCAAACAGTTTTCGTTGTCATGGAAACTGGCATCTACAACTGTCAATTATAATAATGATGCCTTATGCTATTCATTTAATCGATACTAATTATAATAATCGATAATAAAAATTTAAGAAGCTTATGTATTTCGTGTATTTTACTACTTTATACAGTATAGATTGTAAATAAAAACAAATATATTTTTGTTAAAAATTTATTCGAAACAACATTGATAGGTAAATACGAAATATATAACAATGAAATAACTATCAATCTAATAATACTTATTGTGTGAATGGATGAACATTAACATGTATATAAAATCCTAATATAGCTACCACAATCATAAAAATACTTTTAGTTTAAGTGGAAACATTATCACAATTTAGGCTGTTAGTTGAATGTTCACCACAAGTTTTACACAGATCAAATAAGTAAAAAATAACAAAATAAAATATATCAAAAAGCTGCAATAGAAAATATAATAATATATCACAAAAATATTTTTTTAACTTAATATAGATTTCGATGTTTTAATAAGCGTAATAAATAAATTTAATTAAAGTAGATAATTATTTTTACTTACATGCTAGTTTGTTTTGGCCTACATTCAACTACTCTAAAGAAATGCAAAATAAATCTGATACAAGTCAGTAAATATTACATAAAAAATGAAGATTTCATATAAATAAATTACTCATACTGTTATAATAATATTATAATAATAGATTTTTTGCTTATATACGATAATTATTTCACTTGTAAAGTTTAAGATTAGAAGATCATACCATATTAAGATATTATATTAAAAGCTTACTTTACGATTTTAAACTTGAATTTTTAATAATATTTTTTATAGGACTAGGATAGAAAAGCTTTCTAGCTGATACATTGAACATTCAATGCCTTCTTAAGTATAATGCAATGAAGGCACACTTCAGAGCACAAATTAAGTAATTTTTTAAGGCATTGGAGGGTGTATTTTTTGTTTTTCTTCTTCATCTCTACGACCTTGGTCAATTGACGATGGAGTTGGTAGTCCACATGGTAGTAACAACATATCAGATTCATGGGTCATTATATGTTCTGCTTCCACTGAAATATTTAGTACATATTGTAGATCCATCTTACTTTAACATAATATCGACAAATATCAGTTTTTACATTACTTTTGTAATAAGAATTATTAAGTAAGAAAAATATAATTTTAACAAAAGAGGACACATATACATTAGAATGTAACAAATATCTTATTATAATTCAAAAGATGGTCAGAAGTTATAGTGAAATTCTATTTACATTGTGTGGCTTTAAGTTCTGCCACTTAACCCCTAATGTCTGAATGAAACTGAACACTAGTTTCCCTCTGCCTACCCTGCTGTATGTGGGATACAGAGTGTAGCTACAAAAAATATTTGAATTGTTTAACTATTCCTCATTTCTTTAAATCTTGTACTCTTTTCACTAAAACTATAAATGTTATCAGTTTTGTTACTGTTGAAATTAATAAGGTGATACATTATAAATTATTCAAATAACTTACATCTAAGACGGTGCATCTTATTGCCATATGCAAGATCCCAGTAATAAAGATTAACAAATGTCAGAGGCAAAAGAGGAAATAGGAAATAGGCCCGCTTTGTTCTTCTAAATCTGTAGAATAGAAATATTTCATATGTATTATTTATTAAAATATAAATTCAACACACACAAGCATGTGACTATTAACATGATGCCTGTGTGATTTTAATTCTCATTAGGGGTAGTGAAATATTTAAAATTTTCATTTTCTCCTTCTGGCAACATGGCAAAATGGGGAATTGAATTCCACCACTCAACATCATAATTCAAGAATTCAGTGGAAAATAGGGAATGAAGTGTCTTAACAGGCTCCCTCAGTCTAACATGCTACAAGTGGGTGTGTGAATCTAAATAATATTTCTTTTAATGAAAAATATATTTTCGCATTTTAAATACATCAATTAATTACCCAGTAAACAAGCCAGTTGCAGCAGCGAAATAAAATGTTGTATACCAAAGAAATAAATCCCTATTTTTTGCCATTACCATAGCTCTTTGCCTCTCAGCCATTTGATCTCTCAATTGAATTTGTCTCTCCATCTATAAAAATTAAATAAATGAAATAATAATTATGATTAGTTATTCACCCTACAGATTTGATAGTTTTTTTTATTAAATCAGCTTCACACTGAATCCTGCACCCAGCAGGGTAAACAGAAGGCAGTTAAGTAGCGAGCCTAACTCTCACCCAGGGCAAAATACTTTCTCAGTGCCCCCCAGACAAACCCATTTAATTTTAGATGCAAAACATACATAAAATATACAATCAGTCGCGTTTACAGTCACATTTTATGCTCCTGCGCCGACCTTTGTTTTTTTTACTTAAATTATTTTGCACACTTACATTAATTTCATTCAATGTTTGTAAAAATTTTTCGTTTTGTTTATAATGTTCTTCCAAGTTGATTGAAAAATAGTTTCCCATTTTTAAAATATATCTTCTTCTTAATAAATTACACTAAAATCATAAGAAGTATGTAATACTTATCAAATAAACCGGAGTTTTAATATTGATCGCTAAATAAGTGTTTTCACTTTTAAAATATAATGTAATAGCTTAAAACTTGTTTTGATATTTTGGAATATAAGAAATATAAATACAATATATTTAAATTGTATAAATAAGTAATTATTTGGTTAGTAACATATTTCTTTCTTTAAATTAAAATATAACTGTTTGTTCTATAGCTTTAGGCTAAGTTTATCATTAACAATTTGACACATCTATATTCTATAAACTTCTAAGTAAAACGACGTTCCGATATTGCTTCCATTATATTTTATAGCGTTTTAAGGAAAAGTTGTTTTAATTTAGTCTTATAATAAACACAATTGTTTTATTAATAGTTCTTTCGCCACAATTGAAGTACAATTTATTATTTTCTTAAAAATATTTTTGAACAATTTCGACATTAATGATTATTTCGAAATATATTTCATCCATAACACCACATAAATTTTAATTTTTCAATTTGTATGTGGCAAGCCCTAATATTTTAAGTCAATAAATTTAATAATCAATGTCATATTTCCATTTTCCCGCGTTTCTGACGCCCGCTGTCTTTTATTTGAGTGCATATTACGTTAAAATTTAAGTCTTTTAAAGAAATAATTATACTGAAGTGCTTGCTGAAGTGAATACATAAATGCTATATATTTGTGTTTGCATTGTAATTTGATAAGATCTAAAGAAACAGTATGGGTATTATAGGTTTATCTAAATTAATAGCTGATATAGCACCGCAAGCCGTGAAAGAAATGGAAATCAAAAACTATTTCGGTATGTACATATTTTATTTAATACACCAACCACTTTAAATAGTAGTAGTAGTATATAAAATGGTTATTTACAAAAGATATTTTATCGTTGACAGGAAGAAAGGTGGCTATTGATGCATCCATGAGCTTGTATCAGTTCTTAATAGCCGTAAGAAGTGAAGGTAATTAATTTTCTTAACTATAATCGTCATAATCCTGTTAGAAATTATTAACAAAAATTATACTAATGTAATATTGTACAGGTGCCCAGTTAACGTCAGTTGATGGTGAAACTACATCACATTTAATGGGAACTTTTTATAGAACAATTCGTTTGGTAGATAATGGTATCAAACCAGTTTACGTATTCGATGGTAAACCACCAGACATGAAATCTCATCAATTAAACAAAAGAGCTGAAAGGAGGGAGGAAGCTGAAAAGGAACTTCAAAAAGCTACTGAAGCTGGTATGTATAAACTAATAATTCAATGAAACTTTATATTTGTTCCCATTGATATTATGGTAAAGTGGGCCACAGAAGAAGATAATGAAAAACATTCTTACTTTTACATATTAATTCTATTTTCTAGGTGATAAGGCTTCAATAGAGAAGTTTAACCGACGTCTAGTTAAAGTGACAAAGCAACATGGTGAGGAAGCTAGACAATTACTAAAATTAATGGGAGTTCCTGTAGTTGAAGCTCCATGTGAAGCCGAGGCACAGTGTGCGGCTTTGGTATGTTTTTCAACTTCATGTTGCTTTCCGCTTACATAAACAAAGACAACTTAGTGTTAAGTTCTTGGATTTCTGCTTGAATTTGTGTTATTACAAGTACTATCAGGTGACCCATACTCTTGTTTGTCTTTTCTTTTTCCATAAATAAAAAAGCACTTTAAAAGTTAGCCAAATTTAGATAATGTTTAAAATACTAATAAAATATTTATTTTAAAATACTAATAATATGTTGGCTGTTAGGTGCAGCATAAGCATCTGACTATAAACAAGACATTTGTTGATTTTAAAATTAATTATTTTTGTCTCTTCACTCTGGTTAAAAGACAAAATGCCATGCTTTTTTGGAAAATTGATGCATGAGGAACAAAGTATTTTAACACTAGGTTCCCTCTGCATACCCTGCTGCATGCAAGATACAGCATGAAGCATGAAGAAAAAATATACTTCAATATTTATAAATATACTGAAATATTTCTAGGTGAAAGCTGGTAAAGTATATGCAGTGGCCACAGAAGACATGGACGCCTTGACATTTGGTTCAAATGTTCTTTTAAGGCATTTGACATTTTCTGAAGCAAGGAAAATGCCAGTGCAAGAATTCCACTTAGATAATGTACTGAAAGGGTTAGAGTTGAATCATAATGAGGTTAGTATACAGTGTTTTTATTTTCACCACTTTTAATTAAACCATACTTTTAGCTACTCTATAAAAGCACAATACAATTAAAACATAGAAATTAGTGGTGAAGTTGAATGTTGTTTAAGTTTATTATAGAAAATAGTTGGTTAAAAAAAACAAGAGATATCCCTTTCTCGTTCAGGTATGATTATTGATAATGAATGGCAATGTTCAGTAGTATTTTTATAGTAGTAGTGTTATTATTTAATCCTATGTTTACACTGTTGAAGAATCTTTTTTTTTTTTTTTGAGGTATGGGTGTGAAATGTTGTGATGTAAAAACTTCAGCTTTTTTAGAGCACTTGGATGGTTTCTAGGAGGTTTTCTATAAAGTATTTTTCTTTCCTAAGTGTGAAAAAACACTGAACACTCTAGAAAATAAAATTTGAATATATTTTTTTAAGCTTTATATAAAACTTATATTAAACTTTAACATATTATAATTTAATGTTTATTAAAATCACCCGAAATCACAGTTCATCGACCTCTGCATACTCCTAGGCTGTGACTACTGTGAATCAATAAGAGGCATAGGCCCTAAGAGAGCAATAGAACTAATAAAGCAGCACCGTTCAATCGAAGAAATACTACATAATATAGACGTTAAGAAATATCAGCCGCCCGAAAACTGGGCTTTTGAGAATGCCAGAAGACTGTTTATAGAACCTGAGGTTAATAAGGGTGATGATATTGAAGTAAGTGCTTATTGATAAAATGGTGTTGTTAATTGATGCTTTTTACTAATTTTAAGTTTAATAAAAATTTACCAACAAAAATGACAAAATTAAATATTTGTCTAATTCTAAGTAAATTACACAATTCAAGAGTAAATTCTAAGTAAATTGAAGATGTTGTCGCACAGAGGTACAAACGTGTACTATAACGCGACGGTTGTGTATTCAATTCGCACTCAGGGGAATGCATTATTCTTTATTAAAAATTGTAATTTCTTGACTCTGATACCAAGGCAAAAGTGCAGCGTTGAATTAAAGTGAATAGTGTCTGCCCATCCTGCTATTTGTGGGGATACAGCGTTAAGCAAAAAAATGTAATATTTTATAATATTCTAGTTAAAATGGACGGATCCAGATGAAGAAGGTCTAGTGAAGTTCCTCTGTGGAGATAAACAGTTCAGCGAAGAGAGAGTTAGGAATGGGGCCAAGAAACTGTTGAAAGCTCGTTCTGGTTCAGTTCAAGGGAGATTGGATGGATTCTTTAAGGTTTTTATATTTTAACAACTTTTTCTAAAAACTTTTAAATTTTATTAACTGATAACTTAAATAAATCATAACCTTAATGTTCTGCTAGAAATACATTATTTTATGCATATAAATAAATATTATATTCATATTTTGCCTTACAATGTATCCCGCATATGACAGTATGATGATACATTATTATCAAAAAATTGAGTAGTAGAACTCAACTCTGACCTTTCTCTTCTTACTGACCAAGGTACTGGGCGTAGCAATAAGAGGGCCGCGTGGGGCGTACTTACCCTAGAATATTCTTGTGCCTTGTGCCCCATCTTTGAATTTAAGTAACAAAAAAATGTGCTGAAAATAAAAAAAAACGTTGAGATGAACTATCAACTCTATTTTTTCTTTTCAAAGTTAAAGTCCAGGTCCACCCTAGAAAATATCTTTAGATACGCCAAGGCCAAGCAAATGTAAATTAATTCATTTTACACTTGGGAATCGAACCTACAACCGTCGCGTTTACAGCAGACGCTGTGCCCCCAGCTTTTACAGCAGACACTATGCCGCCGTGCCACAAGGACTCCATTTTTTTTATTTTTGGTTAATAATTTTATTTTAGTAAAATAACATTTTTTTAAATAATAAATATTATTATTTTTCACAGGTGTTATCAACAACACCAAATCCAAAACGCAAGGCTGAAGAAGATAAGAAGAATGCTAACAAAAAAGCCAAAACCGGCGGCGGAAGGGGAAGGAAACCTAAATAAATAAATACTAATAATATAATATATTTTTGGTGACTTTCGGATTTATTATTATGTTATGAATGTAATTGACATAAAAAAATATAGTCGCTAAAATTATGCACTTTAATTTTTGAATAAATGTGAAGTTATTGCTACTATTTTGAATTGAAGTAATAATTATAAATATTCTTTTGAACCCTTATAAGTTGGATGTCTCTCTGTATGTATGTCTGGGGCATTGTAGCTCCCAAAGGGTCATCCGATTATGATTTTTTTTTGTTTGAAAGATTACTTAAAATATAAGCCAATTGGAGATTCTCTTCTCTTATATTGTTGGTTCACTTCTTAGAGCTTGTGCCGGAGTTTTTAATTATCAATTATTAAGTACAATTTCTTTTATGTAATTCTTATATATCTTTACTTAATTTCTGAATCATATCATCTGTCGAACATGTGACTACAAGATTCTATAATATAATTAGAAGCCAACTTTAATTATTAGAAGCCAGCCAATTTTTTGTATAAATATATCCATTATTAATATAGATTTTTTTTTATAAAATTCTGTACCTCGTTGCCACTGTTTTTTTAGCTTTACGCTGTATCCTGCTCATAGCAGGGTTGGCAGGGAGCAAGGAGTGTTAAGACCCTGTTTCCCACGCACTTGGTTTTTCAAACTTTCTAAATAGGAAATCTTGTGTTAACATCAGTTTCCCTCTGCCTACCCAGTTGTAAGTAAGATACAACTTGAAGGTAAAACATAATACTTACCAAAAGGAAGAGTTGACAAATTAAAACGCTTATTGAAACAATTATAGATTTATTCAATACAATTTCAATTCATATACACTTTAAAAATACAACATGAGTAATTAATTTTTATTTTAAATAATATAAATACAAAAATGGGCAATTCATTATATCTTTATCAAAAGAGAGATGAGTAGTCAAGTCAATTTTTTAATAATTTGAACAATAAATATTGTTTTAATATTTTTTTCTTAATTAAAAAAAATTGATGATAAAGATTAAGTCATTTTATCATTAACTTAACGATATAAATTTTAGGTAAAAAGTTTTCCAATGTATTATATTAGGCAATTTGAAGTAGACTGTCTCAAAAAAAATACTTGAGTACTTTTTTTATAAATAAGGTAATATGTCACCAAACCATACTACTTCACCACTTCAAAAAAAATCTCACAAACAAAAAACCACCAAAAACATTTTTTTCAATGTGTCTAACTGCTCAATAATAATATTTCTAAATAAATATTATTCCTAAGCAAAATTCTCCTTCAAGAAGTTAATAAGTCCATTAGTGGAGGCATCATGGCTCGACACATGATCTGAACCTTGGAGTTCCGGCTCAATGGCTTTGGCCAACTGCTTTCCGAGTTCCACACCCCATTGATCAAACGAATTGATGTCCCAGATTACACCTTGTGTGAAGATTTTGTGTTCATACATTGCTGGAAATAACAGTTTTATATTCTATACCAGGCTGTCGAGGCGCATCAGGAAAAAGCTTTAAAAACATCGGTTCTGGACTCGACGGAATTACGGAACGGATTCGGATGAAAAATTGCATACTTTTACGAAATTTAAAAATATTGTAATATTATCAATATTGAGTTTATTGAAAATTACATTTTTTTCGATATTTTAACATATTTTTGCACTCCTTAATTAAAATATTTTTTCTTTCTTCTGGAGATTAATTACAAGTAACAATGTCAGCGTTTAAACCGATCGTTTGTTCCGCGCTCCGGCTTACACGTTTAGTTCAAGCAGAACGTGACAATGAGCCATGATTTTAAGTGCGTGCAGCCGGCGTTCGCCGATTCCAAGTCGGAAAAGTAAAAAAGAACAAATGATTTATTAGTATGCCAGTTTATTTAGCTGTATATTACAAATACAACTAATTAAAATCGAAATATAATTTCGTATTTAATAAGCTAATATTTCAATAATTTCCTTACCAATAAGAGCTCCCAGCGTGAAAGGCGATATTTTCTTGACGACAATGGAGTTTGTGGGACGGTTGCCTTTGAACACTTTGTGTGGGAGTATCTTCTCAATGGCCTCGGGAGCCATGCCTGATTTGACGAGCTCTGATTTTGCCTGAAAGTTATATTTTTTTAGTTATGATAATAAATATTACAATATCTAAATATTCTGAAATATAATTAGTTATTGGAGTAAAAACTCTTTACAATATAAAGAACAAAAAATTTGGACTTTTAATGTATGAATATGAAGAAATATAAAAATTCTTTGATAAATATATAACTAACCTACTCAATAGCAAAATTTCATTGCATTCAAATCAACACAATGACTTAAATTCGAAATTGACACTAGGTATCTTTGCTACAAATAAATTACAAATTACGTTATCAAACTAACCTCTTCAGCAGACTTTCCTTTCATTAAGGCCTCAGTTTGAGCCAAAAAATTGGCAAGCAATATCTTATGATGGATTCCACCAGATATAGGATTGTGCGTTTGTGCCGGCGCTATAAAGTCGCATGGAATCAACCTAGAGCAGAGAGAAATATTTTTTAATTTCATAAAATGCCTGCCTGTATTTTTTTAATTCATAATAATACTTACTATACATGTACTGTTGCATCGATCAATAAAGATATTTTAAAAAGTTATTACCTAGTCCCTTGATGTATGAGCTGGTAGAAAGCATGTTGTCCGTTAGTACCGGGCTCCCCCCATACTATGGGACCACTGTTATAAGACACTTGTTCACCGCTCCTCGTTACATATTTACCGTTGCTTTCCATATCGCCTTGTTGGAAATAGGCGGCGAATCTAAAGAAAAATATTATGTCACAGTCAAATAGCTAGCATTGAAAGTGGAAAAAAGTTAACTTATGGTTGTTTAGGAATAATTTATGCTATAATAGCAATTGGATTACTGGGATTTATTGTTTGAGCTCATCATATATTTACAGTAGGAATAGATATTGGCAAATATCTTCGAGCTCGAGCTTATTTTACTTCAGCTACTATAATTATTGCAGTCTACTATTCAAAATAAGTAAGTTACACATTTCATTTTGTAAACGTTAAATTGGCCAAAGCCAGAAGGCCTGGCCCTGCTGTTCTACTCTGGCTCTCTCTCTAATAGATATTACTTACCTATGTAAGTACTGGTCGTACGGCAGTAAGGCGTGAGTTTCGGCTCCGTAGAAGTTGCCATACCATATACCGAGTAACGCGAGAATTACAGGCGCCTGAAATTTATAAATAAAATAAAATTATATAACATTCTCATTTAAGTCTCTATTGAGGCCAGTCGTGGCGGAGGGGTACAAATGTGTGACTATAAACGCGATCCCTATTCGAGGAAATTAAATAATTAAAATTTTCATTTCTTTCCTTTGATGTCACAAAAAAGTGGGGATAGGTGTGTCTTAACACTAGCCTCACTCTGCCTCTGCTCTTGCTACATGCGAGATATGACGTGAAACTGAGAATACTCAATTGAAGTTCGATTCAATCTAATACATAAAAACTATAAGTTAGCCAGACTTTACGATACCTTTGGTTGGTATCCAGACTTAGAAAAAAGTTTTATTAAAATTCTACTCACATTCTTTTCCAATGGAGCGGTAATGAAGTGATTGTCCATGAAATTAGCTCCTTCTAGTAGTTTCTCGAAGTTGTCGAAGCCGATGTACAATGAGATGGACAAGCCAATGGCTGACCATAGAGAATATCTATACAAAATAAAAAGAAGAAAGTTTTACGCATCTACCCAATATGCGTGTGTGTTGAGTAGCAGAACTCAACTCCGCGTTTTGTTTTACAGGGACGAGAATATAAAAAATCATAGCCACTTTTAATTTTTTAAAAATCAGCTTCACGGTGTATCCCGCAACAGCACAGGGAACCTAGTGGGGAAGCAGTGCCTATGACTAGATTCTTTTTGCCTACCCTGCTTTTTCCTACATATAGCAATATAGGAGATAAAGCGTGAAACTAAAAAAAAAACAAATATAATACTAATACTGTACCTTCCTCCGACCCAGTCCCAGAAACCAAACATATTCTTCGGATCGATACCGAAGGCTGTAACTTTCTCTCCATTAGTGGATAACGCTACAAAGTGTTTTGATACTGCTGACGGCTGAAATGAAAAAAAAAATATTTTTAAAGAAAAATTGTACGTAGCGGATTTGAAGAAGTGCTTGATACTTAATGGTCTAATGGAGCACTTGGACGTTAAATAAGTGGGTTCAAATCCCGCTACGTTAATTTTTTTATATCTTTCAACACTATGTTGTGTATTTCGATTAGCTTGAAAATTTTACTTACATATTACTTTACTTTAAGATACATATACAGGTCCAATAAAAATATAATATTTTCAAATTTGTAAACAAAAATTTTATTAAAATTTTCTTATTCCGCTACATACAATAGTAACAAGTTTTTTATATTTAGAATTGTTTTTTTTAAAGAAAAAGAGGTTTTATTTTTAATTTATTATTAATTAAATCTACTTACATCTTTAGCCACTTCCAAAAACCAATTCTTAGCTGAAGTGGCGTTAGTAATAGTTTCTTGAGTTGTGAACGTTTTAGAGGCAATTATAAACAAAGCAGTCTCAGGGTTCAAGTATTTGAGGACTTCCGCTAAGTGGGTGCCGTCTATGTTTGATACGAAATGTACCTATTGAAAAGAAAATTGACTAAATTTGTAAAAACTGGAAACTATCTTTTTTGAAGTCGGTCAGAATGCCTTTATCTAACAAATGCGTTTCTGAAAACCGTATCGAAATCCTGCAAGAATACATGCAAGTCAAACTAAAAATCTCTTTTTTTGAAGTCAGTTAAAAATAGGAAAATTCAAACGTGGCGCAGTGACATATTTGTCTATAAATGCGATGGTCGTGTGTTCGATCGCCACCCGGGGGTATGATTAAATTATTTTTTTGTTTATTGTGCTTTTTATTTTCATAAATAAATTTCTTTGATGAATTTTTGATTTCTTTGCTCTGGTAACAAGACAAAGCCTGTTTTGGATGGAACATTTGTAACGCAGTCTCTTAGCATAAAGTTCCCTTGCTCTGCAATACATGGGAATGCGAAGCTAAAAAATAATAATAAACAGTATACAATACCTTAAGATGATTAGCATATGGCTTAAGAGCTTCAGTGACCATGAGAGGGCCCAAGTCGGAACCACCAATGCCAATATTTATAACATCAGTTATTGGTTTGCCTGTATATCTGTAAATATTATATGTAAATAAATAATTCAGACCATAATGGTATAATAAGGCAGTCTCATTGTAAACATGATAGTTGTAGGTTTGATTCTGACTCGGGGAAATTATATTTAACTTTTATTAGCTCATAAAGCTAAAAAACCTAATGTTAAGACACTTTCCCGATTAAGACTATTTCTGTCCCCACTTCTTTCTGGAGGCTTTACATGTTGAATGGTGGAACTCAATGCCACAATTTGCCTCATGTACACTGTACATTGTTGTGATATGCGATAATTGAAATATCAATACTAATTAAGCTTAAGCTAAAATCTTACCCTTTCCAATTCCCACTAACAACTTGTTGGGAGAATTCCTTCATATGAGCGAGTACTGCATTCACATCCGGTGTTACGTCTTTCCCGTTAACCAGTATAGACTTGTTCTGTCTGTTACGTAATGCTATGTGGAGTACTGCTCGGTCCTCAGTGAAATTAATCTTTTGACCTGATGATTATTATTAAAAAAATGCTAATAGTATGGTAGGCAAGGGGAACCTTGTGCTAAGACATTCCATTCTCATTAAGACACTTCCAAATTCTTCTATGTCATGATTCATAATAGCAGTAATGGTGCTACTATATTTAATAACATGTATTATTACTATACACATTAAGGATATTATAGTCCTTTCTTTCAAAATTAAACCAAAAGTAAGCAATGATATATATAATAGCAAAATTTTAATATAATACAAGGAAAAGACAAGTTACTAAAGTAGATAAAGTCATGCTGAAGTCTACATATGAGTAATTATCTTAATAATCAAGAATAAAATCAGACAAGCCTCTTGAATACCATAAATAGAAATGTGATTCCTTGCAGATAAGTTATTGATGTATCTTTAAATTAATTACAAAATCTGTCTAATCATTGCAAAATATACATTTTATATATAAAATAAATTATATTATACCCGAAAACATAGCATCTCTTGCTTGTTCTACATTACGACTCTGTGCCAATTGCAAAAGGAGTTGGAAGGCAGCATCATCCACCCGGTTTTTGGAGTAATCCAGTAAAATATCTCCATCATTAGGTGTTGGAATGCGGAGGCTGAAATTGTAAGAATGAATGCATATATGTATAAATAAATAAAAAGTGAACTTTATATATTAGTGAAAACTCTTAGAAAATTTAATATCTTAGAAAAGTATTTTGAAATTAATAGCAATTGAAAAAAATATAATAATTAGATGACTTATATAATGTACTTATATAATAATGACTGTATAATAAAAAAAGATACAAGAAGTTGCAAAATCCGTACATGTGAATTTGTTATAGGAAAAAAAAGAAATAGAAAAAGTATTAGGTAATCTTTGAAATTGAACTAACTCTTCTAATTTACAATTCTCTTCTTGAAATAAAATACTCAGCAATAAGATTTTTTTTAATATATTAAATATTTTTAAAAGTTCAAACTCGATGACATTGCTTCGTTACCGGTGACCTTTTCGAAACTAGTATGACTTAATAATGTGAAATGAAATTAGAAAGGCATTGTGATCTAGTTTTATATCTAAAATATGTCAAATACTAAACTAATTACTCAAAACTAAATTAAAACCAAATTATTTACATTTATTGATTGAAATAAATGTGAATACCTGAATTTATGAAATCGGGCAGGATCCTGTTGGAATAATTGTTGAATATTTATTTTCTCAGCGTTTGCATTGTAGAATTCTAGTAGTTTTTTAAATGCTGGGTCTTCTTTTAAGTTAACTTTTGGTTCCATTTCGTACAAGGAAAGTTTTCGTGTTCTCGGTACAACTGTTTGCCGAAATTGCCGTATCAACAAGGTTGATAACGAACGTCGAAATGACATTTCAATGACATGTGAAGGTTGTTCGCGTTTTGTTTATTTACTTGAATGTATTATTTAAGATAATCGATATTAAAATATCGATATCATCATTAAAAAAATAACTAAAAGAAACACTTTGATACATATTTATTTTTGTGTGTATTTTGTTACACTAAAGCATTTTTTTATTTTTATTTCTCGTATTTTCAGCTGACACCAGAGCGATGAACTTAAAATATTTCATTTCGTATGAGGGTGGCCGAACTCACAGCCTGTCGCCACGACTGGCCTCAATTATTCCAATGATAAACTTAACTATCCTAGAACAATAAATATAATTTATCTACTACACAACAGAAAATCTTTTCTACACATAAATTTCTCGTTATATTTGCTTTATTTATGAATTTTAATATTCATTTACATCTCGCACAATGTAGGAAATGATACTAAAAAGAGACCTAATCTTTGCTCCACAACTCTAACGATACACCAAAGTACTTAAAAATATAAATTTAAGTAAAACAACACTAAAATTTAATATAACTCATTTATTAAATGATACACAATGTATAAAACACACAATGTACAAAATGGCAACCTATATTAGCCACTTCATTGTTAATATCAATATAATTATTTATAATTGAACACTACTAAAATTTATATCATAGAACTGCCAAAAATAAAAAACTTCGGTTTCTACCAACAATTATATTGTTTTACAAATGTTACTTGGAGATAAAAAATATGTTATTATAAAAAATTATAATAATTTAGGAGATTATTTAAGTCATATGTAAAATAATTATTATACATACATATTACATGGTTGATTACATACCATTATAACTAAGATAAAGTTAGGTAATTGTTATTATAATTTTAATGTAAAACTTCTGAACTTAATATAATTTTTAAAACTCTTTTGCCTTATATAAATACTAAACAAAAATTTAAAGATTATTTAAATGATTTACTATAATTTAAATAAAGTACTGTGCGTCATCAAATATAATTATATAATATATAATTATATTTTGAGATACATTATTTCTGTTATTATTTGTTTCACAATGAATAATTAATGTAAAGTATTAAGCCCTATTAATTATTGAAATAAATACATAATTAAATTTAAAAAAAAACTATATAACAAAAACACACTGATTGATATGACAAAAATAACATCAATTCGTAATATCTCTATAAGGTATATATTTTTCTTATGTTCAAAGCACCAAGGCCTTATAATATAATAACTATATTCTATGTAACGCTAAACACCAAAATAAGTCTTTAGTATTGATTTGTCATGCACAAACAACTGAATACAAATTCTTATGTAGTATTTTAATTTCTCTAATAATTTTCATGTCTATTACAATCTATAATGTTATTTTCATAAATTTCTTAAAGACACGTGTTTAACTTAATAAAATAGTGCAATAATTTAACCTGATTCACGCTTTATTCCCGATATTTTCTATGTTTAAGATTTTTTAAAGTAAATAGTTAAAATGCTTACAAAAACTGGATATCATCTTATAAACAAAGATTTATAATCTCTGTCAATACTATATAATGAAGAAAGTGTTGCTAGGTTTCATTTATTTTGAAAGAAAGAAAGATATCATAAAATATTAAAATATTTAGAGCATAATGAAACTGAAAATCATATGTTTATTTAAAATTTTAACAACAGGTATATGGTATATATAAACAAATCAATTTTAAATACATTTCAATATTTAATAAACATTTTCATATGTACTGAACAAAGTTTGGTAAGTATTTAAGTAGACAAAGTGTTATTTATAATTTTTATATACTTTAGAAACTGGATTACAATGTGGGTACATATTGATTGAAAAAATATATTTTCAAACATGAAGAACATTATTAAATAAGAAACTAAATATTTGTTTATTTGAATACTTAGCCATAGCAATTAGTCTGGTTAAAAGGGTTTCTAATGTATTTATTAAACAAATATATTATATTATTATTCTAGTTTTAATAAAATATTTTCAAGTATTTATGTAGTTAGAAGTAAATCTTTTTATATTATTAGAATAAGTGAAATTGTTGGAAAAAAATAATTTATTCTTTTATTGACTAATAATCGATTAGTAAAACTACTTATATATTACTTCTACAATAATAATAAAAAGCTGAAGAGAAATTTATAATATGTTAGAAGCACTTCAATATATAGGTATATTAAAATTAATATACCTAGCTTAACCAAAATTATGATTGATATTGCAACAATAAATTAAAAAAACAAAGAAAAGTAACTTCACTAACAACTTCAAGATTAACTGGTTATCTAAATTTAGGGTAAGCAAAAAAAATAACAACCAATTCCTTACATTTTTCAAAAGGTAAGGTAATCAGAAAAATGATAAAAGATGAAATAGTAAAAGTGCTCTTAATATAAAAAGCGTGCACAAAGACAGCGCGAGTGTCGCATTATAAAGGGAAGTAGAATACGGTCAACGAATCGTGACCCCCTGAGTTTATCCCTTTAGAACTTTTGCGCATTGTTCAACCGTCTAACTTCAGGGCGGCCAAGACTCGTCGATCGTGTGAGAAGCAGTGTTTGAGGAGCTAATTGCCTATACCCAATCTTTACTCATAAACATCATCAGCATCAGTCAGTCATCAGCTAAAGTCAAGCCCCTCTTTGGAAAATATCTCTAGAAATGCTCATGGAGGAATCAGGAATAAAGGAGGAGGGAAGGAACGTAAGTTACACAAGGAATAAACAAAAAAATTACAAAGTGATAAATATCCGTCGTCTATGCAGGGCCACGGCGACGGCGAGCCACATAAGCATGGCGGCGGCGTGCGTGGCCAGCAGCTGGCCGTGCGCCGGCGCCACTAGCGCGTAGTAGAAGGGAAAGTGGCGCTTGAGGAGCTCGCTGCCTATGTACAGGAATAGTGCGTTTTGTCCTACAATTAAATTAGATTTGTTTAATATTCAGAAAATAATTTGGGGCCAGGCGTGGCGTACGGGCACAAAGTGTGACAGTAAGCGAAACATGTTGTGAGGATATGAAAGTAATTATTCTACCGAGTAGGAGAAGTGGCTTTCAACCCACAACCGTCGTATTAGTGCTGTACCGCTGCGTCACGGCGGCCTTAATAAGATATTATACCTATTTCTTTTTATGTAACCAAAAATACTTTAACAATATAAAAACACAAAAAATATATATATAACACTCACCTGCATAATACAAAGGCCGTCCTCCCCACTTTGTTTTCAAGTCGACCAAGAAATACAACACAGCCTGTATAAAGAATGCCATGGCGGCAGTCACTAAGCAGTAAGAGAGTGACCACAGGTTCTTATTCACTGGTATAACTCCGCCATTTTTGGAGAACATGCATAGAGCACCTCCGAATACACCGAATATTATCGACCAGAATATCCATCGCATTATTCTTGCTCTGTGAAATTAGGAATTATATTTCAATATTTTATGTAGTTAGTAAATAATAAAAAAGTAAAGATTTTCTAAAATAGTATTTTTAAAAAGGAAACTATCTCAGAATGCAGTAATTAAATAGAAATATAGCCAATAAGATTCAATTAATTGAAAAAGATGGAAGTATTTGTAAAGGTCATTTTGTAATAATGTGGTTCACATACAAAAATTATATAAATAAATCTTGAAAGCTACAATAAGTAACCCAAAGTAACTAAAAAAAATACGTGATTACAAACTACCTTTATCACAATCCCGTTTTTCGAAAAAAAAGAACATTAAAACATTCCATTTTCAAATCTGGCATTATTTTTAATATTTAATTTATCTATAGCATCAAAGACTACATACCTAGCATGATTGTAAACCAGCATTATTCTGGTAGCATGAGCCCCCGCCTGGACGACAAGTACTCCAGATAAGATGCCCAGGATACCCTCAGGGTCATGGGGGAGGACAGTATGGTATATCTTGCGGAATGTACCACGTGTGTAGAGATGGGACTCGCCTAGAATTAGTCTGTAGGAAGAATAAGAAATTATTATTAGATAAGTTTGTTATATCTAAAATTATTAATTACAATTAAATGGATATTATACTGGAAAAATCTCTTGGCAAGTAAATTAAATAAACTTTCTTACACATCGGTCTTGCACATTACTTCAAAAATACTTTTAAATAAATAAAAGTAATATTTAGATATGTAAAAAAAATGTTGCTCACTAACCACTTGTTTACCGAACAATAGATTGTTGCAAATTAAGACAAAATTCTTATATTTTGCATCTCTGTAGATTTTTACAAATTGCCGCTACTTAAAGTTTGTTGCAATAAAAATAAAGTTTATTCTTAAGAATGATTATATATAAAATAAAAAAATGTGTCTCTAAATGTTTCTCTTCAAATAGTGTGTGAAGTATGTGTTATGAAGTAAAATTAAAGTGTTCTATTTGAACGAAATATTTGTTTAATTAAAATATTACTTGGGAAATATAAATATTTTCAACAAAATATTTATTGCATTTAAGCTGAATAAGTTTTGAGAAAATTTAATGATCAAATCTGTAACAAAAAAATACTCAAAACGATAATTAAAACTCACCTATCAATGTAACCAGTAATGCCCGCAGTACAGTTCTGTAGGGAGAAATCACCCAAAGCGGTACGATGTAGACCACCAGGTCCGGAGTAGCCCTTGGGACAGCCAGGAGCTGGCACTGTAAGAGTTATAATGACCTGGAAAGAAGAAGGAACGGACCTACAACCTTTATGTTTAAAAGTAAACGTTCCAACTGCGCCTCAACGGCCTTCATAGTAAATCTATACATATAATAAAATTGTAACTGATCACTGTTTATACAGGAAGGTAAATGGGAAAATCTATTATTGGGGAAATTGATCAATATAATAGAACCAAAAACAATTATTTATAAAACTTTGCCTATTTGTTTGTGTCACTTAGTATTCTATTTTGGTAAGCTTTCCTTAATATTTAGTANAATAGACATTAATTCCATACATGTTTGTCTTCTAAGTATTCTTCTAAGTATATAAATAAAGTATAAATATCAATTTAAATTATTTAATGCAAGCAAGCAAAACCCGAGCGGATCGCTAGTTAGTTATAATTATATAATTAGCAATAATAAAATAAGTTACCTGTATAGCTACAATAAGAATTGTAGCTAACCATTGTTGCCAACCAGCCGAGATATCGCGGAACAGTGAACGACCTTAATAAGAAAAAAAATATTAAAATTCATAATTAATAAATGTATGAAATAGAATATTAGGTAACAATTATAAAACGTACATAGAATTGAACAATAAAGTTACGTAACAAAGATAATAAATTTAAATAATAAATGACATTTCCTTTATTACCAAGCCAGACCGGTAATAAAGGAAATGTTGGCGCAGGGACTGTAAAGTGTGACTGTAACACCGATTGGTGGTGGGTTCGATCCCTGCTCGAGGAGATGAAATATTTATTTCAGTTTATATATCCATTTCTTCGCTCTGGTGTCGAGGCAAAAGCGCGGCGTTGAGTTCTGCCACTCAACACTCAATGCCCCGAGAATTCGGCAGAAAGTGGAGAACAGAGTTCTTAACACTAGGTTCCCTTTGCCTACCCTACTATGTGCGGGATACAGGGTGAAGCTAATTTATTTATTAAAAAATAATAAATTAGTATTTAAAAACCCAGAAGCCTAACTTAGGGCGGCCTCTACTCGTCAATTGTACTATATAAATTACGCATCAATACAAACCTGGCGTTATGTTCTGACTGGTCCTCATAAATGCACATTCTAGGGCACCGACAATGAAATACATCGCGGCTAAACGCTGTAACACGCCCGGGAACCGTACGTTGATCCACGACACGTTGATAGATGATAGACATATACCGATAAGAGATAAAAGAAGAGATCGACGGGCTACCTGTAATGAAAAAAGGTGTTTCTTTTTGTTCCGTAGGTACCTCAAAAGAAAAAAAGGAAACATTATAGGATCTCTTTCCTAACAAAATTTGTCACGATTTTTTTAAAAAAAAACAACATTTACACGAACATACGTGTTCAAAGCTAAAGTCCGGGCTCCCACAACCAACTCACCTGTCCAAAAGCTGTCCACCTAGGCATAGAAGTTCTAAGCCTAGCATTCAAAGACAGAACTAAGGCTTCCCCCATAGCGAAGGCGAACCATGGGAACACCACATCGGCCACAGTGAGACCATTCCAGGTTGAATGGGAAAAGATCCTGTAACCACCGCCGCCAACGTTTACGAAGATCTGGTGGAAAGTAGGGAAAAAATATGTTCAATCAATATAATATGGTATCAATCATTAGAAAATTTAGTAATAATTTGGGGGAAAAATTGTATTGAATCAAACTGTCAAAATATATATAAGCAGTTGTAATAAGTTTATTTAAGTAAATATTTCGTTCTGGTAAGCGAGTTTTAACGTACTAACTCGTAAGTGGTTATGTAAAATGAATATGTTGAATATCGTATTATAACACAACTTTCACTGGCCTCAGCACTATTAATAGTAAGGATGTTTTTATATATCACTTCATCAAGTTCCCTGGCCTATCTAGTAGAATAATTCTACGATTTCATTTGTTTAACATGAATTAATGACTATAATATTGCCTTTGGATCTAGGCAAGTCATTCGATAATTGTATTGTTATGACTAATTTTATTGAAAATAAAACTATGATGTGTGATCGACAGCCAAGTTTAAATAACCATTCAATGATAGCCTAGCTTCTTTATTAATACTGACTTCATATATAATTAATATGCTTATTATATTAGCGTAGTCCAAGCGAGCGGAACACTAGTGTACATATCAATAAAAGAATTATTACTAATAATCAATCCAGTAAGAGACTTATCGAACAAATTAAATTTTCGCCGAAATTTTCGAACCAATTCCGATATTTCAACTTCTAGGGATTGCCCCTAAACTGTAATGACACATCATCCGACAGAAATAAATAAATGTGTATTAAGTAAGTACTCTATCACATACAACTCATACCACTAGAAAAATTAGTTTTATAATAATTTGTTTTCTAGATAACATCGCTGTGGAAAGTCCCTGTTAGGTAATGGGAAGTAACTGAAATCTATATTATTTAACATGATAAAACAGAAGAGTTTGTTTGATTTATTTAATGCGCTAATCTCAAGAAATACTGGTTCGAATTGAATTCGTTAATTCGTTATGATCAGTTTTAATAATTTTATTTGATGTAGACTGTTCATTTTGCAAAATATAAAAAAAAATAGACAATATGTACATATACATACCATAAGAGCTATAGAGAATCCCCTAAATATATCCAAGGAGCGTAAACGTGAACGCGTGGGTGACCTCGGCACGCTCGCTTCAGTTGTAAGAACACGGGTTTCAGAACCCAATTCATTGTCTTCTCTATAATAAAAATTATATATATTACATAAAATAAAGCTGATGCTGGTGATTTAGTCCCCATCTGGGAGATTGATGTTTAAATTATTTGTATTTTCCTGCTCTGGAAAGACAATGTCCAGAATTTAATTTCATCACTCAATACCATCATGATATGTGGGAAAAGGTGAAAAGCAGTTTTCTTATATCATACTTAAATTGTAGTATGGTAACAAAAGTAAATATATGCATATATTAGACAAATTATGACAGATGGTATATCGTTTTTTATCAATGGTAATTGCAGAAAGTTTTCTTGTTCGAAAAACAAATATCGGCTTCTTTTACTGGAGGACAGTTTCTAAATTTAACCAAATTGGTATCCATGTACCAAATTTAAATGCATAAATACTTATGCTGAATTTGACTAAATCACTCCAACTGAATAAAGGTGATAAGCTCTATTGCACAAATGTTATCTATACTAATATAATAAAGCAAAGTGTTTGTTTATTTGAACGCTAAGATCTCTGGATCTACTGGTCTGATTTACTTTGTTTTTGTTTTGTATGAAAGCTGCATTCTTCAGAAGTGGCTGGTGGTGGGTGGTATAGGCTATATAAGATTACATTACACATATAAAATAATATATTTTAAAGTACTTTCTAATTTGACATGCAATTTATTCTGCCATGTTAATAACAACCGTCGTCGCTACGCGACCATTACCGCAACATTTTGATATTATGGACATAGTATGAGTATGACCGACGCCATAATATTCTTATAGTTCAAGCTGGCGTAGCCGCGTCCGGGTCCACTAGTATAGCATAAAAAAGTATCTTTACACTTTTCCCATATAGTTTGGGTTTAAGGTTTGGGACCTTATTTTATAATGCTCCTTATAACATATCTTACCTGGCAAAATATCGAGCGTAAAACCTGCCAGCAACAACTCTTTTGCCAATTCCCTTTATAATATACCATAGTGTTGCCATAGACAATAGCACGACAACCGCAGTAAGTATTGGCAAATATGCAGCATCAGGTTCAGCTGTCATACGTGGGAGGCATATATCTTTAGTTATTTCAGTCACATTGATACTGTAGCGACCATATTCTCCAAATTCGTACGTGCCTATGAATGTAAATTTTTTTATGAAAATATATTGAATAATTAAATTTAAAAAATACAGATATTTTTTAACTTGCTTCAATGCTTCACACTTTATTCTGCATATATAGGACACTCTACTTTAGTCTGAATTCAAGATTTTGAGTTTAGATTAGTGAAACTAATTGCTGCATAATTGTGCCGAAAATAATGAAGATACATTAACAAAAATATTTTTTTTAACTTCACACTTCGACACACTTTGATACTGTGTGAAGGTGGTTGTCAGAAAGAAACTAGTGTTAAGTCATTCCATTCTCATTGAGACCAAATGGTCGGACTAAATTAGGCAAAAAGTAGAAAACATATGTTTTCTATTTCTTGCCTAATTCTGGATGCATTACATGTTACATGGTGGAACTCAATGCTGAGCTTTGCATCTTACCAGAGCAAAGAAATTAATATAATAAATATTTAATTTCTTCGAGTGGGGGTCTAACCTACAACCTGTGGTGTTTACAGTTAGATGCATGTGCCTCAGCACCACAAGATTGAAATTGCTCCATAGATAATTTTTATCTGGCAATTATAGTTCCCATCAGGCATAAATGTTTAAATTGTTTATCTAATACTTATCAAATGTTTATTTATTTATATACAAACTTTCAAGATAAAGATATATAGGAAATAAAATAATCAGTATTGGTCATGTGCATGTTAATAATGTAATATGATTAAGCATGGTCATAAAATAATCATAAAAATATAAATGCAAATATATTAGGTGCTGTAAAACAAGGACGATGATTCATATGACCTACTCAATAAAATGAAAATGCTAACAAACTTGTTTTATCATAACTGCAACAGAAATTATTATATAGTGTTTATTATAGAATTATGCTAGTCATATATATCACTATTTAATAACCGGTTCAAGGAGGCTTCATAACAAGATAATAAACAAAGAATTGTGTAAATTGCGTACCATTGCAAATTTCGCCATTTCCATTCTTTATAGCATATCGTAGTGGACTTAAAGTTTCTAAAACTATTCGCCTCGTAGATGGTACTTTAGCAGTTTCCAGTAGCATGCAATCCTCGCATTCTTCATATTGGCTCCAGAATGTAACAGATTCGCTTGTTATAATTTGCAAACAAGCTTGGTCATATCGCAGTATTACGTTATCACAATCTCGTCTAATTGCGCCCACGTTTTCAAATTGTCTGAGCATTTTGCTAACTGTACATTAGCTAAAAATAAAAATGTTATTGTATCCCACACAAAGCAAAAGCAATAATGCACTTGCAAAATTGCGAAAACAACTTACAAACTCAAAACTGACAATGTGAATTGTGAATCATTGAATGAATGAAAGTGAAATGTCAAATGACGTTTAAGAACGAATAAAAATCTGTCAGTAATACATACTGCCAACTTATAGTTATAAATTTGTTTGTTTTCTTTTTAATGCTTGTATTTTGTATTCTCAATTTTTCATAATCTAATATAGCACTCGTAATATTACCAATTATCAGTATTCATTAATATATGATTAAGTTGGTACCTCGTAGTGATATTTCTCTCTATTTTAAAGTTATTAGATGCATTGCTGCATTTTTTTAACAATGTTGTAAAAATATATAATTTTGAAATATAAGCATTCCAGAATTGTAGTCACATTGTTGATATCCTAATTATACAATTTTAGACATTTTAACAATATTATTATAAAATATGAGGTGGTTGCGGCGCAGTGGCATAAGCGGGTGAATGTAAACACATCAGTAGTGGGCGGGTTCGGTTCCCAGTTGGGATGATGTATTATTATCTATTAAAGTTTTCATTTCTTCGCTAGTATAATAAAGCGAAGCATGACGTTACTCCATTCAACACATTACAAAAATCGGCGGAATGTGGGGAACGGAGTGTCTTAACACTAGGTTCTCTCTGCCTACCCTGCTGAAAGCTGAGAAAAATAGAAAGGTAGAAATTTAATAACTAATGTTAGTACATGATTAAAATTTGAAAATTGATATGGGTCATACTCGTTCTAGGTAACGACATTTGTAGGTAATCATCATGTTTCACCACGCCATTCTATCAGTGCCAAATGCACGCAAATATGTGATAAATATGATAATACTACATCATTTATAAATAAATCAATCTCTCACTGTAGTAAAATATTATGTCGTTAATTACTTAGTATGATTTTTTAATACTGGGAAAATAATTTTACAGTTTAACCAAATACTTACGCATCAAAGGAAACAAATTAAACACTATTTTGTTGCTGTACTAAGAATATTCAATAAAAACTATTAAATTTCTATTTATTACTTTAGTAGACAGGAAAATTTTCGAACGGAACGAAAAAAGGTGGTTAACAAATTTAATAGATTCCTTAAGAAGTCATCGTGAACATTTTTCGGGATATCTACGTATGTTTTACTTCCATATTCCAGCCTATGATATTCATAAAACCAGCTAGGGAGGAGGTTATGGAGGATTTACAAAATATTGGTATCTTGTTTTTTCGGATGTCAATATCAAAGATGTGTACGGTCCTATAAAATAAATCTGAGTAAAGAAAATTGTCACGATTAATGTTTATCAAAGTATGTATAATTGTAAATACTACTTTATATATATATATATATNTATATATATATATATATATATATATATATATATATATATATATATATATCTTTTGTCTATTTGCCCTGAAATAAAAGCTTGAGATTCATGTGATAATTATTAGTATATATACTTAAGTATTGTCAAGAAAGAAAACATGTAAAAATTGGTATGTAGAAGATTTTGAACCCGCACCTCATAAATAAATATTTCATTTCCTCGAGTGGGGATCGAACCCACAACCACTAGCGTTTACAGTCAGTTTGTGAAAAACAATAAATATTATTTATTACCTTTAACTGTGGCTGTAACTTTGAATTTTCAAGTATATGTGTTATTCTAGAATTTAAAATTATAACTTTATATATAATTATAATAAAATTCAAAACGAAACTAATAAATTGAACAGTCAATATTCCCGTACTTACAAAAATTTATTCAAAATCTTTTTTATTTCTTTTTTTATATCTTTTAAATTTTCAAATTTTTATCTAGTTCCTTTGTTTTGAACGTTTGTTGTTCTTCTTTAGATAAAATTTTCATTGGATCATCTTTCTTAACTCTTCGTGATTTTTGCATTTTGTAACTGTAAAAAATATGTATATAATATTAAAAATATACAAATGATTATATTTTTCTTAATAATAAAAAAGACATTCAATAATGTTGAAAATAATCACTAACTTTTGAATTGCCGGTGGCATTATCTTTTCGAAAACTTTTTCTTCATATTGACTGGCCATAAATAATTTATTGAAATTTAAATCATCGATATTTAAATTTAAAACCAACAATGTATCATTTAAACCATTACTTTGAGTATTTGTTTCTGAAATGTCAAGAAAAACCTTGTTTTTTTTAATTACTTCATTTTTTATAAGTTTAGCCGAAGTTAGGGATACAATAAACAATATACGAGCTAATTGGTACATGTTTACTTTCTATATCAATGTCGAATTAATTAGTTTTGGTCCGACCCCGATCGTTTTGCGTCTTATTTTCACCTGAATAAATAATGTGGCTCTCAAAGTTTTTGAAAGTAATTTATTCATGTCGCAAGAGATTTTCACGGTTCTTAGAATTGATAATAGCGAAAGCAAACGATGCAAATGGCATTTTGATTGACTTTTCACATAGCTTTAACTACTCTGTAAAATTCGAAAGGCATGTAAAGATAAAACACCCATTTGAATGTCCTATCTAATAGTGAAATTTAAGTTTACATTAGATGTACTTATAACTCTTCATTTATATAGGTATTGGAAAACATGGTGTGTCTAGTGGTATAATAGTTCTACCACTTTGAGCAAATTGTACCCATAACAACATATTTGACACTTGATATAGTGAATATTAAATAAAATAAAATTAACAAAAAACAGTTCTCATCAATTTTATTATAATAATTACATACAAAAATATATTTACTTACAATTTATTCGTTATAAACATCAAATTAACTGTTGATATAAATAATAGACATAAAACAACATTAATAGGAATGCTTTGAAAAAGGAATTCTTATAAGTATATCTTATTAACAGATTATATAGTATAAATTATGCATATTTATTAAACAGAGTAATACATGATTATAATAATTTTATACACATAAAAAAATATATATAAATACGAAAAATGACAGCAAAAGCTATTCTGTAACTTGAACAACTCTTTTCTATATTGTTTTATTTTTGTACTTACAAAATTTATTTTTCTTTTAATATTATTTGTTTCATTGACATATTTGACTGTTGATTCTACAAAATTGACAACTACGGAAGTATTATTTTCTTTGACGACAAAACTAAAACATGGTCTGAATAATTAATGAATTAGTATTTTATGGTATAATATTGTTTATGTATAAATAATGAAATATTTAAGTAGCACATTGAAATATTCAAGTAGTAGCAAACAAGTATAACAATGCTTTAGCAAATTGCACTATCTCCGATCCACCTAACTTAGATTCTCCGTAGACTCTATCCACAAATGTTATTGGTACTTCACCAATTGTGTACTCTAATTGTCTTGCCCTGAACAAAATAAAAAAATTACACACACATATATATATATTACACAAGTACAGCAAAATCTTATTGAATTAATATTATAATAAAATTTTTTGCTGAATAACAACACATAGCAGAGAGGGTAGATATAGAGGGTAGGTAGAGGAAACCTAGTGTAAAGACACTCTATTCTGCTTTGATTCTAATTAATTATTTTTTATTGAGTAGTAAGTGTGATGCTGTTCTAGTGTCACAATCACCCAAAAATTAAGCTTATATTTACCTTATAATCATTTCCATTTGAAAAACATAACCCTTAGATACACAGCTGTCTATTAATTTCTGCAAAATATCCTTTTTGTATAATCTGTAAACAAAACACACATATGTAGTGCACATACTCCCTTCCAATGAAATAATTTGTAAAAACACTAGTTTCTAGGAACTTATTTAGTCTACTAGAGCTGGAAAATGAAAATAATTTAAAATTATGCCCCGTGAGCAGGAATCAAACTGCCAACCATCTTGTATTACAGTATGATGCTATTTCACAGTGCACCATTACAACTGCAAAATTATATTAAGAACAATAAAGTAAATTGCATATTATTATTCATTTCTCACCTAAAAGATCCAGTTAAATCTGACGCCCCAGGTCTCAAAAGTAGTTGTGTAATAAAATTAGCACCTCTTGAAATTAGTTTTCTTTTAAAATCCCATCCATAAACACCTCCATCCCCTTTATATCTAGTGCCAGATACAAGATCATAATCATTCTTCTTTTGGAGTTCTATAAAACTTGGAATAAACTTGGGCTGCAAAATAAAAAATCAAATTATATTTAATACATAATCTTGAATATGAAGCAGTAGGACAGCATCTGACTCTAATTGTAATGGTTATTATATGATTTCCACTTTGGGAATTGAATTATCCTAATATTACTTTGTGGCAGTATGCAATGTCTTGAATTTGGGCAGAAATTAATAATAGGAGTATTTTGATGCTAGGTACTCTCGTTTATTCTGCTATACACATATGAGATTAAATATGAAGTAAAACACATCCAACACCAAGTCAATGGTGATGATGATGATGAAAATATAGTAGTAGTTATGGTTCTACATGGTTTATTAACCAAGAAAACATTTTACTGATGATATTTTACATAATCGATTAACAAACAAACTTACAAATTAAATTTGCAACTACTAAAATATAAATATAACTTTAATGTGTTACTTAACTTACATGGTGACTTAAATCAGCATCCATAATAACAATATAGTTGCCAGTTGCATGTTGAATGCCATGGATATAAGCTGTACCTAATCCTAATTTCTTTTCTCGAGGGCGTAACACTATTTTATTAGAACCATATAGCTTTTGTAGTTGCTTTGCAACTTCCAGAGTTCCATCAGGGCTTCCATCATCGATGATTATCACTTCATAATCGTAACCGCTAATAATAACAAATGGGATTAAATAAAATAAGTCTATGATTAGAAAAGATAATTATGTACTTAATAATATGTGATAGCTTATAATTATTTTTTTACCTGTTGTCCAGATATTTTACAATAAGCCATATTATAATAGGTAAATTTTCTCTTTCATTGTATGTGGGCAATAGAATGGAATATTTATCACTTTTCGTAATTTCCGATTCTAATATAGCCGCCATGCTGTCAAATGATATATCATAAAAGTCAAAACTCAAAATATGATGACAAAAACACTAGTTTGATACAGAATATACTTAGAGAGTAAATAAATTTGCTAAACGCCGTAAATACATTTATAATATTCGTTCAGTAGGTAATATGTTTTCATATATTTTATTGAAACATTATAATATCTTATATTATATATCAATTAATATGATTACAAGATTTAAAATAAAATTTTACTTATTCATTCTATATTTCATTCGTTCATAGCGGTAGTAGTCATTGTATCCGATTTCTAACGTTTCGTTTCACACTCTTGTAGCGTACTAAATTAAAACGTATACAATTCAAAACGAATATTTGACAGTTCTGTGAAATACGCATATTGCGTGAAACGGTATTTCTAACATTTACATTTTGTTACGTTCTAAAAATTCAGAAATGATTTCCAATATTCTTGAGTATAAAAAAAAATACAACAAAGTAATTTTAAGTGTTAAATAATATAAAAGAAAAAATTACTACACAAGTTTTAATATTTATAATGTCCTGTACTTAATACATTTCCAAATTATGTCTGCTAAACAGTGAAAGTAAATCTATAATTCAGTTATTAAAACTACAAAGTATTCAATAATGGGTAAAACAAGCAAAGTGGTTGTTTGTGGCATGAAAGGAGTAGGAAAAACTGCAGTATTAGAACAACTTATTTACGGAAATGTAAATTTGAAATCTTCATTTTATCCAACAATTGAAGATATTTATGTGGCTAATATAGAAACAGACAGAGGTTCGAAGGAACGCGTATGTTTCTATGACACAGCAGGCCTGGAGCCTCCACTAACAGGCGAGTTCAAAGGTTTAGTTCAAATAATTTTATTACTGCCTGATGCTGATGCTTAAAATATGCAACATAAATTTATATTATTTTTTAATTTGATTCAGTACAGTAGTAACAAATAAGTCAAGTTCAATAAGCAAAATTTGAAATAAAATTATTCCATTATAAATCTATTCTTTTAGTATTGTTGTAAATAATTTACATTTAAAGCTTTATTCAATTGCACACAGCTGCTGATATTGCACAGACATTCTAATTTTAATTGTATTGTTTATAGTCAATAAATTTTATATAAAAAAAATATTAATTATTTGAATTAATTGATGTAAAATTCTTTTACTACATTGCACAAGAACAGATTAAAACATTTCTCCTGTGCTAAAACCTTATGTTTTAATTTGCTTTTGTGCAATATACCCTTTCTGGTAAGACATAATATCTTACATAAAAAGTCTGGAATAGAGTGTCTTCACACTAGGTTCACTATGTATACCCTACATATGGAATACAGTGTGAAGCTGAAAAATAAGGACACAACAGATGAAATGTGTATTTTTAGGTGTTAACTTTAATGTTATTGTTTTAAATTATTTTCTAAAATTATTATTTTGTATTATAGGACCACCTCAATCTCCAACTATGCAGCTAACAACTAACCAAGTACTCCAGCGTCATTACCTTGGTTTTGCAGAAGGCTTTGTAATGGTCTACGACACTACAAAACCTGAGTCGTTAGATGTATTAATGTACTTAAAAAAGGACATTGATAGGAATAAGGATAAGAAGGAGGTTAGTACTAAGAGACAAGATTTATCATATTTAATTATTAGATTTTAGGTTTATTATAAATATTATTTAATATTTTCACACTGACATGGCAAATGGTTGAGTTTTATCATTCAACATGCAATCTCTCCAATTTGGGGGGAACATTGATTTTTATTTGATTTTTATTAATGTTTAAAAATATTATTAAAAAAAATACTTTTAAGTAGCAGAAGAAGAATATCTAATGTATCCAACTGTAGCAGAGATTAGATATACCTACATAATAAAAAAAGTTATTATAGTTATTGTATATTTATTTTTATTAAATTTTTTACTACGAAAATAAATTAACATTTGAATTTTAAAGTAAATTAATTCATTTACTTGACAATGTTGTCTTATTTCATTGCTTCAGCTTCACGCTTTATCCTTGTGAACCACTGTTCCTCATTTTCCATCGAATTCTGGTGTGTGGAGCATGTTAACTGTCGGAATAGAACGCACAATCAGTTGTGTTAACAAACTTATGCCCCAGTGCCACAACTGGCCTCAATTTTTTTATCAGTATAATAACTTAAAATCAAAATATGAACCTGATTAGATTCAAAAAAGCCAAGTGGTAAAATAATTCGCACTGGAAGTGTAAAATTATTTTACTATGACTTTTTTTTGGACACAGTTTTGCATCAACATATTAATTAAAAAATTGTTTTAAAAAAATTTTTTTTGAAGCTGTGTTCATACAATGGGACAAGCAACTGCCTGAGGAGATGATCCTGCTCTTCTCAACTTAAAACAGGGATATGAAAATAAATAATTTAGTCTGAGATCAAACTCACCATCATTACCATTTACAGTCAGTCCTTTAACTTATAATAGTTAATATTTTTAACAGGTGGTGATGCTTGTAATAGGCAACAGAACCGGGCCAGATGACTTAAATAGCTTAGAAAATACATGTTCCAAAGCCTCCAACTGGTGCGCTCGTGAGAAAGTCAGACATTTTGAGGCCTCAGCCATGGATCGGCCATCCTTGTATGAGCCATTCATTTTTATGACAACCAAATTGAATCCTGTGCAAAATAAAACATCATTCCCACAATTGAGTACGTTGAGTAAATTGACACAGAAAAATAATCGCAGTGATGCAATGTAACATTACATTTTTAAACTATGCCCCTTTTGCTATCAGCCATGACCGATAATATGAGGAAGATGTAGAAAATATTTAATGAAAAGTGTTTTAAAAGATATAATTGGTCATCTAATAGAGTATTTCAGCTTAATGAAAGGCATTCTTTTATAATTACAATAAGAATAATATTTAGTTTTGAATTTTAAGTCAACAACAAATGGCAATTGCTATTGTTTTGAAGAAACCGGGGATATGTTTTTATTGTAAATCACCACATATGATATAAAAAAGTATGAAATGCTGGAAATGATCCATTGTATGAATATATTGATTTCTATTCTAATGCAAATATGATATCATAACAATATTATAAAATTAAATATTAATTAATATTTTTAATTTAAATAGTAACTAAACAATTTGAATTATAATAATTATTTCTATAAAAATATAATAAAAAGTGTTATATATATCTATAGTAAAATTCAATTTCATCTGTACTTATGAATACATATTTTTATTCTGTGAATCTCATATCTTTATTATAAAATAGAATAGTGCTAAATATATATAATAGCATTATTTTTCTTCAGTATTACACATTTTATTATTATGTGACAATGATGATTTTTACCAGACATTGTTCTAATTAATTAATGTTGTATATTGACCATTTTTAAATGGCAAATGTACTTAATTTTTTTTTATATAAATACAATATATATACAATAAGTACAATTTCACCGCAATTGAAGAAAATGTGTGTTATAGATGTATGATGTGATTAACAACACAATAGTTGTGTGTTCGATTCCCACTCAGAAGAATGATTTATTTGTATTTCCTGTCTCTGGTAAGTTTCACTTAAAAACATAAATATGATTAAATATGGTCAAATTTTATTCAAATTGTTGATCTATAAAAAATATTATAGAAGTATTATTAATGTATTGTTTCCACTTACATAATCTCTTTTACAGTATTATTTTATTTATTTCTTTTTGTTATTTATATTGTATTTAAATGTCTTAATAAATCGACGGCCTGTAAAGGTCCGGTAAAGCATCGAAGGTGAAAAATCATTAGCAATAAAATCATTTGCGATTTTTCACTTTCGATATTAGGTATAGTATGGACCCTAAAAAATAATATTAGTCACATATGATGCAATTACGGCCCCATTTTGTAACTTATTTTGCTATCATCTCATTAAATGACATGATAAGGGGCATATGTTTAAGAAAATATTTTATTATAAGAATTATAATATAAATGCGTGAAAGGTATTCGAATGTACGGATATTATAAGTTATAACAGGAGACATTCGATTAACGAGACTAATGTTGTACTAAAACTTTCGGATAAACGAATATCCGGATAGCCAAATGTATGAAGATAATATTTGACTAGATATATTAATATTATAAAAAATAGATAACAAGCCAAGTACGAGTCGGACAGGCGCACGAAGTGCAAATTTCCTCACGGTGATGCTGTCAAGACCAGTCCAGGTCAACAATAAGGCCAGCCAGCCATAAGGCCAGGCCAGCAATAAGGCCCATTTGAAAAGAAAGCACGAAGTGCTACCTATGTTTGTCTAAACGTTTGTCGCATGAGGCCCTCCTGTAAGGCCCTTAAGTATTTATTTCATTCTGTTTCTTCACAACAGAAATACATTATCTGTGATAATTTCAACTGTCTAACTAACATGGTTCATGAGCCTGGTGACAGACGGAGAGACAGACGGAGAGACAGACAATGGAGTCTTAGTAATAGGGTCCATTTTTACCCTTATATTAGGATTATATTTGAACATATAGAAAAAAGATAACATTAAAAAGAATATTAAGCTTAAAGCAAGTATATATTTTTTATATTATAAATATTCTTTACATTTTTCAATATTTACCATCAAAAAAATGAAAAGTGCATATACTGTACCCAGCTGGTAGTTCGGATAATCCGTATGACTGAGGCCCGGATAATCGAGTCTCTACTGTACTAAAATATAAATTTCACAATGAATGAATTGGGTAAAAAACGATTTAATTAATTTATTAGCAGCTTGACAATGTGTTTAAACATGTATATGGACTTTTTATCAATAATTGTTTAAAATTGATTATGTACTAAATGTAACTAATGTATAAAATTGCCCGCAACAAGTAAAACAAAAAGTAAAAGTTTATGAACTAATTAGGATAAATTTTACATATTTAATAAATAGAAGTAGGAGCAAGAGATATAGCACTCTATAGTTTGCGGCGTTGCCAAAGTGGGGAAACGAAAATATTAACAGAAGATATCCCAATAATTTTGCACAAAGTGGAGAGCGGAGTGTCTTAACACTGTATTTCGGCTTATCCTGTGCTTTGCGGGAAAGAGTATATAGTTGCCTTTTAATGCACGAAAAATAGAATACTGTATGTTAGAGTAAAGTAACCTTATATTTTCTATCTCTACGCTAAAAGTATACGCTAAAATATGATGATATGACAAGAATATGTTTATTATTGACGTTTTACAATTATACTTACGATAATGTACTTACAATAAATTTTAGTTTTGTTCGTTTAAGTTATTTACATTATTTGAAGGAAATTTATACAATTGTATAATGATTCCAAAGATCCTTACATTTTGAATGCAGTGGGATTTGAACTTGTACGCTCTAGCAGTGTAGCGCGAAATAATCTAGAATTTTGCAAAGTTTAGTTCGAGATCAGTCTCTCTACAAAACATCTGCTATAAAGAGAAATCTTAATCTTTGTTGCATAAGTATTTATTTTTCTAAAATATTACCTTTCTACTATTTACATTTCTCAAAATAACCAAGGTTTCACGAGGTGCGTGGGCGTTCCAAAGCGTTCCAAAGCGAGGGCAAGAGGTCCGTTTTGCAATTGACTATTATTGCTATCTAAAAACTTCAAATTTCAGGAAATTTAACGTATTGCATTATTTTTTTATTTATATTATTTTGCTAGATATAAAAATTCAGCTTCACGCTGTATCCCGCACACAGCAGGGTAGGCAGAGGGAACCTAGCGTTAAGTCACTCTGTTCCCTACTTTCTGCCGAATTCTGGAGGCATTGCGTGTTGAGTGGCAGAACTCGATTTTTTCTTATGATAGCAAAATTATGCTTTAAAATATAACAATATAATTTTATGATGTACTTAATGATAAAGATTATAATAATAATAAAATATAATGTATCACTATTAATAACGCCTGTATGAGATAGCGCCGGTCTATGAGAAAGATGATTAGGGGGTTCTATATAAATTATATTGAAATTATTTTCATAGATTTCTTTGCTTAACCTGTACTGGAAATTTCTTGCAAAATTTGAAAGCATGAACATTTATTTATATATTTTCTTGACTTGTATGTATACTTATGAACACACGAATCAATTATTAGATGTTTTAGCTTCGCTATAATTGATAACTAGTAACATTGTAATATTATGTGTACTTCAATAAAATATATTATCAGTTTTTGATGGTTTTATTTTAATACAACCTCTTACGTGTGGGATGGCTTTCGTGGTAAAGTGAAATATCTTCTCGTTGAAACAACACATTCTGGGCGACCTGATAGCGACACTCAACACGAAATGCCTATGCGCCCGTGGATGTAGCTGTTAAAATAAAAATAAAAAAATGCCTCCAGATTTTCCAGTTCCCTCTGCCTACCCTGCTGTGTGCCATATACAGTGTGAATCTGATTTTAAATAAGTGAAAAGCAAAAAAGAATGCTATAAGAATAATATAAGAGTTCAACACTTAACTACCTATGAGTATTTTTAAAACATTTTTGTTAACGTACCGTAATAAATACAATAAACTAATTTTTGTCGTTATATTTTATTATGAATTTCCATCAAATTACGCGATAGTTAAAGTGAACAAGGTGAAATTTTTCTCATATTATTATTTATTTTTACAGCATTTCTTGTACATGCCTATGTTTATGTCATAAGTCGTTGATTGTAACCTTTCGGCTAAAATTTTATATAAATAAAAAAAAACACATTTTTTTGTGAAATATTAAAAAAGAGCCTAGGAGCCGAGTAAAAATTGTAAAAATTGTAAAAACACCTAATGCCTACTAGGTAGGTAGCAGTATTAGGTGTAAATATAAGATACTACAATAAAAGTTTTGATTCAAACGAATCAGTGCAGAATGATCCTTATGTTGATTTAACTAATGGTAAATTTGCAGTTAAAGTTTTTTATATTAAAAATTTAGGTAAAGAATGATTATTTTAGTTAGTTTAGACGTCGTAGCAGGATAGGCAGAAGTAGCTTAGTGTTTAGGCACTCTGTTTCCCACTTTTCGTACAATTTTCGAAACATTGCATGTTAAGTCGCACCCTTGTCTTATTACCAAAGTGAGGAATTGCAAATACTTTTACCTTCCAATGAGAATCAAACCCAAATGGCATTTTATGTAACAATTACCTACAAGCAACATTTTTTATGCCATAAAAATATTATTAACAAAAAAATGTTTTAACAAATCAATAGACGCGGCTGTAATAAAAAAAAACTATAAATACTTCACAATGCAATTCGTAGACATCAGTTGCATTGACAATAACTGACATGTGGCTTACTTTTGTTTTTATAGCGATATTCGCGGTAAACTGTGAAGGAGTTGGTATGTAGCGTGGCTTTGAATATTTTTCTTTGTATTTCTTATTAAGTTTTATCCTAGAGTCTAGGATTTAGGACCTAGACCGCTATGGCGCAGTGGAATAATATTTGATTATAAACGTAATATTTGTGCGTTCGTTTTTCGACTCGTAAAAGGAAATTGTTTTTATTTTTCCTGAGTAGACAAAGCAGTTTCACTCTTGCCCATTGGAGAGTAGGATCATTAACTACCCACAAGGGGTTTGATCCCCACACGTGGGAACCCCACGCCATCAAGTCCCGTCCCGTTCCGAATTTAGGCAGAATGTGTGCAATGAAGTGTATAAGTGTATTAATCCGGTTAAAGAGTTTTATTTAAAATGTGTAATAATCTTGAAAACCAAAGATCTTACTAATATTTTTTTCCAGTATCTCACAAACTGACAAAATAGCTCCATATAACGTTAGTTGTTACTACAAAGCAAGCTTACGCCTACTCAGTCCCAACTTTCACANAAAAATATTATTAACAAAAAAATGTTTTAACAAATCAATAGACGCGGCTGTAATAAAAAAAAACTATAAATAGTTCACAATGCAATTCGTAGACATCAGTTGCATTGACAATAACTGACATGTGGCTTACTTTTGTTTTTATAGCGATATTCGCGGTAAACTGTGAAGGAGTTGGTATGTAGCGTGGCTTTGAATATTTTTATTTGTATTTCTTATTAAGTTTTATCCTAGAGTCTAGGATTTAGGACCTAGACCGCTATGGCGCAGTGGAATAATATTTGATTATAAACGTAATATTTGTGCGTTCGATTCGACTCGTAAAAGGAAATTGTTTTTATTTTTCCTGAGTAGACAAAGCAGTTTCACTCTTGCCGCATTGCAGAGTAGGTTCATTAACTACCCACAAGTGGGAACCCCACGCCATCAACACCCGTCCCGTCCCGTGCCGAATTTAGGCAGAATGTGTGGAATGAAGTGTATACACTTCATTATTAGTGTATAATATACTGTAATAGTAGTGTATAATATACTGTAAGTGTATTAATCCGGTTAAAGAGTTTTATTTAAAATGTGTTATAATCATGAAAACCAAAGATCTAACTAATATTTTTTTCCAGTATCTCACAAACTGACAAAATAGCTCCATATAACGTTAGTTGTTAGTACAAAGCAAGCTTACGCCTACTCAGTCCCAACTTTCACAATAAATCGACAAGTCCTAGGTCCTATCGTCTATTAAAAACTGTTATAGCATGCGAATAATATGTCTTGCGTGGACCGAAATCTCCTCAACTCTAATATGTGTAATGATACATCATTGAAAATGATAGAAAAAATCTCAGACCAACTGAAAACGCTTCTTCTGCGATAAGGCTGCATTTATGATTATTTTTTTTGTAAAATCCCAGCCTTTTTTATATTTTTTTAGAGAAGAACAAAGGTATACAAAATGTGATATTCGGGGGATCTAATCGAAATGTAGTAGATGCGCCATACTTTGCGATCTTCTTAGTGTCAAGCTCGCCCGTTTGTGGCGCGAGCATTGTCAGCGACGAAATTCTTTTGACAGCAGCGCATTGTTATTTGTACGTAATATGCTAATTGTTTATTTCTGTATCTTTTATTAATACTTTCAATTTGAGGCGCACAAGCGAGCGCCTGTGAACGTGACTCGTTGTGGGTTCGATTCCCATTCAAGGAAATGAAATATTTAATATGTAGGTATTTTAAATTCTACGCTCCGATAATGAAGCAATGCTCGGCATTGATTTCAACGACAACGACGACGACGATTTCAACGAATTTCAACGAAATGCCAACAGTATTCGGCGGAACGTGGAAAGTCTTAATGGATCAGAGTGTCTTATTACTGCGTTCCTAGGTTCCCTCTGCCAGTGGCGTAGTGGGGTGAGGGGCAAGGGGGGGCATTATGCCCCGCGTGCCACTCATAAAGGGGCGCCAAATAGTCCGCAAAAGTATTTAAACATACATATGAAATTATATTGTGTTGCCCTGGGGACTAAAGTGTTTTGCCCCGAGCGCGAGTTAAGCTACTACTACGCCACTGCCCTCTGCCTACCCTTCTATACAGCTTGAACTAAAAAGCAACTACAAATTTGTGTACATGTTTCAATCGTGGCCCAAAACCATATTTTTTGTATATATATAATCATAAGTTTGATTGTTAAAAGAAATATGAGCCATAAACTATAATATTTGATATTTTAGCCCGAAATACAAACACTCCGTTGTAGTCGGCACAGATGTCGTAAAGGGAGGAACACCGTTCGATGTAGAAAAGATAGTACTTCATCCACAATATAACTCTTCACACTTTCATAACGATATAGCAGTGGTTAAAATAGTAGGACGCTTCTTCTATGGAGATAAAATATTTCCCATACAATTGGCACCACGAGATATTGACTTGAAACGTGGTGATATGCTGACTACCATGGGCTTTGGGCAAACTGAGGTACCTATTTATAAAAAAAATACTTATTAGGCCGTAGTTGTTTTAACGGTTTAAATAATAATATTATTTTAGTTATTGACACACTGGATGTCATTCTGGATGCATAACGGCAGAAGTGAGGGCTAGTTGAAGTTGCCGAGTAGGTACAGCCTTGGAGAGTCTCAAAAAAATTGACTTATTTCAGACTGGTGGCTCTCATCCAATTCTCGCAATTTGCCATTTAAAGTACCTAGAGGCTTGGTTGTACTTCCTTCCTACCTACCAACTTGTTACATGTCTATTATTAAAATATATTTTTATCACAGGCCAAGGAACAAGCAAGACTTTTGCTCAGTGTAGACATTCCATACGTACAGAAAGACGTTTGCGAAAAACTTTTGCCCGATATAACGGATGGCGTTTTATGCGCGGGAGGCGATGTCGGTTACGATTCCTGTCTAGTAAGTCAAATTTTTTCAAGGTTTCAATTAATTTTCAACGTTTATTTATGCTATTGGATCAATTTTTTATTTTTTTCATGGCTTTCATAATTAATGTCATTAATGTATATAATTATTAATGAGCTTCACTTTGTGGTCTACAAATAGTAGAGTTGGCAAATAGATTCCTTCTCCATGCCGGACTTTGTCTTGTCACCAAAACGGAAAAATCTAAATGCACAGATAAACGACGTCCCCCGATTTGTGTCACGATAATCTCTTCATAATAAAAAAAATAAATCAGCTTCATGCTGTATCCCGCATACAGAAGGATAGGCAGAGGGAACCTAGTGTTAAGACCGTTCCTCACTTTCTGCCGAACTCACCGCCGCGCTTTGCCTCGACACCAGAGCGAAGAAATGGAAATATTAACGTAAATAAATATGTCACTTCCTCGAGTGGGGATCGAACCCACGACCGTCACGTTGCAGTCACACTCTTGTGCCGCTGCGCCCGACGGCCTCTATAATAACGGCCTTCATAATATTTTTTTAATTTGTAATAAAATTAATTTGTGCATTTTCAGGGTGACAGTGGAGGTCCTCTAGTATATAAAAATCTGTTGGTTGGCCTAGTATCTTTTAGTTATGGAGATTGTGGTTTAGAGCTACCTGCTGGGTACACTCGGATATCAGCAATGAGGGATTTCATTGATAGCACTATAAAGCAATTAGTAAAGGAAACAGATAAGCATTAAATATAAAAATTGTATCACTGAAGATAAAATAATTATAATAAAAAAAAATGTTATTTTTATAAATAAATCAATCACAACAGCTTTATTCTGAAATGTATTCAAATTATTTGGATTAAAATTTATAAAACAACATTACTTGAATTTTGTTTATTTTTATATTTTCCAAGTATTTCATAAATTAATGTAAGAGTATAGTATAAAGTGTTTTTAATTAATAATTTCTTCAGGTAAAATAGCATGTATATACCTACAATAAAAAAACTATTCGAATGCTTACGTAAATAAATTAATTAAATCAATCTTTAAAAATCATTATCAGTAAATTATTCTAATAATCCTAATCCATAAAATACATAGGGCCAGAACATGTTTGACTTACTAATTATTTTTAACAATACAGGAATATAGGACGGAAAAATAATAATAAAAACACAAATCGGTGGCAATATTTTTAATGTTGCATTTCAAAATGTATCTAACTTACATAAATCAGTTCTACACTAGGGGATGTCATCCCAAGCTATCTACGGAATAACACTTATATTTACGGCTCATTTGAGCGAATTTTCATCAGTTTTTGCTTTAATAATATGGAAATTAAAATATATATGTAAATGTCTGTATTATATTCTAGTATATTATATATTAGCTGTGGAATAGTTTTTTTATAATTACAAGTATTACTATTATAAATAGATTTTTTTACGAAAGTAAATATGAATTTAAATTTACATTAGATCGTCATCGTAAATAAACAATAAAATCAATGTATTTTTCTCACAATAATGGAATTTAACGATAGACATTTTTTAAAACTAATTCAATAAATGTTAAGTAAGTTTAATATTCAAAGAAATATTGAATTGAAAACAACGGCACAATAATAACAGCGACATTTTATGACATGATATAAATTTTCAAATAAAATTTTTGAAGTGGGAAGACTATTCATAGAAATACGTGAAACTAACTAAAAACTATACAATTATCTCAATAATAGTGGTTTAATAATTATTATATTGACTTTAAATAAATTAAGAACTAAGATGGCAACGATTCAATGTACAAAGTTATAGTTGTGTCATTAGACACAAAAGATTACTTGTTAATTATTCGGTATACATAATGTATGGAGATATAAATTCATGATTATTTTTGTATATTCCATACACTTTATTAGTTAAATTTTGTTTCTTTAATAGAATCATGTTTGCAGATTAATTACTTTTAGTAAGTTATATGATGGTCTTTGATTTTTTTGTTGTTGAAAAATATATTTTTTTAATAAACATTGTCTAATGTCTTACATAAAACCAATGAATGTTATCCAAACGTATTTGTATTTAGTTAGAATAAAATTTTGGAATTACTTTGGCTAGCACGTTTGGCATAAATAATTTTAAATGGCGCTACCAAAAAATATTTTTTATTTGCAAATAAGTCGGAAATATATCAAAATTATTAATTTTAACTAAGATTATCGACAATATTTATGAATCTAAGAATTCATTTCTTACTAAAGAAATAATATTTTTAATAATTTCTTTTAAATTACAGGCATTTGGTTTATATATAAATCTATTCATCCTTTTTTTCTTCAAAATACTTAGATCCTTTGGATCGAAATAGACTAAATCTTTTATTACATGCCATGTAAATTTTTGGAAAGTTGTCAAATAGTGGTGAAATTTACTTTAATTTCGTATAGTAAAAATATTTGATTATAAAAATATAATAAAATAGTTATTATTACATAAACACAATCTTCATATTTTAATATTTTTGTAAATAATAATAACAATATGAAGGTTACAAATAGCTAGAGCTTCAACTTTATAATAATTGGGTAATTTATAAGTTCGGCTTTAATCTTATCTCTGTCAGCTGGTATTAATAATATTACAAATAGTAATTGATATCTTATTATTAAAAAAAAAGCACTTCTAATAAAATAATATAATTAAATTTTTTAACTTGAATGAAAATTATGTAATGAAATATACTGCATAAAATTGGTTCAATTTATTTATAAATAAATATTACGTTATAAAATATCGGCACGTGAATACTACTTCATCTAAACTATGACTAGCCGCAGTTTCTTATAAATTAATAACTAACCTATAACGTTTGACAGCACATATCAACAATTATATTAATTTATACGAAATTAACAATGTTGATTGTTTTAGGCAAATATTTTCGAATTCAAGTCAAAAATGGCGTTGTTGGAATAAAGAGCCGATTGATAATTTATTTTTTATAGTTATTGTATAATAGGATGGATTGGAACATTAATGATATAATTTTTTTTTTTTAAAAAACTTAAGCGAGTAGATTTTTTGTCCTTATTCAAAAGGCTTAACTATAAGATGGTAGATCAAATGAGACATTTTTATAATTTAGAAATGGCAAAGCTAAGCTTCAGAAACGGTAACTTTTTGTTGATTTTTTTTATATTTTTTTAAAATTGACGCTCTAATCCATACTATTAAATTTCAAAATTTATCTACATATGTATGTATATGGTATGTATGTTTTAGGATTATTTGGTTTATATGGAAACAATGAATATTAATATAAAATTTGGTTATACTTATTATTATTAAAAATTAAAAACTACGGATTCAAAGTGTAATTCTCAATTTTTTCAATTATTATGAATAAAAGATAAATTTTGAATTTAATGTATGTGGGGATAATATTGAATTGTAAATTTATCTAAGTGCTGATTTCTACAGTGAAAACGTCGGTTAAACCAGACCTAACTTTAAAATAATCTACGAAATTTCTTGAATCTTATCAATAACTAATCCTTAATCTGCACTAATATTATGATCTCCCTATAATATAATATTTAACAAGGTTGAATTTGTTCATAATTTCAGTCCCACGTTATGACATATTATGGCCATAATATAATCAATCAGAAATTCCTTGACACTTACCTTTATTTATTAAGTCTTTGCTATGATAAAGTAACATGTTAAATGATCCAAGAAATCATTTCGTTATTTACGTTTCATAAATTTATGTTCAAACAACAATTATATTTATTTTTAATAGGTATACGATATCTGGCTTAATTAGATTTTTTTATTAAACCATTTTTTTATTATCTTGAATAGCAATTGAGCGCTAAAAGAAACTCTACCGCCGTTATTAATATTGCTGTACTAAATAAATAATTAAATAGATCCTAATTAATTGATTTTCAGTATTTATCAATCAACAACGTCCATTTTGAACGTTTTACCATTAATTGGTTTCATTGCTAGTCTTGTTCCGGAGTATTTAGTTTTTAATACGTCTTCGTCGCTACTTGAATCCTCGTAACGATCGATCGGAGCTGGAGTCGGCTCAGAATCTGAAGACTAAATTGTATAATGACATTAATATTATGAATGTGTCATATTTTTTGCGTTTTGTGAATGTAATGGTCAAATGATTATAAGCTAGTGTGATTATGATTAAGAATCTACGGGTGCGTATTACGAGTATGTACAAACTTATGTCTACTCTACATGCTATATAACTACTAAATTAAAAAGACTAATAAAATTTTGTAAGTACCTTTAGTGCTTAATAATTCAATAATCATATATTATATACAAAATACTAATAAATATCGGAACTAAAGATGCTAAAACATTCGTATGTTCTTTATAGAATATTCAGCTTCACGCTGTATCCCGCCCACAGCAGGGTAGACAGAGGAAGCCTAGTGTTAAGACACTCAGGTCCCCACTTTCCGTTGAATTCTGGATACCTATATTTCTATATATTTTCCTTTTGTATTGTATAAATAACATTTTAAAATTATTAAAATATTTGACATAATAATCAATCAGAATTTAGTATTTTATTATAATATGAAAAAATAACGTTGTCAGGAGTAATAGGTTAGTAATTTTTAATATCTTTCAGACACACAACATGCATTATTCTATAATATACACATACTTATATATATAAAAAGCAGATACTTTATATACATACAGTTAAGAACATGTTTATACAGGTTGTTCCTTTTATATTAATTAATTAAAAAGCAAGACAATATATGGAAACAAACATTTATTTCTTGGGTCGTCGTACGATGCTGGTGGGGAGGCGCGTCGGTCTCTCGTCGCTGCTGTCCACACCCTATTTATAATACCATATAAATACTATTTACATACACACGGACAGATAAATTTTGCTTGAATTAGTGATAAAGTGGCCTAAGTTATTGTTTTGTTTTTTTATAGTATCTGTTTGTCTAAAATAATTTAATTTTATATTATGTACATAGTGTTTCCTTTTCGTAATTTTATTTTATATGTATTTTTTATGCACGGCATACGGAAAAAGCGGAATTCTCATGTCTCTACTCTTTGTAGTCCAACTGTCCGTGTTTCCTTGAGATGTGGAGGTATTAAGATAAAATTTATATTAAAGGCTCTTGAAGCACAAAAACAAAGTTTTTACTGCGTTTTGTATGAAATTTTTCATATAATTAAAACCTATAGAGTACTTCCCGTGGGCCTACAGGTACGAAACTTGGCACAAAGTGATAACTACAACCAATACAAATGAAGGAAAAAATTCGAAGAGGGATAATGTGTATGTAGATTATAGAAAAAAAACATTACAAACTTTTATTTGTATTTTATTGGTAAGTACTAAGGTTTAAGTTGGTCAACATTTATAAATATTAACTACAAGTACTTCACCGTTAAATCATAATCATGAATTTGGTATGGCACTTTCGGTTGGCGAGTTCGACTCGTTCTGGACCGGTTTTTTAAGCTTAGTTAGGCCACTTTTACACTAATCTCGTTTTACAAACAAGACAAACATATTTATAGTTATATAAGGTATATACCTTATATGTATGTATTTATACATATGACAATGATATTTTGTTATATTAGCGCACTTGAAATTAGTTGGTAGTAGTAGATTATTATATGTTTAAAATACTTGCATTTTTGTCAGTAATCGGGTTCTGTATAGAGGATTTTATTAATGAAGATTTTATTATATTGAGATATTAAATTGAGTTAAAATAGTAAAATTAGACATCAAAAAAAACATGACCTTTATGATATAAAAATAAATACATATTATTATATGATATATTCATTGAGTTTAAAACTTTAAGATAAGTAATATGAAAGCTTCATACAATTTAAGATTTTTTCAATTTGTATTCAATTCAATGCGATTATAATTATAAGGCAATCAGCATAAACAATAAGTAAAGCATGATTTTGTTTCATTTTGGGGGTATAATGATTATTATCTTACATCAAAGTCCCCGATGGTGAACCTGGCGGCGGCGTCGGGCAGCAGCTGCGCGGGCGGCGCGCTCTCCGGCGAGACCACCTTGTTAGTCACAACACGCGTGATACTTATGTGATATTTATTTTGGCTTTTTTTTCTTTTTTATTTAAAGATTGATAACACTCTACAGACATTCAGCCAGCACTCTCTTTTTCAATATTAATTTTTATGTTTCTCTTTTAGAATAGGGTTAAATATTATTAATATTACTATTATATTTACTTTGTAACTAAAACTGAGTGAGCGATTTTTTTCTTTTATAATGTTAATTTGATGTGGAGAAACAGTTCAACTTTGTGAAATATATTTGGCAAAGTATAAGATTAGTCGATTAGGAATGTTTTCAAAAGCATTTCTAGTGAAAATAACTGGTTGTGAAATTCTGTCATTAAATCTCATTTATATACTAAACTGAATAGTATTTTTTAAAATGTATGTATTTAGAATATCACATATTTATCAAACAGAACAGTTAAAACAGTTACATTTAAAAGAAAAAAGAAATACCAATTTAGCGAAAGTTAGCTACAATTGTTAGCATTATAAGCATGTACTAATAAACATTGTACATAGCGCTAGTGGTTGATAGGAATGATGTAGAATGAAAATGTCACAGAAATATCTACACAATATTAATTATACATAAATATTATTAATAAATGTTTTTAAAAATATATTTATAGTTTTTTTATTGTTATGCTTAATATTAGATATAATACTTATGAAACATTATTAACTGCGACACAGTTCAATATTGCTCGTTACTATGTTATAATCAACTTATTTATTATTTTCATGCACAAAATATTTAATTTTATTTATTTATTATTATTTAATATGAATTCATAATTTCCTATTAGCCACATTATAAAATAGTTATAAAAAAATAACTCACATCCTGATCGCTCATCATTTCCTTAGTAGATACGGTAGTTTCAATCCTCCTGATAGATCCTTGATGTATATCCACATCGAGAGCCAAGCATTGGAATCTCCTCAGCAGTAAGACCACTGGTATTGGCAGAATACCAGCGAGGATCATGGCCACAGCGATACCTAGCACCCAGTTGGGATACGGTGTTTTTTCTACACGACCCTAAAGAGTAATTGAATAGAGAAATAATTGAAAATATCTAGTATAATAGTTTGTTTTTTTTTTATATTCACGCATTTCTATTAATCTGCAGGCAAGCAAAGTGATACTTAATTTTTTTAAATTTAATTTGTTGAGGGAGGGAAGGTTCCCATTTTCTTTTCTACAGAAAAAACGTGTTGAGCGGCGAAACTCAATAATATAAATAATGAAATCCCTCTTGAGGGATTCGAGCCCATAATCATCCACATTTATAGTCAAAATCTGCCAACAGAAAAAAGTTATAAATACCGATAAAAGAAAAACATTGGCAATACAAACCTCTTCAGCATTCCAAGCGCCATAAGTAGGTGGGTTCAACAACATAAAGATGAGAGAGGACAGCAGAATGCAGGACACAATGAAGGGTCCGACGTACCGCCACGTGACCTGCCAGTACCAGCCCGGGCGGTAGCCGGTCATCTCGTAGATGTCGTTGGTGAATCTGATTACATTGAACATTACAAATAATTGGTATATTATATAAATGTCTACCATTTCTAACTGAGTAACTGACGCATAACTACAGAGTGTTTTTGTAATCACCACTTTAAATTAAACCACAGTTTTAACAACTCTATAAAAAGGCTAATATAATTAACACCAAAGTAATTTTGCCAAAAATGGAAAGGTTTTTTTTTTCAAACAAAATAAATAATTAAATTGTCGTAAGATAAAACGCCATTTGTTAAGAATGTCGGAGGTAAACAAAATGTAGAATTGCGTAAAGTGGAACGAGAGATATCTCTCTCTTTTTCTGGTATGTTTTTTGAGAATGAAAAGAGGCAGATCGGCATAGCTCAGTAGTATTTTTGTAGTAGTATGTGTTTACGTTATTGGTATCTATTTTTGAGAGGATTCACAATTTTATACCCGAATAATACATATACTAAAATTATATAAATATTATAAGCAAAAACCTACTTCTCATGTCCGTATATGTATATTACAGCTATCATTTCCAGCAGCGCGACGACCACGAGGCCGATGGTGCCGGCGAAGGAGTCGAACATCTTGAGCCAGTACTCGCCGGCGCCCGTCGTGAAGATCAGGCCGACGAAGAAACAAACGGTGCATACGAAACCTACGATATATGGAAGCAGGTGTTATATTTACTATTTTTAGGGATCCATACAAAAGAAAAAAATCGTTTAAAAGCGAGTAGGATTCGCACACCGAGAAATCCTTATAAGTTTCACGATTGTAGACCTGAGGGTAGTACAACTTATAGAACTTATATTTAGTTACATTGTTTTGCACGCATATCAGACGAGATAGAGGTAATCTACTGCTAAGCTCAAAATTCAAGCTCGCACTCAATCACAGGATAATAGCGAGGATATACACATGCAAGTTTTTCAAATGTTATAGTATGTAAAAAGTTAAGCACATACAATAAAAACAATTTTTGATTTACATAAAATTAAAATAAAAATAAAACGTTTCATAATACTTACCAGTAATAACTGGTTTGCTGAACCTCTTAAAGAAGTCGATATCAAATATAGTACACAACATGCCCTCCATTATACCGATCTGGCTTCCAAGACCCAAAGAAAGAAGCATCAAGAAGAATATAATTGACCAGAAAGGCGCCGGCGTTAGTTTTAGTATAGCTTGTGTGAAGACTATGAAGGCCAGTCCTGTACCTTCTGCTGCCTAAAAAGAAGAATTATTTGTGCTAAAATCCAATTAGAAAAGAATATTTAGAGATAAGAGTAGATTTAAAATGTATTTGTTTAAGTTCACGCTGTATCCTGCCCATAGCAGTAGGCAGTGGGAACCTAGTATTAAAACACTCCGTTCCCCACTTTCGGTTGAATTGTGGAGGCTTTGCGTGGCAGAATGGCAAAACTCAATGCCCCGCTTTGCCTCGACACCAGAGCGAAGAAATGGAAATATAAACGTAAATAAATATTTCACTTCCTTGAGTGGGGACTGAACCCCTAACCGTCGCGTTACAGTCACACCCTTGTTCCACTGCGCCACGACGGCCTTAAATTAAATGTTCTCCAAAACTATTCATAAATATCGATTCCACTATCCTCTAAAAGTAACTAAAGTAACTTTATATACGAGTATTTACCTCTTCCAACTGTTTGCTCATAGCGCATCCGGTGAGATTGAGCGACGAAACGGTGGTTGTGTTAAGAGACGGAAAGTTCTCCTCGTAGTACTCCTGAGTGGAGTTCAACGTGAAACCTCCGATTTGGTGCAATGCTAATACTTTAATTTCTCTAAAAAAAAGAAAATATACCAATATTTTTATCAATTACTATTTATAAATATTAGGTTATAGTTAATTTATTAGCTCTTTATCTCGCTTATAAGTAGTACCTATAGGAAGAGAAGATCTAACAAGACACTCCGATCTTCATTTCTTTCTGCCTGAGACGCCTATTAGAATGGCGTAAATGAAATTTGCAGAAGCGCTATTTCTTTTGATAACTTACTTTGAGTATTTTATATGTAAAAGAAAAAATATGTATACAATAAAAATATATGTAAACAAATGGACTTATGTAACAAATATAAATACAGATACGGTATTATGAATGAAACATTAAATAGCCATCATACTACGTCCTTATATCAATATAGCACATTATATAAAATACACATAAACCATTTTATTATTCTTACTCGTGGAATGTAATGTCCTGAATTGTATAAGTAATTTTATTTTATTTTAGATTCACGCACATAACAGGGTAAGCAGAGGGGACCTGGGAACCTAACGTTAAGACACTCCGCTACCCTTAAGACACTCTGTTACCATTCAGACGCTTCCGTTACCCACTTTCTGCCAAATTTTCGAGGCATTGCTTGTTTAGTGGCGAAACACAACGCCGTGTTTTGCCTCTTAACTAGAGCGAAAAAACAAAAATATTAAATAATGAACTTCCCTTTGACTTATATAATAATAATTATTATATAATCATTTATTTAATATCACTTAAGTCTATTTAGGAAAAAATAATTACTATTTTATTATTGTTATCTATTACTGCTATAAAACGTCAAGAAATGTAACGATATATCAAAGTCCAATTACCAATTCAACTATATATTGTCGAATTCAATCAATACTAAACAAAGAAACTCGATCTTCAATATAGGTATTTGACTAAAAATAACATACTGTATAATATTTCAAGCGATGCCCCCTACATTAGTCGGTCAACTGCGTGACCGGTTAATTGCTTGCATGATGGACGGCTATAAACGTTTTGTTGTGATATTGCTATAATAATACGCATTTTATCAATTTAGAAGCTAGTATGTGTTAATTTAAGATGTTTTTTGACTATCTATACACTATATTAATATTATAAACCCAATTCTTTAGTTGTTTGTTTAAGCGCGTCAATCTCAGAAACTACTGGTTCGAGTTGAAATATATTTTTTGTTGGATAGTCCGTTCATCTAGAAAAGCTATATAGCTTACTATATTACATCACTCGTCCAAAGTACCGAACTCGAGACATTCATACATTGAAGTTTACTTTTGCTTACGGCTTCGCCCGCATAGACAAATTTTAAATAACTAATGATGAGGTTAAATAGCAAATGATGAGGTTTCATCGACGTACAGCTTGATAGCCAAATAGTCTAGAACATATGTAGTTCATGAGATAAGCGCGTTGTATTAAACAAACTCTTCACCCTTATAATATTAGTACAGATCAGTACAGATATCGATATTTGGGACAACTTTTAAAGATCTCATTCGTTATAAATAAGCCGACGTGTGCCACTCGGAACTAGGTCGAACTCGCCTAGAAGCCTACTGAAATATTCATAACGTTATGACTTTTACCTAGCTGTACGATCATTAAAATTGTCTTAACAATTTATATATCACCAGCTTTTACTTGCGGTTCCAGCTCCAGTGGAACGTGGAACGTGCTAATAATTACTAAAGGAATCAGTAGTTCCTGAGATTGACTCGTCCCATCAACGAATTCTTTAGTTTATATAAAATATACACTTGGTATATACTTATATTGAAATATATATTTTTTGTTTTAAATAAAATCTAAATACATTTTGAGCCTCATGTTGCCGTCGTAGGGCAGCGACACGTGCGTTTACGTTATGGGTTCAATTCCCAGTCATAGAATGAATTATTTTATAATTCTTCGCTCTGATAACAGAACAAAGCGCGGCGTTTAGTTTCGCTACTGAACACGTAATGTTTCGAAAATTGGGCCGAGCGTGATGAATGGAGTATCCTTCAGATTCCCTCTATCTATCTACCATGCTGTGTGCAGAAAACAGCGTGAAATGAATAAACTTGTGTAACTATTAAAAGAGAATACGTTATATAGCTTTACATTTGAGTATCAGTCGTAATGCATGAGGCGCCCTATTAGCTACTACAAATGAAATCACACTCGTACTGACGTAACGACGCAATATGCGACCGGGCAACTAACTATGTTGCAATTTTATTGTACTTCCTGAATTGAATCTTCCTGAATTATAATGGAAATGTTTACACGCTTTTGACCTAACAGGGTAGGCACAGAAAAGCTAGCTATTAAAACACACGGTTCCCCACTTTCCACCCAGGTTTCGAGAGATTGTATATCGAGTAGTGGAACTCAACCCGTATTGTCACGTATTGTCTTTCAAAGCGTGGAAATAAAAAAAAAGCTGAAATAATACCATTCCCCGAGTGGGGATTGAAACCGTTACCATCGCGTTTAAGTTGCATCCCTCTGCGCCATGATGGCCGGTCTAATGATATATTTCCATAAAAACGTCATATTGTAATTATTTTGATTCATGATTTCATAGAATCAATGTATACTAGCAATTAGTGGACTTAAAATAGAACTAAATGCCGTTATAGCGATGACTCATGTTAGTTTTTCATTGAAAAATCCGTGAAATGTTTACTTTTCATTCGATCATAACAAAAAATAAAAATATTTTTTATTTCAAATCGTAATTATTTATATATTTCCATTTTATATAGTGTATTTTATGCAATTTAGCTTCACGCTGATTAGTTCCGTTTTCAACTTTCACATAATTTCAAAGAATTAATATTGAGTAAGAGACTACAGTGCTTAAATACTTATGCCTATAATCTGTAATTTTGCTATTTTTTAGATTCACCCTTATTCTACACTATTCAATAATGGGAATCGGGAAATGGGAACTTCACAGTTCACAAGAATCGGACAGAACAGACGGTTGTACCTGTAAAAACAATACAAAAAAAAGAGAAATAACCCACTTACTTGCCAATACATTTCTCCACCATAGTATACGCCTTGAAGCCGAGGATACTAAATATGACGACCGACGCGTATATAGCGGTCAGCGCGTTGCACACGGACACCAGCAGCACGTCCCTGACGCAGTTGTTATTGGGCGTGTTGTAGGAACCGAAGGCGATGAGGGAGCCGAAAGCTAAACCGAAGGAGTAGAACACTTGCGTAGCCGCATCTAACCACACGGTTGGATCTAGAAGTTTTGCTAGCTGTAACAATTGTAAGGTAGATTTTAATAATGATTGTAGATACACGTTTTTTTCTCGCAAAGGCAAATGGAAAATTTGTGTTAAAATACTTTTAATTTTACATTTTCCGCTTAATTTTTCAAATAGTATACGTTAAGTTACACAACTGGTGTCGCAGGGTCAGAAGCGTGCGACTATAAGCGCGACAGTTCGATTCTCACCCGGGGAAATGAAGCATTTAATATTTTCATTTATTCGCTCTGGTAACAAGAAAAAACGGGGCGTTGAGTTTCGCCACTCAACAAGCAATGCCTCAACAATTATATATATATATACGTGAATCTATTATAGATTTAGATAAAACGTGTTTTAAATGATATATTTGTGTGAATGGTAACTTACCTTCGGTTTGTACATGTGTATAATTCCGTCAGTAGAACCAGGTAACGTTATGCCCCGAACGAAAAATATTGTAAGCACCACATATGGGAACAGAGATGTGAAATATACCACCTGAAACAGAATAAATATTATATCAGAGATATATTTAGTTTATTATTTTATAATTTACGATTTAAATCCACAGTCAGACTAGTAGTTAAACGCTTCCGATTCTACCAAACCAAAATACATAATAAATATGAATTCTGAAATTTTAGAAAAACATAAACGAAATGTTCCTTAAACTAACCAAAAAAACTTTTATTATTTACAAAATAACCTAATTATAAAACTTTTCAGCCAATTTCTATAAATATGACAACTTACCTTACCACTGCTCTGAATACCCTTCATAACGATGAAAAACACAATAATCCAAGCGAGCAGTAAGTAGCACACTATCCACCACCGAGGAGTGCCAGGTTCTTCAATATTTGGTGACGCATCAAGAGCTTCCCTGTACCAGTAGTAGACGGTCGCTGAGGCCTTGTTACATTCTATTTCGGCTGAACCGTTGTCTCTGGGACAATGGGCCCAAGGGAGTTGGTCTGCGCTGAGCTGATGACAGAAATAAAAGAAGTTTATGATACTATTATACTTTTGATATTATTGTTGATATTACTGTTGATCTGGTTTCACTTGGCCTAACAGACAAAGCAGGGGTAAAAACTAGTGTGTTAATATCAAATGTTAACTCAATAAGAAATTGTAACAAGAATGCGCGTTTTGATAGACAAAATGACTCAGCACTAATATTTCTGAAGAAATTGAATGTGTAATATGGCGTAATAATTTCAGATTTTTTTTAATAAAGAGACTGATTTACAAATAAGAGTGTCATAAATAGACTGTATTTTACTAAATATATTCTATTTTATATAAATTTGCAAAGTATGTAAAAAAGAAAATAGTAAAAGTTTCATTATAGAATATCTCTAATACAAATGTATATAGATAAATATTGCCACAGTTTGCTTCCTTACTAGAGTGAAGAAATGAAAATATTATTTAAATATTTCAGTTCCCCAGAGTGGGAATCGATCCCACAACCGTCGTGCCCCTGCGCCATGGCAGCCTATAAAATATCGGTATAATATAAAATATTGATACTATAAATAAAATGAAACTCCAAAATAAAAATATTTTCATAGTCGTTCTAACCCGACTTTTTATTCGAGATATCCCTGGAGTCTCGTATGACCAATTACGTAACTGTGTACCCAATTATATAGAAAATGTTCATGCTTATATTAAGCACATCAAAGAGTCGTGTTCTTTCAAAGCTTGTTTAGCTTATTTTTAGTTTTTAGTTTTTATATAATGGTCCATATAAAATGACAAATAAAAGAACGAAAGAAATCCAATTCGAACTACAAGTGCGTACCTTTGATTAGTGCGTTCAACGAAACAACGTTTACAACTTTATAATATTTAAAAGGTACATAGTTAAATAAAATTAAATTTATTCTGCCCTGATTTATATACCTGAAATATTTATTTTCTTTATAATTTTCATTACTAATTATCATACTAACAAACATGGTTGGTTTGTATGTTAATTTTTTTTATTAATAAGGTGACAAGATTAGCATAGCCAATATTTATCTAAGGCCAAAACGTCATGATTATAGTCTCTATAAGCAACGTATAAAATGTACACGAGATGAGATTTTTAACGAATTTCTTTTTTTCTAGTAACTTATAAAAACAAGCAAAGAAAAAACACTTAAGGGCTCTATAAAAACAGTTCATTTTTATTTTTTTATAGGTTTGTTGAGGTTAGTTCGCTTAATTTAAAAATTACAACGACTTACTCGACTTTTTTATTAATTTGGCAAAAACAATAGCATTCATAAACTAGGCACTAGATCTAAAGTCATTACATATCATCGCAAATTTTGTCTATTAATAAAAACGGTACGGCCCCCTCGAAATTAGATTCTATAAATTTTCGCGCGAGAAGAAAGAATGAAAAGAAAGAACAAATCGTAAAATCAAATATTAGCCATATACAGCTAACTTCAGGGCGGCCACAACTGGTCGACCGTACTGTATACGTACATACATGCGATACAAATAATACTCACCCTTATACTATTAAACAAATAGAAGAAAACCCAAGTTATAATAACATTGTAGTACAAAGCGACGAACAGTGTGACCACACAGCTGGCGATACCAATGCCACCGAGCCAAGGATGTATGGTGTTCCATACGCCGAGAGATCCCAGTCTCATCTTCTGACCTATAGCCATCTCGATGAGGAAGAGAGGCACGCCTTCTAGTACCAACATTATGAGGAACGGGATGAGGAAGGCACCTGTAAAATGTTATTTGTGTTAGTTTTTTCTTATATCCATAAGTAGAGATTATAATGAAGTCATCGTCTGGCTATAAACGCGATAGTTGCGGATTCAATTCCTACTTTAAGGAATTGATTACTTCTCTTTCTAACAAGATGAAATGAGTGATAATGGCATTGAGTTCCACCATTCAACGATGTTACTCAATTTTACGAAAATTTTCGGAATGTGTATATCAGAGTGTCTTAGCACTGCCTCGCCATCTACATATATGCGGATATTGTGAAGCTAAAGAAATAATTTAGTGTTAAAACACTCCTTGAATGTAAAGATTTTGCAATATTTCAGAAGCAATATTTCAGTCGGGACCTAATGGATGAAAAAGATTTGAGTCTAAATTCTAATGGCAGTTTGAAAATATTTTATACGATTTATATAGTAACATTACTAAACACAATTACAGCATAATTATTATTTTAATTCATTTTAAAAACGCTGTCTGCAAAAAGCGCTTTTTTTACCTCAAAATTTAATATACAAGTATCATACACATGTAACGTAATCTCAGCAAACGTAATAAAAAACATTTTTTGTACTTTAAATTAAAAAGCTCCGAGTCCACCAAACTTTTATTACAAATAATGCAACCGTTTGTAAGTTACAACGATATAATTTACAAAGGCCGCGTGGGTTGTTCATTCCGCTTTCAATTTAGCTGGAGCTAGTCCTGTTATTAAGCTTGAACACGTACTGCAAATACAGTGGAGCTTCGAAGATTAGGCTATGCCGGAATATCTTTTTAAATATAAGTATTATTTATTATAATAGCACTAAATTTCCTTTTTTCTTTCTCAAAATCGGAAACCTTTAGATTATTTTAATTTCCTTGTACTAGTCGGCAGAGTGCGGTGTTTAGATCCGCCGCTTAATGCACATGTAAAGATGATGAAAAGTAGTGTTAGTTGTCATCCTCTCACTATACGAATATTTTATAATTAAAAAATCCTTACGCAAAAAGCTTTTAAAAGTAAACAAAGAACTAGATAAGAGCTGATAATCTTCTAACAATAGAAGTATTTTGTTAAATCATGGCTAAGAACACTCTCAATTAAGTTATCTTATAAAAAACAACAAGATCAAAATCAGTGTACCGGTTTGTGAGCTACGATGCCAAAGCAGACTTACAGATATATATGCACATGTTCAACTTATAACTCCCCTCTATTTTTGTCTCCCCGCTAATTTTACAATATTGTTTATTTACATGACTAGCTATTTTTTATATTTTTTACGACTTGCACGAATTCCAAAAGACACAGGGTTAAACCTCTGCGACGGTCTTAAAAATAATATTAAATTTATACAAGACCGACGACCCAGCTTACGAGGTTCTCTTTGTTTGTTCTCTTTGAGTCAAGAAGAAGTAAAGCGAAACGAAGCGAAACAAGAAAAAATATAATTTCCACAAAAAACCAAAAAACAAAACTACTAAACTTTTAGAGCTAATAACAGAGTTAATGACAGAAAACTTATAAGCTGTGGGTTGACTCCATTCAGTACAAAAGCGAGCTCTACACATATATAATGTAAACAGTAACTTGTGTCTCAGAGTCTGTAATAATAGTGCAATTAAGCAAATCTCACAGTAGTTTTGTATTTCTGATCACTATAGTAAAACAGCAGCAAGCAGCAAATAAAAAAGAAATTAAAATATAAAATAGTAAATAAATAAATTTGTATGAATCTGCATGAAAAAAAATATAAAAATAAAACATTAAATATTAACAACATGACGTGCCTTAATTAATAAATGAATGACCTTATATACAAATAAATAAATTTAAAAAAAGGAAATTGTACATTGCCCATATTTAATTTCTTTGCTGTTATAGGATAAAAAGCAAACCACGTAGCAGGTCTACGGCGTAGACCCGTAGCATCAAAATCAATACGGCGCCACTCCGCGCTAGTACTGTCTAAATTTAGAAAGATTTTATCAACAAATCTTATAAAATATTCTTTTTTTATGTTTCGATTCCTTTGGTATCAAAATTAAATATCAATGCTTTATACTTTCACTCTCCACCGATGACGTTACAGTGACGCATTATTACGTAATTGTTCAATTGTTCCTTCTATTTTTTTAACGTCACGCTGTATCCCACCCAGCATGGTAGGCAGATGAAACCCTGTGTTAAGACACTCCGTTCCCCCCTTTTCGCCGAATTTAGGAGGCATTGCGAATTGAGCGGCGGAACTCAACGCCTCGCTTCGCCTGGACATTAGAGGACTAAAAAATTAAAATATCATTTGGAATAAATATTTTATTTCCTCAAGTAGGGCCCGAACCCACAAAAGGTCACATGTGCATTTGTTACATAATAACAATGAGACCATAGAAAACGCTAAACTTGCTTTTATTTGCAACCATACTCTAATTTTACATACTTTTAATAGAAAAAGTTCTATAAATGTTTTTAAAATTACAGTTTCACCCAAATTGTTTATGGTAAAAAAGTAACGTGAAGTGAAAGGGGATACGTTTCTTTCTACTCTTCGCTGTTACTCTTTTTAAGTAAATAGCTCTTTTATTCCGCAATTTATTCAACGTTATATTCCACATTCGTAGGCAACGACTGTAAATACGACGTTTATAGGTTCGATTCCCAGTCGAGGGAATATTTTACTCTTGCTTTTACTTTAATAAAATTAATGTCTCGAAAATTGGCTGGAAAGTATGGGACGAGGTTTCCTTAACATTAGGTTCCCTTTGCGTTAGCGAAAAAGCATAAAGCTAATTTATTATTTATCGATTTTAACACAGCATGATAGGAGCAACCCGCGGTATGGTGTTGGCTGTTGGATTCAAGTGATTTGAGTCCCACTACGTTCAATTTTTATACGTTTTCTGAAATATTTTATTACACATAGTATTATCAACAGTATGGATAGTAGTATAAATCCATAGTTCGTATAATATACTAAGAATTTGATATGTCAATTAAATCTTGTAATGATATTGTACTCATGGTATGTTTTAAGGCGAAAACTATAATTACTGCATGATGGCTCGATACAAATATAAACATGCCATTTCATATGCCATTCATATCGATTTTATTCTACAATAAAAGATTATTTTCCCAGATAACTATTTGTGTAATTTAAAAAAATTGTAGCAGTAATAAAAGTAATAACTCACCTCCGCCATTTTGTTGACACAGGTATGGAAACCGCCAAATATTGCCAAGACCGACTGAGTAACCGATAATTGACAGGAAGAATTGAAGTTTCCCTGACCACGCCGCTCTGTCCTCATCAGGCGCGTCTCTTTGCAGAGAGTTCCTGGATCCTTGAAGCACTATGGTCACCCCATGGGGTCTTTCAGTACCATCAGCTCGAGTATTCAACGGCGCCAACTCATGTCCATTTCGTGGACCAATCGGCTCTGCTTTTGCGGCCATTTTACTTGTCGACAGTCACTTTTTCTTTTTTTCTATCAGTCAACTTAATAAAGCTTAAGAGCTTACGCGTAAGAATAAGAAATTACTAAACTTAATTATAAATTAAGCTTAAAAAAAGTTATTGTCAATATGTAAATGTGTGTAAGAGTGTGTGCAAAAATCAAATAGCTGTTTTCAATTTGACAAGATTCTTCGAATGATAATCGTTACCTATAAATATGTTCATAATATTTAATATTAGGTTTGATGTATCTCGTAGTCGTATGTGAAGTACCGTATGGCGTCTTTCTTCACGAACTCTACGACTTTAAAATATGTCGTTGTCCTTTGTAACAGTTTTTGTCTTAGTTTTAATGAATCCCGAAATACGTACGATGCCTCTCTGTGCATATGAGTTGGTTTCTGTTACTTAAATATGTAACTAGAATGACATGACTTTCCAGTTCCCACTGTACGAGGTGCTAGTGTGGGTGGTTCGCTATTAGGCCCATCTTGAATTAAGATAAGATAAAACGAATCCAACTGGAGATCTGTGGACAAAAGAAATATTTCAATTACAAATTTGAAACATATATTATACATTTTATATAATACAAAGACCTCGATTTCGGACCTGCTACGCTCAAATTTTTATACGTTTTCCAAAATATTTTTCTTTTTTTAATATGGAATTTGGTAGCAAAATATTAAAATAAGTAAATAACATAGTCTCTATATAGTAAACGAAATGTGTTTAGTAGAAACGGAAGATATGGTATTCATGTACCTACATACGAGTACATTGGTACCTGCAAAAGAGTTGGCGGTACCCTTCCTGCAAATCTACAGTACTAAACCAGCAAGCCGTATACAAGTGCAGCACGTATGACGCTTAATGACATGATGTTTGTACTCAAGCTGTATAAGCTAATGAGGGTATGAGAAAAGAAATAAAAGGAAACAAATACAAAATACACGGCGTCGTTTATAAATTGGCACATAAAGACTACAAAGATGAATTTTACAAAAGAGTGCTTGTAAAGATTAATATGTACGTACATAGTTTGTTTAGATGCATTGAAAAGAAATTGTTAAATAGTGAAAAGGATGGTAAATAAAATACCTAACTCTAAGCTCTCACAAAGAGTTTTGCAGGGCATACTTTAAGTTTTTTTATGTATTGTTAAATGGTATTAGTAAATAAATAAAAAAAAAGCACGTTCAGTGCGAACCGGATTCGCCTACCAAGGGTTCCCCACCAATTTCATGATTGTAGACCCACAGGAAGTACCCAATAGGTTTGATTATTCCGCCACTCAATACACAACATCTATGTACGTATAAAAAAACCGAACAAGCCCGAGTCGGGCTCGCCCACCGAGGATTCTATATAAATATTGGAGGTCTCGAAGTTTTTCTGAAATTCAGGCTTAGCTTAGCCAGAGCCCTTTCATCTGATACCTCACTTAAACCAGCGGCTTTAATATAAAATTTTTCCCCTACGATACCCTAAAAATGATGTGAGAAGTGTGTCTTAGTTTCCTTATTATTATATTCCTTATATTAAGGAAACTAAGACTTACTTGTTATTTTTTTTTTTTTTTTTTTTTTTATGGTTGGCTATTTTTAGTAGTTTTTTTAAATTTAAATATTACCTTTTTTTAGTTCTCTCTTTTTTTTAATTAAAGCAATGTTTATGTTATAAGTTTAAATTTATATACCTAGTTAGTTGTTTTTTTTTATAGTTTTTGTTGTTTTTCTTTTTTAATTTGGATGTGAGCAACAACTTTACTATACATGCAATGTTAGCCTCTAATTGAGACATACTTTGTATCAATATATTTAAAAGATGTTTGTAACCATTGTAGTCTTAGTGTGATGTAACGTTGGCTTCTTAATAAATAAATAAAAATAAATAAAATAAATATTTTATGTTTAGGTTGACAAAATGTCCAAATATGCGTTATATAAAATCGTTCGTCATTGTAAATGCTACAATTCCTTTTGTACGTAATTTTGTAATCTTATTGTCAGTCTTCATGTTACAGCCTTACAGCCGACCGACAAGGCGTTACGAATACGTAATATATTGATTTACTGTTGGGCAACGAGTTAATGTAATTTGTTATGGGTAGTAGAAAAAAACCAATGTGACGCAAAATGAACCAAACTCGAATTGAACCAATAATTAACCACTGGTAACCACTGGTAAACACTGGTAACCACTTGACGTGGTTGTAACAAAAATAAATGGTGTTCGGCCACGCATTAGGAAACTTTGTTTTTAATTTATTTTATTGACTTAATATAATCTATCATTTTTCTATCAATATATAAAATAAATACTTTATACATTTTGATATCCGTTTCTAAAATGGATTTTTGTTAAAAATTAATAAGTAAATAAATTTATAACATATCAACTTAATAAGTAGTCAAACAATTTTTCATATTTACTCTTTTTTGTATCATGACGGTGAATGTAAAGGGGACGACTTATGGAAATTATAAAGTACAATTTTTAATAGAAATATAAGAAAATTTTCAGGTACCCAATGATAAATTATTATAAACGGTAACATTATTGAAATTTCGAATTCCACAGGAGAAAATAACATAAAAATAAAGGTGTCAGTGGATATTATGTGATATCAAAAAATATATAACTTTTAGTTTCATACAAATTTGACAACCTACCTACGAGATTTAGTGCATGTGCTGGGAAGCCAAAATAGATAACTTAACCCAAATATCCAATTCCAAAAATATTATCTACGTGTCAAACACAATACTCATTTATATGAAGTCGGTTAAAGCAGTAAAGCAAACAACCTTAATATACTTGTAGCTGATCTTTACTATATACGTAGTTAAATATATAACATTATATACTCAGCTTAAAAATAGGTTAACCATATAAAAGGTTTTTAACAACTTATCCGCGGCTATTGCTGGCACCTTGCCAACCTTTATATTGAATTCTATCAGCAAACGCAAACACTCAGCGCAGTTTTCCAATCTCACTTGTAAATTGTGAACTTAATTATATAAACTGTATAATCGTTGAATGAAAAAGTAAATGGTACAGTGTCAGTATATAAATAGTTTGCCACTCGCGGGAATGTATTATTTTTATTTCATTCACAGACAAAGCGCAGTGTTGAGTTCCGCTACTCAACAAATCTCTCCAAAATCGGGCGGAACTTCTCCCTGTATTCTATTTCTCACCTCATTATTCCCCTTGGAATCTAGTTTTAATACACTCCATTCATAACATTACATTGCTAATTGAGCGGCGGAATTCTACGCCGTTACCAGAGAGAGACAATGGAAATAAATGAATGAATCCTCGCACAGAGAATCAAACCCACAATCAAAGTCAACTTCGCCGCTATGCTATGATGGCCTCATATTTCCTGGTTATTACGTAAAAAAATTACCAAGTCAGGTTATATGTAAATGTCATTACATATGAAAATCGTAGTATCCTTAACAATAAATAGATTATGTATATAGACTTTTTTTGGAACTGTTTGTTTGTTGTTTGGAATTTGGTATTGGAAATATCGTTATAATATCTGTATAACATATAAAATTATTTATACATGCGGAGTCGGTAAGCGTCACTAGTTCAAATAATACAATCAGAATGAACTTGAAAAATAGGCGCAGTTATAGCTCAAGGCTGTCATTAGCAATATACTTTATATTGAGGACACTCCTTCATTTTGGCGTAAAATGTTGGTACGCTTTCTGTTTAACCAATTTTATTCCATTACGTAAAGTATGAAAGGATGAAAGGTGCCTTCGTGGCGCAGTGTAATCGTGTTAGTCTGTAAAATGCGATGTATGTGGGTTCAATCCATTTGGAAAAATATATTAATATTTCCTGCTCTAGCATGATCAAGTCCGGCGTTGAGCTACGCACTTTTTTTGCGTTAACTCAACACACAATGTTGGTTTCGTCGGTTCTATCTGCCTGTACAGATGAATTTAACTTTTAGATAAAAAAAATAGATAATTTTAAATAGATAATTTACTAATATCTTTGTTGTTGTTATATTATGACAGATTTAATGTAGCAAATTTTAACACTTTTTTTTATTATACTAAAGGAATAAACTTGTTATTTATGCATTGAAAAACGTTATTACTCAAAAATTCTAGTGTATTTTTAAACTTTTCAATAAAAACTATGAAAATAAGCGTTCAACATCCTATTTAAGTCATAACCTTTAATTTCACTACATATGTTATATATGTGCTCGTTAAAGTGCACCAACGTTTGCCAACATTCTTGCATAATTAAAAAACTTTAATTAAAACTATAGGTAATTTGTAAAGTAGTGTCATAAAAGCCCCAAGTTAGAAAACTAGGATGAAAATTTGTACAGGATTAGTCTTTGTCTAGATAAGTGACGTCAGTTAGTAATATGACTTTAATATGAGTGTAGGAGATGAGTGCAGCTTTAAATCCTTATAAAAGAATGTTTAATTTTTAAGTGATTTAGGTCTATCTATACAATAAATATTATTAAGCTGAATAATTGGTTTGGTTGAACGCACTAACCTCAGGAACTACTTTAAACCGTATAATGCGTATTAATAAGCGGTAAATGGAAAAAGAGTGAAAATAACCGAATAACTGGTAGTAGTACCTTCTTAATTTGAAATATTGTGTATTCGGAGCTCCACGACCGCCCTAAATCTTATATAATTTATCGTGTAAAATTTCAACCTATTACCATCGTGGACTTTGACCGAGTATAAACTTCCCTACTGTGCCTATTTATTTGACCTTTTAGTAGGTTATTAGTTCAACAATGAAAACCAAATGGGGCAGCTGTTAATATACCATATAGCGTGCACAGCAGCGATTACGTTTTTAAACTGCATGGAAATGTTCAAACAAATCATGGTCACGGTGAAATATAGTCCAGTGAATGTGCAAAGCTATGATAAGATATAGCATGATATATTAATGGAATTAAACTACTTTTTGCATAGTTTAATGCGTATTTTATTTTTATTTTTCGTAAAAGAAACTGCTCAGGCACAACGTTCCCATCTTTCTGTCTGATTTTTCGAAATTATGCGTGCTGAGTGGTGGAACTCAAAAACATTTTTTTTGTATATTATTTATACTAATAATGATTGATGTTTGAATTAGGTATATATAAATAAATTTAACGCAATAATATCCGTCAAAACTAAGTTGTTTATAATGCGTTCGAAAAAATAATAAATACTATTTATATTTATAAAAAGTTATAAATCTTAAAATTTCAATTTGCTTTGTGTTTATATAACGTTATCACTATATAATATTATTACTACTACTTACAATAAAATACTTATACACGTGTACATTGATATTTCTTACGTCTCCTGTAACGGAGGGTAGGATCAGTGTCAAGGACGGCGGGTCAGAGCATTGTTGGCTCAGAAACTGGTTGCAAGGTTCGCCACAAAGAGGTTAGGGCTTTGTGAGCGAAGAATGTTTTCCACTTTTAATGGATAGGGCTCTTTGAATGAATGAATTCTTAAGGAGATTCGTTAAAAGCCGTTTTAAATTAGGCTAAGCAGATGTCTGTTTGTACAATGTTGGGTACGTTGGTCGTCGCATGTTTTAAAGAGTTATTATATTGCTATATGGTTCCTTATTGGTATCATGTTTTCTATGTATACTTATATAAAAATCTAGCTTTGCCCTACATATATAGCAGGAACACAAAGGGATATTAATACATAAACATTACGTTCCCCATTTTCCGCCTAGTTTTCGAGCCAGTGGTTGTGGGTCGAGTGGTGGAACTCGTGTCGCGGTATTATTAAAATCTATTAAAAATTTTGATTTTCCACAGAAACAAAAGGAAATAAAATACGAATAGGTATTAAAGCTTAAATAAAAATAGGTACTTAAGGCCTTCTAAGGATTCTTTTGTCCTGGCGGTATTGTCTTCTCTATTTACTAACAGATACATTTTTTTCTATTTAGTGCATTGGTGCTCATTATAGTTAAGCGATATGAAAGATTACAAGTGAAAAATTGCGCACATACATTTAAAAAATAGCAAGAAAATTGAACCCGCATTCCTTTGGACGTCCAACAGTTTTAAGTAACTGAGCTGTATACTCTATGGCTAAACGTATCTTCAATGTTAGAGCGTACAATGTCAATGTTTATATTTAAAATAGGCGTTTCCTTGATCTGGTTTAGCGAAGTTCGGCGTCATTTTCCAGTAGCAACACGCAATGGAAGATTAAAGTTTTTCGATATAAGAAAATTGAAAATGATTTATTACAAGACGCTTATACCGAATATTTAAAAAGTTCTGAGAGAAAAATAACATAAAATGAATTATTTTCAATACACAATATCTCGAAAATTGAGATGAGTGATGAACGGAGTGCCTTTATACTAGCTCTGCCTGCCTTGCTATAAGTGAGATACAACGTGACCTTAAAATATAGAATATTCATAAAAATGCCCTTTACATTTAAGTAAAATTTATTTAACAAGTACGTAGCCTGTAATTTTCATGATATTTTCAAAAATAGAACAACACAATAAGTAAGAAAAATAGTAATGAAGCTCGAGGAAATGATATACACTATTTTCATTTCTTTGATGTGGTAACGAGGAAGAATCGTGGCGTTGGATCACCAACTAATGCGCAATGCCTCAGAATTCGGTGAAAATACTTATGTTATTACTGTAAAGTTTTAACTAAATTCGTTCAGTAGTTTTTGCGTTCAAGTGAATAAATAAAAAATCTTTCATATTTATAACATTAGAAATATAATTAAGATATGACTGCAAAATATAAATAGGTATAGGTAGCTACGCGAACCTATATGTTTGCAAAGTGCCCATAGAAAAGATAAGATACGCAGTGCTAACAGTACCTTTATTTTAAAATCGTAAAAGCTGTTTGTTGTACAGATTGCTAGCCTTGTCATTAACTTCTGGTTATCTATTTATAGCTGTAATTAGTTCTTAATTGGTGATTTTCTTTGCTTTATGTCTTTCAGACGAGATTTTGTTTGATTTAAGTATAATAAATTAGGTGTAATTTTTAAATTACTATATTTATCTTATATATTAAGCCGTCAGTTGTAATGTACTGTACAAAGAGTAGCAAAGCCTCATCAATTACCACCAACGGATTGGATTTGTTAATATATGGAATGATAAAAAATATGAGTGATTTATCACAAAATTTTCTCTATTTACCACAGAATAAAAAGCAAGTCATGCGTAAATAGATAAAGTAAGCCAAAGGGCTCTTCTCGGTTACGAGCAGAGTCTCTAGGTCACAGATCGATAGTGCTGTACTTCCGCCCTAGTCAGTGTCTGCATATACAGTGCTTCTGGCGCCGCGCGAATTTTATAATGTAATTATTACTTTCTAAACAGAATGAACACAGTCCTACGGAACCGTGATAGCCTAAACTTATAATTGTTTGTTAATTTTTTTTATTAATAATAATTTTTAAGACACTTCCTGTCTAATTAAGATACTACCGTTGCTACTTTCCGTGAAATTCTGAAGAATTTGACTCTTTGCCTTGTAACCAGAACGAGGAAAGTAAAAATTTTAAATATTTAATTTCCTCTATTGCGAATTGAACGTACAACTGCAGAGGCAACCTAGTATAAGACACTATGTCCCCTACTTCTCGCCCCACTTTTAAGACAAGTCAGCGTATGTTACAAGAGAATGAAATTGAAAATAATTAATTTCCCCGAGTGAGAACAGAACCTACACTCGTAGAATTTGCAGTCAGACGTTAGAACGTCTGTTTGGACATTTTTTAATTAATGACGACAAGAAAATAAGCAACCAAGAACATTACTTGGTGTGTATGGTATGGTTCTTTAAATCTGGCGTTCCGAGAACATTACTTAAGTGCCAGATAAAATCTTCTATGTAGAGTTGTATGGAAAATGACAGGCTATTGTTTCTAAGCGTCCGTCAAAACGCCAATAGTGTTCAAAGTTTCTGACAGTTTTCTAACTGTATAGAGTGTTGTATTTCACTATGTTCATACTATACCGGTGACTTTGTTTGCGATAATATTTAAAAGATGTAAAGATGTAAAACAAAAATAGCGTTTTTCCTATACCCGTAGGAATTACGAAAAATCCTCCTTGGGTTGTCTCCTATACTGCCTAACTTTCATAACTGTTAAATTTCTGTTTTCCAAGTCCAGTAGTTTCGTATGTGGGATTATTTCAGTCACTCAGTTATAAAATAATTTTATTTAAGTAGTTTTGTACTATGTAGAGGAAGGAGAGGGAACAAAAATAAATTTGTAGCATTAGTTGTGTCTGGACTCTACCTCTATGAGGAGTTCGAGCATCAATTTGTCTAAAGCAATAAAATAAAAAAATAAGGATATATTATAATTACAAGCATTCTTTATAAATTAGAACTACAGCTTCAAGCTATCTTCAGCAAAGCAGGCAAAAGAAACGTAGTGCTCAGACACTCCGTTTACTTTCTACTTTTCCCGCTATATGCGGGATACAACGTGAAGTTAAAACAATATATAAATTATATACTCAAAAGTTCCTTTATTGCACCACTCAACTCAACAAAATTTAAGCTAAAGCAATAACAGTAATGGCTCTAATGGAAATCTGAGCATTTGACGGTTACTGGGTCACGGATCGATACGGATGCCCTCTTTTGGAGAACAAAATAGTACGTTTGAGAAAACTCTTCAGTGTAATATCATTTTGGCACATTCAACGAATGGCTATTTCAAATGTTGTAAAATATTTATGCTATTAGATAGTTTTATTTTTTACTATTATACCTTCTGAGCCAGGAGTCCGGTAGGATTGACATTTCTAATGTAGGTTGATTTGGATTTTCGAATTTGTTTATTAGCTTTGCGATAGCACGTTTGCTCGCGTGGTTTTCAGTTTATATGATTTTCTTTAAAAATATCTTAAATTACAGATCTTAACTATCTGTAATTTTATCAGAATAAAAGCCCTGCTTCATGCAAGATACAGCGTAGAGCTAAAACACTAAGGGGGATTCAGACTTTAGTGCTAATCATGGTTGTTCTTTTTATATGAGAACAACAACGAGAAAATTCATATTATCGTCCTTAAGTTACCCTGTTGATATGCCTTACAGTCCAAATAGTCTTACAGTAGATATATTTTTGTCTAATTGAATGAATTATCTAAGTTATATAGCCAGCACAATTTCATTAATGCTTTACCTTAGGCGGGTGTGGCCTAAATTAGAGGGCCGATAAGCATAGAGGGATTACGGGAAGATTACGAAACGGAACCCGATTGCTGTTTAATTAATATAGCTTTACTTTGGTCTCTGAGAAGACGGTTTCTTTAACGAAAAATCTTAATTATGCGTAATTTTATCAAAGTAGAGTCCCTGGGCTTAAGTACTTTGCGGCAAGCCTTACAAATTTCACAATAATCTTAAGAGATCGATAAAGTAACGGCGGCGTCTTTTGAATGTAGAAGTGATATACTAAATTCTCACTTTGACTTTAACCTAGAGAGTATTTAAGAACACGCAATATCATAATTAAGGGAAAAAATATATAAAAACACATACACACATACTATAAAATTGCAAGATTTTAAATTTCAATATTTAAGAAAAAAACATGTAGGATGGAGAAAAAATTGAAAAAACAAATAGATTTTAACAATTTTCTTTTCTGTTTGTATTTACTCGCATATAGCACACGATGTGTACACATATACACGGAATTAGACGGATTTGGATGAAACTTTTTTTAAGTGAAGCTTTTAGTCCTGGTTTAAATTGATTTTGAAGACTGCCACATCTGATGTAGCATCATTAAGTCCAAATAGGCAGCGTGTCGTGTGGCTGTAATTGTGAATCCGAACACCAAAAATTTATATTTCATTTTAATTGATATAATAAATAAATAGAATTGACACATCGATAGAAATGTCTATAAAAAAAACTATTAGGTAGTTAAGTACCGATAAAGTAGTGTAATTTTGAACGCTGTATCAGTAATTGTATTCAAAGTGTAACAAATTTTTGTCTTTCATTAGAAACGGCGTAGATAATGATATTTGGCCTCGACAGTAATTGGAAAGTTAGGTATGCTTGTATTAAAGATATATTCGCATTGTCGTAAAACAAAAGCAGATCTGTGGTACGTGTATCAAATAACGAGCTTAGCAAAACGTACGAAAAATACTATTTCATCATGGTGCATAAATTAAATAGCTTGAAAGTTCTAAAACACAGTTGGACAAAAAAAGTATCTATCCCAGTGTTAAATCACTCCGTTTTCCGAACTCCGTACACCTCGAAAACGATAATAACTTTAAATATGTGTACATACTCGTATGTACATGTCCCAAATCATCGAATATACAATAATCGCTATACAATTTGCTTCTTTTTTATTATGCTTAAATTTAATATAAGTTCTTTTTTATTAGCCAAAGTTTTTAGCTTCCCACATGGCCGCGGTTAGCAAAGAGAACCTGAAAAGCTAGCGTTAGGACACTCCGGTCTTCATTAAGATACTTCCGTTCCCGAATTCTAGCGGCATTGCGTGTTGAGTGGCGGAACTCAACGCTGCGCTATGATACCTCGTTGCCAGAACAAGGAAATAAAAATAAAATACAATAACATACAATATAATAAAAATAACATACAATATAAAAATAAAAATAACAGTGTCAACGACCAATGTTTCTAATAAATATTTATGTTTGAATTTTTTTTTAACTTTAATTTATATCCCTCTTATAGCAGGGTAGGCAGAGGGAACCTAAAATTAAGACACTCAGTTCCCTACTATTCTTTTAACATTTACTGTTGAGTGGGGAAAACCAGCACTGTACTTTGTTTTATCGAAGCAATAATGTAGACGAAAATAATTTATTTTTTAGGGGGGACATCGCACCCAGTCATCGCGTTTACAGTCCACGCTTTGCCACTATCTCTGATCTCGTGAATATCTATATAAATAGTAACAAAAGGGATTTTACCTTTCATATTACAAATAATTACACATATTTAAAAAATATTTACTGTGATTTAAAACGTAGATAATAAATAAGTATATATTATGTTGTTGTAAACATTGAAATTGTATGAAGTATTTAATTTCGTATTAAAATATATATTAGTGGAGAATATGACAACTAAACATTAATATTTTATTAATATAAGGAAAAAATAATTTAAATTTGTTTCAGTCAAATAGATAAAAACTGTTACCGTACATAAAATATCCTTTTATGGAAAAAATACTACGTTATGAAAAAATAATGAGATGTGGAAAAATAATAAAATGATGAAAAATCTAATTTCAATGCATTTACATATTTCAAACTCCGATTATGTAACTTAGGTGTTAGAAGGCCAGCGTTGCCAGATTTTATCTCGGTGAAAAGCGGGATTTCTGGACATATTAAGTAAAATAATAAGGTTCTTCCGCTAAAAGGGGGATAATTAAAATTAATAATGAGGATTCTTTGCGGATTGAGGATTAGTCTGTCCCGCCAAAGTCGGGATGTCTGGCAACGCTACTTATGTCATACAAAACTCTAAGTGACTTACATCCGACCATAAGAAGTTTTTACTGAAAACCTTGTTCGATCCCCACCCGAGCAGATAAAATATTTATTTAACTTTATATTTCCATTTCTTCGCTTTGGTGTCGAGGCAAAGCGCAGCAAAGAGTTCCGTCACTCAATACGGAATGCCTCCAGAATTCGGCGGAAAGTGGGGAACGGAGTGTCTTAACACTAAGTTCCTCTGCCTACCCTGCTGTGTGCGGAATATAACGTGAAGCTGTATAAAAAAAATATTTTAATTTTATCAATATATTATTCATATTGGTATTAGTTTGTTGAATTGATGTTATATATTAAATGCCACTTTGTATCAATGAACAGTTTAAACTCTGAACACTTATCGGTTTCATTGAAAATGTTACATCAGACAACGCACTATGTGGCTGTTGTACGAGAATGTTTCTTTAGATTGAATAATTATATGTCGTCTTTATATCAATTAAGTCAATGATCTAGAATCTAGATTATTCTAAAACAAATATATATAACAAATTTAAAAAAATACAAAAATATACGTTTTTGTCAAACCAATTTTAATCTTCTGTATTTAAATGATGTTGGGAAAACTATTATTGTTGTAGTTAAAACAACTGTTGAGAATTCAAATTATAAAATATATCTACTAATAGCAGAGTTCGGAGCAATGCGTGAACCCCGGGCCAATGTCAATGGTACACGAAGGAAAAACTTATTTCTATATTATGAAATACACTGTAAAAATTTTCAAAATTGAACCTGCGTCTTTTCGGTAACAGACGTATTGGTTCGACCGCCACACCCTAACTTAAATAGACTTCACTTTGCTAACACGTAATGAAATATTAGGGAGATCACTTACTGTTCTTAAAAAAATTACATCAAGCAAAAAACCATCTTATATATATATATCTTCTTTTTTTCAAACAATGGTAAAATACTTTATGTTATATATTTTTCATATTATATTATAAAATAATAAACAATTTAGCACGTGCACAATTCTCCACGTGATGAGCACTAGATGAAAGAACTTCCGACCTTCCTCATCCCCTTGTACCCCCTCCCGCCCCCCTTCGCCGCGCACAATCAATAGTATACCTTCAGAATCGAACTTCCAATGCACCAAAATTTCTTCTTATAATGGATGTTTATTAATAAATAAAAAAATTTGATACTTTATGAATGGAATAAACGTCAATTTATAATAATAGAGCTTAAAAATTATTTTTTAAAATATTGAAGTATAATTGATAATGTATAAGAATTTAATGGTGTATTCATATGATATATTTGTGATTAAATTATGTTATTTTTAAATGTAACAAGTGATATAAATATATAAAATAATGTGATACAGACGAAAATTACGAAAATTTTTAAGCACCACTAAAAAATGTATGACATAAATTACAGTAATAAATAAAAATAATATTAAACCTACTTTTAAATCACGTTTTAAGCACTGGCCATTCACAATAATATTTTTTACTCGAGTTTTCATTCAAAAATCGAAAATGGAACGCAATCGTTCGCGTCAGGCGCTACACTGACTGCTGTGCCGTGAGACGTAGAGAAGTAACACATTTATTAATATTGCATCGATAGTTATATAGGCGAATATTTTTTTAATTTACTTTGTTAACTTTACATATGTAGGAGAACTATAGGGGAAGAAATCACGTAGTATTAAATCACTTCATTAAACAATTGATGCTTTTTTATATAGTCACATTAGGTAATTTGTCACTTTTCTCTCAATTTAATGTACGTAATACGCAACAAATAAACATTTTTTTTTTATTTAAATTTATACGTATTATAACAATTTTGTTATATTACATCGTAACAAAGTAACGATTCTTGTGATCTACTATAAACACTAGAACCCAACTATGACATTTAGCATTTAATAATTAAAATATTCTTCGAATAAGCGAAAAAAGAATATTATTACAGTTCGTCACAAAAATTTATGTAAACGTCGTAAAAATTTACGCTTGAAATTGATATATTAAGACCAATATTTATTTTAAAATGATCAATTATAGTTGTTTAGGTTACCTGTTTCATATTAAGATAAGACTGCGATATGTGTGTAGGTCATGTGATATCTTTTTTAATATACATTTTTTACTTTTACATTACTTCTTTAATTGTGGTATTCTTGTATTGCTAATAATATGCGATATTTGTAAAAAAAGTGTGTACTTAGGTCGATCAAAAAGGTAATGAAAACTGAAAAAACCTGCAACATTGTAAGCTCACATACAAAAAAAATATTCAGAATCAACGTTATTCCACTTAAAGTTACAATTGGTATCATCACTTGCTTGCTTGCAGCACTTTCCTCGTTAACGTAAAAGGTTAATGTTAAGTATTTTTATGCCTCTTACTTTGCTCCACTAAGTTTAGAAGAGATGGACCTGAAAAAAACAGAAAATTACTGTCATCAAAGAATAATACGTATCAATTACAGAATATAACTATGGAAGGGATGAAAACTTATGCGCATCACTAGTACTGACGTCACATTTGATTCAGCCAGGGCTGGGCATGCGCGTGAAACCCTTCGCTAGTTTCTCCCCTTCGGACATATTCGCGTGCCGTCGGCAATTTTCGTACAGTACAGTCGCACATTTTGCTCTAAAATCTAGCAAAAAAACTTAAATTTACTAAATTATCTTACATTTATATATAAATAATTTAGCTTTAAGTTCATTTGTAATAAATATTGTTAGAAATTGCTATAGAACTTCGTATAAACGAAATTGGAGGGATGCATCGGAAAATCAATAATGGTGGTTAGGTAACTAGATTGTCTTTTTGTTCTGTAACGAGATGACTCTTTTTCTTTGTTTACTGTATCCGAGTAGGTATACGTACATACATAAATACGTACATACGTAATTAAATGTATAATGAAAAAAAACATAACAAGCAATGCAGTATTTATGAAAAACATTATTTAAATTTAAAGAATGGCTATAATTTACAATGGCAATAAGATTAGAAATAAATCATGCTCTCTTATTATTATTTTTTTAGTTTTACACTTGTTTCATTTTTAAATGTTAAACGTGTTACAAACAATGATATAAAACAATAAAAAAACTTATACAAATGAAAAGTAGACCAACGGTAGAGCCATGAATCACACAACATGGAAATATTAATCTCGCACAGCCGAAACAGACACATGACGGACATTTTACAGGCGATTTGAAATTCATAAATCTAAGGTCAGGGTAGAGACAAACTTTAAAAGTATTTGAATTAAAATAAAGTCTGCAGGTGCGATCGTCACTTGTGGTAAGTTTTATATATATTAATGCTGCAGTGTCAGTGACTCATTCTGATTAGAATAGATTGAACCAGCCAAAATGTCGTGTCATGTATGTAAAGTACAAAACGAAACGAAACAGGAAATCTGGGTCCCCAGTTTTAAGACACATCTTCATATTAAAACACTTCCGTTCCCCCACTTATCGCCAATTTCAGAAGACATTGCGTGTTGAGCGGTGAAATTCAACACCAAAAAAACAAATGAGAAAAAAGGTAGTCTATGTTCATCCCCAGACCCTTTTTATATTATACATCGCAGACAAACAGAGTTACATTCGAATTTATAACATTAGTATGGATTATCTATGTTGTTATATAAATTTAGCTTTGTATAATAGAGTAATATACAAATGTCTATAAATAAATATATTACGTAACAAAACATACAGACCACGTGTTTCTGAAGTAAAGTCCAGTCAATATATTTTCATACACGTGTAATACTTTTCTTTCCAAATAGCAGAAGAGGAAACCTAGTTTTGTAAGACACTTCGTTCCTCACTTTTCGCCAAAATATCGAGGCAATGTGAGATAAGAGGCCGAAATCAACCTTGCATTTGGAACGGAGAAATTAAAATTAATCAATTATTATCATTCCTTCGAGTGGCGATGTAACCCACAACTGCATGGCACAATCCTTATGCAGGACGCCCTGGAGATATAACACTTATCTGTTGTTCTCCGGAGGAGTCGTATTAAAATAAAGTCCAGTATATTTCAGTATATATCTATACTATCTATACTAATATAATAAAGCGGAAGAGTTTGTTTGTTTGAACGCTAAGATCTCTGGATCTGCTGGTCCGATTTACTATGTTTTTGTTTTGTATGAAAGCTGCATTCTTCAGAAGTGCTATAGGCTATATAACATTGCATTACACATATAAGACTAATAAATAAAAATACTTTCTTATTTGACATGCAATTTATTCTTCCATGTTAATAACAACCGTCGTTGCTAAGCAACGGTTTGCAAAGTTTGTTTGTTGTTTTAAGAAAACGTCACCCAAAATGAACTTATATTTTGATATTCATCCTTATTAAAATAATATAATAGTCACTTTTAGCATTGCACCTAGATTGAAATTATAGTTTACTGTATAACATTCTAATAAATAATTAAGGAGATGTCACTGATTCGGAATGACCTAGCCTTCGGCGGCATAGTATGACCGACGCGAACGGGCAGATGACTTTGACGGTTTTATAAATTTTCGAACTATTGTTAATTTTTACGTAATTATTTGCTCTTTATAATTTATTTAAACTACACTTTGGTTCTCTTCTTATTTTATTTGATATTGCTCGCAAAAACTATCGTATTTAAGATAGAAAATGTTTAGTTATTTCATAGAGTCGATATCTACGAGTATGTACGCAGGCACGGAAAACTTTAGGTACTTTTTGAAATATTTAGAATATCCTTTAGTTACTTTCACTTCTTTTGTTGGTTCATTTCAATAACTCAGATATTTTTTCTAATAATATGACTCTTTTTATTATTCTTTTTTATTATTTAGGCTTATATTTTCTTACTAATTCTATTGAAAACTGAAAATTTCATAAATATATTTAATAAATATTCGTATAGTTCGAGCAGGCGTAGCCGCGTGAGGGTCCACTAGTATATATATGTGTGTGTGTGTGTGTGTGTGTGTGTGTGTGTGTGTATGTACATATATATTAATTTATCATATGATTCACACGCCCCATGCAAAAACAAAAGTAGGTAATTAGTCACATTGGATAACGATTAATCAATTAATTTAATAACAAACAACTAAAAGATGGTATCGCAAAGTTCAAGAGTTAAATTGGCGGTGTTCATTATAAGTAAGTGTGAGTAATAGTTTCAATAATATTATGATAATGTATTAAGGTAAACTTTATTAACAATGTATCGAATACGTGGATTAGAATTTCGAATTCGATATTCAGGCTGTCGTAGACGGAAAGCGCATAACACCTCATAACTATCCATTCTATTCTTCTATTTTTGCAGTTATCGAGGAAGGTAATAGTACTCTATATTAAATGGCGTTAATTTTTTCAACAACTCTCGGGCACTAAAAACGTATTATCTATGCATACACAATTTCCAGACATTTTTATTTGACGACGCTCAAGAAGTCACAGGAAAAACTTAATGTAATTTTTAATATGAAGCGACTCTTATCACAATTGAAATTTAATTAACTTCAAATCTGTAAATAAAAATTAAAATTAGAAATGGCTTACACCATAAAAGGTGTAGGCGGTCAGCTTCATACAAACTAAATTACATTGAAAGGTTTTCTCAATGCATTCTGGCCTTCACCGGCGCGGAGGCGCGCTGCTATTTTTAGAATCCGTTTCAAAACTCCCTCTGTATACGATTTAATCTATTAAAGGGGTGAGAAAGGACCATTGTTCAAACGTGAACTTTCTAGAAAATTTATTTTAATTTTTTTCTGTGTGTACGTAATCTAGATTTGTTAAGTAGAGTATCAAAAAGATATATTAGATTGTTTACAGGTGAATGAGATTTATAGATTTATAGGCTTTATAACTTGATATGACAAAAAATAAAAATAGAAAATAGTACCTATTAACAATATTATTTAAAGGTAGAAAGGAGGTCGGACAGTGGAGCGTCAGTGGGTATTTTATGGTACTTGTATCCTTAAAAGAATTAAGTTTTTTGAGCTACGGAACTGTAATAAACCGCATCCTCAATAAACTGCGTGTAATTATCTATGTGACTTTCCCCCTCTGCAACATCTTTGAAAACACCTTTGTGCTCCTGTAGACTGAAATTGTTTGTGACATTAGGTTCCGTCATTCAGCGCGTCTATATAGATGCTAAATACGCAAATACTGCTTGAAAATATACTCACTAATTAAACTTAAAGTCGACAAAAAAAATAATACTCGCAAAATCTTTGCCAAATATTGCGAGGTAAACGTGATGAAAAACAATTAGATACTAAGAACAAATTTATGAAGTGAGGCCGTAAACGTCCCATAACAATACTCGTTATATCGCCACTGAGTTATTCGCCATAAGCTACGAAATTTATGCGACCTTCGCCTTGCCTTGGCTTAAAGCCAGAATAAAAAATCGATAATGTAAATACTCGTACACGAGATTTCATAGAAACACCATAAAACTGTCTGACTACAGATAAAATTACTTTTTTGTTATTTTAAAATGGACGCGCCATGGTCAATAGCGTGATATTTTAATTAGCAAATAATTTGGGGGAGTCACAATCGTTTGACTGTAACGCGACGGTTGTGGATTCGATTCCCACTAGGGGTAATGCGTTGTTATTTATTAATATTTTATTTTTTTGAAACCAAAGTACCAAGGCAAAAGCGCGGCGTTGAGCTCAGATGCTCAACACGGGTGGCTCGAATAAGTCGGCGGCAAGTGGGTAACGGAGTGTCGTTACACTAGGTTTCCTCTGCCTACCTTGCTATATATATATATATATATATATATATTGTATATAAATTATTTTAGTAGGTATGTGCTCTTTGCCTACCTCCTGCAAGTTGTAATAACAGCGGGTGGTTAAATGGAAGTGGTATGGCAAGAATCATGAAGTCCTCGCAAATATAGCTGCGGACGGTAACTGTGTTATAAATAAAACAAATAATAATGACCTCCTTTCTCTTTATTTATCACCATTGAAATACTTCAATTACTTACACAAAAATACTGGAGCAACTTATAGTATATTATCAATACAAATCTACAATTTATAGAGCCCCATCTAATATTCCTGTTAATAAATAATACATTTTAAGTAGGTAATAGGTATATTTTACCACAGTGGAAACCTTATATTTTGAATAAATACAGAAGTTGACTGGCAAATTATTGATAGTTGATTCTTTTTTTTTAGCGTCACGCACAAAAATGGGTAGTCAGGGGGAACCTGGGAACCTAGTGCTAAGACTCTCCGTTTACTTTCCACCGAATTCTTACGGCAATGCGTGTTGAGTAGCGCCATTCAACGCTACGCTTTGCCTGGTTACCAGAGCGACCAGAAAATATGAAGTAATTCGTTGTCCCGAGTGGGTATCGAATCCACAAGTGTCGCCTTTACAGTCGCACGCTTGTGCCCTGCGCCACGACAACCTCGTGATTGAAGTTTACTGGATGAATATCTATAGATTAAATATAAATATTGAACCTACTGTTTTTTTGTGAACGCTAGCGAACTAGGTACTTCTAATTTGACTACTTACTTAATTAAAAATAATATACTTTTTCTATACATATGTCAAAACTATTTTGATTATATTATTAGAATATATAAAAATATATGTTTTTATACATTTTATATCAGTGACTGTAAGTTTAGTCCTTTTAAATTAAGATTTGGATTTTAAAAAAATATATATATTACAATAAAAAAATGTAATACATACAGATTACACATTTATAACAGATATTAAAAATTAAATATAATTCCAAATTATCATTAAAATAAATGTTATAAAGGTTATAATTTTACATGTTCTTATATAAATACTTTAAGTACAGTCATATTGTACGGTTATACATATACTTAGTGGGCACTTAATTTTTATATAGATAAAGTTTAATTCAATTTCATTATCTGAATATTCGCAAAAAAAATTTTTGACCTAACTTAGGTTAATAGTTTATATTCATGACGTAGATAATTGATTTCTGGAAGTAATAGATTTCTGTCTTTTAATATGTGCCCATAAGTGAATAAACCCTCTCTATATTAACATTGTATCCCTGCATACAGAAGGTTAAAAACAAAGGTCCTTCATTTTTAAAAACTCAGGATGATGCTTAGAATCTATCCAGGATATCCCAGGACACCCTCAACAGTAGGATATGTCCTAAAAAAACAAAATTGTTGGCAGCCCCAGTGATAGTGCGTATGATTTCGTCGCTAAAGGTGCAATCGTATTGTTTTTTTCAAAGCTTATTATTCTAACTGGGTGTTTGTGTAGTTTTAATATGGCATACTTAATATATTTTGTGACACTTATATATGTATATTATTTAATACGTAATATCAGTAAATAGGTTCTAAGTAAAAGAATTAATTTATATTTAAACGGAATACAAATTATATATAATAGTAAAATTTAAATACTACCGTAATAAAATATTTATTTTTCCTATTAGGCTTTAAAATGCAAATTGGCACTGGGATAATGTGGTACAAATACATACATATACTTAAAAAAACCAATGAAAATACAACAATATTTGTTTAAAATAATGTTTATTAAATTTTGAAATTATATTACAATACATTAAGTAAAGCCTCTTTTTTTAAAAAATTAAACAACTAAAAGATGCCAAAATATAACATTTTTCGGATAGTGGGAAATAAAAAAAACAATAATAATGAAAGAAAACAACATTTTTAACAAAAAGAAACAAAAATGATGGATACAATTTTTTTTTATACTATTACTATTAATAAATTTACCAAAGTTCTGTGTTCTAAGGAATTGAGAAATATCCTAACACTTTTCCATACTTCCATACTTCTAACATATCAATTTTAATTATTTTATATATATTTAGGTCTTTAACCAAAGAAAAAGAAACAGTATTAGTAAAAATATATAGATAGTAATTACTGTAGTTTTTATCCTGTTCCACTGCAATTACATAAACATAACACCTACTAATGTAGATAATTCGATGCCAGTTAAATGTAATATACGTCTCTGAGTCAATCATAAACCAACGTTTCAACTAAATCATAAATATTGTATCTCTTAAAATTTGAATTTCAATATTTTCTTCAAAAAATAACCATAATATAATTTAGGTGTGTATAAATTAAATGTTGATCTAGATGTCATTATTGTAATATAATGGATTTTTGATTTTAATCTATATTGCTTGTATTATTTTTAACTTTAATAAAGTGCCCCTTTAATTACCCGTAATATTTTTTTAAATCCAAAAATACATAAAACATCAAAATATACTTTCGTATTAAATACAATAGAAACTCGACGAACCGGACTAATTGTTGTCATTAGGCATTGGAATATCGCAGAGTTCGTACTGGGTAGTTCGCAAATTGAGAATAGATATAACTGAGGGTAGGTATTTTAAGTTTGTACTTGTATATAGCATTTAAATAAATTGCAAATAAAAAAACATAATATTTTGTTTTTATATCTGAATGACAAAAAATTTAAAAGGAATACAGGTAATCAAATTGACTTATAATATAACATTTATTTATTAAAACAATTTGTGATATGCTAACAAATGATAGATTAATTACACAATGTCTTTTCTATAAATAAGTACATACAAAATAGATAAACATTTACGGAAATAATGCCTGTAGCTTTATTATAAATCGGCTAACATTTTTTTTTTTAATTTTCAATTAAGGCTTATGGCTTCACGCTGTATCCCGCATATTTCAGGGTAAGCAGAGACAACCTAATGTCTGCCTGCCTAAATGTGTGTTGATTGGCGGATTCGAACGCGTTACTGTTTTAATGAGACCGGAGAGGTAAAAATTTATTTCCGTCGAGTATACATCAAGGTACCTACAACCAATGCACTTAATCTTTATCAGTCATACGCTATTCAATACTAAATCTCAATCTCTCAAATTTTTATACACACAAACAAATAAATATTAAGATATTTTTTTAAATCTATGACCTAAGGATCATACTGTATATAATTAGATATAGTTATTTATTATGGTTTAGATGGAAAACAAAAATATTTTTATATACAATATTAGGATTTATTTTTTAAAGTAACAATACTCATAAAAATAAATAATAAACATATGCAGCAGTAAATATTAATTATATAAAAGCGAATACAGCAATATACATTTTTTTTTCTAGTGAACAGCTGTATCTAATAAGGTTTTGTGGAAACAATAGTTCTTGTAATTTTTTTATAATTTAAAAATTACTTAACTGTTTGTTTCCTATAAAAATAAAATAAATATTTTTTTTATTACCCAACACTACATAAGTAGGTTTTAATGTCTCGTTTATTGTCCAATAATATTTGTTCAAAATTTACAGGAATTATTATGAAAATATTTACAAAATGTTAATCTAAACGGAAATTACTTTATTTGCTTTTATATGATTACTATATTTATTTTTCAGCTTCACGCTATATAATACTGCACACAGCAGGGTAGGCAGAAGGAAACCTTGGATTAAGACAATCCGTTCCCCACTCTCCGCTGTATTCTGGACGCGTTGCGTATTGAGTGGCGGAACTCAACACTTTACCTCGACACCAGCGCGAAGAAATGGAAATATAAATTTAAATAAATATTTCATTTCCTCGAGTAGGGATCGAACCAACAATTATTCGATTTTACAGTCACACTCTGAGCCCCTGCAATACGACTGGCCACAATTACTATTTCTTTTTAAATACAACGAAAGATAATCAAATATTATCGTACTTATACAGTACAAGTTAAAAAGAAGTACTAAACAGAGTAATGGATACGTATTTACGTGTAAAAATTTAAATTTGGCAACAATTTCCTTCTTATTTAAGAATCTTATATCTAAAAAGTCCTTTTGTTTTAGCTGTTTTCTTTTTATTATTGACCAGTTTTCAATCCACATGACAGTATTTGTACTAACACATCACAACGCTTAAAATCTTGATAAATTTGTTTTTTTTTTAAATTATTTTATTAAAATTTTATCATCACTTAGGCATAAATAATAAACTCACTGAGTATCGACTCGTTATTTCGAACGAAAAACAAATATATCGTTTGATATGGCGATTTTTTATTAACACTTAAACCACAGACCACAGATAAAATTTGTAATGCCACAGACGTTTGTCACTTTGACGGTTACTTTTTTAATATAGTCCGGCTGTATAAATATAAGTTTTTGCATAGCACTGACACATTACTTTTCTTTTTATTTATCTATTTCTCACCTTTTAGAGCTTGGTCTAATATAGCTTTGGATGCTATTTCAACGGTGACGGTTTTACTGATGGTTGACAATTGACTTTGATCGGCGTTAAGCTCCAAGGGCTCTGTGATTATTTTGAGAGAGGATACTTTGGCACGTTGATATGCAGTCACTGTGTGCATACCGAGAAACCTGAATGTGGAAAAATATATAATATTAGAAAAACAGTATGGATTTAAATAATAACAGCATGGAATTGAAGATAAATAAATTAGTGTATACAAAAGGTTGAACGCTCACAGGTGTGTAAACCTTGCACTAACATGTGCGAAAAATTCAAAGCTAATATCAACATTACACCAGAGCTTAAGCATTTATCAAGTGCATCAAATTATTTATTATAATACTATTATTTTAGTTGCAGTTGTTTTTCATTACAAATTATGAAGTTTCTGTAATCGTCCTTCGCCCCTGAATCACATTTTTTTCACTCAGTGTAGAGGGGCCTCATTTCTTATATCCTTTAACACTAATATGAAGAGGATCACAGGGAACCGGATACTCATTCACGAGTCCCGGTTTGAACTAGGGTTGATGGACCAATAAAGGGGACCAAAGGGAGAGGACCGGACACTCACGAATGTGTATGGTTTGAATTAGGGTTTATCTGAGTTGTATACCGTATAACGACATAGCACACAAGCAGCGCGGCGCCGGCGGCGAGCACACGCGGCACGGGCGACGGGAACAGCTGTGCCAGCGCCCACGCCGCGCCCGCCGCCGCGCACGCGCACGCCACGCCCAGCACCGTGCGTACCCAGTGCGCCAGCGTGAACCCGCGCTCCCACTCCACTCTGGGAACACGTGGAACATATTATAAATTATTATTAATCCAGTATTAAAACGTATCCAAATAACATTACGAGCACTTTATTCGAGAAGTTATTCAGTTAAGACTACTAACACTTAAAAAAAAATAACACATCAAATAACAATCTTAAGTAATATTGATTTTAAAAGCTATAAAATAGTAAATACTACTTCTAATAAAAGAAAATCACTTGCCTATTAGTCTCTTGAACGATATATGGAGTATTGCACACTTTGCATTTTAAGCCATCTGGAGTAGACGCGCTCTGAAAAATTAAAGAAGATAAATATAATTATTGTTTACAATATTATATTGACAGCACCATAGTGCAATCAGAAAACAAGATTCCAGATGCAATTATGACAATTAAATAGAAATTTGGCTGTTCGTGCACAGGGGCACAAAGTGTGACTGTAAATGCCACAGATTGTGGGTTCGATTCCCACTTCCACAGGGAATGAAATTAAACATTTTCATTTCTTCGCTCTGGTCTAGCTAGAGGCAACCGCGGCGTTAAGTTCAGCCACCTAGTACCCAATGCCTCCTGAATTCGGCTTAAAATAGGAACCGGAGTGTCTTAACCCTAGGCTATTTAATAAATTTATTTTTAATGACAGTTTAGTTTTATCTACATACCTCAACAAGCCACCTCCTCAAACAATCATGATGTACAGCGGCAACATCGCCAGTACACCTACACGGCTTGATGAGGGGCTCAGGCCGCGTGTTGTCGTAGCATATCCAGCAATCGAGATTGGAACCCACACTGCCCACGAGAGAATCTGTTTCCACATTCTGAAAAATTATGTATTTACTAAAAAGGCTGGTTTAAGAAATATTTTGTTCAAAGAAGATTTGTTTGTAGCTCCTTAACCGTTTCTAGTTAGAAGACAAAGTGACTATACGTTATAGTATGTGAGCAAGTCATATACGATTACCTACATCAGATGAGAGGAGTTGGTTTTATCACTTTTTAATTTAAAAAAATGGTTAATTTTGTTAGTACAATAAATATTTCGAAACACATACCATAAAACATATAAAAATATATCTTCCTTCATGAAGATTATTTAAAATATTTAATAAATGAAGAACAAATTCTAGGACACTTACCACCCTCACATCGGAATCCTCAATAGCTTTTAAAGGTTTTGAATAAAAAAACTTCGCGATAAATATTTTCCATAGGGACCACTGAAGTTCCTTGTAGAGCTCCAGGAAAAATCGCACTTTTCTTGGCCAAGATAGATGGACCAAAACCCCCATGATCTGAGAAGACATATTCGCTTACTTCGCTGATGGGCCAAGATTAGCTAGACTTAGCCAGTGGACCAAGACATGCCAACATATTTTATACGGCCAAGGTTTGGCAAGATGAGGACAATACTAGTAAGCATAAGTTTTCAGAATTGGAAGCATGAAAGCTGAAGACAAGCGATCCTCATGATGATACATTACGGCACATAGTATAAATAGCACGTTTTACATAACGTGTTGGAATGGTACATATAACATAATAATATAAAAAAAATAAACAGCAGTCGTATATTGTTTTAGTGGATATAAATAAATTTGGCCTGTACCCTTTTGCACTCTGGCTGGCACAAATACTATATCAACTGACACCAATGTAAACCATAATAAACTTTGTTGAATAAATAAGTTGTTTAGGTAAAAAACTGCAAAAAAAAAACAAATATTTACTTAAAAACCTCCTACGAAAAATAAAAAAATATTAAAATATGAGCAATTTCTATGAGAACTTTCACCCTTACACACCAAATATCGAGTGTAATATCGCTAGTAGATTTGTCAACATTCGATAAGAATGCTTGTTAGTTAAGTTGTTAGTTAAACGAAACAATTAAACTATTGTTAATGCGTCCTACTAGCTGAAGTGAGAGTTGCACGTACGGTAATTAAAAATTATTATTCACACTAATTAACTAATTTATTCTTTTCTTAATTTTTTCTTAACATTGATCCCATCGTAGCGTAGTTAAGAAACGCAAAGATTATTCGTATAGCTTTTTTTTGTCTCTGTTCATGTTCCGTATGTACTCTGCCGTGAGCCAGTACTTGTTCCTTACCTTATAATCAGCAGGTCTCTTCGACAGTAGATCAGCTAGCCGCGCGTCGTCCAGCTGCCGCGCGAGCAGCCGCCGCGGGTTGAGCAGCCACAGCCGCTCCGGCGCCATGCAGTTCCACAGCACGCAGGGGAACCATAGCGCGACGCCGATCTCCGCGAGTCGGAACAGCAGGTCGTGCCAGTTGCGAGATACTACTGGCACTCTGAGTGAATGTACAAGTTTTTGAGTTTGATTTGGGTTTTGAGTTTTGTTTTTAACATGGTATAAAGGAGATAATTTAACAATAGCTAACTAAATAGACTTAATGCTAAAATTTTGTATTATAGTATTGTTTCTCGGCTTTGCGTATTTTTTAAATATTAAATGTCAACGTCAAAAAATGGATCTATAAATACCAATAGTTATTCAGTTTCCTCTTTTTACATCCATACCAAGAACGCACATCTAATATTAATTTTCAAGATATATCCCGCAAATAGCAGCAAAGGCATGTATAACTTAGAAAATGCACTCATTACGTAGGTAATGAGTGCATTATCGTCGCAAATTATCTCAAATTTTAAGTTTTAATTTATAAATTTTATAATGCAAAGTATAGTAGTATTTATTTAGCCTTTTCCATTACTATAATCTATACATATAATAATACTGTAACTGATCGCTTTCTGTACACGATAGATATAAGGAAAATATATAAAATTTTGCCTGTTTATCTGTATGTTTGTGCACTCTAATCTCAGAAACGTTTCAGCCGATATAAATGTTGTTTGCAAAATCTCGCCTTTATAATCAATTATTTTTTATAATACAAAGACCTGATAGCAATATCAGATATAAAAAATCAACTATAAAACACCACTTACTTTGTCTTCCAAAATTCACTTAACGTCTCAGAAGCCAGGAACCCAGCGATGAGTATCAGCATCAACGCCTGGCTGACCAGACCCAAGCGAGATTGGTGCAACTGCGAGTGGTTTACAGAGCGAGGATCTACCGTGCCATTGCAGTCGGCTAAATCTGTTTGGATACCCTAAAAACAAAGTTAAATATATAAAATTCTTCTGATACTAGCTGACGAATGTCAATTTAAAATTGACGAAAACATTTGTTTGACATGTTTCAGAAGATTTACCGATTTATTATCGTTTCTCCTGTCTAGTAAAATTTCTGTCGACCCTGTTAATGAGTACAAAATTCGTACTCCCTGAAATAAGTGGGTAGTGGAAATAACTACCCATAGATACGCATACCCACTGATACCCATAGTAGAGATATAAGAACTCAAAGAATTAGGGCTAAATGTGGTAGATGCGTTAAAATAATTATAAAAAAGATATTTATATAATACAGCACATAGGCATTTAAGTTGCGAGTGCATGTGCACTTATATAACAAATAATAACTTCCTTCTATAAAACAATCAAGTGCACTCAGCACTAACACACCACAAAGCTTACAAAGCAAAACAATAATATAATTATAGGTTTATTAAACAATTGCCGTGACAACACCATTTTGAACTAAAGTGATATTTTAAACCATTATACCCTTGCAATCATCCTCGTTTAGAGCAAATTAAAATAGATTTTTTATCTTTTACTTTAATAATAGTGTTAAAGGCATAGATATTAAATATTATGTAATATTTTATTATATTTTCTTAATTTAACCAACTTCGTAAAGGAAGTTTTCTGATTGATTGTATGTATATTATGATTTTTTTTTGGAATTGGGCCTATTCTGCAAATGGTTTTCTTTTTTCATTTTCAGGACAACTTTTTGTTAATAAGTTTTTTCGGCACGGACCACCCTGCCGCCGTTACTCCTACGCCCATGCACGTAATGTAAAAAATTGAAAAAAAAATACAGAATAGAGTACCTACATATGTGTAATTTTAATAGAACTTTTTCAAGCATATTGAATAGTCAATTAAACAAATTGCAAAAGCCCGGAAATAAAACTCGACCATTCCTCTTTTCAAATATAGAAACTAGTTCAAATAAAAATATTTAAAAAAAATTAATCTAAATTATTTACCTGCTTGGTGACCAAAGTGTCTTGCACATCGTCACCCTCGGCGGCGGTGGAAGGACCGGGCCTTGGAGATATTATCGTACATACTTTCGTCTCTTTCAGGAATTCACCACGAAGCTATAACAAATGTGAATAGTTAGGTACCTAATTAACATTTTTAATAGAGTGTATATGAATTATTTACGTTGGACCAAATGGTAATAATTAATAGTAGCGGGTTCGATTCCATTCTTTTCGTGGAAAACACAAGGCAAACGAGCGTGCAGGTGACTTGATAGTGAGTGATTACCGCCGCCCGTTACCATGTGCAGCACCAGAGGAGTTACAAGACCCTTTACACAAGACATTATGGAATACAACGACGCACCTTGTCTTGAGATAGCGAGGAAATGAAGATAATTTAATTCAGTGACTAAAGTAGAGCACCATAATGGCCTCATATTGGAATAAAAACATGTTACTTTCGTTATCTATATAAAAAACGGCGTTTTCTTTAATTACTAAGAAATTGTATTGTATGCATATAATTACTCTTGCTTCCCAAAGTACGATAGATACGCATAAAAGATAAATAAAATTATATATACGCAGTTTACAATGGCTTTTTCCAAACTTACCCCATGTTGTTAATTAAATTCCCGTCTAGATACTACAATAAACCATTACCAACTGATAATAAATGTTGTATTGTCATACATTATAGTAAACACAGTATCAATTTGGCACAGTAAAAGTAACCTAAATATAAAACCAATAAGACTCAAAATGTCATGATTCTTGTACATAAATAAGGACCACACATTATTCGCGGACAATGATCGATTATCGTGGCCTTAAGAAGGCCACAGATGGCACAATTGGTACAGTACTCTAATTGTTGCCATATATAGCCTAGGTTTAGTGTTATTATGTGGTCGTGTGACCTTATGCTTTATTGAAATGGATATATAACAAAATGTTTTGTTGAGCGTATATACGTATGTATGCACATTTAATTTGGGACCTACGTTAAGGTATGCCCTACAGACTAATACGTCAAAAATTGTCTGCTAGTTTATACTATAAAATTTTTAAAATTATAATTCGTTCGATCAGAATTGTTGGTGGCAACTGCACATAACCGGTGGTCGGAAATAACTTAGTGGTATTTTTCCTTATATATTATACATATGTGTTACATAGCAAATCAAAAATAAAAAAATCTCTTGAATCCTCTAGCCGCCCCTTTTAAGGCAAACAGCCTTCTTTAGTAAGCTATTAGATTTACGAGCAAAAAACTTTACTAAAGTAGTTGTATTGATAAACAAAGTACAATAGTTACCTTGAAATACACTTCAACACCATATATGAGGAAGAATATAACCACTATGAATAGCAGCACCGCGTAGCAGCCGTTGAAGATGTGCTGATAAAAGCTCTGCAACAAAGCAATACAAACATGAAATAAAAAAATATCTAGGTCTTTAATTATTGAAGATTTGAAATGAAAAGAAAGTTTATATTATTTTAAATATTAAAATACATGTTTTTCAGTTAAAATATTGTTAGGAGTGCGGAGACGAGTTCCGCAACTCGACAAGTCAACGGAGTGTCGAGTAGGTATCACTAGATTCTTTCTACCCTTCTTTCTTTCTTTCTTTCTTCTACCTACCCTGATAAATGCGGAATATGGAATTCTTGTGTTGGTGTATTCAAAACTTTTTCCTTGTGATTCAAAGTTTTTTACCTGGTAAATTATATAATTTCACCTATATAGAAAAGCCCCTCTTTGTTTTGGTAAATATGATTCACATACATATACAATCATACCTTACCACGTATGTGACATTAACATAAATATTTTGTATGGGTGAATGTACAATATTAGTCATAATTTCTTTGTTATTGCAATGCACACGATGGTTTCGATCACCTGGCAAGACCGCAGGAGTCTGTAGTGCTTATGTATGTACCAGACGAAGTTAGTGCTACTTCAAATGTCTCTTTATTTATTGCCAAGAACGAAAATCTGCTCTTAAAATGATAGGATAATAAAAATTTGATCTATTGTCTTCAGCTAACTGAATATCGAATCTCACCGTAGAGTGGCTGTTTCTAATAGTGCACAAAAAGTATTTTCACCAAAGGTGTAAGACCTTGCTCGTTTGCTTTTGTTCGTCGATTTAAAGAAATCAATTTTGTAGATCGCTTTTTTTTCGACATGGTTATTTCAGACACGGCGTGTCATGTTGCATTTTACCTAAACATTGCAGAAAACAATGTAGGATAAACTTAAATAGAAGATAATATTGTAATTTAAATATATTCTACTAGTAGTATGCAAGTACAAAGGATAATGGATCACTGCCAACTGGGGTTAAGGACGTTACACAATTATACAATTGACAACGCCCACACATAATCTGGCCATAAGGTCAAATTACCATAGTATAGTAGGTGGTACCTCTCCTGTTTGATTACAGTGGCTTTTCGGTTTGTTGGGAGAGGTGTGTAATGTTTCATCACCAATCTTCCTAATTCCTTTTTCAACACGCTGCATCACACACATAGCAGGGTAGGCAAAGGGAATTTGGAGACCCAGTGTTAAGACAGTCCGCTCTCATTAAGACGCGAAGATTCTCACTCACAGTCGTTTTTTTGAGCGGGAATCGAAAACAACATGTCGCATTACAGTCACTCTTGAATTATAGGTTTTTTTATATGAATAACTTTATTGTAGTAAAAAAAATATTGATATCTAGTACTTATATATGGCTATACAAAAAACGAAGATGCATAATGCATTAAGAGCTTCCAAGAAAAAAATGGCAAAGAGACGGCACAGGATCTGACCGCCGATATCTTTGAACAAACCAGTTTACAAGGTGGCGTATAACGTAGCGTAGCGTCACGCCCGTCTATTATAAATGGATCATCGTAACTTTGCAATGCCAAATACTTATACTATGCTGAAAAAAAATTGTATATTATATTCTTTATTGCACTTCAAAAAATTTATAAGTAATACAAAATTAAAAGGTTAGTAAACAATGGTACACCTAAAATAAAAATAATAAATATATTGTATACCTACGATGAAATATTTGGTCTTCATCACTTTAGTTCCATTAAATATATTTTTTTATTTTATTTCAAGATATGATAATTAGATTAAATAAAATTAATCTAGCATTAAGAAAAAAATTACACTCTCTTCATTTGTTGTCGTACTACAGATGAAATGAAGATACAATTCCTCAAATTTATAAAGATTTACAACTGATCGAGACTATATATGACACCGGATTTCATTTAATTAATTTCGACTATATAAAAAGTGATGCAAAAATCGTTTACCCTATTTTTAACAGAAGTATCAGCAACATTAGTGGTCAACACCTCGGCCGCCAGCAGAGAGTAACTGATGACGTTGAAGGTGACGAACGCGAGGAATGACTTCGAGATGAACCGCGGCCTCTCCCACCGTATGTCGCGGAGATGGAACACCTGAGGACATTAGAAAAAGAAATGTATTACAACTTGGAAATAAAATTAGTTTTATTTGTACTGCTATAACTTATCCTTGTTAATTTATTTATTGTGTCCTAATTCTAATTGTTTAGAGTTTAATTAAAATTAACCTTCAAGAACCAGAGATAGTAAGAATAATTAATATCATTGTCAACATAATTGGGTAGAAAGTGGAAAACTATGTGTCTTAACACTAGGTTTCTTCTCCCTACATAGCAATGTAGGAAAAATATATTTTTTAAAGTATGTGTAATATCGCAAAAGATTGTTATATATAAGATTACATATACATTCTTACTCGCTGTAACAAACAAATATCAACTAGATTCTTTATTTAGATTTTAGATTATTATTTTCCTTAAACGCAAAAATGTTAACAACTTTAATCAAGACTGTCACATTAGTTCGTTATTAGAAAATATTTTACTTTAATTCAAATATTCGTTTTAATACTTCCTTGTGTATGTCATTTTAAATTATTCACATAGCACACATTTATTTACATAAATATTTAGATATTATTAACTTAATTGAGAGAAAAAGTACCTATATATTATATCTTTGGATATTTTGTATGTTCAATCAATTTCCTCGATTTGTATGCAGCAGTGGACGAAGTGTTAGAGTGTGAGAAATAATCATAAAAAAAACGACTCTTACACGAGTAGAAATTATCTAAACTTTAAGAATTACATTTTCCTAATACATAAAAACGTTTTGAGTGAGTGATATTTTTTGAAAGCTGTAAGAATAGGAAATAGAAAATATATATATATATATATATATATATATAGTGTACGACGATATGTCATAATCATAGCCCTTTACAATTTTTTTTATCATTCTAATGAGCAAGGCCACTGGAGCGGGCGAAGCGAACAAGGGCGCAGAATTCTCTATATTACAAAACAAATAAACATTTCTCCTAGTGGGATTCGATTCCACAAGCATCACATTAATAAACTTATCAAATACAAAATTACGTTAATTAAATACAGTACAAAAACGAAATACGCATATAAATTACATATAAATAATACATAAATGGAGATACAATTAATTGATTAATGTCAACGAGTTCTGTACTGGGCCAGTACAAGTGTACTCACTTAGCACGCGAATAGCTTAACACCGCATTTATATTGATTACGAATGCTAAAAAGAATGATGAATAGTCATTGTATATTATTATTAGTACATTTTTATAAATGCAATTACGTTACATTAATTCTTGACATATTTAGCCTTTATTTTTAATTTTATTGATATAGACTATTTTCTTTTTATTATACTTTTTGTCAATTGTAAAATTATGCAATATAAATCAATTTAATGTAATTTACCCCTATGTAATTAATTTCATGGTATTTTCACCTTGAATGTAAAACGTAAACATAGCTATAGCAGTTTGGAAAAGTTATCATGTAATTAATTAAAAAATATAATTAAAATCTCTTACGCAACCAGCTGGATCTAATTAGCATCAACCACAGAACGTGTATACGTTAATATGTTAAAATCCGAGAAGAAAAGCTTTTTATACCAAAAACCGAGTTTAATCTGTATATTAGGAAAAGCTAAAATTATTAATAAAACAACAGTATCAGGCGTAGCCTAGTTTCATAAGATATTTGATAAGCATCACTATATATTTGTCAAATATGAAGCATAGTGTAAGCTCTCACTGCTCGAATACGTAGTACCTCCTGTAAGCGAGATCTAAATAATTAAAAACAACACATAATAATATTTACCTGATATGTATAAATAAAATTGTCATCTAATGTAATGAATCGAAAAGTCTAAACACGCCTTATATGAAATAATAATTGTTATAAACAACATGTTTGTTTACATTAGAACTTTTCTGAATTAGGATACACTTACGAAATATGAAGGTTCATGAAATATTCAAAGGCTCATAAATATTTTATACTCGGGTTCACGCTTCTTCCTACATAGTAAAATCCAGTGTAAAGCACTCTGTTCCTCCTCATTCCAAGGCGAAAATACGAGACATTGTCTATCATACTTTGTCTTCTTAGAAATGTATATTTAACTATTAAAATATCTGAAAACAATTATTGCCAGATAAAATCGCCGCTACATTGTTTATGATGGTTTCTATACAAAGGCTACACTTAGTTTTATTTAAAGTTAAAAGAAAAGGGAAACTTGCAAGTACATACTAGATATACCGTATTCTACTTACATTTTTAAAAACATCAACTAACACAAATAACAACTTACATGTTACTTGTATTTAAAAAAATGTAAAGGATTCAAAAACACCTTAGAAACGCGATACAACTCTTGAGCGCTAAATCACTGTAGTCAAATAAAACTAACACTACAGTAAATAAAACTGCAAATAAAAATATTCTATTATAAATTCTATTATTACAATATTTTCACATTCAATATTTTTTTTAGGTAAGTTTATTACCGATTCTAAAATATTCTCAAATAGTTTTCTCTTGCAAAATCATAATTATACGCAATTACCTTTGGGCAGCGGAAATTTATATGCGGATAAAAATCTCCCTATACAGATGCTAATAATATAAATAAGTTGTAACGAACGTGTAAGAATATCGACGTAGCTTATTGAGAACGTATGGCTTAACGGTCAGAGCGCGGTCAGTGTACGGTTACCAAAAGGTGCGGGTTCAAATCCCTCTACGTTCAAATTTTTATACGTTTTCTAAACAAGTACATCTACTATATATTAAATGGAAGTTCAACATTATACAAATTCAGTAAACTTTCGATAAAAAATACTTATAGCGAAACAAAAAGAAAATACGAACCAGCAATTCTTGAGATTAGCACGTTCAATCTAAGAAAAACTTCTTATAATATTAGTAAAGAAAGGTGGGCACTGGGCAGTGCCCGTAATCAACCGGGTGAAGTCAGGTTACGTTATAGATAGTATTTTGGTAGCGACAAGGCTTTTACCACGGCCGAGCACAGCTGGACTTACATCCGATTTAGAGAAATAAATCTTTGTTTTGGATATTTCTATATACATATTAATCGAGGCCGCCATTAATTTAATGTAGAATTTAATTTATATGCATTAAAAATGTACGGCGCATATAATTTATTGCCTTATCATTATGTTCGCTTGTCTAAAAAAATAATAAACAAATAAATTTAAATGTTTATAAAATAGTTTTAACGCAATATTTATGTATATAAATTCCTACGACAACGGGAAAAACGGGATTTTACCATTCGGCTTAAATTCCATGCAAACACTCTGCGGACAATTAGAACTAAATTCTTCTTTTTCAGTGAAACTATCTCGTTTTCGTTGTGGTACCTTTTAAGAAAAGAGCATACCTATTATGCAGTTTTCCCCGACTTTACAATAATCTTACTATTATTTTTCTTCGAAGAAATAGGAGTATAAAATATTTCCGTAGTAACAACAAGTTATAAAATTCAAATAAAATCTTCCGTTGTAGACGTATCTAATCTTTGCATATGTAAACAATTTATTATTTTTTTAGCTTTCTCTCCAGTATAGTAGGGTGCCTACCCTATCAAAAACTTGCTTAAAACAAAGCTTAAAATTAGGCAGAAAAACTAGGCAGACATCCCTCTGCCTAGTTTTAAGATACTTCGTTCTCCATTTTCTCCGATTTTCGAGACGTTGTGTGTTGAATAGCGTAACTCAGCACCGCGCTTTGTCATCAAAGAGGAGAAATGCAAATAAATAAACGATAATATAAAAAAAAGAAGTATTAAAAGAAATATGATACGTGTACTTTAAGTATATAATTTTTGTTTTTTTTTTTATGGAAAAAGGACAAGGCAAACGAGCGTACGGGTCACCTGGCGGTGATCACCGCCGCCCACGACCCCGTGCAGCACCAGAGGTGCTACAGGTGCGTTGCCGGCCTTTGAGGTGGAGATAGACGCGCTTCTTGAAGGCACCCATATCGTACCGACCTGGAAACACTGACGCGGGTAGGCCATTCCACAGTTCGGTGGCGCGTGGAAGGAAATTTCTACGAAACCGCACAGTAGTGGAGTGCCACTATAATTTTTGTATATGGAATATCTAAATAATAGGTAATTCATAGCAAATGTATCATCATTATCAGAGGAGTTCAATGAGTCACGGTCAATTGCTTATCACGGTTGAGCTATTTTCATACAAATTGCAAAAACTTCTAAAAATAATTAGTTTTAATAATTTAAATAAATAAACAACTAACAGTATGTCAACAATATATATGTACCTAATGCATTTTTGTCGAAATTTTATGCAGATAATTAAATTTCTGTAAACATTATTTATCCGTGTCTAAATTACTATAATATCGAACCTTGAACATTCGTTCAAATCGCATATTACCCATATAAACGTTAATAAGAGCTAGGATATTAGTTGGCATTGATTAAATGAAACCGATGATTATCTTCAACATTAGGGCAATCGAGAATTAACATGTTAGCCTAGCTTGTAAATTAATTATTATTATTTTTTTAATAGCTTCAAGTTTTTTCCCACATATAGTAGTTAGATGCTGCGGACTCCGTTTTCCGCCCTATATGTGTTAGGTGACGGAATTCAACACCGCGCTTTACCTGCATTCCGGACACTGCGTTCTTAACTTTCTTCCCAAAGAAATCAACATTTTTTTAAATCACATCAACTATTACGAAACCATTATTATTTCTATAGTTAGAGTTTACAAGGTCTAACCGAAATCACACACGGAAGGTTTTTTATAGTGGACATGAATTTACTTATCTTATATGCATATTATATTTGATATTTTTTTAATAAAAAAATAAAAATTAACATAAAAACTAGTGCATGATATCTTAATTACTTCAAAGTAACGAAAATTAGAAATAAAAAGATTACCTATTAAATTTATATTCTAACTTACAATTTACAATCCGCCATTTTGGTTATAGGTGGTGCCAACTTGTGTATTTTTATTTTTATTATTATTATTTTTTTTAGTTTTTGTTCGATGTATTGAGTTATCTATTAATAAATGCTACTTTTGTCTCACTCAATATGCTCAAATAGGTGTTACATGTACAAATACTACGTGGCCTTCGAGTACCTACCATTTTATAAGCAACAGAAATTCCTTAATACAATTATAATAAACCAAAATGTCATCTTTGTATACTTACATTAACTTAAGTATTTTTTGTTATTTTTACATATACAGAAAACGTTGAGTGTCCTTTTTGATGTCGGTTAGAAATAAAAGTTATTGTATTACAATTTATTAGCTAACAAATGACGCAGAAATCGAAGGATAGACATAAAGAATATAATTGTCGAATAAGGAATCTCCTTTTTCATAATATTAAAACTTTTTAAGTTTAAGCTTTATCCCGCTTTATCGGGAATAGGAAGCGAGAACCTAGTCTAGACACTCTGCTCTCCGTCTTCCACTTGTATTCGGTACACTGCGCTTTTAATGGCGGAACTCAACACCGCATTCATAATGATTAATTAAAAAAATACTCCTTCGAGTTGGAATCTAACCCATAACTACCTCGTTTGCAGTAAGATACCATTGCAGTTCCATTGTGCCACGATCGCCTCAATATTAAAATTTATTTTTTGAAATATTTATATAAGCTGATAAAAACGCTTCAGTTCTAGGAAATAGAGACGGCAAGGTAAATATATAGCAACACTATTACAAATTACTCTTCGCTATACCGTTTCACCACGAAATCTTGAGAACACAAAAAAATAAGAAACCGTTGGCATCGTACAGAAATGTATTATAATAAGTTTTTATTTAGAAACCGTTCTAGTACACTGGACGTGATGATTTTGGATTTAAATTTTATTTTCGTCATTTTGATGATGTAAGTGGTGATTATCCTATGATTGATCTTTCAGGAAATTTCTTCGATCCCTATTCGTTTCTGCATCCATGCGACCAGGGATAGTTGACATAAACTAAGACTGAATTCTTGTAAATGATGTATGTATGAATACCGCACCGTTCTTTTTTATAAGGCGGTCAGTTAAGATAAGTTCTGTTTAGTATTAAGTTCTGATTCTTAACATTCAAAAATTCCCAATACTGACAATATTCTCTACTGACACAGCAAAATTCGACCAAAAAAGATGTAGAACATGACTGATGTATGACATTTCTTGACCTGAAATACCAATCTAATAAACCAATTTCTATCTATTTTTGCAAATACTCTAAGATACACTAACTAGAGAGTAAAAGTATCGCAAATTACTTTCTTCTTCAAATATTAACCAGTTTTGGATATTTTGCTTCATAAAAATTCAGTATTAGTTTTAATTCACATATACTTTCATGTTTTTTAAAATATTCACAAAAGGAACCTAGCGCTACATTCTACTACATTTTCACTTTCCAGCCATTTTTAGAAACATCACCAAACAAACCTAGCCAAACCAGAAAATAAATAGTTTACATTTTATTTTCTGGTTTGTTACAACATTCCGCCCACAACTGACGTTAGTAATTGAAACATTACGTGAGTAGAAAAACTAAGCCCTTTAATAGTGCGAGGAAATAAAAATAATTATTTCCCTGTAGTGGTAATCGAACACACAACCATCGCACAAACAGACGTAGTCTCACTGCAGCACATACCCACGACCATATATACGAGTACTTCATATATTACATACTTAATACATTACATGTATTTATATAATATTTTTAGTTTTTTATTACCTACACGCTGTATCCCGCACATAGCGAGTAAGCAGAGGGAACCTGGAAAGCTATTTTTAAGACACCCCATTCTCCATTCTCCGCTCAACTCTGGAGGCATTGCGTGCTAAGTGGACGAAGACGAATAAAAAATTAAACATTTAATTTCCCTGAGTGCGAATCGAACCCACTACTAGGTCGCCTAGCCGCATAACAAATTAATCACAATTTGAACCGGAAAAAACTGTCTAACGTCTCCATTACGTCCAAAGAGACATGCTCGTATAGCGGCGTACCTGCTGCTGTAATTGTTACCGCCTCACATGGCCAAGTCGCATTGTCGCATCGGTATTAGCACAATGCCGGCTTAATTGCGCCTTTGTCGCTGTTTTGCGCTTTATTTATATATTTGTACATAAATATTGTCTAGGCGTAAGAACGATTCTAGAGCATAATATCTATATTCTATATGTTATAGTTATATTTTTGCTAGTTTATATTTTTTAGGTCTGCTTGAACTATATACAATTCTTGTTTGTGCATAGTAGAAAAAGAACACTTTTAAAGTGATGTTAACTACAAGAGATTGTGGCATACAATAAACCAGGAAAAGAACCGGCACACCCTATACTCTACTATAAGCTTGAAATTTATACAAAATAAACATAATAAACCTCATATAGATTAAACACCCACGACCATCGATTACAATATTACTTACATTTGTCAACAGCGCTGCTTAAGCCGCCATCAAGTCAATAAACAAATAACAGTTTAGCCATAAACATTTATAACAATAGTAAACTATTCAACAAAATATTCAATATTTTTTTTAATATTTCATCGCTTCGAAAGCAAATAGAACTCACATTCTGTAAACTGCGCCACGAGTAGCTGATATTGAGATAACAGTATCTCCATAGGGATTATTTATGCAATACTTAACTAGTGGCAGAGGTCTACCTATACTCTGCCTGTGAGTCACACGGGACTGGTTTTTAGAATACAACGACCGCACTGCTATGTTACTTCACATTCAACATTAAACCTTCATGTTATTTTACTTCATTGAAATATTTGATATATTCTCAAAGCATTAAGTGTTGAGTAGCAGAACTCAAGGCCGCGCTTCGCTTCTGCTAACTAACAGAGCGAACAAATGAAAATATCAAATATTTCATTGCCCCGAGTGCGAATCGAATACACAACTGACGCGATTACATTCGCACTCTCGTGCCGCTACGTCACAACGACCTCAAATATTGCGTTATTACCAAAATTATACATTGCGAAAAGATATTTTAGATAATTAAGCATCTATTAATTTTATCTTCATATATAAATTATAATATACTTAATGTTAACCGGTTTACTTTGAATACTATTCAATATCAAACGAACGGATATTAATCATTTATTGTATTGTTTTACTATATGTTATATATTTATGTCAAGCTAACTTTCGCCCCTGTGAACAAATAAAAAGTTGACCTGTGTCATAACAGGAGTCATGTGTCATGACACATTCTCTAAGACAGACAAACAATAATTATTATTCCATATTTGGTGATGGTGTTAACTCTATGTTTTATCTAATCGAATTTAGTAATGTAAATATCTACAATACAATCAAAAATTCTGAGTGGAAAACAAACCCACAATTATTTCATTACAGCCAAACGCTTCTTAAATGCGCCAAGATAACATCACAAGAACTATTGTTAATAGATATTTTTTAAAGTTATCCTTAGTTAAATATTTGAACAATATATAACGTATTTAAATTTGATATTTACTTAAACTCTGTTCTCGAAACTAAAACCTAATAACTATACAAGTTACCGTAATATATTTTGAAGTATTTAATGATTGTTGGCTACACGCGCTATCCGCCGCACACGTTAGGGTCGGCCGAGAGAACTAGCTAGTGTTAAGACACTCTGTTCCACGCCCTGCCTAATTTTCAAGATAGCGCGTTGAACGCTCAACGCCGCCGCTTTGTGTTGTTACCAGAGTAAGGAAATAAAAAAAAATCCCCTGAATAGGAACCCACAACCGTCGCGTTTACCGTCAAACACTAGCGTGTAGGCGCGGCGGCCCCTATGGTCGCCGCGACAGCCTCTATAAATATTTAATTTGAACAATTATTTAAACTGTACAATTCACATATGACAAATTATAACATTTAACGCATCAAGGTTAGGTAGACAAAATGACAATATTTAAAATCAAAATATTTTGATAATAACGTTAAATGACACTGTATAAAAGATAAGTCGACATATTATTCACATAACTAGTACTGTTATTACTAAAAATAACTGAAAAAAAAAAACCTTACTTTTTTTACGTGGAATTTCTTGCGTAGTTTGTTAATATTAATATATAAAATTGATTTTTATTTCATTATCCAAATTTATGACTATAGATAGCCGCTATCTATACGCCAGGATTCTAGAATCTATTTTAATATGATTTTTATAACAAATTATAGCTCATTAAAATTTCTCATTTCTCTCTTTTTCTCTCAAAGGATTCATTAAGGATTCTTTAGACCTCGGGGATACCTACAAATGCTTAGCAGTAGGTGCAGGAAAAGCTGAAAATGAAAGGTTTCATTGAACATTATTACATGTATATCTTTCATTTTTAAACTAAAAACCACACTAAAATGTATTCATAACTATATACTCCGCATTCATTACTAATAATGGTTTTAGAGCCATTATTTTTTTTTAATCTCAAGTTTAATTAAGAGGAGCAATGGACCACGACCGACCTGAAATTACGATGTATTCATAATGGTTTTTTTCAATACGTTTCTTACTAAACAATTTAAACATGTTGTTTAAATTAAAGAAAAAACAACATAAGAAATACAAAATATAACTAGTAAAAATATAATTTCCATTAAAAAGTAAAGCTATATTAATAAAAATAAAATAACAAAAAAAACTTACATTCACCCGTGTCTAATTAACAAAGAACTCTTCACCGAAATCCATATTTAATAACAAAAAAATCATTAAAACACTACTTCGGCTTAATTTAATTATTATATCATTTTTTTATTTGAAATTATAAAAAAAAGGTAAAATTATCCGTAATTCTATCCAGACAAACAGGTTCCAAGAGACGCGCGCGCAATGTTTAAACGCTCGTTCAGCTATGCCTAAATGTGCGAAATGTTGGCACTTGGCTCCTAGGTGTACAGAGAATAAGTAAATTCATACATTCAAGAATAACCAATACATATGTAATGAATATTTTTTAATTTTTACCTTTTTTCTTGATTTTGTAAAAAAAAATTGGAAGAATATATTGACTCAACATTCAGTTTTTTCTTTTTATGTGACAGGGTAGGCAGCGTTAAGACACTCCGTTTCCCAACTTCCGCCAAATATTTCGAACCATAGCGTGTTGAGTGGCGGAACTTAACGGCGAAGAAATGTAAATATAAATTTAAATAAACATATCATTTCTTCAAGACAGGATCGAACCCGCAACCGTCAGGTAAGAACTTTGTGGTGTAGGGGCCACGACATTTTTAACTTATTATTTTACAAACAAAACGTAATTTCGTATTATAACATTTTAATTTCCTGGCAAAACAGAGTTCTCACGTTAGTATACTTAATAGTATTATTATTATTTACTTAATAGTATTAGTATTATTTTATTAATATAAAAAAAATTTCAAAAGGTTAAAGGGTATTTCTATGGAAAGGTTGTGTTGTCACGCACACATACTATGTATCAAAAAAATTAAGTAATTTGTAATTTAACACAAACTTATCATTTTAATGATATCAATTCATGGACTGTATAATCTAAAATTACACGACATAATTGAAAATTTGAAATAGATATGCTATTAAATCTCTTAAGAGACCACAGGATGCGCAAAAAAGTGGAGAAACCCAACACCGCGCTTTTTCTTCCAGGGCAGGGAAATTTTGCCCTACATTTATTTATGCTGCATAAAGTTATGATATGATGAGCCGGAAGTATATGATAAGCTGCATATTCCGGGTTGTTACTTAACCATTTCATATCTCGTACCACTTCATACATAATGCACAAGGAAACTTTTATTAAGGTAATTAATCTTTCTAAATGCCATTTTATAAAGTATCTTGTTCTATTAATTAAAAAAGCATATTCACGCTTGAGAGTAGGCAAAGGGTAGGAACCTTATGCTAAGATATTACGCCAGGATATTACGTTCGAGTCGTTGTTCGAGACATTGCGTATCGGGTGGCGGAACTCAACGCCGCGCTTTGTATATAAACGCGAGAAAATTTAATAAAAATCAAATTAACTCAAAACATCTCGATTAAATTATCAAACTCTATACTTATAGGAAATTTGATAAAATGTTATTTTAAAACACAACAATTCAAATTCATTGCCTTACTAACACTGTTTATAAATACATACTTATACAAAACTCTAGTACTTATTGAAACATAGATTTTTAATAAAAATATAAAAACCTGGTGACAGACGTACAGACAGACAGAAAGTTGAAGAAAAAATTTTGATCCAAAATGTGCAAAAAGAAGTTAAATATAATACGTTCAGTTTAGTTCAGTTCAGTTCTTTATTTGTGGCGCCTAACATGTAATAGCCGCCACATGTAGAGATCTATCAATGTAGACGAAAAGTCCTACCTATCAACGTCAAAGGTTTAATGTTTATAAATTTACCGAATTTATTCCTCGGGCGTATTTCGCAAGAACACTATTTGCGGGGAAATAGAAGTATATTTTTATTTTACCTTTACCTACTTAAATATGATAGACATGGTTCATAAGACATTGAGCGTATTACCGAATAGGTCGCGGATATGCGGGACTTCACCTGTGATAACGTTTTGTCTATACTCTCATGTCAATATATAATATTAATATTTTTTTAGCTCTAACGTTTTATCCTGTAAATAGCAAGTAGACAAAAAAACTTAGTGCTAAAATACTTCGTTATTCACTCTTCAGGACTCATAGCCGCACTTTGTCTACTAGAGCGTAGAAATCAAAATAATTATTTTCGCATCTGTTCCAGTGCCTTATATATACGTACCTACATTAAAATTTTACATGAAACCTGTAAAAAAAATAAGTTAGGACTGCATTTGCAGTTTACTAATCCTTTTTTTTTTCTCTACCCTCTGTCACGTCTCGAAAGGGGCAAGGTACGCGCGTGAAATTTCAAGTTGGCCATATACCAATATCAATTTACCTTTTCGACTATATTTGCGCAATGCATATGTAAATTCTAGTATTTTATAACAATGTAAGTTAACATACGTGAGCTCGCCAGAATATATATAAATTTAAAATTCTTTTAGCATATAAAAAAATAATGACACCATGAATGGCACAAACTAAAATTACTGTATAATTGCTATATAAAATTATAAATACTGGCTTCTCGGATTTGGATGATTATTTAGTACTAATCAAATAATTGGTTGTCTGTAATGTCGGTCTAAGGACAATAACTATACGTTATGTCTTAAGTAAACATTGATGAAAATACATTTTATGATTTGAATTGAATTGAATTATTATCTCGTCGATAATGATTATCATTATTTTGTATTATACAAAAGAGACAATTAAAAACAATATGTTCGATAAATTAACATTACTAATTCATTCAAATATTTTTTACTTAAATTATGCAGATTATTTGAAACAATGAGTTATTTAATTAATTACAAGTAACATTGAACCCTTAGACCGATCGTGCTTCTCTATCGTTTAATCCGCGTTTTCCTTTGCGCACTCGACTCAGGCAGAACGTGACAATAAATCGTGCTTTTAAGCTTCACCCTTTTCCCTTATAGTAGGATAGGGAGAGGGAACCTCGTGATTAGGAAACTTCCGTTCTCACTTTCTGTCCAATTTTTAAGAAATTGTACGTTGAGTGGTAGCAGGAAATTAAATTAATTGAAATTTAATAAATCGCTCGGGTAGGGAACGAACCATCACATCTACAATCAGACACTATCACGCCGCCCACAACACGGCTGCCTATTGATGTTGTAGAAAGAATTGGGTAATAAAGTATTTTAAAGATTGTAGAGCTATCTCTCCTTCGCATTTAATATATTTTACAAAAACGTGTGCTGAATAAGACCTTTAATATATGTAAAAATAATCAATTCGTAATACTAATCGTCTATTTAGTTTTCTGTGAGAATAGAGACACTTTACGTGAAGTAAATATAGGATTTGTTGATTTTTATGGTAGTGACTTACTGTGTCTACTCAGCCAAAATAAGATAAGCTAGTATCATGCATTTGCAACTTTTATGCATACATGCATCTTTATAGCCAATTTTATTAGTCAAAAGAACTACTTTTGAAGGGTGAGCACTGCACACCACAACCAATAACTTAATACTAGCATTATTATTGATATTTTACTTATTACATTGTAAGGTGGTCATTACAGCTTGGATAATATTTTCACATTTGTTTTTAAGCTATCCAATAAAGTCAACGTATAGCTCATTTAAACAAAGTAGGTATTTGACTATAAACGTGATTGTGTATTTGCGCGTCTTCACGCTTTATCCCGCATACGTTGATAGATAGACATAGGAAACCTAGTGTCAACTCCACTATACGCTTTCCACTCAAATTTGAAACTCGGAACTCAACTCTTTCACTTGGCACACATCTCACGGTGGTATCAAGTATATAGATTTTTTCAATGCACTTAAATATGTGTATTCGTATACAAGCATTATACATCAGTACAACAGGTCTGTTGGTATGCGAATTATTATTTTATTTGCAAAAGAACCGCATCCATATTGTATTTCTTAGAAACACCACCGCAGCCCACCGGTGATGGTATTTTAAATGTCTGCTATTTTTGGTTTTATTTTTGAAGTCAAAAAATGATATGGTAACTTTGATATAATTTTAAAACACTATTACTAATATGACAGAACATATAATTTAATACGTTACGTTAGATAAATAAAGGAGGTTCCTTCATCAAGGGGAATCTTCTATATAAGTATAAAAAAACATTGGTAATGTAATTAATTGTTAAAATATCGTTTTTATAATACTTAATATGTTTCTGTGTCTTCTATCTTATAATATGTTAAATGCATAAAAGACAAAATGCTTTAGCAAAAACTAACATCGGCTCTTTTTTGGGGAAGATAAAAATCCAGTACAAACAAGATAAAAGGTATTTACTAATTTCCAGATCCAAGTCCGAGGTTTAGTAAGAGTTTGTACCTACTTAGTGTGAGCTAATAATATAGTTATAAAGGTATATTATGTTTACTAAACTAAATTATGTCATCTAAATAAAGTTACATTAAAAGTTATTTAACACCTACTTTATTCGTTTTAAATATGGGTACGTAGAAATATGAGTAAATTCATGGTACGCCAAGAGGTGATGTACCTTATAGAGAATCATAGACCATGGACACGTTTTAGTTATTTATTATGGACTATTTGCGGTAAAGACATTTCTCTGAAGATGTACTATGTACAATAGATAAATCGGCATCGGGCAAACCCAAAGCGACTTGACAAAAAACTTGAAAAACAAAGTGAAAAAAAGAAGAATAGAAAAAGAAATATTATATATTTTTAAGAAATAATATATATTTCTTTTTCAAACAGTCAATTAATCAGCTCAGGATCGAACCAACAACCAGTCGCTTTTCACAGTCACATCTTGCGCCCCTGCGACTGAAACTTTGAAATATAAGCAATACATTCTAATATAGCAATAGCGCCATCTAGCGGCCACGAAACAAACTAACTCAATAAATTTGTATTGATTCAACGCAAATTAATTCAATCGCGAAGCCATTACTTTTAAAGATAGTTCTTATAGATCATAAGAGATGGCGCTAGTTCTATGTCAAGTATAACAATATTAATGAATTCATGACGCATATGCATTACACAATACACATTTCATGACGTTATTTACGTAGTGTTATGACAGAAGTTAATTTGTGTACGGCGATTTATTTCAGTTCAGAAGATACTATAATATTAATTAACGGTACAATAACTATAATATCAATGGAGATTCATCTCGTGTATTTTCATTATGAATATTTGTAGTGTATATGGTATAGAAATGTGTAGATTATAATATTAAACAGTAAAGTATTTTAAAAATAATAATATTTATATATTTATATATATATATGTGATTAAATCGCATTTCTATTAATATTGCTCAAGTAAAAAATATAGTATTTTATTGATTAAAAACAATACATTTTTTTTCTAATTAGAACCCTACGCCGAGATATATCTACTTAAATATATGACATACATTTTCAGAATTACTCTCCTATGCGTCGCGCAGTTTGGTAAAAAAGAGTTTTGCTGCACATATGAACAAACAGATAATTAAAGCTTCTCTAAACACATTAATATACATCTTCTTTACTGTATTCTGTTCAATCCAATTTTCCTTCCTTACCTTAAAGAACGTTTTGAGTTTTTGGGCGAGACACATTCTCGCTCTCTTCGCTCTGAACGTAATTTTATCCTCAAAATACCTTCTCACACTTCTTCCTTCTACAGCAATTCATTTACTGTAACTGCGTGTAGGTTGTGGAACGCCCTTCCTTTAGTTGTCAGAAATGCCAAAACATTTCTAAACTTCAAACGTCGCTTAAAGTTACACTTTATGTCACTTTAAGATTTAGTTTTTTTTTTTTCTCTGCCATTTCACATTTTATTCTTTCAATTTAGTTCCTATCTTTATCTATGTATGTTTGTAGTAGTTATATATGTATATATCTATTTATATGTATGTATATTGATACGGCTATATTTATTTATGTATGCTTTGTATGTTTTATGTATGGTAAATATATTCTTATTTACTTATACCCTTAATTATATTTTTTGCACCCTACCCATATCTTAATTTGCTATGTCCTCTGCCTTAAGGTTGCCTGGCAGAAATTGCTATTAAGCAATAAGGCCGCCTTTTGTACATTTATATAATATTATTGTATTTTTGTGTCTTTTCTTGGGTGTACAATAAAGAATTATTATTATTATTAATATACACAAAAACACCCGCTTTTATAATTCCGCGTAGAGACAATTTAAATGCCAATTTTAATTAGGTCGCCGCGATAAATAACCAGATGTTAAACATTCTGTTTATTTGAACAAAGAAAAAACTGTTATGCGTTACACACGTTGTATAAACAAATAATATATAACCAATTACGACTTTCTTTTAATGCTTCACGCTGGCACAGGGAACCTGGGAATCTAGCTTTAAGATACTCCGTTCCCATTAAGACACTTTCGTTTTTTACTTTCCACCGAATTCTGTCAGTCACACTCCTGTGCCCCTACGCCAAGACGGCTCTCAAATTTATATACCTTTTCTAAAATATTATCCCTTCCAAAATACGTTTCTAAGTAAACTAGATGACGAGACGAGCAAAACGTTTTCTTATGGTAAACATCATGCCTCACCATAATAAACGATTAGTGAACAACAGTTTTCTCAACAATTAATCGGACTTTGAAATAACCCACAGACCTATTTTTTTTTTAAATTGCTTCAAGAATGTATATTTACGACTTCACAAACTTTATTAACACAACACTATGTTTTATGTAAACTAAGAAAATTATTTAAAAAAACTTAAAAATAGCAAATAAAAGAAGATAAACTAAGAGTAAGTCCTCTGCTTTTACCAACGCATATAGGTATTGCGTATTTAAACCTTCCTACTAATATTGGTATAACAATTCACATTAAACGCCTCAATTTACTTACTAAGTTAAATTTTAAAAAATGACTTACCTCTGCCCAGAAGCATACAATAAGGGACGATCCAGACATCAGGAGAGGATAGTACGCTGATAGCAGACTCGTCGCCCAGCTCTCTTGGAATGCTGACTGTGGACAAATAAATGACGTATAGAAAAAACTTAATTAATCAGACTAATTGTAGTCGTTAATCATATGGAAAACGAATAACTGGAAGAATTGGTGCTTATTTTTTTAAATTTAAATCTTAAACCGGTATTTAAATCGCGTATATTTAGTATTATAAATTCTGATGTTTAGAACACTTTAGTCAACAACAGTGCATAGAGACGGGTAGACTGTGCTGGTATTGGTTTATTAATTGATAATTATTCTACAAATTACCACCAGCAAAAACTTTGTGGAAACTGAACTTTTTTATTCCTATACTTATACAAACAAAAATAGCCTAACTTCTAAACGTTAATGAAAGTTAACAGATTGAAAATAACTAGTAATTTAACATAATATGCAATAGCAGGAAAATGGTTATTCTTAAATTATTTTCTTTTCTTTTTTCCACTTGGATAAGTCAAATTTCGATTTTGTGTATAACAACTCAACAAGCAATGTCTCGGATTCGGGATTTCCCTTTGTTATGCGAGAAAAAGAGTGGAAGGTGTTTAATTATAAATAGAGTTGAATATGGCTTTGAGATAAGACCATAAGGGCTTACGTGACAAAGTTCTTTTGATAACGATATAAATATGTAGTAAGAGTTATAGATTATATAAAATCTCATTAATAGTTTTAATGTAACCCGCTCACCGCTGCTATCAAAGTTACCTCGGGTACCTTATAATGTACCAATATATCATACATAATTCTCTGTTATCTCCATTCTACCTAACACAGCACTAACAAAGGTTTATTTTTAAACTATAATAACAAGTTTAAATATAATTTAAACCATCCTTACCGGTGATACAAAGTAAGCACCGCGTATGAGCGCAGCGAGGAACGCGACGAAGTACAGCATCTTTTGCGTAGTAACTTTGCAAGCCTTGAGGAACGTGGGAGCTTTGAGCCGCCTGTACTCTGTCACCACGCATATTGTTAACTGTACGGCGCACACGAACGCCACCATGAGGAATACACCACCGATACCTGCAATAGACAAATAAAAAAATAATTACAGCTCTCGCGGTACAAAGGCATGAGCGTGTGGCTTTTAATGCCACGGCTATGCGGTTCAATTTTCATTTTCTCGCTCTGGTAACAAGACAAAGTGCAACGTGCAATTCAGCTCGGAACTTGGAAAGTGGGGAAAAGGAGTATTTTAAAATTAGATTCTCACCTCACATACACTTACATAAGTCTTTAATTTATTAACTTTATTGTTCGTATATTATTGAAAGTACTTTTTATTTTCTTGGTTAATTGCCAAATTATATAATTTTATATCTAAAATTTAAAAATTCGGACCGCCATAATTAACGAACAACTTTAAAAAAATATATATTAAAAAAAGAATCAATTCAAAGGAACGAGATATAATAAGATTGTCAACAGTTTATGTAGAAGAAACGATAACGATACTGTCAATATTTCTTATTACATTGTTCTGTAATAATCCTTATCACCTAGTAAAGCATGAAGGTATATAAAGTAAGCGTTTATTGTTTACCGCCATGGTTAAATTGTAATAAAAACTCCACCGTAATATCCGTTAACACAATTAAAATGCGAGAAATGCAAGACGTGAAGTTGACTCACGCTATATAATTACTATATAACAGCAAATAAACGTACAAAAATTAATAGTATTAACTAAAATAGTTTATACTACTACTTTAGTTAACTAGAAAATTTCAAGTCCTTGAATAAAGCTTAACCATTCTAACAAGTCAATGTCACAGACGAAATTTGTACGAAAATAACAAAAAAGGAGTTCTTCTACAATTACGATACGTTTTATTTTCTTTAATGCTTCTCAGGGTCAAGGTTGTTGGAAGTCTAATGCGAGAAAACGGCAGGAATACCTAATCGTAGAGTTAATCTGTAAACGGCAGTAGTAAGAGCCAGTTATCTAGATACTTATTTATTCTCATCAACAATCCAATATAATCAAAAACTAATTACCCCTTATTTGAAGTCGGTTAGTCATGAAATATAAAAAAACGCCTCGTGCGCATAATAAATTCTACTAGATCCAAACAGGCAGTAAACATTTTAACTATAACAACATCCCATTTATGAACGTAGTACGCAGTAGTAACACGAGAACATATTTATCGTTACATTCCATTGAACTGTGCTATACAATATACATACATACACATACATACCTATAAATACACGTCTGATATATATATATATATATATATCCACAAAGAACAAACCATGTTTTCGACGGCCAATTGATAAAAGATAAAAGTTGGGTCGATTAATGTGTATGAATGACTCAACTACTTTTTTATGTATTATAAAAAGTGGGAACCATTTGTATAAACTTTTAATATAGGCTATAGGGCAGCCTGAGGGAACCTAGTGCTAAGACACTCCGTTCCCCATTTCCCGTTGAATTCTGGAGGCATTGCATGTTGAGCAAACATCACCAGTGCGAAGAACATGGAAATATTAAATACTTCATCAAATCAGCTTCATGCTGTGTGTATTTCGCACGCAGCAAGGTAGGCAGATTGGATCTAGTGTAACACTCCGTTCCCCGCTTTCTGCCGAATTCTGGATCATCTCCTCGTGGGGATCGAACCCACAACCAGTCGGTTTTACAGTCTCACTTGGTGCACCTACGCCACGACTGACCTCAATAGATAGTATAGATTTATTTATCTAAACATTTATAAGATGAGACAGGTATTACTTGTTTAAGTATCACACCTGCGTATGTATTCATAACAACCAGAGAGATAAACTACAAATTCTTTTGTCCGCGTGCTTTTAGATTTTTCAATCCTATAGCAACAACTTACAACTTGTTACCGTGAGAAAATATTAGAGCGTCAAAATTCTATTAAAACTTAATATTAGAAATTAACGTGTAAGTGATAAATTACACATTAATTTCCTTAAAACCGACTTAATTTCAAGTTTGCGCAACTGAAACCCTTATTTTAATCCCTTAGTGTTAGGTTGTATATGATTACAAATGCTCATGGCGTTGAGTCCCGCCACTCATCACGCTATACGCTATGAGCGAAGAATTCGACAGAAAATGAGCAATGAAGTGTCTTATCTCTAGGTTCCGTTAGCCCACAGGCATAGGAACAGAGGCGAACGGCGTCCCTGAATAGCCCAGAATAGTGTGGTGTGCAACCCAAAAATAAACACGAACCACACTACACCGCATCTCCCCAACCCCTGCAACCCCCAGAAAAAATCTATGGATACTCCCATGCCTCTGCCTAATCTGCTGGGTGCGGGATCCGTGAAGCTCGAAAAAAACTATAAGTAAACAGCCCTCAAACTTACACGCATGGTACGGCAGATTGGGTCCAGCGCACTCGTCGCCCGCGTACCGTATCTCGCACAGGCACGTGCCATTCATACAGTCGCCGCGGCCGTTGCAGCCGCCCGCGCAACCCGCCTCGCGCGCCACCGCCGACATCACCGCTTCCGCGTAGTACGCTAGCAACGAACGCATCTTACTAGCGGCGCACGCCGCTCCGGTGAACTGGAATATGGAAAAATAACGTTAATATGTTGATACGAATAATTAGGAATATATTTTACTTTTTGCAAAACGCGGCGTTAAGATCCGCCTTCCAATGAGCAATGTCTCAAATTCGAGAGGAAAGCGGATAACGGAGTGTCTTCACCCTAGGTCTCTTTTACCCTGCTACTGCTTACATAAACCTCAGGCAATCTATAGATATATTTATTTAAGCTCATCGGAACCGGACTTCGGATCACCGCGGAAATTCATCAATTTTCATGGCCGCCTTTCAAACGTAAACGGAAAAGACTTGAACACTACTTAATACATATAAAATATAAAACCGGTTTGAAATCTCTAGAACTATTATAATGCATGTATTAGAATGATAGCGACAATAATACATATAAAATTAAAAAAGCGGCTGCGCGTTTTTTCCTACAAGGCATACTGAGTGTGAACATTGTGTTGAACGCGGGACTGAACTCCGCCATTTGTCTTGCTAGTGCGGGAAAATGTTAATATTTTTTTACACCAATTGGTACAATTACTATAGAACGTGCTCGGAGTTATAAATTGTATGAGCCTAATCTCAAGTGGTTTACTATGTTAGTTCAGGTCCTCCTGACTCCATCATCACCTTGAACCACCATATTATTATATTATCACCTAAGCTACGTGTAACTGTAAAGTTTCATGATGATACAGTTATTACAAGTGTGTCAAATACATAATGTTTAAAATGTTGACGTTAAAAAGATTATAAAAAAAATCAGGTTCACGCGAACTTAGTGTTAAAACACTCCGTTCCCCACTATACCAAGATTCTAATTATTAATAATACTTATATATCTACTCTTAAAAAAAACAAAGTAAACCATTAATTCCATATTCATAGAAATATGAAAGAGAGGTAAAAAATCTTTTCAAAAGTAATAACGATGCAAAAGCCATCGTAGTATAATACACAGTAGTATATACTAGGTATATAGGATGGGAAATATAGGTTAAAAACATATAAGAGAGAAGGTCAAACAAACATACAAACTGTAGGTACGTACTGAGATACACATACACGTGGTCCATTCGAGCGTTTCACATAAACACAAACACGTGGAGCATTCACAAAACGTGGACTGAATAAGTGTTATGATTTATATACGAATACATTGTTTCAATAGAAAAAATCTCGCTTTTTTGCTTTGAATATATTATCATTAAAAGTTAGCGCACATGGCACAGTGTAGGCTGAGGGAACCTAGTTAGGTTAAGACATTCCATTCCCCCGTACATTTAAATATATATATAAGTATATATTTAAATATAAATATAAATATATATTTAAATGTATATAATTAAATATATATATTTCAAGCGATTGTTATGGGAATCAAACCTACAACCATCGCTATTACAATCAGACGCTGTTCTAATGCGCCACAATGGTCTTCCATTATCAATAAAGAAATATTCTTTAAAGTTTTACGAGTCATTAGTAATGTTCCCCTCGCTGAGAAACGTGCGACAGGGACCCGTCGCATCCGTCTTAAATAAGTGCCGTAGATATTTACGCAACAATATCGGGGTCGACGCACTTGTATCTAAAATTATATCCCGATGAGTTTCTGAGGACGCTATCTTCCTACATTTCGGAATACTTGATATATTGTGTAGGAATATTGGAAACTGAAAGCAAACTGTATACGCAAATTAAAAACTAAAACTGACTACCCTACTTCCTCCTTCCTTCCTTCCTTCCTTTCTTTCTTTTGAGTGGTGGAACTCAACGCGGCGCTTTTTCTTGCTGAAGGAGAAAATTTATATAATTTAAATTAATTCTTTGCCTCAAGTTCAACTTTAAAGGTTCATATATCATATAAATGAGCACTTAGAAAAATATAAACGAGCAGTCGTTAAGCCACTTCAACTGACGAATAACCGAGATGTAAAATAACCCAAATCCCAACAATTTATATACCACCCCTATAGTAAATTACGTTTAACTTCTTTCATCTGTCTTACACGATTAGAATAAAAAAAATAATTAAGATATTTCAGCTTTGCCATGCCTTGCATCCACGCCAAGTCCACGCACATTCTACATAGGGGGAAGTTAGTGTTAAGACAAGTATTCCCCACTTTCAATTCAATTTTTGTTTTAAATTTGTATTTATTTATTTATTTTATTTAAAAATATAAGATATAAATATATAATATTAAATTATATCTAACATATCATAGAGTGACGTGAAAATTAAGCCCAGACATAGTCCTAAAATAGAATTATTAGTACCTGACTATAATTATTTGGAAATAGCTTGGGCTAATTAGAACAAAATCTATATTTACACACCCGCCGTCGCTCTGCGAAGTACCTACAGTGACACTTTTTTGGCGAATATTAATATTCGAAAAGTAGAAAATTTTATGAAATACTAAAATCAAAATGTAGGAAAAGTCTTTTCCTTTATCGAATGGACATACGACGCAAGTAGTATATAGAAGTCGATTATACGGCACGTGGTCTGCATATAAATTTAAAGCACCTTATGAGAAAAGTTGTAAAAAAGCTCTATGCTTTTAGAAAAGAATCATTAAAATTGGTTAAAATATCTTTTTTTGCCTCAGTATAAAAGCTATAATATCAATTTCTAAGCTAATTTTACTAAAATAAACACATTACATTTAGTACCATTGCAGTTGGGCAAAGGTTAGCCATTAGATTTAAAATTAAAAATGTAATAAAATAAGTTTTTACTATCTGAAGATAGCAATCTTAGCAAGTACTTACCAACTTGTTAAAAAAAGTAATATAAACACAATTTATCTTCTGAACGAAGCCACCAGACCATTATAAAGACGTAATGTATCATTATATGAGATATGTATAAGTTTTTTGTTTCGTGTTGGTTTTTGTTTTTACTGGCCAATGCTAAAATGGCCATGAGTTTTGTTCTCATCAAATATACTTTGAACTATAAACAAAAGTTAATTTGAGTAATAGCATTCAAATGTATTTTAATTTTTAAACTACACTAATTTAGACTGCCTAACTGTAAAAAGAACATTATTTCAAGGATAAAAAACAAAAAAAATAAAAATAAAGAGAGATTTTAATATGAATTTGAAAAGTTAATAATAGTTCCCATGTACCCTCTGCCCACCCTGCTATACAGGATAGTACATGAAGTATTAAAAATGTATATTCTAGGAATATTCATTTATTATTACCTTCTTCTGCTTGCCCCCGTGGTCAAGTGGAAATAACTAAGAGTATGATATACTTATATATAACTAGCGGACGCGCGCAGGTTCGCTTGCTTATTTAGGGGTAAATTTCTAATAAACCACGAAATATGTGTTCAACGAAATATTTTTAAGAGTCTAAATTTCAAATTTTATAAAAATCGGTGGCGATTTAAACATTTTTCCATACAAACTTTTAACCCTTAATTTGCACCCTTAGGGGGAGAATTGTAGAAAACGATAAAACACATATTCGATTAAATACTTTTAAAAATCTAAATTTCAAATTTTATAAAAATCGGTGCTGATTTAAATATTTTTCCATACAAACTTTTAACCCTTATTTCACCCCTTTAGGGTAAAAATTTTTCAAAATCTCTTCTTAGTGGATGTTCAGATTACGAAAGTAAACATGTGTCAAAATTTCACGTTTCTACCATTATCGGTAACGGCTGTGCGTGCGTCTTACCTCAGTCAGTGAGGACAAGTCCTTTTATATATATATATATATATATATATATATAGATTGTATATGTATGTCAAATTCTAAGTTCCTGAGGTGCCTGCCTATATGAACTAGTAGTTTCTTCGATTAGCGAGTTCAACTAAAGAAACTCTCCCGCTTTATAATATTAGTATAGAAGTATACATTCAAGACAGTTAACTTGTTTATATATATATATATATATATATATATATATATATATATATATATATAAAGCCAGCCCTTTTATCATTAGTTGGACAACAACACCGACATGTACCTACGTCAGAGTGGTTAGCCTTGGTACATCGACTTAATCCACATCAACCTGTAGGGCTTTAATAATCTAATCATCAATTGGAAAAACTACTTTGTAATACAATACTACACATTTATCTGTGATTGAAGTCGGTTAAAGTCAATTCATATTTTAAATTCCAGTAAAGCTATGAATAAAATTTGTTTCTCAGCTTCAAAGTTTGTCCTAACATAGAGTAGGGTAGAGAATAGAAATAGTAGTTATCACTAACCGTTTTTATAGCCAAGTGGAATTTATTGTTATGGGACGATTTTACGTGTGTTTGGGGCGAAATTTAACGCCGCGCTTTCTCTAACAGAAAAGGCGAACCAAAATAATTTAAATATAATCGTTCCTCGGAGTGGGTCTATAGATCTCCCTCCAAATAATAACAACTCATGATTCTCGTTGTTTACTAAGTTTCATTATCAAAGCATTTGGTTTAATTTGAGCTTTGTCTATACAAAGTAATCAACAGACCTCTATGTGATATGATAACCGCGCGTATTGATAACGAAACATTCTCTGTAGACAAATCTTATAAATTTATAACGTATGATATTAATGTAATTATTTGGTTATGTGCTAATAGGAGTCCGGTCACGAGGTCAAAAAATTCTTGGGCCGCAAGCTTCATAGCCTATATTATTTGTTTTTCATGTTTTCCATTTTTTTATATCTACTTATAGACAATAATTTTGTCTAAGGTGTTTATTGTTGTCACCAGAGCAAATAAATGAAAATAATAAATATTTCAGTCCCCCTAGTGGGAATCGAACCCAAAATCGTCGAGTATACAATCAAATCTTAATGCCTCTGCGCTGCGGCGGCCTCAAGTGTTTCTACAAATACATATTGTATACGTAGTACATAGTATAAGATATTTACATTAAAAAAATGTAAAAAGTTACCTACAACTGCGTATATCTTCTTGGACGTTCGTATAAAAAAACATATAATTTTCAACAGAGAATATTTCCGCAATTAGGTAATAAGAGCTAATGACTAAGATTTACATAAAATAATTCAAATAAAAAACGCAGTGAAATCACTTATGAAAAAAATTTAACGGTCAATTAATAACGTCACACGACAATCCCCAACGACACGTGGGATATATTATCTTAATTAGAGTTTAATCCATATCCAATCAAGATAATATGAAAATGTTCGTATGGCTGTATACGTCATCTGAATCCTTTCTTTATTTAAAGGAAACATAGCCCTTTGTCTGGTAACCAGAGCGAGGGAATGAAAATAATTAATTCCCTCTATTGGGAATCGAATCCGCTGAAAATATTTAACTAATTTTGTTGTTATATTTAATTTTTTTACATATCAAACGTTGTCATGCAATCCTAGTTACACGATGATACGAATGGTAAACATAAAGAATACACAAGATAAAACACAAAGGAATATGTTCCTAATTTATTATAAATATAATACATTGGATTATGTCGTAAAGATAAAAATATACAATCTTATTAGTATATTCTAGTTTCTACAAGCTACGAGACAAAATAATTGTCGACTAACGAAACGCTCGCGGCTTCGCCCGCCAGAAATACATAATACTTATGTGTTCTAATAACATTATCATTTTAAGAATCATATAACACATTAAACATGACAGGTTACTCTCTCTCTCTCTCTGCCTATACTGCTTTACGGCTGTTTTACTATAAAGTAATTTAAGATACACGATATCGATAAAAGTTAGGTTCACCTGACATTTAGTTAAATGCCACAGCAATATATTTTTATGTCAAAATTATAAAGAAAATACGTATTATGTTTTAAATGCAAATGCAATACGCACGCATTGCATACGTACGTATTTTTGTTATTATCACTTGATTTTAAGGTTATTTTATCAGGGGACAACCTTGATTTTTTACTCCAAAAAACACGGAAACTTTACACGGATATTTCGATTTATGGCATCACCATACTCCGTTCCTGTATCTGTCCTATTTTTCCAGAAATTACGAGTTGCGGCACTTAACGCCTCTAATGAAAAAATAATAATAATTAATTGGTTAAAATTTATATATTATAATCATAATATTTCCAAACATGTACACATACATTTATCTGTTTTACGAATCAAGACACAAAATGAAGGCCCCTTTTGTTATCTTTCAAAACAGGATTAGTATCAGTAAAATGTTTATATACGTATGACAATATTAATATTGTCAGTAACTATTGCGTAGTATTTGTTTGTGTCGCTTATATTTTCTGCGGTGCAATGACCCATTGAACTACTATACCATAAATAATAAACAGGTTACCCTTTATTGACGCAATTACGAACCAGTTGCGCCTATTTGAATGGAAAAAAATTGTGCCAGGTATATTTTTAATAAGCAAAAATCAAAGATTTGAGATGAAAGGATACTTAAAGCATGATTTTGATTTCGAATCTTAACAGAAAAAAAATAGAAGTTATACGCATATAAGCAAAGTTCGGCCCAGTACACAATAATTTTGGTAATGAATGGAGGAAAACTCAGACAGCAAGGAAGGTGGAAGACAATCCTCACCTTAGGCTCCAACTTTTAGAGATATTTGTCTGTTGAATTGGCAGTACTCAATCCAGAGTGATAAAATAAAAACATTTGACTCTCCCGAGCGGGAGTTGTACCTATAACTGTCGCATAAGAATTATCATTGCTGAAGTAAGCATTATAAATATATGGACACAGCTGTTTTATTTTATAGTTACATTCATAACAACGATAAAATAAGAACAAGGCTATTCGCACAAACATTTTGTTTGCATTAGCAGCTACAATTACTTTTGATAAGAAATGTGGACGGATGTGGTGTTATCGGACAGTAGCGAATTATAAATATAAAATGAATAGTCACTTATTTCAGCAAATTTAGATGTATAAAAAAAAAATTCTTTAATAACCATCCGTAAAAAAAATTAAGCGTGACTAATTATACATATTTATTACGGATCAAGAAATGCTTATATAGTTATATCAAAAAAAAGATTTAAAAGTTGTCAAACATAATATATTAAAATAAAACAAATAAAAAGAAAAACAAAATAAGCAGAGGATAATTTTGATGGATAGACCAAAAATATCAGAAATTGTGACCTTTTTTTTAATTTTTTGTGAAATTTTTAATTTTTTCTATGAATACGCACTCATAGAAAAAATTAAAAATTTCACACAATCTATAAAGGTGATGATCGAAGGTTCGACCTAAATTCGAGGACGATGAGGAACAAAGAGTGTTTTAGCACTTTTGCTTGGAATTAAAAAAAACAGCATGAAAATAAAAAATATATTATTTATTCTTGAAACGCCCACACCAATATATGCCATACATAAGCCATTATGATAAAATCGAGTTAAGGTACTTTAGAGTGGCTTCCTATCTATTACTTCGAATAGTTGCCAATTACATTTGGTCCAGTAACAAAATATGGCCTACTGCCTATAAATAGACTGAATCCATTAAAATACAATAGTGAGAAAAATAGATTTTTGCAGAATTAACCTGTTTAATTTTAAAGTTAATATCGTTCTTAGCTTTACGTTGTATCCCCTGTATAGCAGAATAGGCAGAACGGCACGGAACCTAAACTTCGGAAACGGAGTTAGATACTCTGTTCTCGACTTATTGATTTCGAGGCAATGTGTGTTGAATGGCGTAACTCAACGCCGGGATTCTCCTCGACACCAAAAACCTGTCGCGTTCACGCCGGTGCCTCTGCGCCATGACGGCCTCTACTCTGTTAATAATTTATTGTATAAAATAAGAACTTTAAAATTGTTTACGGTTTCGGTAACTTAAAGAGCGGATATTCAGCGTACACGTGTATGGCTATGACTAACTCTTAATAAAAAAAAACATAATGTATTGAAAATAAAGTAAAAATAACTAAATATTATCTCAACACGCCTGTAATAAATACTCGTATGTAGTAAAATAATTAATAAGTAAATTTCCAGAGATATTTAAGGAGGGACGAATTCTTTTGTATAGGTATATCGATTTTTACATACCTAATTTAATTTTATTTGATTAATTTGAATTAGTAATTTAAATCGCGATTAAAACCAATTGCTTTTTTAACGATATAAATCTCTTACAAAAAATATTGTGAGTACCTACACACGTTTCATTTCTATTATGATTATTTCATTTCTTAATTGGTGGTAATATATATTAATACCTGATAATAGCAAATAAAAATATTTTATGATACTATTAAAAATGATGAAGTTTATCGATAGTTATTTATAGTAGTAATTAGTGGCAGAAGTCAAAAGTCGTATTGCATATGTAGGTAATTAGATAAGGGAAGTACCCAATCATAAACGAAAATGAGAGAAGAGCAAGAGTTCCGCCACTCTACACGCAATGTCTTGAAAACTAGGCGGAAAGTACAAACGGAGTGTCTTAATATTACATTCTTCCTCCTGCCTACCCTGCTAGTAATGGAGAAAAAGCATCAAGCTACTCCTTTCCATTAAAGCCCTTTACTAATTTATGCGTGTATACATATATCCTCTATCACAAATGTAGCATTAGCTCTTTTAAGTCGAGGATAAGAAAAAAACGATAATATTTTTCTTATAATGTCCGTACAATATTTATTTACAAATTATAATAAATTATATTCAATTTCATTTAATAATAATGATTGCTTTTCTTTAAAAAAACTATTGGCGTCATACAAGCAAGCAGTACCTAAAGTTTCGAAACAGCAATCTATTGTATTGATTTAAAATATTCAAGGCTTGCGATATATTCAAGAAGTTAATTATATGCCACCTTTAAAATATATGCAAAATATGTAAATTTCATTTAAAATGTGATTACGGATAACGTTTTATTGAGAATATAAACAAACAGAGTGTTATTATAAGACCGCAGTAAATTTGACTGTGATCTCTATTAAATGTAGAGACAAAGTAAAAATATAATATACATATAGACTAAGCAAAATGATATTGACAAGAAAACGAACTTACTCGAACATATTTTCCAACGGCGAAAAATCAATTACTGCTAACAGAAAAATGGTACTGTTGCCAGAAAAACTTCGCCAAAATCACTGATGTATTACACTTTCCAGCATTCAAATACAAAAATCCCCTATTTTATTCACACATTGGCCTTCATACTTTTCATTAAAACGATAAAAATAACTTTTTATACAAAAAATAAAAACTTTTATATCACAACATATAAAAAGTAAATATTCCGTACAGTTGTCCACTTACACTTCACAAATAAATATTCTTTCAGACCTCAATGGTCTAGATTTCATTAAAAAATAATAATAACATCACTAGCGTGTTATATATATATTTTTTTAAATCCCTACAAAACTCAACACGCGTACATGAATATATTTAAGCGGATAAACGGATAGGATAGACCAGTCCGAGTACCGGAGCAAGACTGCGCGCCAAACGTCCACGTTATCAAAAGGAGAAAATCAAATATGTATTTATTCATGTCGTATGTTTGTCTTTGTTCTTTTATTTTTAGTGCGTTGACTTCTGACACTGGAGTAGATGATGTGTGACAAAAAATACAGCAGACGACTTTTTTAAAGTTAAAAATGGCAAAATGTTTTTCAAATGTCATCTGTTATTGTCATAGGTGAGTCTGGATTTATTTGTTGTAGTTTGAGCGTTAAGAAGCAACTTTAAATTAAATATAGAATAATTAACTTTTATTTCAGCTTCACGCTTCATCCCGCACACAGAATGGTAGGCAGAGGGAACTCAGTGTCAAGACATTCCGTTCCTCACTTTCCGCAGAATTCTGGATGGCGGAACGCCGCGCTGTACTTTTCTATATTCGGGACACAGTGTAAAAACAGATTTAAAAAATCTTAATTACAAATAATTATAAACGTTTAAATATAATATTACTTCCTTTCTCCAATCTTAACTTCCTGTATAAAATACTATCAACTGATTCATAGCATTTATTATTACCGACAATTGTGAAACATTTGGAATATATCCAAAGTATCCGAATATTGCACATATTATAAAAACGTTTAAAGGGCATTTCATGTCGAGGCCAAGATAAACGGACACAGCCACGGACAACCCTAAATCTAATAAATAATTGCATTAATTACATTAATATTATCTTACTACGCAAGTCTAACCCCTGGGCCAAAAGATTGAAATATTTTCTCTTATGTTTTGGCAGCTGAGCAGACGCTACGTCAACTTACGTAATGTCGAATAATCGAAAGTAAAAGCAATTCCCTAATGGATGGCCCAATCAGAATTCGTATAGGGTGCACTAGGAAACTATTTAATTCATTATATACGTGATGATTGAGGGTTCAATTCTCGAGAAAATGTGTAAAACTTTACAATATTTAAATTTAAAAGAAAACTAAGAAACTCTTAGAGTCAATGGAAACTATTTAAAAGTATTTTTTCCCGTAAGATTTCATATTTAACTATTTCAGCATAGATTAGCAGAGCAAAGGTGAGAATTGATTTCTTATATATTGTACTAATTAATAAAAGTATTTTATTTTTTCAGATTCATGTGATTGTCGCATTGAACGTAGTAATAGTAGTCAGAGAATAGTGTTAAGAGTGTTAAGACTTTGTTTTCTTTTACCAAAATTCAAGACACTGCCTGTCGAGTGTTGGTAGGGCTAATATTTTTTTATATGCTGGAATGGAGATCAAATACCACCCAAAACCCACAAGCAAATAGCCAAATGGGCAGAAAGTGACAAACTGAAAAGAAAAATATAGCGTATTGAGTGGCAAAAGTCTCTGTAGCCTCCTTTGGATATGAACATGCAATTTAAAATTTACAGATAGTACGTATAATGTATGTCGTCATACATTTCTTACTGACGAAAATATACGATGCACTATTAAAATATGTGAACTCTATGCAAAATTGAAGCAAACATGACAACACAATGGGATAAAAACTGCCTGCCATAAATAACATGTGATATCAATTACACTTTTAAATTTGAATATTTTTGACTTTCATAGACCTTATCGAAAAAGAAACAAAAAGAAATATACTAAATTATTCAAAGATATGGCATTTTTTGTTTAAAATAACATAACAATTAGGACATGACTAGCGAGGCGAGTAGGAAAGCATCTCACAGTAAATTTGATAGTTGTGGGTTCCATTTCCTCTCGAGGAAATAATTAGTTACATTTAAAGATCTTCGTTTCGCCTCTTTGGTAAAAAAGTGACTAGGTTTCGAAACACAACAGCTCTCAACAAACATTGTTTTAAAATTTAAGTTAAATCTGTTGCGTAATGGTTGCAAGTTCAGTAGAAAATTAATATTTAGCAAATTTCTGTTTCTATTTATTTTGTCGATCGATTTAGATTGAATTTTTTAAGCTTTTTTTCGATCATGAGGTTAATGCTGTTGGCCCTATTGGCTTTTACAGCGACAACGGTTGGGGGAGGGAAAAGGGTACTCCGTCCCTGAAGAAATGCAAGCACTATGTGGCTGCCTGTGAGGAAATCGACGCCTGGTTAAGGACCGTTACCTCCCTTAGATTATTCTAATTTGTCGCAGTCGCGGCTTCTTGTCGCGGTTGGTTTGCTTAGCATAGGTGAAATCCCAGTCCGCTCGACGGCCGCAAGCCGAGGTTCGAGTCCCGCAGTGGATGCGTGCGCTGCCGTCGACTTCCTTTCAAGCTGTCTCTTAGTGCTTGCACTTTCTTGGGGATCGAGTACCCTCTTCACTATCCAACCGATTTCATTGTAAAGCCCCATGGGGCAAACAGAGTTGACAGTAAAGAAATTAAGGATAGTAAAATTAACTATAAAATTATTAAAATTCATTCAATAATTACGTACATAAAAAATATCTTAGCGTTTGGTATGATTGTAAAATTAATTTCCGTTAATAAATCGTATATTCATATTTTTCCTATACTGTATTATCATAGCTTAGCAGATTTTATAAATCAATTGCCGATAAGCAAAATAAAGAAAATCCGATAATAAAATATAAAAAAAACGTGTTCATACACAAAAAATATTTATTTTGTAGCAGATAACATCGAAAATTACAGATGATTTTTGGGCCGATAGTGTTCCATTGGCATTTGGCATAAATCACATATTATTTCTATTCTTTAACATCTTTTTAACTACTCCTAAAAGGTTGCCTGGAAGAGATCCCTCCTTTCCTTTTCCACATTTCTAGAAACACTAGTCCGCGCAGTAGTCCGTGGTCACGACTCCACGAGTAGACTGAGGTGGCATAGATAAATCACATACGATATATAATTAAATCGTTTGGCAACCCCAAATAACTTTAGTAGTATATTTATAATATACATATGCATATTTATGCATATTAAATAAGATGAAAGTCACAATTTCACATATAGGTCGATATCCCATCGCTTAAATCTGCAGGGATCTGTTTTTTAAATTAAACTTATATTTAAAACCAAATAAGTGCAACTTTCTCCAAAAACGAGTTACGAAAATATGTAATTAAAGGTAATTGTGGCAGGGTTCTTATAGGCAACCCAAGTGTAATCTGTTCTACTAATCATGTATTATTCATTAATATAAGTTTAATTTAAAAAACAGATCCCTGCAGATTTAAGCGATGGGATCTCAGGTCAATATGTATTATAGACATTCATCTACAAGCTACGATCTACGTCGTAAATTTGTTCTAAACACTACCATGACGAACTTATATAGTACTTAAGATAATTATTTTAATTTTTTTTGCTTCACATTTTATCCTTCGTGGCGCAGCGGCACAAGGGCGTGATTGTAACGCGACGGCTGTGTTCGTTCCCCACTCGAGGAAGTGAAATATTATTTACGTTTTTATTTCCATTTCTTTGCTCTGGTGTCTAGGCAAAGCGCGGCGTTGAGTTCTGCCACTCAACACGCAATGCCTCCAGAATTCGACAGAAAGTGGGGGTAGGTTCCCTCTGCCTACCCTGCTGTGTGCGGGATACAGCGTGAAGCTGATTTGATTTTTGATTTAATTTAATTTTCACAATTTATCTCGCATATAGGCAGAGATAATCAGATGTCTAGATTGTAAGACCCTGTTGACACACTGACGGAACTTAACGCTGTAATTGATCTTCTTCCCAGAGCGGAATCTAATTCACAACCACTACATTTACCATAAAATGTTTGTGCTTGTTCATAATAAGAAAATACACTTCAGATTTATAATAAAGACATTAAAATACCCATGACAGGGTTTTATCAAACTACACTGCAGAGCGATATAGACACTTCTATCTACCGTGTGAATAAACTGATAATAAAAAAAGCAAAGGTACGCAATCCTAGTTCTTAGAACAAAAAATATAAGTAATTTCATCAGTCATACGATGCTTTACAAGAACCTAATAAACCCGAGGTAGGTACATGTAATTGGTACATGGTAATTTTACATTAAAACGTAGATTAATTAATAACAACTTCTATAATATAAGATAGATAACAATCTTAGAAACGCATTTAAATTACAAAAGAAGATAATACATACAACAATTATGGGACATTAGGTATTATTTATAAGAAATAGCAATAAATAATGCGTAATGTTCTTTTTCAATGAAACATGTAATAACCGTAGATTATATGTTTAGTATATTTATTTTATTTATTAAGTATGAAATTATATATATGACGGCGCGCTGCTATGTATTAGTCTTAATTATAATTACGCAATTATTACATTTCGATATTAATTGATTTATGTAATGGATTATATTAGAAGAATATTTAAAATGGAGCGGGTAACCCCGAATAGGGTAGTAGGTGGTAGTAGGCCACGAGGAATAGCAGATGTCATTGGTTGACAGCTATGGCGTGAGATGTTCGCCAACCAATCTATTGGCTCCTAATCTATTGTAATTTTGTTAATTTTGTGAGATTTATTGCAAAACTGTTATGTAAACGAGTAATAAGACATTGTAAAATATAAGTGTGACTTTTATTTAAATATCTCTTTTGCTACAACGCCCACAAATGAATAGTAACAGCCAAGACCGCTATGAGGCCCCTTCTGATGCTTCTACATATATAATGTTTCTTTTTATTAATCGTCGCTACAGAAAATTTTATAAAAAAAGAACGTAAAATTTAAACGGTGTAATTCATAAGAGAAATGTATGCATGACAATATAAACCTCTATAACATAATGGTACCGACAGTACTTGCATAGCAATTAACTACCTACTTGCGTCAGAGCTAAAAACTGCACTTTTCTAAGCGAAGTATTTTTACTGCAGTTTTAATATCAATGCCATTCAAGTTGAAAATATACAAATAGGTACTTTATCTGTACATTCGTCAATAATATAATACATAACTAAAATGTAGAAGATAATAAAGAAAGGACACAATTTTTTTTAATGGGTTATCTATGTATCGGACAATTACTTATTATTATCGGTTCCAGTTCTGCATAAATTCGCTTTCCAATAATTTAATAATCATAACTCAAAATAAATTTAGTTTGGCGAAAGAATATTTTTTTAAACATCACTTACAATTTTGAAATGAAAACACGGCATTATGTTTTGGCTTCCAATATTCGATGTCTCTAATTCAAACGAAATGTAGAGAAGGGTGTATCTTGGCACTAAAGGCACACCGTAGGGGAGAGTGAGAGCTTTTTACGCTAATAAAAACAACACAGGAAAACGTCACAATCAAAAATTTATATAAGTGTTATCGAAATAATCTATACATATAAAAGGACTTGTCCTCACTGACTGAGGTAAGACGCACGCACAGCCGTAACCGCTAATGGTAGAAACGTCAAATTCCACGTTCCACCATCCACTAAGAAGGGATTTTGAAAAATTTCAACCATGAGGAGGTTAAATAGGGGTTGAAAGTTTGTATGGAAAAAAAATTAAACCGACACCGATTATTATAAAATAAGAAATTTAGATTTTTAAAAGTATTTAATTGAACACGTGTTTCATTGTTTTCTAGAATGCTCCCCTTAAGGGTGCAAATAAGGGGTTGAAAGTTTATATGGAATTTTTTTAAAACGCCACCGATTACTATAAAATTTGAAATTTAGACTCTTAAAAATATTTCATTGAACACATGTTTCGAGGTTTATTAGAATTCACCCCTAAATACGCAAGCGAAGCTGCGCGCGTTCGCTAGTTGTTATATAAACAGATTTGTAATTATTGTTCTGAACTATTGAAACAAATATAATTAAATATTTATAAAATTACAACCTGTATACATAAAAAAAATATATACCTAACTTATTGTTATAGTTATCCATGCTATAACAATAAAACTCTCGTTTTGCTAGCGAGTAGCGACGAATGATCATCTGCATTGCAGAGTCAGTTGCATACATAGTGTACCTAGATTTACCTATAGATACATTATATTCTTTAAATTGTGTTTTCTTTTAGCTTCTCGTCGGATTCCGCATATAACGGGATAGGCAGAGCTCTTCTCCTCTTATAACTCTTCCATTACTGGACCCACAGCCGCGTAGAACGCTGAAACTTGGCATGCATGTTTCTGTTTCTTGGGGAGCATAGGGGAGCACTAAGAGATCCTCTATTGAAATTCCGATGTCGATAGGAAAATCCGAGATTTTACGTTTTATAGTTCAAGTAAGCGGAGTTAGGGGTGGCAATATTAAAATATACCATATAGAATAGGGCCAATATTAAAATATACCATATAGAATAGTCACCATGAAAAGGACCTTGTCGATACTATCCATGTGATAATAACGTGTTGATATACAACGGTCACCATGACCGTTCGAGGACTTTTCCTGTACAATGTAAGTTTAAAAATAAAAAGGATTAGCTCAGTTTAATACACAACATTAACGCTGTACAGTTTGAGGTGAGTTCAAAAGTAGGAACCGGAAGTGTCTTAACATCAGACTTCCTTGGTTCCCTCTGCCTAAATAATGTTTCTCTTTGTTGTAGGCATCCAAATATGTGTGCTAAATTTCGTAAGTACTTATATGTTACATTTTATGCCGACACCAACCGAAAAGTATAGATAAAAGATATAGTAATAGACTGAGACATAAAATTAATTGGGATTCTGTGCCAGCAATACGTTACTCAGGAGTGCCGGTTCCCTATTGTAGCGAGGTTAGGAATTTAGGACTTATTATTGATTGCAACATGTCTTGGGCACCGCATATCAATGCAATCAGCAGGCGCATGCATTACTCTTTCCATTCCCTTAGGCGTCTCCAATACTTCCTTCCTCACAAAACCAAATTTATGCTAGCGCAATGTCTTCTCCTTCCAATACTCGACTACGCCGACGTCTGCTATTTGGACGCGACTGAGGAGCTACTTAACAAATTAGAACGTCTTCAAAATCTCGCCATACGCTTTATTTATGGGTTACGCAAGTATGATCATGTTTCTCAATTTCGTGTTAAGCTTAGGTGGCTCCCAATCCGTCTTCGCCGTGATATGCACATCCTTACCTTTCTTTTTAAACTCCTTAACTACAAAAATTTTCCCACATACCTTCGCTCCCGCTTCAATGTTCTTCCTCCTCCTTCACGCTCTAGGCGGTCGTGTGTCGTTCCAGCGCTTGACATACCTATGAGCAACACCAAATTCTTGCAAAAGTCCTTCTCCGTTTATGCTGCATCCCTTTGGAACCAACTCCCTAAACTTATCCAGAGAAGTCCTTCCATAAAATCCTTTAAATCCCAATTAAAAAAGCATTTACTTGCTACTGAGAACGATTAATTTACATTCCGACAATGTTTCAAAATATTGCAACTGTATTTTATTTTTATTTTGTTTTAACTCATTTAAATAATTGTAATACAATAATTGTATATATGTATGTATCTATTTTGTCAGTGTCATGTTTCATCTGTTAGTATAAGTATTTTGTGTATTTTTTTCTTTTACTGTTAATTGCATTGTGCTCTCCCCACTGTTTTGATAGATATCCACTTCCACTGGTTGGCTGGAAGAGATTTCTTTTAGAAATAAGTCCACCCTTGTCAACTATTTTTTTCATTTTATATTACTGTATGTTTGTTTTATGCAATAAAGAATATATATAAAGTATATAGACTTGATCATCCTTGATATAGGTATAGATACGAATTTCTTAAGGCGCATTACATGTATGTATTGTAGAACCGTGTGTATTTTAAAAGCTTTTATTTAGCTTGCAATGTATGTATGTGGGTTCGGATGAAATCTTTGAGCTCAATTTTTTGTATAGTTCTATTACTTTTATTGGACAAGTCAAAGAAGCTAGTGCTGGGGTAATCCATACATCTTTCGATGACTTAAAGAACCCGAACCACAAAAAAAAACTATTTTGTGGAGTAACACAACAACTGCGCCAATATTTTAATAATTAATTAGGTATTAATTATTTTACTTAATTGTATTATTAAATAATGAATTACCTCAAAAAGAAAATTAAACATACCAAATGAGTACTAAAACTAGCTTAGTATACAAAATATAGTTAAAATATTACATTTTTTATGTTAATTGGCCGCTTTCAAATAAACATTCTGACCTTTAGTACGTGTAATAAGGTTCCTTAATTGAATTGCGTTTATAGACCGTAACGTATACGGTTAGGTTAGATGTACATTGTATGAATTAAATGAGTTATACGCATTTTAGATTTTCTCACAGGATAAGCAGAAAGAACCTAGTGTCAAATCACGTAACTTTCCATTTTAACCTTAATTCGAAATATTTTATGAAATTGTACTGTAAGAACAACTAGTCCGGCCGAAGACCCGTGTTCAGTTGGTTTGGGCACGTCGAACGAAGGAGTGATGAAAGAATGGCAAAAAATATTTATGATGCAAAAGTGAGTGGTAAGACAGGTAGGGGGAAACCTTGGTTGACCTTCGAAAACACAGTATCAAAGATACTGGAGGTAACGTATAAAGCATGAGGACTCCTCTTGATGACAGTGGACGACGCGAAAGAGGTATGTAGAGACCGTAGCGTTTGGCGCTCCATTCTCTTTGATTACCCCGCTGGGATAAAGCGTGAAGCTTTTTTTTTATGGTAAAAGGACAAGGCAAACGAGCGTTCGGGTCACCTGATGTGTTCACCGCCGCCCACGACCCCGTGCAACACCAGAGGAGCTACAGGTGCGTTGCCGGCCTTTGAGGTGGAGATAGACGCACTTTTTGAAGGTGGCGCGTGGAAGGAAATTTCTACGAAACCGCACAGTAGTGGAGTGCTACGTATCCAGATGGTGTGGAAGATATTTAAGTTTGTGACGTGCTGTGCGGTTAGAAAATTCGGCGGCAGGTAACAGGTCAAACAGTTCTTCAGAACACTCACCATGATAAATGCGATGGAAAACGCACAGCGAGGAGCCAAAGTGTCAAGCCTTTCACAGCTTACTGGGTCCTTAATGATTCGAATAGCTCTACGTTGTATGCGATCAGATGGGTCAAGCTGATACTGGGGTGCACCAGCCCATAGATGAAAACAGTACACACAGTTTTAGCGTGAAGTACCGTCTCATTCTATTGATGACCCCCAGTTTCTTCGAGGCCAACTTGGCCTTGCTTTCCAGATGACCGCGATACTGGCAGTCACTCACTCGAAATATTAAGGCCCAATATGCTGATACTGGGCGCGGCTGTAAGGGGAGTGTTCTGAAAGACTGGAGATACGATAAATGGGGATTTTTTAGTGGTTAACGCGCAAACTTGTGTCTTTAGGGGGTTAAATTGGACCGGGTTCTTTTCACCCCATGAAGTGACATTCTCGAGGTATGCCTCAACAGAAGACACAAGTTTATTTCGGCACTGTTCAGCGTTTTCCTGAGAGAGACTTGCGCGGCCGGAGTAAACAGCGTCCACCGTGCTATCATCTGCATAGCAATGAATGCTAGAATCCTCCAGCATGTCATTGATATTCAGAAGAAACAGCGTGGAGAACACGCAGCCTTGAGGAACGCCTGCGTTCACGGGCATATGATTGGAGCAAAATCCGTCAGCGACCTTGATGCTGCGCCCAGTGAGAAAGCTGGCGATCTACCTGTATAAATTCTCGGAAAGCCCATAGGATGGAAGTTTAGCAAGGAGCGCCCCATGCCACACTCCGTCAAAGGCCTTCGCCATGTCCAAACTGTCCAAACTGCCAGACCCTTTCCCTTGCTTTCGATAGCTGCAGCCCAATGGTGGGTTAGGGAAACCAGAAGATCACCGGTTGAGCGACCATGGCGGAAGCCATATTGACGGTCATTAATCAATCGGTGATCCTCTAGATAAACCAAGAGCTGGCTATTGATGATGCTCTCCATGACTTTTGAGAGCAGGGAGGTGATGGCAATAGGCCTGTAGTTAGATGGATCGGAACCATCGCCCTTTTTAGGGATCGGGTGGATAAGAGCGCTCTTCCATGAATCTGGGACTACGCCGACTGAGTAAGAGTGCCGAAACAAACGCGTTAGCACCGGTGTCAGCTCAGGAGCACAAGAACGAAGCACTAAGGGGGAAATGCCATCTGGCCCGCTCGACTTGTGGATGTCCAAAGAGGACAGAGCTCGCCTTACAGCTTTTTGGGTGAACTTAACCTCAGGCATTGAGCTCTGGCACCGCGGGATGGTCGGCGGCGTTGATCCTTGGTCATCCAAAGTCGAGTTCGAGGCAAAGAGAGCGCCCAGGAGATCGGCTTTCTCTTTCGCCGTGTGGACCAAGATGTCATTCCCCTTGCGTAAAGGCGGAAGCGAAGGCTGGCTGAAGTTGCCGAGTGCCGCCTTTGAGAGCGCCCAAAACTGGTGAGTTCCGGACGGGTGGCTCTCAAGCTTCTTGCCGATTTTGGCGATATGCTCGGACCTTGCCTTGGCAATTTGCCGCTTAAAGAACCTAGAGGCCCTGTTATACTCTCTTTTTCAGGTTTTCACCTTCGGATCCTTAGTAACCAGTGCCTCGGCCCAGATTTGATATGCCTCGCGTTTGCTAAGAGCAGCAGGTTTGCAAGACGTATCAAACCAAGGCTGTGACTTGCCACCGATTGGCACTACAGTACTAGGAATATAAAGTTCCATGCCCTGCAGAACCACGTCGGCAACAGCAGCGGCACAAGTACTAGGATCATCAGAAGAGAAGCAAACCGGTTCCCAGGGATAAGATGAGTAAAATGTACGCATCCCATCCCAATCTGCCAGACGCGACGAGTCGTGGGTGTTCTGCGACTCCTGCGCTTAATGGGCACTCCGTACCAGGCAGTAGTCAGAAGACCCCAAAGGAGCATCGGCGACAACCTGATACTGTTCCGGATGTGAAGTCAGCAGAAGGTCTAATAAGGAGGCATTGTGGTTGTCCACGTCTGGGAGTCGCGTGAGCGACTCAACCAATTGGGACTATCCATTCGCCACAGCACGATCAAAAAAGGCCCTCCCTGCGTGGTCAGTGGTGCGTGATCCAAGCCAACTGGCATTGTGCGCGTTAAAAGCGCCAAGTATCACGACCTCTGCAGAGGGAATCTGTCAGAGTATATCGTCGATGGCCGATTGCATGTGCTCCATGAGCTGATCCGTTTCCGCATTGCCACCTGTAAAGGCATGCGTAGACTCGGGTACGATCGTCCGATTCAACGCGGAGCCAGATAGTTGACAGGTCCCGACCTTAAAAATTAGCAAGACGACAGAAACTGAGGTCCTCCCTTACGAACACAGCGACCCTGGCATGAGGCAGAAAGTTGTGTTCTATTTTGTAGCGGGGGTATTGGAGGTAGGCTGTGTCCCTCGGTCGGATAATTTGAGTCTCCGTCAGAAATAACAAGGCCGGCCATGCCGTCTCAAGGTGGTGGTGGACGGCATTCAGGTTGGAATGAAGACCCCTGATGTTACAGAAGTCCACGTTTAGTGTGGAAGGGGTTGCCGTGGAGCGTACGTCTCGTTTGCCTTGTTTGCGAATTTGTCTTGTACAGGCGGTACTGTGCCCTCCCCAGAATTCGAAGGGCAGCCTGAGTTTGATGACTCAGGGAAGGATTCTCCAGCACCAGAAGTGCTGGTACCCTCCTGGGGTAGTTTCTCTTTAAGTGCCGCTTTCATATTCTAGGGAGGGGTGGGGTTGGTCTCTGAAGCCCGACATTACCTTGTGCGCAACGAAGTGGCATAAAGCCACTACTTAACGCCTGCTTTAGCTGCCGGCTGCTAAGTAGGTTAAGTTAAGTTTTATTTTAAATAGTTTTCCCTATACACGGGAGATAAAACACTGTTCCGTACTTTACGCCCAATTTTTAAGGTATTGCGAATTAGTGACGAAACTTATAAATAACTAAGATTAAATCGCTATAAACTATTACTCGTCCTTTCTGAGTATAATATTAGTAGTAATAAGCGGAATTCAAGTTCAAGACCACATATAGATTTAATTTTCTTGCTACATTATTCATGTACCCTTCGCCTTAACCACTAGCAACGAGTACAAATGTACCGAATGCACCGAAGAAAACGACCAGCTTTAGAAACTCTTCACACAAATATAGCTCTTATTACACACTTAAAATTAAGTTTCATTATCGATTATTCTTTGCAAACGCGTGTCATATCTCGTATAGCCAGTTGAATTATAATAGTTATTGTTCGAGGCTTTATATGAAAGCGTGTAAATATTTTGTTGAATATACGCTGTGCACGATAAGGCTTTGTGGCTTATAAATAAGTGAATACGTAACATCATCACGAAAATGCATGAAAAAAGTATACGGAAAGATTCTTAATAACATATTCTCCATATATCGCGCACTAAATTAAAAACGAAACAGGAATAAAGCTAATATAAAAATAGGTCATCGGGGTTCAGTAAAACAGCGTCTGAAGTACGCGCGATGGTTGTGGTGTCCATCCCATTCTGGGAAATGAAAAACATCATTCAACACGTAGTACAAAATATCGTTAAACGATTACAAACTGCCTATCAAAAGGCAAAGTTGAAATCCAGTGAATATCAAAGAAAAGTTAATGACTTTTCTGAGGCTAACAACAGCATTTTTTAATTTACTATGGAATCTTTCAGATCAAATAAAGATCAAATAAATAATAAAGGTTTATCCATTGACGTTCAATAACAAAGACTGGTTGGTATAAACGAAAGAGAAATTAATCCGGTAGGTGTTTCTTCGCGCTCCATTGGCTCGACAAAAATACTGATTGAATGGATGTTCAATCTATTATCGAAGTGAAGTTTAAAAGTCAGAAAATTTTGGGATTCAAATGATTCATACTAAAAAATGTTTAAAATTCCTTCAGTTTGGTACAATATATGTCGTCGAAACTAAATATAATACTTCGAGCTTTATTTATTATTGTATTTAAAAACTTACGGTCGCATCAGAGACATTCATTAAACTTTATGTAAATCGTTGTATTTGCATACATTTATAATAGTTTTAGTTATCTTTAGAATCTAATAAGGGTTTGTCATAAAGCTACAAAAGACAATACAACAATTGATTAACCCAAATATTGATAGTATCTCGTAGTAACGTCTGCATTAAAATTTACTAAAAACCCAACGAGGCTCACAAAAATGACGATCTAATGCCCCAAGGCAACTTGGAACAGATACCATAATATAAACATCAGTATTAATCCTACAAAAGTAACAATAAGCCTTCAGATTATGTATATGTTCACTGTCAACACTATACGTCTATCGCACACTAAGCAATGGGTCATGCGAAGAGAGATGAGAGAAGCGTCTGTCCGAAATACGGCTAGCGCTGTGGGTTAGAGCTGTCAGCGGACAGTAGAAGCCTGATGGACTAACGCCGTAACGAAGCGATTCACTCTATGTCTGTAAACTTAGCAGAGCATTGTACAGCAGATAAAAAAAAATGGAGTTCTCTTCGCATGCACCTGAGTTCTATAGTTCCTGATAGGTTTTATAAATAGTTCTGTCGTTGTTACCCCTGAAAAAGTTAAATACTTTACTTACTACAAATTCTCTATAAAATTACTTTACTTTCGAACTAATTTCGAAACGAACATTCTTTTTTTCTGTTTAAAAATTTTTTTCTTCGTGAAATTAACAGAACTATTGTTAAAAATTATCAGGAACTATTTTATTCATCCCTATGAGTGCAGATCTCACCCCGATTTTTATTTGCAAAAAAATGATCTGCCAAGGGAAGTAAGCAGATCATTTTTTTACATAACTTTTTCTGGGGTAAAAACGACAGAACTATTTATAAAACCTATCAGGAACTATAGAACTCAGGTGCATGCGAAGAGAACTGCATTTTTTTTTGATCTGCTGGACAATGCTCTACTAAGTTCACAGGCATATTTACTCTCCCATAAGAAATTATCACTTCAAAAATTATAGTTTCTAGAAATTTCCTTCTGATTTACCAAATTTATACATTATGATAAGGTCAAAATGCATAACAAACGTTATCAACTACATTAACATGATGTTTTTTATACGCCCATATTAATTACCCGTAATGAGGTCATTTTTGAGACCTGGTGATAGCGTACTTATTATTTAATAGTTAATGTTTTCTCAATATTATTTTTCGAGAATTCGTTATCACTATACAAACAAAAAATACAAGTAAATAAGCTAATCTTTTAAAATAACGTAACATGAAAAATATATTATTTTAAATTATATGACATTTTTTTTATTATGTTGACTATCCTGACAGTGGAACAACTTCTGACTAAGCCTGTGTCTTTCGCCATAGTCGCAAGCCATATTCAATCGGGAGAATTAATTATTTTCATTTCTTCACTAGAGACCCACGCAGTTTTGAACTATTGAACTTTTTGTTATATTATAGCCAAATTGCACCAAAATTTTACATAAATTGTAGCTTTAAATGAAAGTGTTACAAATATACATCCTCACAAACATTTGCATTTTTAATATTAGTAGAATAGGATACGATAAGATTTCTTGTGTTGAGTTCCGGCTCTCAATATGCATTGCCGCGAATTCCAGAATTGACCGTAAAGCAGAAGACCACGTTTTTTATGCCCACCCTCCTATGCGGGATAGTGTAAAGCTAATAAAAATAATCACTAGATTATAGGTACCTATCCTATGTATCATACATACTAAGATTTTTTTATATTAGGTAGGAACACGTGAAGCAAACGACCTGACCTCATTGATAAACAGCAAAGCTCGCGACCCAATTGCGTTTACAAGATGAAAGTTCTATACAAAATACGTTAGAGACGTGTTTAAAAAATCTTTGTCTATCTTGGGTAACACATTAGGTGTTTCTTTAAAAATGTAACATTTTCGTGAGTTAAGTTGAGACCATTTGTGGCGCAGAGACACGAGCGTGCGACCGTAAACGCGACAGGTTTTAGGTTCAATTCAAACTCGAAGTAATAAAATATTTTCATTTCCTCGCACTGATAACGACGAAACGTTGCTTTCCGCCAATCAACACACAATGCCTCCAGAGTTCGGCGGAAAATCGTGAACGGAGGGTAATATCCTATCCTATCCTATATCTTATAAAACAAAGTCGCTTTTCGTGTCTGTCTGAACTTTCTAACTCTTCTTCTTCTAAGCCACCAAACGGATTTTGATGCGGTTTTCACCATTAGGTCGAGTATTTCTCAGGGAAGGTTTATATATAGTTTAATATTTGTACATTCTTATGTAAGTTAAAGAAATAAGATAAATGTGTATAAAGTCCTACCCGTTGAGACTCTTTCGCGCATGCGCTGCTATAAATGTAAGTACTACATGAAAATAATGTACTGGAGTATTGTTCCTCTTAATAAGATCTACAAAAAAGTCCGTGACAGCATATTCGTATCTTTTAAGAATAACGCGTAGTGATCATATTTCTGTCTAAAAATAGTAATTTCAATATATTTTTTATTGTGAGGGATATTTTTCCATAATGGTATTAATCCTTATCCTTTAAAATACTTTATTAATTTTCTACGTTAAACGAAGATAAAATTTGCTTTTTACACTATTTCGAAATTGCGAATAGTTTTAGAGAAAAACGCATTTAATTGTTGACACATCACGCCGTTGACACATCAGCTGTATCGAGTCAAGTTTCACTTATCCCTTACTCTCAGCATATAAATAAGTATATTAGTTACGTTGGCCATTTAATGTAGATCAAAACTGTCTTTTACTGTTTTTCATTTTAATAAGTACTTTAGAAGTTGTTACAATATCAAAAAATCCTTGCTGCGAAACGGCTCGCCACTCGCCATGCGTCCCTCCGCGCCCCGCGACGTTTTGCGTCCGCCGCGCCCGCCTACCTTACACGCATCGGTGGTTCAGTGGTAGAATGCTCGCCTGCCACGCGGGCGGACCGGGTTCGATTCCCGGCCGATGCATTCTATTTAATTTTTCTCACAGGCAGCCAAGTAGTGCTTGCTTTTCATCAGGAACAGAATACCCTCCTCAGCATTAACCACAAGCTCGAAAAAAAAACCCGCCTGCCTCTATAGCAACGAAGATGTAGATGCGTTTGCACATATTGGATAATTCGAGTTGAATGTATTATTTCAGCGCGGTATATTTGGTTTCATATTTTTTATAGTAGGTAGGTTTTTGTTTATAATTTCTTCCGTTTAAAAATAGTCATTTAACTATCTAAAAATAGTCATTTAAATATATTTTAATAAGTACTTGAAAAGATTAGTAGCACAGATTTAAAATTACGGTACCTACTAAAAAATCCTTGCTGTGTAAAACAATTGGAAAATCCTTATTGAAACTATGATTATGCGGGTTGCATTAGGGTTTAATTAATTTTCACATTATCTCAAGTGCTTTGCAAACATACATTATATGAATAATCCAGTAGAAAAAGCAGGCGAAGCCGCAAGAGGGTCGCTAGTTATCTTATAAAAGAATGATTAAATATGAGTTTATATTTTTTTTCTCCGATGGAAAATCTTTATTTTCTACATATATACATATATATATTTCACTTTTAATAAAAAATCTTATAATTGTCCTTGTAAATTAAAAACAAAGTAATATTCGTTAGCATTACATAATATATTAAATAAATCTGTCACAGAGTAAGTTTTTTAATTTCACACCATTACCTGCTAATAACGGGGTGAGCAGGAATCTTTCCACTCAATTTATAAATACTGCTTGTAATGTAGCCCAGCAACTGTTAAAATCCACCATAAAGGTTCCAAGAGCTTTTTTATAACCTTATATACAATGTCTCCAATTTATGAGGAAGTGTAGAACTCATTGTGTTATCACTATGTTGTCTAGTATAGTTATGTAATAAAATCCAAGTTTTGACATACTAAAAATTATAACAAAAATAATTTTAAATGTTTATAATCTTGGAATTGCTTGATCACAAAATATTGATGACTAACACACATAAAAGAAAATCATCTGAAGCAGAAAAAAGTAACACTTAAATAGGTTGCTACATAAACAAGGGTGTTGTAAAATCATCTTTAGCTCATGCTATTTAATACTAAGTTGGCTTGAATATTTCACATAACAATATAATATTTCACAGGAAAAAAGACTTTATAATTTACCAATACAGTATGAATTGTAAAATTTACTATTTGACTTTCAGTATTCCTGTACCAAGCATGCACTTAAACTCAAAGGTCACTATACCCCAATATTCAGTAACAATATATCTTTAAATCTTTCAATTCAGTAAATCTTTCAATTATTTCCTGATAGTAAATAATAAATAGTAGAAAAAACCTAATTAAGTAATAAAAAAGGGAAAAAAGTGGTATTAAATATAGTAATATCTACAAACACCAAAAAAAATTTAGTTTCATCTAAAATAATTAAATAAAATTTGTGTAGCTATTTATTATTTTCAAAAGCATGTTGCATATTTTGTTACGTGGTTTTGCAAGTGGCATTTAACGATTCGGTTTATATAATCACATATTAAAATTACCAAAAATATATATTTAATAAACAATACTTACAAAATCGGAAGAATCTTGATCTCTTACGCCACGAAGTTATAAAATAAATCCAAGTCTTCTTCTGAACACTATACACAATTCCGCAATTGAACAGACACTTGTAAACACAAAAACAAAGAAAGACCGCGAATATTTTGATGGATTCCTAAAAATATGTAAGATTTCTTACTGGAATTCACAAATTTTGCGGGTTGATGCCTATGCAAGCAGCAAGCAGCTATTGTTACATTTGGCAGAAAACATCAAATGTTGTTTGACATTTCTTATTTCATTCGATATTAGTTATAGGGTATTGTACTAGTGATGTAAAAACCGATGCGTGCAGATAAATTAGAAATGGAATTTTGATTTTATATAGGTTTATTCATTACTGAATTATGATTTTTTTATATTATAAATATACAAGTTATCATTATAAGTTAAAACGATATCTATTGGGTCGTATAATCAGATAGTCATATTAATAATATAATGTCCTTCATTGAGCTTATTTTATTTAATGAGAAGTTTGGTTTGGACATTTTATTATTTTGATATTATGATAAAATATTTTCCTGGTAGCAATACTATTTGTATAGTCTTTTAGTGACATGCGCAGACTATGAACAATAAACCAACAAGTAATTATCGATTTTCAAACACTTTATTGTATTACTTTATTGTACATAAATATCAAAGTATAAATAAAAATGACAAAAATATCGTTCTTGTTAAACTTTATTTTAATAGTAGGATTTTTGGAAAAATGTTATGGAGATAAAACAGGAGTTACATTTACTTTTAAGGAATATCAATATAAGGATTCACCCAAAAATGTAAGTAAAATAAACTCAAACTACGAGGAAACTATTCATTTACGCACCAATTAAATCGCTTTATGTATTTTAAATATACAATTTGAACATATTTTTTACTTCTTATGTATTTACTATTGTACAGTAAATCAAAATTTACATTTTAACTGAATATAACAAAAACATCGTTCTTGTTAAAATTTATTTTAGTAGCAGGATTTTTGGAAAAAAGTTATGGAGGTAAACCAGGAGTTACATTTACTTAGCATTAATTCAAAGTATTTTCAGGAAATGACTTTTCGTGAATATGAAACTGCATGTGAACAAAGCAGTGCATGCAATCAAATCAACGGCCTCGCTCAAACTCGATGTATCCGAGAATGTGTATCTCCATCATGTTATAGAGAAATATATCAATCAGACCCGGTAGAAATCTACTAAAATATCTAAATATTTTTATCATATTTTAAAATAACATTACTGAGTTTCTAACACATTGCAGAGAATTGAATAATTTACTTGAAAATGTAAAACAAATAAATCATAGATTTAATTGCAGCAATTTTGATGTTTAGTACAATTATTGTATTAATCAATTATTTCGATAATTGCAGCTTGAAGAAGGTGAAATAGACGTGCGATTAAATTCTTTCAAAGGTTGCTTCATACAAAGAAGTGGTCGAACGAGAAATTGATTTCCTTCAAGTGTGATATCATCGTTTATATTATGCGTTAAAAAAATACATAAAGTTCGTCGGAAAATAAAATTTACAATACTAGTAAGTTTTCGCAACTATAACAATACTTATTTACAGATAATTTAACATATTGTTATAACAACCCAATAATTATGGTAAATCTGTCGCGTAAATTTTTTTTAGTCAATTATTATCATCACTATGTCAATTTAATATAAGTCTCTCTTTTATTTTTCAGGCGTTAACAACGATGATGGCTAAAAGTGAAACCATTTTTAAAAAAATAACAACAAGGTACCAAGAAAAGTATTTAAAATGGTGATGACAAACAATACATTATATTAAAATTATAAATTCTATATCGTATTTAAAACAAATTTCACTTTTCTAACGTTATTGTTATTCGTATACAGCCTTCGTCTTGGTAATATTTATATGACACTTAATGTTTACTTATATGCACTTAATCAAATTAATGTGATTTTTGAAACTTACAAACTTTAAGATGAAATAGTGGCTTTGTACATACAGCAATAATAGTAGTTTTTTGTAATATAGATAATTTTTGATCATATTGAAATAAAAATGTTTGTAATAAATATAATTACAAAAATCCATAAAAAAATATATAATATTATCAAAATAAAGGTTATTACAGTTTTAAAGTTGTAGTTATTAATTCTGTTAATATATTATATCACAATATATTGTTATGTATATGTATTGCTCAATCTGTTTTAACGTGAATAAAAACTTGAAGAGAAGTCTAAGATTTTTTTGTTTCGTGCATGTGGATAATGCTGTTAGCCTTATTGGCTTTTACAGCGACACCGGTTGGGTAGGGAAGAGGGTACTCTGTCCCTGAAGAAATGCAAGCACTAAGTGGCTGCCTGTGAGGATGTCGACGACTGTAAGGGCGCCCCCTGCGGGACTCGAACCTCGGCTTGCGGCCGTCGAGCGGACTGGGATTTCACCTATGCTAAGCAAACCAGCCGCGACATGAAGTCGCGACTGGGGACAAATTAGACTACTCTAAGGGAGCTAACGGTCCCTAACCGCTGGGCCCGACCGCGCCGAGGCGCGACCGAGCCGTTGAATAAGCTGGACTTCGTCGTCGATTCCGTCGACGACGGTGTTTGTGTCGTGTGTGAGTAGTGTGTTTCCTACCTACATACGGGGCATTCGCTATAGTAATGGCGTCATCGGGGTCTAAAAGGACGCTGCGCGGGCGTCTACGTCTAGGGAGCGCGTTAGGGATGTAATCACACGCATTAACGATGAGGGGATTCGCGTGGAGAAGTCTAACATTTTTATTTTATACTTATTGAAAATAATCTTTTTTCAAAACAAAATTAACTGACTGTTAAATAAGGCTGCTACGAATTAAATATAAGTATACTTTAATATGGAAGTCATTAGAAAACAAAAAAAGAAAAATTATATCGTGAATATGACTGGGCATTATCACAGGTTGATCTTCCTCTATAATTTATACCAGTTTGTCTATCTACCAATCACCCTGTAAATTTATATTTCACATTTCTTAGTAAATAACAATTTTATTATTATACATTTTGCTAATTTTATGATTTCCAACATAATTTAACACTATTTTTAATAAACCACCAGTCATTGGAAAAAACCGGTATTTATCGATGTTTCATGAAATTTTATTTCATATTACAACACTTACAATCTCTCAAACCCCACTTGCTATCGTGAGAAGCGGTCTAGTGAGAAAAGTGAAATGGCTTCTTTGTGCAGGCAAATTATCCGGGCAAATGCCTTTAAAAGTGCTCTTTTATCTACTGCCCGAAGGGGATTCGCAGACAAAAGTAAGAAATATATATATAAATTAAATACCTTGCCTTATCTGTCATTATTTTGTTACGTAATGTCAAAAGAATCTTAAATTTTCCCTAAGTGCCTTAATAAACTTATACTATATTAAAATATTTAAAACTATCCTTCTATACTATAAGCATTTTTTTTCAAATACAAAAAAATGTCATAACAATAATCTCTACTGCGACTTTGAATGTCAACATAAAAGACACATTTATTGATTAAATGAATGAACAACATATGACATACTTATGGATAACCGAATAATAAACCAGTAGTACATGTAAATTTGTATAACTATCTTAAGACACTTTAAAATCTGTGTCATTTATCATATATTTATGATTTACTTAAATAAGGTTTTAGGTTATAAAATATCTTATCCATATCAGTATATTTTGATAAAAATGTACATTTACTTGGTTCCCTTTTTTGTATAAATGTATATAAGAAACATAACAATCCTCATTTACTTGAAGCATCATTTTTCTTAAATTTGAATATGTCGTGTTTCCAATGTCTGCAATGTCAGTTGTAATGTAAAATATTAAATTGATATAAAAATAATAATTAAACTAACAAATCACCTGAAGTAAAAGCTTTTAATGTTGTTTTATAATAATATTATTTATTCCACTCTTTGAAATAAAAACTCAAGTTGGGTTTCCGCAATAAATACAGAAAAGAACATTAACAGCTTTTACTCCAGGTGACTTGTTAGTTTAATTATTATTTCTATATCAATTTTATATTTTACATTACAACTGACATTGCAGACATTGGAAACATGACATCAAATTTAAGAAAAATGATGCTTCGAGTAAATGAGGATTGTTATGTTTCTTAAATGTATAAAAAGAGTCTTATATACAGACATATTACAGAGATTATTTATATTATTTAACAGTGATGTCAGATCCCCTGGAACATGCAACTGGTTTAGAAAAAAAGGAACTGTTAGCCATGCAAGCTGGCAATGATGATCCTTTCAACATGAAGGTATTAAAGAAAGCTGCTGGTACTCGCGAGAACCCCACACTAGTACCATCATGCTTTGATGCCCGTATAGTAGGTTGTATATGTAAGTAATGAAGGGATCAGCTTCACGGTAAATACATACACGGTACTTGGTAAACAGGCTGTCACATTTAACAGAGCAGGCCACTTTTGGTCTCAATGTGACACAATGTGTGTTGAGTGAAAGAAATCAATGCTGCTATTTTTGACTGAAATGGATAGAGGGGCACTTAAAAAGAATAATAGAAAGCAAAATATGTTTTTTTTAAATTTCTTGTCTGTCTGTATGTATTACGTCACGTTTATATCCGATAGTACAGAACTGATTTACTTAAACCTTTCACCAATTGCTTTGTTTTAACTCGGCTTAACATCTAAAGTTTGTTTCATCAAAATCTGAATGAACTCACAGCATGAGTTTGCCTGCAAATACAGGTAGGCCATTAAGTAATGCAAAGTTTAAAAAAATCATAGAAAAAAAATTATAAGGCTTAGGAAAGATAATGTTTTTTTATAATAAAGTAAACACATGGGAATTTTATTCTTTTTAAAATAACATCACTGAGATGCGTACCATCCAAACGTACATACGCCTCGAATCTGAACCTCAAATTCGTAAAAACTCGCTGGCACATCGCTCGTGGGATAGTGGACATTTCCTCGTAAATGTTGTTCTTGAGCTGGCCAATTATCGTCGGTTTATTTGCATAAACGCGGCTCTTGAGGTACCCCCAGAGAAAAAAATCCAGTGGCGTGAGATGTGGGCTCCGAGGAAGCCACGGAATGTCCCCTCAATGTGATATCAGTTTTCCAGTAAACATTTCGTTTACAACTGCTAAGGACTCATTGGATGTATGAGATGTCGCGCCGTCTTGTTGAAACCAGGTCCTGCTGTTGCAGGCTTCAAGATTATGCATTTGTGGGAAGAAAAAGTTACGTAACATGTTTGTATAGCGATCAGAATTTACAGTTTTTTTTCATTTACTCATTTTCGAAGAAATGTACCATTCCTTCAGCTGATGGGGCTGCCCAAACTGTCACTTTAAGCAAATGCAATGGTCTTTGATGTTTTGATTTGGGATTTTCTGAGGCCCAATACCGACAACTTTGCTTATTGACATCTCCACTTTAATGAAAATGAGCTTCATCCGAGTAGAGAATATTGTTCGAATTTCGAAAACGCTGTAACCTTCTTTCGGCAAACGCACGGCGAAGATGGTGGTCATTTAGATCCAATTCCTGGACTAATTGAAGTTTATATGAGTGACATTTAAGATCTTTTGCCAAAATACGCCTTAATGCCGTTCTTGATGTAGTGAGCCCAGTTGATTTCTTTCGGGTTGATAGCTCATCGGGTCGCGCCGTACGGACGTTGCGACGTTTTTCTTACTTGTCAAAAACCCTAACTTCAGAGCGGGCATGACTCATATATTTTTTTCATTTAACTTATTTACTTTATGAATTATTATTTTTATATAACACAAAAGTAATTCACAAAGTAAAGTATTCTAGCAAGTATTCTGTATTTACAGGTGAAGAGCATGCCACAGCAGTCAATTGGCTTTGGGTACACAAGGTATGTTTTTTAAGCTAAATATATTTTTGCCGGTACATAAAATAATTACATGATGTATCCCAAATATAGCAGAGTCAGCAGTGAGAACCTAAGAATGTAGTGTTAAGACACTCCACTCCACTCTTTCCGTCGAATTCTGGAGGCATTTTGTGTAGTGTAGCAAAATAAAACACCGCACTGAGTGAAGAGTGAAGTCAAAATATTAAAGAAATAATTCGATTATTTCAATACAAAATATATGAAATAAATAATGCTATATGTTATATATTTTAAGTCTTTTGAGTAAATAGGTTATACAGGAACTTAAAGACATAATAATCTAAAGCAGCCATTTTATATTTGAGTAATAAATAAATTACATATTATGAACATGAGCAAGGAAAATATTTTCATAATATTGTTGCATAGTGGCACAGTGTCTGACTATAAGCACAACGGTGTTTGGATCCAATACTCAATTCGTAAAATATATTGTTTTCATTTCCCTCACTCCCTTAAAGATTAAAGTGTGGTTGAATTATGCTACTCAACCCACAAGTGGAAAATTAAGCGGAGAATGGGGAATAATGACGTAACGCTAGATTCCCTTTGCCTGTCTTGCTTTATTACGAGTTACCACGTGAAGTGAAAAAAAAATATTAAAGATTTTTAAAGTAGAAATTGTATAAATACATTTGTTTTCTTTTTCAACAGGATCATCCCCGACGCTGTGAATGCGGACACTGGTACAAACTAATCGAGAAGACGCCCCTATAAACGCTGTCCTATTTAGTTTATCTGTTAGTAGTCATTACTGCATAAAGCTATCGATTCCAATGTTCCTGCGAGCAGGAAGTGTTTAAGGAAAATCGTAATTAAATAATTGTAAGCCTTCAACAGTGTTTCATTGGTTACCTGCAGTGTTGTTTTGTTAACGGGATTTATTTTATGTAGATAATAAATAAATAATTAAATCGTGATCTGTGTTTTATTTAAAGTTCTGAAATATATTATTATTATAAATTTAATAGTTTCCTTATCTAATGAGTGATGAGAAACCGGGAAGTTTAAAAATGTTTACAAAATATTATTTTATGTTATTTCTCAGATCCTCTATACATATTTTTTGAATATCATTTAAGGTATTTAATATATGAACCCAATTATTGCTGTATATTATACTGATAGATATACTTATAATATGATTTGTTATATACAGAATATTAATGAAATATTTGCTTAAAAGGTTCTCAATTTTACTAGAATAAATAAGTTTTATTTTAAATATTATATGTTAGAATAAAAAAAGTATTAAAATATTTTGATTTCATAACGTAGTATTACTGTCAATTGTCATACTGTATTATTGCCATTTTAGTTTTGACATTTAGTTGTCCGTGAATCAAGGAACATATACTATACCGTGAATGAAGACACGCAAATATTTTAATTTTATTGTTGTGTTAACAAATCAATATAATTAAAACTATCCATGCTTTTTCATAATAATCATAGGGTTCTAAATTTTAACACTAAGTGTTAATAAAATTCTTCACTACTAAACATGTCTCGTAAGTTTCTAGAAAAGTGTATTTTATGTAATAAACTTAGCCTTTAATAACTTTTGTAAGATAAAAATTTATTTTAGGCTACTCTCATCATATTTTCAAAGTACATATAGCTGATGGATTTGAAAATGACTGTGACGAACTTATACATAAATGCTTACAGCTTCAAACTTTAGACTACCAGACCTTTTGCAATTTTTGGAAAGATTTTAACTTTGGTTTGATTTACACGTAAGTCATGAAATTTTCGCCTATTATATTTATATATTCTATAAATTACAAAAAAATGCACTACCTTTTTTTATATTTTCCATGTTGATTTTTTATGCAAACTTAATAAATAAATTGTAATATTATTTCATTCTATACATTACTATAGGGGAAGAACTTCTGATCCAGAAATAGCTGAATTAACTGAGGAAGTAATACAAATAGCCAAACATTATATGGTTAAAGATACAAATAATATAGAGGTAAGATCCCAATAAAAATATTATAGAATTACAGTGTACTCTTTTGGTCCAAGCCATTGGTGGCTAGGGTTCCAGAGAGAGGAACCTCGTCACCATATGCACCACCTCAAGCAAAACTGCCTTTTGAATCCAGTTCTTGATCTAACTGATAAGCTATAAACCTCTAAGATATTGGTCAAGGCTTTTGAATATTAAACCATTAACTGAAACTATTATTGGCATAGTGATAGTGGCATTAATATCCCATATAGCAGTAATCTCATGAGTTATGAGTTAAGTCAAAATATTTAGATTACATTTTTTTCTTTTTTGGCCTTCACTATGACTGGAATGTTACACCTGTTGTCAAAAATATTGATGACGATCCAGAGTGAAGAGCATCCTGGAATTGTGTAGCAAAAACTGAATGTGGACTGAGGAACCACTTGCAACCTGTTTAGCCTAGGACATTTCCAGTTATTAACAGGGTGGATTGCGCACTTCACATTAATTATGCTTATTTTTTTGATCTCATTGGTCTCCCCTCAGTGTTGCTAACTGGAGCCCACAATATACAACTCGAAAAGCCATCAATAGCATCTGGATTCGAGATTTCATAATTAACTACACTATCCCCAGAATGTTCCATTTTGCTGTATACACTCTGTTGGTTTTTTTAAAGGTACTGTTTTGATTGTGTCGAACCCACTGTACTCTATATCTTCTTATATGTTTTGCCAATGCAGTGTTTGTGCTTCAGGAAGACAATACCGTCGGTCCAGCAAATGCTTCCCCCACAGATCGCATGACCCTCCATCGATGATTACCTGACATGAAACTAGCTTACCAATGATGTTTGTAGGCAATTTTATAGACTTTTCAGTATCATACTGCCACGCTGTGACTGTATGCTTTGATGCCTTAAATAAAATAAATAAAAATGTTTATTAATTGGACAACCCATGATCCATAAATGTTAGTAAAATACAATAAAACCCCTTAGTGCCCCCTTTATTTGGGAATTGTACATCAGCAACATGACGTACTGCTACAGTGTAGTGATATTACTGAATGTGTATCAGAAAGATCTCTACAATCGTTAATATGACTTGCTAAGTATTGATGAAGCTATGTGTGTTCATGGGCAAAGGAGTTAATTTAGGCCTGAGATATATTGGTATAGAACCATACTCCAAAATAGCATCTTTCAAGCTTCTCAATCTATATTACTTATACATCAGATATATAGATATATATATTAATGTAAAGTTTTACCTAAATCTGTTCAGTAGTTTTTGCATAAAAGTGAGTCACTAACTTTTACATTTATAATATGATATCACCACTTTCAGGAATCCATAGCAGGTCTTTTCCTAGTTTACGCCTTGATACAACTACAACCATACCCCGGTTACGCCTGCCTTCGCATAATACCAGATGATTTAACTTCTATCAATAGGATACAAGTGGTAGCGCGTAGAGAAAGGAGATTAGATGTATTATACATATTAGGAGACATATTGATAACGTGCAGTCAGTATCATGCTGCAGAGAGGGAAAGAGGGTTTGAAGCTGTTTTTAGGAAGTATTTAGAAGGTAATATGATGTTTATTTTTCGTGATTTTTGTTGGTTGTAATAGAAACAATTTTAGCTGGATATTTTTGTAATTTTTGTAATCCTACGAAGAGATCGCATCTCCACAGCATTCATCTTTCTTTTATTCTTCTTTTGTAATACCCAAGTTTCGCTGCCGTATAACAGCGTCGGTACCAACACTGCATTGTGTACGGCCAAAAGCGCAGCTGTTTCGTTTCGCCACTTTATCAATGCAGCTAAGGCACCGTTAACCCTGTCCACATCCATTTCGTATCTTCCTTCTCTAGTAAACATAGTTTCCACTTCATTCTCTTGTTCCAATATCTACCTGGTTAGCAGAGCGAGGAAATAAAATATTTCATTCCCCCTAAGTAGGAATCTAACCCACAACCATCGTATTTCAGTCACACACTGTGCCTCTGCCTGTTTATATTCAATCCATACTATGTTCAAAAATGAAACGTCAGAGACTGAGTGATATAATAACATTTATTTTTCTTCAAATAAAATTCATGTAAGGATATTACATACCGTCAATAAAAAAATTGAGGCCCTCGTGGCGCAGCGGCACAAGGGTGTAACTGTAACACGACGGTTGTGTGTTTGATCCCCACTCGAGGGAGTGAACAATTTTTTTACGTTTATATTTCCATTTCTTTTTTAGTTGAGTTCTGCCACTCAACACGCAATGCCTCCAGAATTCGGCAGAAAGTGGGGAACGGAGTGTCTTAACACTAGGTTCCCTCTGCCTACCCTGCTGGTTGCGGGATACAGCGTGAAGCTGATTTTTTGATTTTTAATAAAAAAAATTGCTGTAGCTACAGAACGTATGATTTACTTGGCGACGAGCGCTTTTTATAGTGTCAGAATTGCGGGGAAGAGTTTCACTAGATTTTTTAAAATAAAATAAAAGTATATTTTTATTGGAATTGTAACTGTTTTAGGATATACAAGTATAGATAAATTAGGAGTGCGTCCCAAGGGCGTGTTCTTTAGGCAGAATGAAGAACTCGATATCATCAGAGACCTGGGTGCAGTTACCAGACAATATATAAGGGCTAAGAGGTCAGTTATTGGTGAGTAATGATATTTTAAATCAACAAAGAGAGCAAAGCATAAATATATACAATTGAAATAGATTTCGATTTCTTACAAGAATAATAATTTGTCGTAAAGTAAATAAATTTCTCTCCAGTTACTCTAAGACATAATTGATCCATGAAAATGTTTAATAATAGCATATTTATAATATATATATAATTTTAATTAATCTATATCTATACTTATAATAAAATCGTAAGAGGATCCGTCTCTGTACTAGGAAGATATTTAAAAAACAATGTTATTGGGAACGTTTATTAACGAAATAGAACCCAAAACAATGAATTTTAAAATTTTTGGCCGTTTGTCTGTGCGTTTGTTATCGCTAATCTCAGAACCGAAACCGAACCGAACTGATATAGACACGCTTCGCACGGCCCAGTGGCGCAGGGACCCCTCGTGTGATTTTTTATAAATAAATATAGTTATATTACTCTTACAGGAGACGGTAAATCGGATCCGAGTTTTGAATACATCAATGAAAATTTGTCAAACGAACTAAACACAACTCTAAAGAAAGTTATCAATGGATTAGTGGATGAAGACACAGATAGCAGTGATGATAATTATGGTATTTTGTTTGTTTTCTAGAATTATCTGCCATATTTTTTTTGTCCCCTTTTTTATATATATTTTTTAGTTTGTTTCTTCTTTTGTATAAATTAGGGTAGCCTAAAATAATTTAGCATGAAACAGTACGTTTGCAATTCTCTGCTTAATTTTTAATCTTTGCGTATTGAGTGGCGGAACCTAACGCCACGCAGAAAAATTAAAATAATTCAAACATATCACTCCCCCAAAAAATATTGTACATTTATTTTTTCCCTAAATTATTATATAAAAATATTTTTTTTTTATCAACTCATATTGAAATCAATTATTACACTTTACCAATACATGTATATATTTTTTTCTATACACATGTTTTTAATATTGCAATGACAGCATTTTTTTATCTTTTTAGATAATGAAGAAAAATATGATCATTTCAACAGTGTACAAACAATAAAACAAAAGGCCATGAGTAATACCGTCAATTCTATGAAACATTTAAGAGTGGTTAGCGACAGGTAATCTTTTTATTTTTTTAGCTTTAAAACTATATCTCGCATATAGCAAGGAGAGAGAGTAGTGTTAGTGTTACACTCGGTTTTCCACCATACTTCCAAATTTGAGATTACGTGTTATATTTTTTCTTATTTATGTAACTAGGACACAAAAGATACCTGGTGTATGCCATTTTGAACATATTAGTATTTAGTTTGCGAAGGTGGAGGCGCAGATTCCGGTCCCGTTACATTAAAGGTTTCATACATATTTCATATATTTCTTTTAATAATAATTTTATTCACAGGGACACATTACAATCATCACCCATACTAAAAAGCAATCTTAAACAACCAGCACACAAAGTGAAAAGAGTTAGTCCAACCAAACCAGTCACAAAGTCACTTAAAACACGAAAAGCACAAATGCGAAAAGGTAAGAATAAAAGGCAAAAAATTAAAAGAAATTCTCAATCAAATGATAGTGGAGATGAATTAAATTTGGACAATTTTGATAAAGTTAACAATGAACAGACCGTCAATATTAACTTAGAAGCAATACCAACCAATGAAGTAGTAATAAATACAGATAATAACATACAAATAGAAATTATAGATAATAAGGCACCTGACTCTAATAATGATGAAGGGATAAGTGACAGTGCCAGTGATGTAGATAAAATTGAACAAATATTCACTAGTGAAGAGGTTAGGGAAATGGAACATGTGCAAACCAAAGCCGCCATAGATTTATTGAAAGTCAATAAAAAGTCTCGAAGAGATATACCCATAATTGAATCTAAACCCCTTGTGATGAAGAAAGAGAAGCAAGATTGCAAACGGAACAAAATAAAATCCAAGTTTAAGAGAATGGGAATGTTGGGAGTCGCTAATTTTAAAGAGGAAACCGAATGTAAAGTAAACTCAAAACTTAAATCAAAATAATAGATAAAATTATTTAATCCACAGAGTACCTACTAATTAATCATTGAAAGATTGCTTTTTTAAAGTAATAACCAAATTGTTATAATTAATCTATGAAAAAATCTATTTACCAGTTCTTATGTATTATGAAATGTTAAGACCTACAACATATTGATTGATTCAAGTTGGGTGATTAATTCAAGTTTTTTCCACATAATAGGGTAGACAAAGTACCTGGTGTCAGGACGGAATTCCGATTCTGGAATTTGAGATATTACGTGTTGAATAGCGTTACTCAACGCTGAGAATTATTTAGCCCAGTGGCGTAGCGAGCTTAACTCGCGCCCGTGGCAAAATACCTTGTCCCCCCTCACTACGCCTTTAGACTTTTGACCATTATTATTATTCATTAGACTTTTGATCATTATTATTATTAATTCAGGTAGGGATTAAAACATAACCATCTTACGCACAGTAATCACTGAAAGTAGAATTAAAAAAATATTATTATAATTATAACTGTATAGTCTAAAAATTATGTTAAATAACGAAACATGGGAACATAAAATAAATTATTTCGGTACACATGTTTTTTTTTATTTATAGCAACATTACCTTTATCGTCACTCGCTTTATACAGTTAATTTTTTAATAATAAACAATTTTAATATTTCTAAATTGTAAAATATACAGACTATTAGATTTATATATAAACGGAGCATTAAAGGCCATTTTATTCTAACAAAAAATATTTGCAGTAAATATATGAATACTTACAATGACAATTCTCATTCTCTTAATTTATATATATATATATATATATATATATAGATATATATAATTCTAATGTTATTTTTTCGTATTAATTATACAATAGTCATGGCAACACTGGCATTATAAATCAGGCTGAGAAGCATTTAAGTGTTAATTACACATTCTTGATACAAACCTAATACTAAGCAAGGCAAGTGAAGCAAAATAAATAATGGAATTAACATAAAACAATATGTGAAATAATATTATAGTCATATCTGTGTTAGACAATTCATTAGGCCAGTTTCTAAGTATCATCACATGATTTTGTATAACATATTAGATAAAACAAAAACGAAGACTTCGCTTTTACACTAAAGCTGAGTTTGATACAAAAAAATCTGAATTTTAATTATTAAAAAAATATTCTTCTATTATATATTATTTCTTGACTGAATAAATTTTATTAGTTGGAACTTAATAATAATATGAATAAAAAAAGGCAGCAATAACATAATTTAGTAAATGAGTTGTAACATTTAGTTAACAGTAAGATTTATCAAGATTTCAATTTAAATATTGTATACTTGATAATAATTTGATACAGATAAATAGACGTCAAAAATTAAAAAAGGATTTGTTTTTGACTAGTTAGACTTAAGATAAATGTATATAAAATAACACAAACAATTCTATAATATAAGAAAATTTACATAGAGTTTGAAGACTAAGATATTTTTTAATATTATTTGTTTATTTTTTGAAATTTTTTGTCACTGATTTAAATTATATAATATTTAATAAAGAAACCAAAAATATTATAAAATTACAACAAATCCAATGTGTCTTATTTTGTTTAATTAAATATATTTTAAAGGGAACCTTTTACTGTTCTTTACTTACTTACCTACGTGTGTTACTTTAATTTACTCTAATCTATAAAGGTAAGGACGAATACATTTTTATATGAATCTGCAAATACACCAGACAATGTAAAACACTCCCAGGTATAATTTGCTTATCTGCGCATAAATTTAATAGGTTACAAAAATTCAAACCATTACATCTTGAGATTAGCACATTCAACCAAACAAATTCTGCAGCTTTATAGTATTACTATATAGCATAAAACAACTATTTTTACATTGCCTGTCATATTATTATATTTTACAGAAAAAAATAGGGTGTAACAATTTGATAAATGAGCTTTCGACTCTACCGCTTCATACATAATCTATGAATATTAAAACTAAACTATCACAATTGTTAACAACCACTAACAAATTTTATATAATTTTTGTTACTAGATTATTGTTATTACTAATTTTTAGTTATTTTAGTTATTACTAGTTTTTAGTTAAATTATATTTATCTTTTTTAATTAATAATGGTTATACATCAATGGCCTTCCGTAATATTCATTTTCATGTACGTAGGTACGTAAGACACTCTGTTCCCGACTTTCAAAACAAAAAACCGAGTATTTTAACATTAGGCTACCCGACTCCCCTGCTCTGCCATTTGACGCACAGCATTGAACTCCACTACTCAAAATTCAAAGTTTAAGTTGTGTTTTCATTCATAACATCTCAAGATCTCTTAAGAGTTGAGCGCAATTTATAAATATGGACCTGTGTTATATCACTAGGTCCTCTCTACTTCCTACCTATTACGAGGGAAATCGTAAATCTCGTAAATATTGGTTGATTATTAACAATAATCTAACAACATATTATTTGTAATTGTGTAACACTCATTATTTACTATGCTTCTACCTAATATTCATTTACATATCAGAGTTTAGGCCATTTAAATATGTATTTGAAAGTTTACCCATTACCTATTTTGTATTTTTAAATTCGTCATGATTTAATACTTTGGGAATTTTTCTTTCTCGAAAATCCATTGTAAAAAAAATAACCACATAAAAACATTCCAATATCTTTTGTAATATCTGGCATAATCTATTATTTTCTCAATTTAAATAAAAAAGGAATAAACTTGTGAAATGTTGCCTTTTTCAGTATAATAATAACTTTGTGATCTCTTTATAACATTTTTTTCTCTTTTTAAAGTTTGTACTGATTCATATTGTACATTAATACTTCTTACTCTGATTTTTTTTTTCCTTGTCAATTGTATGTCAAATTTAATTATCATATTTTTCGTTATTTTAGATCAATTTGAATTAAGAGGTAAGTTTTCTAACTATTTTCGTTTTTCTCAACTATCGCTAACTCATCATCTTCACCCGAGGTGTTAGTTTTGGCGTCACAGTGAGCTAAATTAGCTTCTGAAGATCCATTGCTCGACTCGTGGGACCTTGGACTGATACTGGTCTTCCTAACGTATAATACATTTGAGTCCAACCTATTGTGATCATTGAATGGCACGCCGTATGCACTACCATCAGATATTCTATTTAATTTATGAATTTGCTCCCTTAACTCACAAACTTGACCATACAATTTCTTATTCTCTCGCAAAATGGCGATGTTTTCCGTCTCCAATAGCTCCCTTTTACTCCACTGTATATTATTCTCAGATTTCAGCCGTTCTATTTCCATCTTGTTTTCTGCTATCTTCTCTTCTAGAACCTGTTTTGCTGCTATTTCATCTTGCAGTTCATTTTGTAACCGCTCAACTTCGCTGTGACTTGAATCGGAACCCATTGTCCTGTCATTATGTGTATCCAACTTTGTATTATGAATGTATGTTTTTAACGACTCTATCTGTGACAGTAAGAAGGCTTCCCTATCTTTTTCTCTTTGCAGAATTTTGCAAGACTCGTCCAATTGTAACCGTAGTTCAGTTATTTCATTGGCCTTTGCATTATCTATATTGGAAAGTTTGTGAGAATCGAGTGATGCCCTTTGCCGCATTGATGGTTCATTTGAAGCTATATATCCGATATTTTTCCTTCTTAACTCAACTCCATCGTCACCTGTAATATTACCTGACACGATTCTACTCTCGCCTATACTTAGCAGTTTCTCATTATCTTTTTTCAGTTCTATAACTTGTTGTTCAAAATCACATTTTTCCGTTCTCAAAGTGGCTAACTCTTTAGAAAGTATATCAACCTTATTTTTGAGTTGTTTGGCTTCTTCCCTAGCTTTGTTACGTTCGTTACGTACCTTGCTCCACTTCTCTCTCCAGTTTGCAGTACAGTCTGACCACCACCGCATAGTCTTTTCCATCTGTGTCGCCCGAGCTCGGGCTTCATCCAGTTCTCTTTGATAAAGAGCTTCTTTTGCCTCCCAGTCAGTATTGGTGTACCGCATTGATGTTGCGTCATGGTCACGACTGCGGCGGTGACTGCCTCCATGAGAGCTTTGGGCCATTGTTTTTTTTTTTTCACCAACTGAAAGTTTAAAGTTAGCATTCTAAAATGTTATTAAAATAATAGTATATAGTTTTACATTTAAGTTAGTCAGCATGTGACTATTAGCACAATGGTTGTGGGAGAGATTTCCACGCAGGGCAATGAATTATTTATTATTTTTATTAACCCAATGATAACAAGCAATATCTCAAAAATTCAGAAAAAAGTGGTAAATAAAGTACACTACTGCTTACCCTACTATATTACAGGATCTACCATGAAGCTAATAAGTTTAGTATAAAAAATATTAGCTTATAATATTTTTTTATAAAAGAGCTAGAATATTTTGACTGAAAGTCAAAAGTCTAAAGTGAAATCGAAAGACAACACTAGAACTGAATTCCTAACATACAGTTAGTTAGTAATTTAACAAATATGAATTTTATAATTTGTTTGATCTAAATCTTTGCAGCATTATGGCTAGTTGTCCGCCTCAACCTCCAGCACCTTGCCCTCAAATATGTCCACCACCACCTCCTCCACCACCTTGCATTGCAAAACCCGTAATGAAAGGACTTCATTGGAGTCAGACAAAGAAAGTTTTAGCACAAGCTATAATAGTGTCAATTTTAGCTGGGGCTTGTGTGTACTTTTTTATCGGGGCCCCAAGGAAAGCCAAGTATAAGGAATATTATGCGTATGTTCAAATGTTAATATTATGCAATTAGTGGAAAATATTATTTACTATGTCAATCTAGTATTTTTTGTGCCATGGAGTGTCTCATTGGATATAAATACTTTATTTTTATTATATAACATAGTATAAATTTAATTTGATTAAAAAAATCTCACTTAGATTTCGCTATTTATAATGATTGTTTATTATAAATATTATAGAATATTTTTATCTAATAGTCAATTAGTTTATTACTCATTTTAAGAGTCATTTTCTACAAATCACTCTATTTCTATAATGTTTCAAGTAATTTAACGGGTTCTTACACACATCACGGTTTATATGATTTTATCACAGAAGTTTCTTACTTTACACAAATTTAAACAAAAACCAAGTTTAACAGTTCTTTTATTTGTTAGAAGGTTCTACAAACATAATTATAATTAAGCAAAGGAATTTTCTTTTAACATTTGTTTACATTAACTCGGTAGTGCTCTCACATAAACATTTTTTCACTCACCTGTAGTATAGCTTTTATTGCTTTATCTAAATACTTCACGATGGTCAATTACTATATATTTATTTATTACAATATTTTTCCATTGTAGTATTATTTATAAATAAGATTATTTCACAATTACTGAAGTTATTCAATTCTGTAAAATTGATAGATGCTTGTTTAATGCTTATGCTTTTTGCTTGACACTGTGTATTGATATTTTGAATCGAGTAACCATGATAGTTAACTATCGATATTATACATTATTAATAATATAATTGGCAATTATTCATTTTTGGCATTAAGATGTCTTTTTTTAAATAGAAAAGATGATGATAATATAGATGAAAGGATATCAAATAATTATAGTGAAAGGGCTGAATAGACAAGCTGCTAATGCAGTACACATAAAATAATTTAGAAAGTATTATACAAAAACGTTATTTAAATATCTTTATTATCTTTTGTTTGAAAACTACAGATAAAAAAAACTTTTTTTAATTATTAAATTGATATTAGAAATTTAATCCCGTTCTCGAAGAAGAGATATAATAACAAATTGAAGTTATATATTGGATTTAAAATTAAAAAAATCTTTATTTCAATAATGAATAAATATGTAATTATAAAAATATATAATTCTTTATTTTATTAATAAAATAATCTTGCAGGAGGGGAGAATTTGAAGATTGGGGAGACGAAATGGCTAGAAAAGGCTTATTTCAATCAGTACCTAAGGAGTCCCTAAAAAACAAATAATTGCTCCATTTTATGTAATAAAAAATGACGTGAGATTTATTATGTCATCACAAACTTAATAATAAATATTTTTTATGTGAATCGTCTTTGATTTTTATTAAATATTATTATATAATACACATTTATTAAAATATGTAATATTGTACAAAATATTTGCAATGTAAATTAAATTTATATGATTAATTGTAGAAATGTATATGTATATTATTAATTAATTATAGAAAATTTATGCAAAAAGTTATATTCTAATTTTTATTCTATACAAAGTTGAAATTTTAATTTAATTCTTAATTAATTTTATATCAACAGGAAGTGATTCGTGTCCTCACGTTTCATGGCGGCAGCCAATTAAAATCCTCTATAATATTATATAAAAACATGGAGATTACATTCTCCGCCAATCAGAAAAGCCCTGCAGTGGAGCATGAAAGTTTAGATGAACAACTTTGTAAGGAAGTGATAACAAAACATAATATATTTTATAGAGAAAATAATCATAAAAGAATATACACATATAATTTATAACATTTTAAGAAATTATACACAAATTATATTTGATATTAAATAAAATACACATTTTTTAAATATATTTTTCTCATCATAGGACTTCGTGTAAAGCTACGTCACGTATGTTTGTCTACTTCGAGTCAATGCGCATGTCAAGTTGAAAATTGCAAATGGCGTCCGTTGTTATTGTTCGTACCGAATAACTATTTGTAAAATATATACTAATCTTTTTAGCGATTTTTCTAATGAACTGTTATACTGATGCGATGCTTTAACTTCTTATGATTCGGCGCGACATGTTTTATGTACGTTTTTATGTGTTTTAAGTGTTTTTTTTCGAAATCTATGTGTGTCATGCAAATGGGGTAAGCTGGAATTATCGGATGTCGCTTAGGTTGTTTTGGATAGTTTCAATGAGAAAATGGAGTGAAGTTCTGTGATCTGAAGTGTTAAAATGAAGCCTGCATAAAGCTGATTAATGATCGCGTGGAGTTTAGAAGGAAACGTGAGACGGGAACGAGTGTAATTTACTAATGTTCCATGCCGTGACTGCACTCCCCGTACATTTCAAAATGGCTGCTGCTCTTCTCGATATATGAGCTTTGCGTCACTGAAACACAAATCAGTGATTTTGATTCGTGAAGAAATTCGCGTTTCGCTAGTCGGGTGATCCCATGTGAAAATTCGAGTTTAGCAAACAGACAGTGCCCCGGGAGAGCCTGGGGCGGGACAATAGTGGCGTATCATATGTTTTGGCAGTAGTGGACACTGAGTGACCATAGGACCGATATTGCCTTGCGTCCGAGCCCGATTGTAATGTTGCGCTTAATTTTACAGGATGATTTGGGACACGAGACAATAGAACTAGTGTGTTATTGAGCGGAATGTGACATTGTATGATAGGTGAGTTGATATATTTACGTTTATTTACATTCTGTGTGTTGCGAACAAAATGGACACATTGGGGGTAACAGGAGGTCGGCCGGCGGCGGCGGACGTGCCCCTTGCCGTGGCACATACGATCGCCTCGCATAAGTCGTCAAAATACTGAATAACGTTATAAAAACGTTGTGTAACACGTAACGATGTTTTACCGACCTTGCTGGTCAATAAGGGACTGTTCCATGCATCAAACGTCTAGTGCGCCTAATTAAGGCTCCCTACCCAACTAACCCCCATTAATTAACTTTTTTACCTGTATATCGGAAAATGTTATTATTACCAGTCTTATTGGCATGGCAGTGTTTGTCAATAGAAGGTACTATGAACCTAAAGCTAGGTTATACTGGGAAACTTATTTGCATAATTGTTCATATGTTATTCATATGATTGTCTTTTATCTGTGTCATTCATTCACATATTTATTATTTACAATGTTGAATGTAATTGACAATAATTAATACATATAGAAATTGTTGAGCTAAACAAATATTTGATATAAAGTTATTCTAAAGCATGAAATAATTAATAAAAAATTACTTATATGATTTTTTGACATGCTTTTTTTAAATATTGATCTTTTGAAATTATAGGTTAACAAGGTCAATCAAGGTAGAGGTTATTAAGATTTATTTTATGATGTAACTTGTAAATGACATTAATATGAAAATAGGACTATGTTTTATGTCAACTATATTTTGCTTATAAATCCATTTTTTAAATATTTTAGTAAACTTTTTTAAACTCATGTCATAGTTTACAGTAACTAGTTTAGTGTCAACATTACTTTGCCTAACATACTTTTACTTTTATCTAAAGATATTTTAATTTAATTGATGGTGATGACAATGACATTAATTTAATTATCTAGCTATGTTTTCCTAATTCGTAACTTCTAAATGAAAATTAGTCTGTTTTAAAAAAATGTTGTTTTAATAATATTGTTTTACTTTAAAATATATATATATATATATATATATAGATGTCACATTTATCTTGCAGGATAATTGAATAAAATGATATATCAAATATTTAAAACTTCACCAAGACATATTAAGCTAGTTTATTTATTGAAAAAAAAAATGTGTAGTTATTCTAATATATTATCTATCTTACATATATTTATTATTTTTTTTTGTGAAAAATATTTCTTTTCTAAAGACATTATAGAATGTTTTTTTTTTTTCATATTTATTACAATGACTAGTGGAAATATAGATACTTGAAATTTTAGGTTGGAAATCCATAACTATTGTTTTTGCAGTCAGACATTGTCCCACTGCCACAATAACCTGTGATTAATTCAATTTAATTTGAGAACTTAGGATAAAATATAGAATAAGTAGTAATAATGGAGTAACTCTATAAGTAAATACTAACAATCTTTTTTTAAATATAGTATTTTATTATAAAGAGACTATCTGTAGGATAATTACATTACAGAATAAATGAATTAAATCAGCTTCACACTGTATCCCACACACAGCAGGGTAGGCAGAGGAAACCTAGTGTTAAGACACTCCGTTTTTCCTTTAAGAAATATTTTATAATATTTGTTTTACATGTGAATCATTAATTAGGCATGATTATGCAACTTTTTAAATTTATTTTTATAACATTCATTAGAAATATTATAATATAAACTTAATTGTATTATAATTAACAACTTCCACTTCTTAAAAAACTTTTAATTACATCACTCTCCTTTGAGTACACTATAAATATTGAAACTTACAAAAAATATTATAAAGACTACTAAGACTAGTAGACTTATGTATCAACTATACATTACCTACTTTTTTTTGACTTATTTATTTTTATTATAAAAGTAATATTATTAAATACACACTAGGTTCATGCTATGACCAGTATATGATTATAATAAATAAAATAAGTAATATAATAGCCAAATATACTTTTACTGGTTACAATCTTGTCATTTATATGTGAATTTGCTACCATCTAACTAAGTTGAGTTTACATTGCATGAACATTAACATGCTCAGTTCTACTGATTCAGTAGTTAGTCAGTCAATTAGACCATATAACATCCAGCCATCTATACTAGGATTGAAGAGTTGTGGCCGGCCTGAAGTTAACTGTAGTTGGCTGGCGTATATTTGGTTTTAAAAATGCCAAGCTATGTTATATTACCATGGCCAAGACTCATTGACCATACTGACAACAGTTAAAGTAATAAAATCCTTGTTTCTTGTGATTTGGATACATTGGTTTTTAGAAATTTTATAAAACAAAATGTTACAATTTATTTAATGAAACTCTTAACCAAGTTTTTTTTTAAAGTAATGACATATATTTAAATAACAACAAAAATTCTGAACATATAGTTGAAAACATAGCGTCTTAACACTAGGTCCTTATAGTACTTTATAGTAAAAAATACAGCTTCACATTGTACCCTGCACACACCAGGATAGGCAGAGGGAATCTAGTGTTAAGACACTGTCCATTTCCACTTTCCGCCGAATTCTGCAAGCATTGAGTGTTGAGTGGCGGAACTAAACGTCGCGCTTTGCCTCGACACTAGAACGAAGAAATGAAAATATAAAAAAGACAATTATAATTATTAGCTGTAAGCGCACATAAAAGAATTTTGACGTAGCTTGATGAGAACGTATTGCTTAGTGGTCAGGCCGCTTGGACGGTTTCCAAGAGGCGCGGGTTGAAATTCGGCTATGTCCAAATTTATACAAAAAAAAATGTAAAATATAAATACGTTTTCAATTCCAGCATGGCAGCGGACAGTGATGGGCCAGGCTCACCTGGCGGCGGTGGCGGCGGCGGTGGCACCTGCGGTGTGATAGTGACCTGCGAGGGCGACCTGCGCGACCCCCGGTTCCCGGCGCGTCTTCGCCGCCTGTTGCGGGAGCTGCGCTCGCTACTCGCCGAGCCGCATCCGCACACGCTTAAAGTTAACAAGGTATGGGATGCTTTTGGATATCGGATGGTGCTTTTTTCTTATTTTTGTAATTTTTATTTAGTCACAACAAATTCTTTTATTCAAAGTTTATTTTGATATATTTTCTGTTATGTATTTTTTTTAAATCATAATTGTTTAATGATCTGGGAGCATTTTGTTATATTTAAATTTAACACAGTATATCACGACGTTATTATAGTGATGACATAAACAAATACATTTAATTTGATGATATTTTAGTTTTGCATTTATTTTAATTATTATTTAAAAAAAAAGGATTTTAATTAGATTTATTATTTCAATTATATAGCTATACGTTTACGTATTAGTAAATGGTGCTTGAGAGGTAATTTCATTATAATAAGATGTTTACAAATGTAGTATTTCATTTATCTATTAACAATTATAACACAATGATTTGTACTGTAAATTAAATGGGTGTAATATAAGAATTTCTTATTTTTGTGATATGTATAATTACCGCCATATTATAAAATTATTTTCTTTACTTTTAAAAAATTTTTGGTGTTTTATATATCATATCGACTTTACGAAAATAATTTCAAAAATAGTATTAATATTTAAATAAACATTAATTTGGGGTGTATGATCTTGTAAAAAAAATTTACCGTAAATTTTAACTATAAAGTTGCAGTTGAAGAACTAGGCGTCGATAAATTTATGGCTCCTAAGTGTTTTAAATTTACCAGTGCAGAAATTTAAAATAACTGTAAAACAATGTTAATAAGGAAAGCTTATTATTGTACTGTCCAAGAATATTGCAAACATAAAAATGTTTTTCATTAAGAACATTTGAATTTCCTACAGGATAGCTACCATTGTGTTATTGTGTTAAGCAATAAAATTGTAACCTGAATATTGAAAAGAGTAAGTATTGAGTTTCTTACCGGCTCTTCTCGGTAGAACTGCCTGCCGAGCCATTGGTACTTTTATGTTTATTCAACGCTTCAGAAGTGCTTGTAAAAGTCTAATTGAATAAAGAATATTTTGAATATTAATACTGACTAATCACCATCCTTATGCTCAAAATTTAAATTATTTTCAATATTAAGATAAATTTCGAAGAAGTTTTGAATTCTGGCGCAAAGCGGAAAATGGAGAGTACTGATCTTGGTCGTCTTTGAAGTTAAAAAAAGTAACATGTTTATGATTTAAAAAGCTTTTTTTTATACCATTATCTAGAGAGAAAGATTGTAACTAGTAATGAGCTAATTACGTAACAAACAATGATTCTTCTCCAGTGTATAATTTGATTTACTGTAATTTATTATGTTTTATTGTCGCTTTTCAGTAGTTTAATGCGTTTTTACGACACTTTCTATCGACTAGATAGAGTAAGGGAAAATGTATGACTGGACAAAGTTTTTGATATCAAAAGATAAGTAAGTTACCTACTTGACCGGCTTTAATGACCTAAATTATTTATAATCCTATCATCCAACTTAGGGCTCTATCGTTAAGTAAATATTTAAATATAATGTATGGAAAATGACTAAAACTTTCTGTTACTCATTTATTGTATATTAACCGTGGCCTGCAGTTTTCGTTGAATGAAAGATCACGTTTTTTCCTGTTTCTATAGAAATTTCGAGAAATCCTCTCTTGATGGCCCTCTGCTTTTCTTAACCTACATGTCAATTTTAACATTTTTAAGTATTACATGTACAGACATTACAGACTTTTCTTTTCTATATATTTACTTATTCCTTTACTTTTAACATGATTTTTGCTTGAAGCTAATATAGGTTTCACGCTGTATCCCCCGCACATCTGGGTAGGCATATGGAACCTAGTGTTAAGACACTCCTCTTCCCACTTTCCGATGAATTCTGGAGGCATTGCGTTATAAGTGGCGGAACTCAACGCCGCTCTTTGCCTCGATACCAGAGCAAAGAAATAAAAATATAAATGTAAATAAAGATTTTATTTCCTCGAGTGGGAATCGAATCGAAGATACCTCTTCTTAAATATAGGTAATTCTTAATTTCGTCTTGAGAAAACCCATTTATCGATATGGTGATAATGCACAACACTATCTATACTTGACAGCCGCCTTCGACTTTGAACATTGTTACATATTTGTGTATAATATATTTGTAGCGCACTACGATTTTTTATTACGAATAGTACACTCGGGACTATTGGTTAATTCTTTCTCTATTGTAAATGTGCAAATTGTATGATTATTCCTTTGGTGGGCTTCTCCATTCATAAGCCATTACAGTGTTTCTAAAGACGCAAAACATCTGCGATATTTTATTATATATTTTCACGTACGGCTCAACGTATTTACAGAGATAGGTTTAGTGATCAGATACTGTTTTTACATGCTTGGCGTATTTATAAACTTATTTTTTTTATGGAAAATACATTATTGAATACGGACATAATATTTTTTAATTGAAATATATTGTGTATTTCGTATTTTCTACCTTTTTATCGATTGAACTTGGTCGAATCTATTTACTTCTAGATACATTATCAACATAAAAACCGTCGACCGTACTGTAGAGTATACTTAGTTACCTTATGGAAAGCTCAAACGGAATGTTCAATCAGATATAGAATAAGTAGATGATTCATTATAATAATAATTATTATATATATAAACAACAGGGTAGGCAAAGGGAATCTAATGTTCAGACACTGCATTGCTCTATTTCTCGCCGGATTCTAGGGGCATTGCGTGTTGAACGGCGGAACTCAACGCCACGTTTTGCCTCAGTACCAGAGTGAAGAAAAAGGAAATATTAAATATTTTATTTCACCGAGTGGGAATCGAACCCATAACATGTCGCGTTTACAGTCACACTTTGTGCCCCTGCGCCACGACTGGCCTTATAATTATATGTATATTATTGAAACAAACTTATATAATTATTATACACTATAATTATATTAATATGAACTATTGAATGTTCTACTGTGACAACGTCAACGTAATACAAAAAATTAATTAAAATACTAACGAAAACAGTTCTAATCATTTTCCATTGCATTTAAGAAAATGAATATATTCCAAAATGTGTTTCCAGGTGGAGCCCTGGAACTCAGTGCGTGTAACGCTCTCGGTGCCGCGGGCGGCGGCCGCGCGCCTGCGGGCTCTGGCCGCGGCCGGGGCGCCCCAGCTGAGGGCGCTCGGCATATTGTCCGTGCAACTGGACGGCGACGCGACCGTCTCACTGCGACTGCAGCACGGCGCTGAGTTACGCATTAACACTGAGGATGGTGAGTTCACTCGGCATACTGTCCATGCAATTAGATTAGCTTATAGGGAAATACATAGCTTATAGCTAGAAACCTAACATTTAATAGAAGTGAGTGATAAATAATTGATTGAACCTATAGCTTATGTTTCAGAATATAATTTCATTAATCTTGACAAAAGGTTGCTAGGTGTAATTGATGTTCACATTGGTGACCAATTTTTTTTTAAATTTAATTAACTAAATTATACTTTATGTATAAGTTAAAAGAAATATTCATTAATTATTTATTTCTTATTCTAAATATATTGCTCTAGTAATTAAACTATATTATCTTTCATTAAATTTTTACTTCTTTTATTCTAGACGCGACCACATCTCGTTCGCAGCCCACCGAGTTGTTAGCTGGTCTCGGTGGCATAGCCCGCCTCATATCCGACGACGGTGCTTCCACCAGCTCGGAGCCCTCACAAAACTTTAAGTCACCGAACACCGTGTGCCCAATGGACGGGAAGATACCGCAGAACATTCCCACGCCCACTACAGATAGATGCGAATATCCATTTGGAAGTATGACCCAAGCGAGGGTTATACATAGGAAGGAGAATACGTTAGGTAAGAATTAAAAATACATAAATAGGAAGAATATAGTGTAGAGACACTATGTGGGTACCATGTCAACTGCTGATAGATGTGAATACCCATTTAGTATGACATGAACAAGTTACAATGGGGATACAAAGGAAGAAAAATATATAACATAAACATATAAAAACATTTTTAGCTTCATAGGCAGGAATGTAGTGTTAAGACTGCATTCTCTAATCAGTTTCAAATATATATATATATAAATATATCCACTTTGAAGTATGACACAAACAAGGGTGATATGAAGGAAGTGAAATTAAATATGATTTATTTTTATTATACACAGCGTTTTTGTCATCATCACTTTAAATGAAACCACAGTTTTAACTACTCTAAGAGCGTGATACAATTAACACAAAAGAGATTTTGCCAAAAATGAAAAAGTGGTCCTTTTAAACAAAATAATTAATAAATTATAGTTGTAAAATAAAATGGCATTTGTCAAGGATGGCGCACATCGCACACGTCTCATTAAGGAAATCGAATCGTAGGTATTGGCTGTGAAGTTGAATTGCGTAAAATAAAACGAGAGATATCCCTTTCTCGTTTTGGTATGTTTTTTTATGTTATTGTAGTAGTAAGTGTTTACGTTATTGGTATCTATTCGTAATTGCGTCACACGTAATACAGTATGTATAAAAATCGTGAAATGAATAAAAATCCTACATCTATCTAACTATTGACTAATCTTGATTAATTTTTACCATATATACTGCACCTGTGAAAGGAGCGCAGCCACTTCCAACCGTATATTTTTAAATGACCGTAAACATTTTTTAATTGAGTTTTTTTGCAATTATACAAATCATTATGGCCAGGGAATTACAATCAAAATGTGCAAAAAAATCTAAAAATGTTGTAAATAATGCTAAGCACTAAATATTCCAATTCTAAAACAATAGGATGCACAAGAAAACTGCAACAATAATACTTGATATTAACTTGTCATACGGCCCATTAAATATTATCAGAATAGTTTTACAAGTGTAAAACAGTAATTTACATATAAGATTACGTTTTAATTACATACAATTTACAATATTAAATATATTGTTTCCTCAGTTTAAGGAAGTGAGCTTTTTCCCAGCGGTTTCGTCTGCTGTACTACACAATTATTTATTTTCCCACTTGAATTACTTTTGTGGTCCTATAACATTTTTCTTTTAAAGACAATATCACACATTGACATAAAATACTTATTCTTTAACAATATTGTGTTATGAAATTCTTTAAATAAATATAACTTTTTGATTTATAAAGACATTGAAATAAAACAAACACTAAGAATCATTGGCTGTATTAAAATCTGTTAAGCGTATTTGAAATTAGCATGAACAAACGCACAGACAAATAGACAAAAAAATATATCTGTTTTTGGTTATATTAATAACACTATTCAACTTGTTCTCTTTGTCCTGAATGTGTGAAATTTTATATATATATAAATAATATCATATTGTTAGAATTCAGAAGTGAAATATATTTAAAAAAAAACGTTACTAAGCTACAAAACACCTGTTAACACATCAGAAGTGGATGGAAGTTAACTTAATATTATCCACGGTCTCTAAATGAGGTGGAGCATGCCATGCCATGGAACAGCGCCTGGGACTTGCGACCACAGATGTTGGTTTAAGGGTATCCTTTCCGATATATCGACACTCGCCTTGCCAGCTCCAGCCCATTGTAATTATATAATTAAAATAACAATTAATAAATGAAATAAATAATTGTCCAAATAATCGAGTCCGCCAACAATATATATTCTGTGTGGTGTTTTACATTATTTTGTGATCGTATGCAAAAAAAACAACTAAACCAAGTCCAATTATATTAAACATGCCAAACATGAAACAAAAGCGGGGCGTTGAATTCCACTACTCCACACGCAATGTCTTCAAATTTCGGCGGCAAGTGAGGAATGGATTGTTTTAATACTAGGTGCCCTCTGTCTACTCTGCTGTGTGTGTGATACGGGGGCGTGAAGCTGATTTGATTTGATATTAAACATCTACAAAAGTACATTATCGCCATATTAATTAAATTATGTGAAAAAAAATCTCAATATTATAATTTCTTTACAGGCATAGGCGGTTGCGCAAATACGCTCCGTCCAACTTCCACAGAGCAGTTCCCCCGCCCCTCAACTTCCTTCACTGGCCCCCCTCCCCCGTACCCGGCGCCATCGCCCTCACCCTCCCCTTCGCCCTCTCAATCCCCTTCGATTGCACCCACAGTGGCCATGTCGTCGCCGCTGTTAGTGAACCTGCTGCAGAATGACGCACCAGCTCCTCAGCCGAGACAGAAGAGCAATGTGCCAGCCAAGTTGGATAGGTTGGAGGATTCACAGGTTTGTGGATATTTTCTTTTGGAGCTGTATTCCGTATATAGTGAAATAGGCAAGAAACAGGGCAATGTACATAACTATATAGTGTTGAGACTCTCTAAACAAACTGTCCAAATTTTTGAGATGTTGCATGTTGAGTGTCATAATTCAGCACTCTGTCTTATTTCTAGAGCGAAATGAATATATATATATATATTTCGCTTGAGTGAAAATCGAGTTAGATTTAATCAACGAAAGTTTATATGCAATTAAAGCAGCCTTAAACAAAAACGTCAAATATCAATATTTACTCATACAATTTACCACACCTTTTCAGACATGTTTTGTTTCTTAATGAAACCCACTATATATAGCAGTCTAAAAGGATAAGAGAACTTTGTTTATAACTAAAGTTATAATCATATTGTTAATTATGTTGGTGACCTAATGACAATATTTCTGTATAAAATAGCCAACTTATTTATCAAATTTACGCTAATAGGTCCTTTCACAATTCCATTCACAATATAATATTGTATTCCAACATTACAGGTTGAACTGGCAGTGGGTCGCGCTTTCGAATACCGCGGCGGTCGACCGTCTACGCCCCGACCCACCGTACCCGCGCCCTCCCCGTCCCCCCGTCCTCGTCCCCCATTCATACGAAGAGCGTTCCCTCCTCGTCCTCCACCAGTACAGAACACTCAGTACCGGGGACCGGTGGCCACTACGGTAGTGAATAGAGCAAGGTTCCCCTCGCCCTCTCCGTCTCCGTACAGTACGGAGACGTTCCCCCCTCCCCCTCCTCCGCCGTACAGGCAACAGACAGTCCCCAGACCGAGAATGCAGCAAAGAGTTACACCGGAGGACCTGCAAGCCCTCTTACCTCCATCTACTACGTCGATGGATCAAAAGACGCAGTCGAGTTTTCAGGTAATATGGAATTTTATTGTCTCTGGGACCTAACTTTGAGATTGTACGATCCCCCATGCTGCGCTCAATTGAATAGCAGAACCTGACGCCGCGCCTTCACTGGCAAAAGCAGGAAAATGAAAATAATTAATTCCCCATAGATGGATTGGGGCCTATAAAAAACATTTCACAATCATTTTAATTTCATTTAATCTCTATAGGCAAAGGAACTTTTGTTTATTTTTCTAAGAATTAGCTATATTTGCTTATTCTTCTTCTGCAAATAACGCTTAGAACAAGACAGTTGTCTCTTGGTATTTACTACCTATTAGTGTCCAATCATTTAGATAGCCTTTTTCTACATAATAAGAAGAAATATTCATATACACAATATTTTATGATATTTTCAATTAACTATAATTGGTGTATGTTACTATTTCAGGAGTTCCAGAGGTATCAACAACAGTACATAGCCCGGCAGCGGGCAGCTTCGAGAGCCGCGTCGCAGCCTGATTGGAATGAGCCCTACCGGGACACCCTGGGAATGTCCATCCCGGACCTCTCCGATAACTGCGATCTGGACCAGCTGCTGCCCACCCTAGGAGCAGACCTAAATCTGGATGACTCCACATTGTCAGCCATATCGGACTTGGATACAAACACCAAGCTTGACCTCCTATATGACCAACACCAACAAGACTCTAATGCAGCAGAATCTACTCCTGATGCCCTCCTACAAGAAATAACTGGCGGTCAGTTCCCAGGTCCAACCCTAAACGGACCCTACAACCCGGAAATGACCCCGACAACGAGTCAAACAAATGTGAATAGTGAAGTGCCTTCAAAACCTGCGGATACGTTTGATTCGAACTCGGAGACGGCTTTCATGCCGCCGCCCCCCGTACCCCCACAAACCAAATTTCATATAAATTCCCCTAATCATACAATAGTTACGCAGCATCCCCCTTTCAAGTCACCCCCGAATGCAACTTACACATCGCCCGGTACAACTGCTGATAGGACGATGGAGAGGATAAACCAGTCGTCGTCGTCAATGCCACCGCCCATGCGACTGCCAATAAGGCCGATGGCATCTGTCTCTACAGCCACTGTCGCATCTCAAGCGACCGCCCAAGAGATCGAGGAGCAGAGCAAGCAGTACCTGATCAAAACCCTTATGAGGGACGACGACACGCCGCCGCCGCCGAAGGAAGAGAAAAAAATCGAAGAAGTCACGGTAGCGCAGTGTAAAGTCAAAGAAAATTCCTCGGAAACGACACTGGAAATTTTCGGTATCGCAAAAGCTGTAGAGGATGACAGTAAGAAAGATGAAGACTTAAAAAAGAATAAGCTTGTAAAGAAGGATGACAAACTACTGGCGCAGAAAGGGGGCAAGCCAAGGACGGGTGCAAAAGAGAAGCCAGCCACTCTTAAGGACAAGATAGTGAAGGATGGAAAATCAACCAAAGTTGCCTTACCGCGGCCGCACGTCGCGAAACCAGCTGCTCCCGCAATGGAAACGCCCAAATCGCCTTCAATGGAAAAGGAGTCATTGAAGCTAAGGCTAAAGCTGGGCAAGAACGAGCCCACAGTACAGCCTGTGCACAAAGCTGACGTCAGCTTCATCCAACAAGCGAAAGGCGAGAAACCTATAGAAGGCGAGCTCAGAGTACCGCCCCTACATATAAGCCTTAGAGGTCGGAACTCGGCGGTAATAAAGAATTCTAAAAAGGAAAAGAAAAAGTTAATACCAGGGGATCTCCATTTGAAGAGAACTAAGATCAGAAAATTACTGGAGTCAGAGGAGAAGTCCCACAGGCGAGACTCGGAGGAGTCGCCCGCGTCCAAGTCGGGAGACAGCACTGAAAACTCAAAGACTGATGGAGTTTTACAAGTTAAAAACATAAAACTTAACAATCACTTTGGAGAAAGTGAAATTAAAACAGAGGTCACTGGCGACAACAACGTCGTGTACAGAATGAAGACGTTGTCCAAGAATGCCCACATAGTGACCAAGTCGCATGATTATAAGACAAACAACAAAATACAGAGCATGGAAACTCTGAAAATGAAGAAGAAGTCTAAGGTGCTCAGCGGGAGCGGGAAAACTACGGAGCGATGTAAAGAGTGGAGGGACGCGCTGCTCGCACAGGACGGCAAGTACGCGCAGAACGAGGGCTACAGAGAGACGTCCAACAACCACGAACTCAAAAAAAAGTTACCTATTAAACTGGAGAAGGATGGTGCAAAATGTGATATTAAGTCCAGTGAATGCGGTGCAATGGACGCGGAGTTTGGTGAAGTGAAATCTGGTGCTAGTGATTTGGACGGCAGGTTGTTAAAGTGTCATAAGAGTATCGAGAGAACGCTAAGTGTCGATGAGGAGAGCAAGTTCGACCGCGACGAGAATAAGCTGAAAAGGACACATACGGACAGTACGGCTATCACGTCGCCCAACGGGCTCATCTCCGAGAAAAAGAGAAAAACAAGCCATAGTTCCTGTCCAGGTATGTATGTCAACTTGCAGGTGTAACATGTATATGCGGAATGTTGGAATTGAATGTGTTCAGACATTGTATGTCGACCAACTTAAAGTACAAAACTTTATTATGTATATAGTAACAAATGTTTGTGGACCAAATCATTTGATCATTACCATTTCTTTCCTATGTATGATATGTTATAGTGGCAACGGAGTTTTAGAAATATATCAAAGTTATTGTATGTACATTGTAAATTATTCATTTATATGGAGAAACAAAATAAACTTATATGACTCAACATTAGTAATCATTTTATTTTGAATCATTCAAAATTGTTTTTTTCCAAAAACTGAACTTTTTTTATTCAAGTAAAAATGTAAAATATTATTATAGAATTTTAAAGAGATATCTTAAATTAAGATAGCTTTATTAGACAACTTCTTTTCCTCATCATCATTTACTATCTAAAGTCATGTCATTCCTTAAACCCTCTAAATGAAATAAGCAAGTTCCGTTTGCGTTCCAGATCCCCCTGGTTCGACAAACGTAGGGACAATAGGGCGCGCGGAGTCCCCAGCGCTCTCCCCGCGCCGCAAGGATCGCCCTAAGGACAAGACATACTGCAAACTGGTTGCCGAACGGACACGACCGGCCTCGCCTAACTCCCAAGCCCAGGGCGAGGATTCCGGCATCGAGTCCATGGACGCCCTGTCGGAGAAGTCACCCAATCAGGCGAGTCAGTCACCACCCGGACCTCAGAGGAAAGAGAGGCTAGACATGCCCCGTTCCACCAGCCCAACGTCCGTGCAAAGGATAATAGGTGTTATAGATGCTCCGCCAGCCTCCGATGAGTTATTAGAAAGGTTGTCGTTAGCGACAGCTCAGCCCCGCTACGACCCCGATCCTCCCGATATCGACGTTATGGGCGATATAGAGGCAGAACTTGCAAAAATGCACGCCGACCATATAAATGGTGATGACGCGCCGAGAAGACCGCCAGATGAGAACCAAACCAAAGAAGTCAAAAGGGAACCCACGCCTATACTCAGAGACGAGGATAAATCCGGTCAAAGCATAGACAGAGGGGACCGTAAAGAAGAAACACAAATAGACATAAAAACGGAAAGTATGGATACAAACCTCAAACCTAGTAATGCTCAAAACGAAGAAAGCAGTAAAGGTGATGTCTTGTCGCCAAAAAAGGAGAAAGTTGTGGAAGACTTCGATCTGCCAAGCAGAGTATCGCCTCCATTATATACTTATTCAAATCAGGAAAAAGTTAGTTCGGGTGATATTCTAGAACATAAAGACGAGAGACCATCTGTTCCTTCAGAAAATGGAGAAACAAAAGAAGGAGAGGTACAATTAAAAGAAAAGCAGGAGTCGAAAATTGAAAGGCTACCCCTCAAAGCTGACTTTCCTGATAAGAGCTTACTAGAGCAATTACTTATAGAAATTCCTACGCCTGATTATGTGGGCAAGAGGCCGGAGTCGCCTTCACCATCCACTCTGGAGAGGGTGGCCAGGAGTAGTGTCCGGACAAGGTCGAGCAGTAAAATGAATAGTCCAGCAGATGCACCGAAAACACCGAGACTTAGCCCGGGGATAAATAAACTAGAGAGGTCAGACTCCCCGGCAATGCAACCCAGAAATTGTCTTCTAAGTGGTACTGACAAAATAAGTCCAAGGACGGCCAACGCAGTGCCAGCTTCTTCTAAGCCGGCGCCTGGCGCGAAACGGAAGCGGAGGGAATCAGAGAGTTCCTGTGCCTCCACTATTAGTTGCGAGGAGGGCATCTCACCCGGCAGACTAAAGAAGAAACCGAGAAGATTAGACCAAAAACCGGCAAACCCGGTCGCCATAGGCGGTAAAGTTAAGAAGGAGTCTGACAGTGATAGTGATGAACCATTAATATGCAAAGTACGGGGGAAAGGTGTCAAGGCAGTGAAGCCGGGAATGAAAGTGGTCAAGGGGGCAGAGGGGGTCGGTACAAGGAGGTCGGTGAGGCACGGGCCTACCCCGGCCCCCGCTCCCGCTGTCGCAGCCCCCGCCGCCGCACCCGTAACACCCGCGCCGCCCAACAGCACGCCGGTTAGACGAAAAACGAGGAGTGCGGGTGAGTTAATATATATATTTAGTGACTTAACTTATTTATAAGTTTCTGGAGTCCTTGTGACATTTTTCATAAAATAAGATACTGGATCTCTTTTCTTATCAAATGAATAATATTTGGTCTTGATTCTTTTTTATGTTCAATAGTTAATATTTGTAACTATACTAAAAAACAATCGCCAACACATGCGATTTCTACGTGCTATGTACAGATTTCGATGCTATGACACCGTACAAACAAACATTTGACACTATTAAATAAGCATCAACTCAAAAATTACACATTACAATAAGTATCTAAATCACTAAAGACTATTCATTCGCTCATGTGTGCTATTAATATTTTACTTTTGTAAAACCATAGATATATATATATATTTTTTTTATTAATTTAGTAACTCCATCGATTGTAACCTATAAATCAACCTTTTTTGTTTGGTTTACCTTTTATCCCATGGGTCCGTGTATAGAGTATAGAGCGACTGACAATTGACTGTAATGGCAACGCGATATGGATTCGATTCCTATTCGGGGATTAATAATAGTTAATAATAATTAATCCCCGAATAGGAATCGAAAGAAAATATTCTTTGCTAGATTTTTCTATTTTCATAAAAAAAAATCTTACATTTCTATATAATTTGCAGTAGGCGAAGGCCCACAAGGCACAGGCGCAGGAACGGGTGCTGGCACGGTGCGTCGACGGCGTGCCTCTCGTGACGGCAAGTGACGGCGGCGACGCGCGGCCTGCACCGCGCCCCCCATCTCCCTGACCCCCCTCACGCCTCTGACGCCTCTGACGCCTCTGACTCAGCTGGCGCCCCTGCCCACCATGCTCTATCCCCTCGAGTGACAGTGATCAGTGACTAGTGACTGCGTGATGTCAGGAAACACCGTGGTGTACAACATTTTGTGGTTTAAAATTTTATGAATCTCAAGTGTTTGTAAAATAATTGAATACATTGAATTGTGCAATATCGATCCTTTGAGGATGCTTACAGAGTTGGTATATGTGTGCTTTTTTATATTATAACGAAAGTGTTCAACGGTTCCTGACTGCGCTGCACTGCGGGACTCGCGCTTTGCCAGAACTATATATTTTTTAATTAGTGAACAAAATCATGTTACCATTCACTATTGTAAAACACTCGACGTTTTCTTTAATTGTAATTTTCTTTTTGTTGTTTCGTGTACGGAGTATTTTTTAAGATGGTCTTTTTACCAGGCTGGACTCGGTATCAGGAGTCGCGAGCCGAAGCCGGAGCCTTAGCTTAGTATAGAGTATCGTTGTACAAAAGAGCACTCGTCTTATAGGCACATTGTTATAGGATAAATAATTAAAATGCCCGAGATATATAAAATGCATAAAGTTTTAAAAAGATATTTTCATACGTTTTTGCACGTAACTCGTAGCGTCATCGAACTGCGTAGTTTTAAATCGTTTTAGGCGGGAGGCGGCCACGTTGGTTTCGAATGACAGCGACGACTGTCGAGTGAACATCAGGACAGTCGCTCCCCGCGAACGCCGCTGTGACGATGCAAAGTTAGCGTTTTTTATATTGTATAAGTGAATTCACGACCAATAATTGTAATTTATATGTGACTTGCTATACTTGAATAATTTCTTAGTGAACTGATAATAATTATTGTGACTGAACGTTTCAACAGTTTGTCTGTTTGGGCTTCCAGTAAACTAAACTATTTTTTTATTTAACGCCCTTTCCCGAACATTTTTTTTTATCATCACTACCTACCAGTTTTTTGACCACAATAGTAATTGTTTGTCGACAAGTTATGAAATATAATATAAAATTGAATCGCAAACCAGTGATCCTTAGAGTTTGTAAGCTAGCTTTTCCTTTGCACTGTAAATAATAAAAAATAAATTGAAAATGTTAAAAATTAGTTGCCTAAGTAGATATTTAGTATTTATTATCACAAAAGTTTGCTCGTTATTGGTATAGTCAGAATGTTTTTGCTTCATACAATATTCTTTCACATCTATAATATGTAAATTTAATCTGACATGGAACTTTTATATTGTATTTTAAACATTGTTTTTCTTGTTTAATAATAATAAGTAAAATATAGTTTTTTTTGTACATTTCCTTTGCGGTTCCTACGCCTGTGAGTAACAATTCAAAGCAATAATATGTGGATGTGAATTTTCTGTTAACATTTATAGATGATTGATAGTCGACTGCCTTATTCCTTAGCGTTTAGTGATCCACACACTTTCCCACTATCCCTCGATCCCTTTGACGTTGTTCACGTCGTTGCGGTTCTAGTTCGGACAGTGATAGCTCTACAATACAAAGTGTTAGATTGTATGTAGTATTTATAGAGAATATTTTATAATTAATTATATATTAAACGACATTGCCTGATAATTGTGCCCTAAAACGTGTGCCGTGAATGGAACTGTGTGAATGTCGATGTGATAGGGGGCGAACGGCAAGCCCTAGGAGTGTAAAGTAACCGTAGAGTTGATTGTTTTTAAATTATTTATCGGCCACCATGTCCGATTCATAATCTCTGTAAATTTTTGTGTATAGATGGGAAAATTAATATATGTTAATGCATAATTTGTTTGTTTTTTTTTATATAATTGTAGCTAGCGACGCCTTGTACTACACTGTAATGTAATGTAATATAGGGAAATGCAAGCTTGTAACATATAATTATAGAGAATGGACTCCTCAACTAGCTGTGTATATTGGGTGTATAGTTTACCTTTAGTTTGTTTTGTTTTACGATTAATGATAGTAATTTATGCTGATAAAATATATATATATATACATTTATATATATAAAAAGAGATACATATAGATAAAACACTATACATATAGGCTAGGGGTTACACCACACATGAGATAGCATATAGTTTTGGTATGTAAACATTTAATAATTGTAAATAGACAGCAAAAATAGTAAATAAATAAAGAATTGATACAATAAAATCTTAACTTTATGTTATTATTGTAATATTTTTTCTAGTTGGTGTTTTAGGTCAGTGATAGTGAAGACTGTCTGCCTGTACAGTTTGGTTGCGGCAGTCTATCTATACGCAACTTATACCCCCCTTTTTTATTGTGCATTATATTTTTTTTTCTGTAAGTTGCTTTCTCTGTCGTCCTTACATTATTTTTAAATCATATATAATTACATTCGTAAAGTGCGATGAGTCATGGCGAATTATTATCATATTATTATGAATGAAAAGAAATAAGGAATATTATTGTTCTGCTATTATTAAATTTGTAAAGTTAGTTTATTAATAAATGAATAAAAAAACTTTTTGGTTGTTTCTATTGGGTGATGTTTCTATTGTAATTTTTTTTTTAAATATACCTACTTACTTATTACTTACCTACTATATACCTAAACTTATCCAACAGAATGAGACTTGAATTTGTACTTTTAGGATAGAAGAGTTGCATATCAGCATTAGCATTATTTATGTATTGAAAAATCACAAATATCAATAATGGAAGACTTAAGTAATAATGATTATTTTGATATTGTCAAAAGCAACGGGGGGGGGNGGGGGGGGGGGGGGGGGGGGGGGGGGGGGTATTGTGGTTGCTATCCATACCTATATTATAAATTCGAAAGTAACTCTGTCTGTCTGTCTTTTACGCAATCAGGGCCAAACCTCATATAGATATAGAGATACTTGAGGGTCTCGGGATGAACATAGGATACTTTTTTATAAACATTAGCTGGCATCTATCCTGCATTACATTCAATAGACATTAATTCCATACTACACGTATACATATTATTATATACACGTATACTCAGGCCCATAAAGGATTTACTAACTTTTTGAAGGCGAAAGCTTGGTGTGACAAGCTTATCTTTATTTCTGGTTCCTATCGTATGACTGTCACTATTTTTGCTATGACAATGTATATTTTGTCGGACAAAGAGAATGTTATAATATACAAATTGGGAAGCAACTGTAATAATACCTGCATCTTTGAAAACATCTCGCAGAGAATCTCGAGCTCTTAGATTATAAATATATCTCACGGCTCTTTTTTGGAGAATAAATATTGAATTGATATCTGCAGCACTGCCCCATAGCAGCATTCCATAAGATAAAATACTATGAAAATAGCTATAGTAGACTTTGGCCAGTATCAACGTCCGTTATTTGTCTTACTTTTTTAATTGCGAACGCAGCAGAGCCGAGTTTATCCGCAAGTGCTTCTAGATGAGCATTCCACTGGAGTTTGGAATCTATAGTTACACCTAGGAAAATAGCTGATTCCGACAAATTAAGAGTTTCTCCTTTAATTAGTAGTCTAAAATTATGTTTTCTAACGTAAAAAAGTAAACTCAATTTATTCCGCCATGGTTATAACAACCGCCTTTGCTAAGCAACGATTTGCAAAGTTTGTTGTTAGAAAACGTCACCCAAAATAAGTTTGCTTAACGCATACATGGCGCGCGCCGACTCAACCTTATGAGACACAAAAACAATATTCTCCAAAAATATTGTCCCTTAAATATTGTTTAAAAAAGTCCGCGTTGATATATACTATAGATATAGATTTGTATACATTAACAAAAATTAGATGATTTCTATAATTTGATATTCATCCTTATGAAAATAAATATAATAGTCACTTTTAGCATTTCATCTAGATGGAAATTATACGTAAGATGGTTTACTGTATAACAATTTAATAAATAATTAAGGAGATGTCAGTGATTCGGAATGACCTAGCCTACGAGTGGTAGGTATGGTATGACCGACGAAAACGGGCGGATGACTTTGATGGTTTTGTAATTTTTTATATATTTTCGACTTATTATTACTACTACTACTTATTAATTTATCTCAGTTCGGTTATCTATACCGATGTTATACACTTAAAATATCGTAATTTTAATCATTTGAGATTTTATTTAATATTGTTCGCTAAATTATTAAATATAGGAAAATACGCGCGCACGGCAAACTTTAGATACTTTTTCTAATATCAAGAATTTCCTTTAGTTACTTTTACTTCTTTTGTTTGTTCATTTCGGTTACTCAGATATTTTATACAGAACAACAACAACATAAGGCAGAACTTACGCACTTACTTAACTTACTTACGTTCTTGCAAAAAAAAATGTTCTTTTAGCAAAAAAGGACTTTTCCAGTACTGATCATTTATTATTTGCTTATGTACTTGTATTATTTTGCTGTATATAATATAATTAGTCTTATAATCTTATATAACACAGAAATTAAAATAATTATTTCTTCTGAGAGGAATCGAACCCACAACCACTGACAGGCGCCGCGATGAAGACGTACCACTACGGCTTCTTACATTAAAATGACAAACGTTAATGAAATATTTATATAAAATAAATCAGCTTCACGCTGTATCCCACACACAGCGGGGTAGGCAGAGGGAACCTAGTGTTAAGACACTCCGTTCCCCATTTTCCGCCGAATTCTGGAGGCATTGCGTGTTGAGTGGCGGATCTGAACGCCACGCTTTGCCTCGACATCAGAGCGAAGAAATGAAAATATACATTTAAATAAATATTTCAATTCCTCGAGTGGGGATTGAACCCACAACCAGTCGATTTTACAGTCTCACTTTGTGCCTCTGCGCTACCACTGGCCTCAAAAATTAATGAAAGTTATACATTTATTTAAATATTTACATTAATTATATCTGTAAGAAATATAATTTTAAATTGGAGCAAAAAAATACAAATGAGATGTTCTTTCTTTAGCTTTATTAAACAAAACCCTGTACTTGAAATAATTAATAAAATTAACGATTATATTTATAAAGGTAACTTATTCATAATACAAAATGTTAGATAATCATGTCTGCTTTATTATATCGTACTTAGTTATTTTTTGTTCTATTTTTGTATTTTAATTACATGATTTTTTTTACATAATGCATACAATATAATCTAGGTACTTAGAGTGTGAGACATTGGATTAAATATTAACATAGGTAACGTTATATCTACTTAATCTTAGGTAGAGACTTAACCAAGAAGATAAAACTAAACCACCAAATTTTCTTTACAAAAAATATGTAAAAGAAAAACAAAATAAAATAGTTCACAAATGTTCGTTATCTGTGGTAATTATTGATTTTGTCGTAGAAAACTGACATATTCCATCTGTGACATCTCAACAGGCATTGGTTGAAATTTATACAGCCTTGAATCGACCAATCGGATTTTGTCTCGCGTCTTGTGTCGTCGAGGAAAACATTTATCGAACTACTTGCTGTGATTAGAACCACCTTGATTTTACGACTTAAATTTTCAATAGAAAGGTAAGTATTTTTTAGAATATTCTTCTATTTTCTTTAATTTATCCGTTAATATGTTAAAATATTGAGTTTTCTAAACTATGTGTTGTATTAAGTTTAACAAAAAATTACCTCTTATTGTTATGTAAGAACGTCAATATTCTTCATCTTCATTTTGTCTATTTTTATTATGATTTACTTCTGTAAGTTAAAGAAAAGAAGAAAAAGCATTGATAATTTTTTATTGAATTAAATGTATAAAACAGTTCTTATGTGTGTTCTTTATATTATATTTATTGATAAGATTGCTATAACCTAAATGTGTATCTATTTCTACTTGATAAAATAAAAAAAATATATATTTTTTTTAAATATTACAATTTATAGGTACACAATTTTTAATATGATGTGTGATATTAAATAACAATTTAATATGACAAACTAGTCAATACGATACTGTAAATGTTTTGTTTCTTTTGTTTTCATAAAGATGGCTGATAAGGCAGTAGCAAATATCTCCAAGCCTGAGATGCGAGGTCTGCTCTTCAACGCAATCAAACGCAATTTAATTGTTGCTTTTGTCCTTGCTGGCGCAAGTGGGTTCGCTTACAAATTTCTGGTTGGAAATGAGCGCAAGAGGAAGTATGCTGAATTCTACAGGTAAATTTTAAGTTATTAATTCGCTTTAGTAGTGATTGTTTTTCACTTTCATTGTTAGTTCACTCATATGCAAAATTAGTACAATTTTTTTAATCAACTTCATAAATAGGAGGTTCTCAATTCTTTTGACAAGTTTTTTGTGCTACGTTGCTGCCAACTGTAAGCACTATGAATGTGGACTCCACTACCACTTGGGGGATTATTAATTGATTAATTATTTTCATTTCTTCACTTCAGTAAGAAGACAAATCAAGTATTGGATTCTGCCTCATAACACAGAATAAAAAAAATTTGGACAGAATTGGGAATGTCTTAGCACTAGGTTATCTCTACCCTTCTGGACTTCTCAACTTCTGGACTCTGTAATAATTTATTAGTCAAAGTAATATTGCTCACGGAACTCTGCTATTATTAAACTAATATTTTAAGCTACATACCATAAATTTAATATGAATATGTTTTTATTTCAGAACATATGATGCCGAAAAAGAATTCGAAGAAATGCGCAAAAAAGGACTTTTCCAATCCTGCTAATTTATCATTTGGTTATGTAGTTGTATTATTGCTGTGTATAATGTAATTTAAAAAAATAAAAATCCATTAAATTGCAATTTTACAAGTTTTATTTGTATCTTTATACTGCTAAATATTCACAACTGAGCAATTATTAAAAAAGTTTATCTTATTATTAACTTAATTTTTATGGATAAAGCAGAATAAAATTCGTAACTATGCCTGAGCTGGGCTAATCTCATTGATAGGTGAGTGAGAATCTAACCCACAGCTTTGTGTTTGCAGTCCAGTCAGTCAGTCAGTGTTGACCCTTCACCATAGATTTATTGTTAATGAGAGATGTTTAAAGTTCAGCTTGACATGGTAATGAGCCGAATAGATTATATGTTTTCTTATAAGTACTTAGAAAATGGCGATTTACAGTATGAAATATTTATTGCCAGCAATTACTAAGCGTTTGGAAACCGTATTTGTTAACGTGTTTACCTTTCGTTTCCAAAGGGTTTTCCAAAATCAAAAACACACATAATTACGATAATTTAATCAGGACATCAATCTATACGTATCATTCCAGAATACAGAAATAATTTAACAATTCAATTGGTTACATCGTCACCGAATTTTAAATGTATTTTAGTATTAATTCTACACAACGGTTAACTTTACTTAAACATAGAAATATCGAGACAGGGACCAGCCTGCTGGAACGATTAAAACTTATATACTAAAAATAATTATATAAAAGGATAGAATGGAAAGGCTGTTCAGAGTTAGGATAAGCCATTTCGTTCACCAAAAAAAAGTGAACGACTATTACATTTCAAAGGAGGGAAATTTGAAATTTCTTAACACCTTAGTCGTATATTTAATATTATAACAATTCTAAATGTTAGTAGATATTTTTTTATAATTTAATATTTTGGTCTTGTTATAGCTATATGAATAAAAAAAATCATATTTATAAATAAAGTAAAAGGAGTTCAAAGAAAAATAATCAAAGAAATTAAAGCCACGTTATTTTGTGCGTTATAAGTATTTGTTGTGCTGTACGGTTTTAATAAAAATCAAAATATATTTAATGGATATATAAAATATTTCTGTGTATTGAACTATTTACATTTCAGTTGAGACTACATTAATTTTTAAAACTTTATCAATAAAATGAACACAAAATAGTTTAAGTGCGATTAGATTATTTGATACACTGAGAGAGAGTATTCAACATACAAGGTTAACATTCCTTAGTAACTTTGTTGTCATCACGTAATAACATTTGATTAAAATATATTTAAACATTTTATCAATATCTGTATTACTATTATTTCTGTATTTTATTGATTGAAATGTTCAAAATATACTAAATCTAGTAACAAAAGGCCAATTAACCCAGAATGGCCGTTATATTTGGGTATAACCGACTTCTTGGGTCAATTTGCGTAGCGAGTACTTTACAATATAATATATTTAAAATTCACGATGTTAACAATTAATTTAAGCTACTTTTAATGACGTCATCTCAAATGCCTATTGTGATATATTTTTGGTTCATCGACATATATATTTTCATATACTTTACATATACTTGTGAATTTGTTGGGTGGACAATGGAACAATGGCTGATGAACAATATATGTCGATGAACTTTTAACTTTATATTATTAAGTTAAAAAATCTAAACTAAAATTTGGATAAGAGACAATTTTAAGATCGGAGATACGAGTCAATTTTGTTGTTGCTATTATCTTGGATGGATATATTATATAACAAACACAAATTCAGTCAATAGCAAGAAACAAACTGAAAATTGTAGGTTCTAAGGTCATAACTCAACGCCGCTTTTTGTTTTTGTTCTATTTATAAAGAAATATTCATGTACTTTTCTCGTATCTCTGAACCAAAAGTTGAAAACGAACGCACATTTTACCACTTACAATAATTATAATGTTAATCTATCAAAAGTTACAGTTACAGAGGATTCATTCACTAAATACAATTAATATTTATTATAATTTAATTAATAAGCGTAATAGATTAAAAACATTAATGTTTTTATTTTTTTTTTATTTTCACTTAGTTATGGTGACGTGTTGGGCGCAATTCGATATTACTTTAAAAGGTTAAGAGGTTCACTTATTTTTTTATTAAGAAGAATAAAAAAATCAAGAGGCAGTGACATCCCTGCGTGTGATTTTTTGTTGTAATTGTTTTTTTACAGTACTCTATTAATATGTTTATGTGAAAAATGGAAATAGCAAAACATATATTATATAGTTAAATTTGAAGTATTAAAATGAAATGTACTGTTAGTGTTTAATATAATACAAAACAAGGCGGTTAACAATTTTAATAATGCCCTTGTAAAAATGACAGAAGTTCTTACATTACACTTATTCCCATTATTTTATTAACATTGACATGTCACCAGTATATATTGTTTCGTAATTGACTAGTAACATATTAATTATACAAATAAACAATATAAATAAATATATAAAGGCTCAATGTGATAGTAAAAGTATCTTTTTTTAAACATTAAAATACAATTATTATGTTATTTTTATAGTTATTTATTTCGCAATGTGGAATAACACTTTCAAATGTTAAAACATATTTCAGATAACACACGCAGGGTATAAAAAAACATGTGAACAATATTAAATTATTTTGTATCCTCTAGGTCTCAAAATTAAATAAAAGTAATTGAGCAAGCTAAACAAAAAAATATAATATTTTCATAATTGATTAAAGAATCAAAATCAATGATATTATATATTATTTTTAATAAACAGTATACATAATATTATACTTTATATTAAAAAAATATAATCTAAATAAAACTTTGAGTAAAAAAATGCAATTGCAACATAATAAAAACATGTCTTTAAATACAAAACTAAAAAAAAAACAATAAATAAATAACAATTTAAATGACTTCAACAAAGGGCTTAAGCTCATACTATTTATATATACAGTATACACTATAAATAATAAGAAAACAAGCTAGCAACCCTAAAAAAAGTGTGACCAGCACACAACACTAACAACCAACAACAAAAAAAACAAAGTCAAATTTCAAACGTCAATCTTCCAATGTCAGTTTAAATCAAAAACAACGCTTTGTGGATAATGAAACCCGTTTCTAATACTCAACCACATATTATTGCTAGCTATTGTGAATCTGTTGACGGCGCGCGATCAAGTGCTCTCGGCGTTCCGAACGTCGAACGTGTTACCCTCGTTCTCTTCGTTGCCGTAACCGCTGTCGTCAAACTCGCATTCCTTACCGTTTCTCACCGAGTCCACGGATGGGCCGTGGAGTTTTACGCATAGGATTTCTTTGTAGTTTTCTAGGGCTAAGGCTAGGACTGAACCACCTAAGAGGACTTCGCATGATGTGATTCTTTCTGGTGGTGTGTAGACTGCTATCAGTTTACCTGAAAGAAAATATATTTCATTTTTGATATTTTCGGTTAAAAATTTAAAATTTATTTTCGAAATACAGGAGGGAAGCGACAGCGGTCCTTTACGGAAATAGCATATAGGGAGAAAATATTTTAAATCCAAACCTAAAGAAATTAATCAAGATACCTCAACAGCTTAGGCGTAGGATACCAATAACGTAAACACTTATACAAAGATACTACTAAAGGTAAAACAACTTTGAACTTTATCGCCAATATCTACGACTCGATTTTGTGTATTTTACAACGATAATTTTATTTAAAAAAACATTTTAATTTTTGGGGATTTTTTAAAAAAAAAAATTAAACTTTTATAGACTAGTTAAAACTGTGGTTTAATTTAAAGTGGTGCTGACAAAAACAGCAAAAAAGGTTTTTAAGATCTGGGATCAAGAAAAGAAAAAGAGAGAAAGACCCTAAAAAATTATCAATATGACGTCACGATGTAACTACTTGATATATTAACATAAAAACGACATTAGGCAAAACTCTTTATTTCACAGCAGAAAATTAAACAATTACAAATAAATTCATACTAAAAAGGTGGCTTTATCACTAAAAATGATCCTTTTTTGGGCAACCTAATGATATTCTTGGCTTAACACTTATATAAAAACCATGTTTTATACATATAAATCTTTTGAACATCTATTCATGAGAACCACATTAAAAACCGTCGCATACTTTAAAAAATTTGCACATACAAAAAAGAAAAGCAACTTCGTTTTATACTATGTAAAAATATAGGTAAATAAAACAAAAACCTACCAGTATGCAAATCCCAGAGTCTTACAGAGAGGTCTCTGCACTCGCTGTCCGTCGAGAGAAGAACGGCGCCCGCTCTAGCTAGTCGTAGCAACGATGGTGCTGCTACATGACCTCGCAGCGTTAGTCTACAGTTACCTAGAAAAAAATGGAAGTATCTCTTTATCCTCGTCTTGCCTAGGGAGAGGGGGAACCTAGTGTAAAAAAATTAAGTTCTTTAATGCTTATCCATATTAGAGACCATGTGTGTTTACCAAATTTACACTAACCGGTAACCAAATCCCAGACCAGTATCCTAGTATCGGCGAGTCCGGACACCACGCAGCCGTCCACGGAGCTGATGGCCAATGCCACCGTGTCGCAGCCAGGCTTCCACTTCTTGAACAGAGTGCCCGATTGTAAGTCGTATACGACTATGAAGTTGGGACTGGGCTCATCTAGCTCGCGGGAAACTACGCAAACGTAGGAGCCTGGAAAACGTGAAAATAAAAAAAATAAGTTAAATAAATATTATCTGCCAACCCAAGTGAAAATAAAAAGTATATTCAAATTCAAATTCAAAATATTCTTTATTCAAATAACCTATAAAAGCACTTTTGAATCGTCGAATGTACAGGCCATTGTGGTGCTGTGGGACAGACAATGCCTATAAACGTAATGGTTGTGGGCTCCATTCCCATGAAGAGAAGACAACATTGTTTTCCGATTGAAGTTGAGATTGATATGACTTTATTTTGGGTTCCAAATTCCTATATAAAGGTTTCCAAACTAGTGGGTGTTATAAAGTTCTTGTGTCATTTGAAAGTGAAATAAAAAATTACGTACACAAAAAAATACATAAAAATAAAAAATTACATAAACAAAAGTTATAAGATTTTTCAATCAATATCGCAAAAGTTTAGAAAGTCTAACTTTAGCTACAACTTGTCGACCGAACAGTAGTTGTGTATAGGCCATACAGACGTGAAGGCCGTGGATAGTAGTAGTAGTAGGCCTCAGCGTAAAGACGGAGCTCGATGTACCTTAGAGGCAGACTTAAATTTTGACAGGTTTTCTCAAATATATATTTTAATATATACCTTCATACGTAATAGCCGCCTTGGAAGTGATGAAGTCGTGGTGAGGTATCCTGAGGTCGTACAACAGTTTCCTGGACGTCAACGACCAAACCAACAGAGGAAACGGTTTTTGTGTCTCATCGCCACACACTAATATTCTGTAAAATAAAAATGTAATAATATTTGAATGAATAAGATTTGTTATGTTCTGAGAAAGATATTATAAGTTGAATGTTAGTATTACTTTGTTAACTCATTGCAGTAATGTCATGGCAATTATAGAATCTTTGAATATTATGTTATTAAAAGTTCGGCGAAATTTTTCGAGGATATATATATAAGATATTAATATAAAAAGAAGAGGTACCTTCCATCACCAGACACAAGCAAAGAGTTAAGAAATCTGTCTTCTCCGGCTTTGAAGGTAGTCACACAATCACCTAAAAATTAAATATACCTAATTTATTTACATTTCTCAATAAGCAAGATTTGTAACAAAATCAGTTTTTTTTGTTTTTAAAATAACTGAAAATTGTAATTATCGAATTAGCAATGATATATGAATTATCAAATATCATTGCACAAATAAAAAAAAAGCTTAAAATAACAAATACAAGTATGCCTCATTGATACCAATACTTCTATGCTATAAGCTTATGTTTGTTTGGTTGATGGCGTTAAAATTACGATTATTTTTGGTTCAAATTGAAAAAAAAATATATATTTATGCTGAATAACCCACTTATCCAGAAAAGCGATTAAATTTTATTAATCGATGTCGATGGAACACGTCCACGTACCAGCGGTCTGAGTAACCGAACTTGGAATGTGCCTTTTTCTATCTTATAGTTATTTCCACTTAACCACGGGTGTAAAGACGCAGACGCGAAAAACCAGTAAATAATTATTGTAATATTACTTAAAATATTGTTTAATAATCATACCAGTCTCAATATTCATCAGGTTGACGTACATCCTGTTCCTAGAGAGCGCCACCAAGTGCTTAGAGTCGTGGAGGCCGTAGTACGGCATCTTTTGATTCATCACACCTTTCAGTGCCACTACGTATTTACCCTGTCCAAAATATATATATATTATTTAGATATTTAACCAATAGATATAAATTATAAAATTATTAAAGTAATATACATATAACATGAAAAGTCAATGTCAAACATAAAAAAATAATAATTTAAATACGTAGTAACGTTATTGACAAAACTTATGGAAGATTTAGAACTACTAATATGATATAACATGTAGAATAATTTAGGTTCTTTAACCTCATGAGGCCGCATCTAATAAGGCGTGGGTCAGCGTGTGAATGTAAACGCAACGGTCGTGGGTTGATTCCCACTCGGTTACCGGTTGTATTCATAGATTAGGTTAAGTGAAACAATAAATATGTATTAATTTACCTGATCCAAATCATACACTCTCAACTCTCTCCGGCACAACACTACACACCTGTACTCGTCTATGGGCACTAAGTTGATGGGATGCGTCACTCCCACGATTTTTCTAACTAGTTTACATCTGAAAACATTGTATTCAATATATTTGTTTTATTTTTATACATTTACATTTCTTTACATTTTATTTTGAACTAATATTAATAAGATGATTGACTGATGATTATTTCACTGTAGATATTAAATATCTATTTCATTTAGATAATCTAAGGTAGGATAATCAACATCAATGAGACATTGATAATGATTGTCTTATTTATGGAAAAGATTGCCAGTTGAGACGTTAACTTTGCTACATTTAAGTTCGATTATTTATAACTAGATGATTTTGTTATTAATTTATAATAAAATCAGATTTGCAACACATTAAAAACCGTAAGTATTTGAGAAATTTTATCAAGACGGATGAACGTATTACTCGAGCATAAAGATTTACTTACTTGACACTAAAGGAATAGGATTTTTATATATTTTACCGTATTTTGAACAATATATTTTTAGTTTTTAATAATTATGTATAAAATTCTTAAGTACAAAAGCAATAGCTACATTGTTTTTTTAAAATGGTGTACCATAGTTGCTTAAGTAAATTTTTCAAATATATTAGAAAAACACATAATTCATCATCACCTTAATACATCCCAAACACAGATTTCCTCTCTTTCCGTAGATACAGTAGCAACAAACTTCCCTCTCGTATCGAATCTAACTATCAAATCATACGACTTGCTATCAAATCCTTCGACCATAGACAAATCTCTCTTTTCCCTACTCTCTGTAATCTTCCAGAAATCCTCGTTGGCCGGATAGAATGTTGGTACTGGAGGTTCCCATACTATTTTAAACCACTCTTGGACTATATCACTATTTAAATCGATGTCATCACGATGTTTTTTCTCTATAGTCCACCGTAAAAGTCCATAGAATTGTGAATGATCGTAGTCCAAGGCGTACGAATGAGTTTCGAATACTTCTTTAAGTAACTCCAAGTGTTCTGGAAGTGGGTCGATGTGGACTAGCGCTATGTCTTCTAGGAAATGGCCGCAGTCGGTAGCTGCCAACTTGTCGTGAATCCAATCGAGTTTTGTGAAATAGGGCTTCATGGCAAACGCTTCTGGATCTTCCTTTAGTAGATGGTAGTGTTGGAATGGTAGCTCGTCGAATTTTCTAGTGTTGTACCTGAAAAGATAAAATATATGTACATAAATATGAATAAATTTATGATATGAAATTAATTGGTATATTTGTTTGTTCATATCATTATCAAATTTGATTTGTGTTATATAGGAAGAAAATGCAAATTAAAATTATATGATGCTTACCATTCTTCAGAAAACTTATTTTCCTGCGACACTAAACGACCAGTCATTTTTGGGTCGTTTTCAATGTACCATACGCCCTGTAAGAATAAAAGAAATATTTAAAATGTAAATTCATATTTTCATTCAAAAATATGTAAAGCCCATCTACGCACTTATTAGCAGGGGTATTTATTTTAAAATGTTTAATATTGTTATTTATCATCGTTGTGATATTATCATATAAACATAGATTAACATTATTTGGTATATAATCTAACAAAACACAGAATAAAATCATTCAATGTGTTAAACAGATCTCGAAAAAAACATGAGACATTTTTTTTAATTTCCTCGTTTTTTGTTTCGTCACAGTAATTACGTACAAGACAATAGCAACAAGCGAGAGAAAAGAGACCTCATAGTAGTCCAGGAGCGTGGCCCTGGCGGCCGCCACGTGTGCGTGGTAGCGGTCGGCGGCGGTGGCGGCGAGCGCGGCGTCGCGCCAGCGCGAGGCCCCGCGCGCGTCGCTGCGCAGCCACGGCGCCAGCAGCGCGCTCAGCTGCGGCCACAGCAGCGCGCCCGGCGCCCAAGGCACTAAGGACCGACACAGTAGTAATTGAGAGAGAGAGAGAGAGAGAGAGAGAGACACTTCGCACGTTTACATGTGCTTACTCATCCACATAATGTCTTTGCGCACATGTGGTATGACTACACACATGTTTGAGTATACAAATAAATAAAGAACATTTGAAGACGTTAACTCAATTATGTCTTTAGAAGAATAACTGACCTAAGCAAAATTTGTACCCGTAACTTCGTGTGAGTACAATTTTTGTCACTTACGAGTATCATCGTTGAGGGTAGACTCTTAATGCTTTTACCACGTTATTGTTAAATACTATGTCCATATGTCATATAGACTTCAATTATTTTCATATATTTTAAGTAAAAAGGGTATAATATTATCACAGAGTAGGTATATATTTTAGATCTTAAATAATGAATAACTTAAAATAAGTTGTAATGGAGTAACATAAAAATATTTAAAAATCTCACAATAAGTCTCTTCACTACGAAACAGCTCATCATGGGCCAACAAATCCAAGATCTCTGTATCATCCAATCCTCTCCTCGACGCTGTTAGTAAAGATAAAGCCGCTCTAACTCTCTCCTCCCCGAGTGCAGCTTCAGTGGTTATCAGGATCTGTTCCAGCTGACCTTCCAGGTCCTCGCAGATGACCAGCTCTGGTGTAGTCTCCGGCTCCGTTTGCTCGGTGAATGTCTCCGCTGATAGGGATATTTGCCAGGCTAGAATCTGGAATTTAATTATTTATTATGTAGGTACTTCGTTTTTTATTTATTTATTATGTACGTATATATGTATTTGTATTATGTACGTATATACGTACGCCACAGTAAAACGTTCACCGTTAAAATTTATTCATAGAGGAATGAAAAGAACCATTCGAAGAAACTCCAATAATAAAATAAATGAGAAAGAGAGAGTCAGAGTGAATGAAGAAGAATGTGCTTAGCAGGTTGATGAAAGAATAGCAAAAAACGTTTATAATGGAAAAGTGACCGGTAAGAAAGGTAGGGGGTAGCCTCGGTTGACCTTCGAAAATACAGCAGCAAAGATACTGGAGGAAGGTCACGTAAAAAGCATGAAGACCCCCCGAGGGCATGTATGAAGAAGTTGATAACAGTAGACGAGTTTTTTTATTTTTTTGATTCAGAGGCTACATGAGATGAGTTGAGGTGTCGGCGTACCTTGGCGTAGAGCGGCAGCGTGCATTTGAGCACGGCGTGCAGCGCGCGCGCCGGCGGCGTGGCAGCGCCGGATCGGCTGTAGGCGGCGGCGCACGCGCACAGCACCGCGCGCGCCTCCTCCGCACCCGCAGCCGGCGCGCGGACCACGCGGGGGCCATCTTCAGAGGACAGCACCGCCATTATTGCTGAGCTGGACGGCTCGTCTTTTTCTGGTGACATTGTGTAGGAAAATATTTGAAATGTATAATAGCTTTAGAAAGTATTGGGCTTAAATTCTCCAAAAATAACTCAACAAAAGTAAAGTAATTTCGACGTAGACCAAAAATTATCAATATGAAAATTAATAGTAATAACAAAAAAAATGATTCAACCTCGCATGTCTAGGAATTATACAATAATTGAAAATTTTAAAGATACTTAATTCATTCACAGTAATTCATTCACGTACAGTAACTATGGTTATCCTTTAAAATACTCGATGTCAACCAACCTTCAGTAACAGTAACAATCATCTTCACGTTATCCGGTAGTTTGGAAGGCAGCCATCTAGCTCCTCGCAAGGCGTCAGCGCCCGCTATGCACAGGAGTACTGGACGAGTGCGGCCGAGAGCTTCGAGGAGACGGGCAAGGGCTGATGATAGGGTTGTGGCTTCCTGGTTTAAATTAATTAATTTTATGTTTTTTATAATTTAATTATTTAGAGTGTGAACTCGATGAGTACGTGGGTTTGCTTCACAATCGGAAAAATACTAAAAAATTAAACGGAAAGTGGAGAATGGAATGTCTTAACACTAGTTCCCTACCCAATATAAAGACAGTTTGTTCTCTTATTGTTTGAATTCTAGATATTCTAATTATTTTAAATATCTATAAAAATGTTTATATGATGCTAAATGTAATCTTACAGAAATAACAATTGCATATATAAAATTTAAATATTCATTTTGGTTTAGTCCATAATTATTAGATGTACGAGTACAAAACTTTAACATCCACGGACGTCTTGTTTATCGTACAACTTTTTAAAAATATTCTAATTTTAAACTTAACTAGGGATGTGACAATTCTTTACATTGTGCAGCTAGTGATGTGCCATTTTTTTCATAAATTTTACTATATATTTTTATTAATCAACATAATATTATATACACTAAAAAAATACTTATAAAAACAAAAATATAAAAAAAACAAACAAATTAAAGTGCGTACGTTACGTCCCCGGTACACAGTGCCGTGCTGCAGTACGTGAAGCTGGTCGACGATGGACTTTAGAAGTTGGTGGGAACTGCTCGACTGTGGTGTCAAACCTACGAACCTACGGAACGGTGGTTATGTCAGTGTTGCGGCTAATATACATGTGGGTATATACAAAATATGTTGTTGGCGAATTGTTAAATTGGTTATACCGTGGCATGCTCGATCAAATGGAGCTACGGCGGTCCTTCAATTAATTTACATACATACTCGTATATGTATGTACGTTTGACGGTTTGGCTTGCGTACTTTGGTATATCGTATATGTGTCGGGTGCCAAAATGTTAGCAATTATTACTAAAATTTTTAAATTATAATGATAATGTTTTTTAGTTACCTTAAATATAAAAAACTTAACCTAATTTCACCTAGAAATCTTATTTCATGATTGATAGAACGTGATTAAATTATTAAACTTAGGGTAGAAGTATTATTTGCAACAAAGGGTGCAAAAAATGCAACTTCATGACCGATTAGTATTTTCAATGTCTGCCATTAATATTGATATGAATTGATAATTTATAGACATAATTTACAATATCTAAGTATATTACGTACGTGGCATATCTCAAGGTTTAGACCACAGCGGTTACTGATATTTCTTAGTAATAATAATATTAACTCAACGGACTTTTATCAGGAATTAAGAATTTCTAAATGAACCCCCTCTACTATACAATACCTGAGTATGAGCGCGACATCCGGCAGCACGGTGGGCGCGAGGGCGGCGGCGCGCGCCAGCAGCGTGGCCTTGCCGCAGCCCGCGCCGCCGAGCAGCGCGAGCGGAACTGAGCTGTCACCACGGACATATCTGGAAGTAATTATTTATATTAGTAGTAGCAGTATCATACATAAACCAGGGTTGGCTGAGGAAACCTAGTGTTAAGACCACCCCAAGTACCGCCCAACTTTCGATACTTTGGGTACGTTGCAGAGAGAAAATGAAAATATTCGTTCCCTCAAGTGGGAATGGAGCCAATGACCACCACGACTGCTTCAAATAAATATATCAATAAAATAAATAGATTAATAAATGTTATATTTTTTTGTTGAATCTTCATAAGAAATTGATATATTTAAGTATTCCATTTCCTCACTTTGTTAAGACAAAACGCAGTGTAAACATTTTCTCTCATAAATGAAACTAAATAATTAACTAAAAAATCTGTCAATATTTTAAAGCAACTCGATGTCATTTTTTTTAAAATATTTATTTGAATTATTATAATGAAATACCTATGTGGTTTTTCGTTTCTTATTTATGTGCAAGAAAAGTAATAACTTACGTCTTAAGTTCGTTCAACGTTATTTCACGGTTGGAAGTGCATTGGGTTACTTTTTGACAGAACGAGAGATGTTCGCTGACTTCATCAAACAAGCTGTAATAAAATAAACTTTAATTATATATAATTCTTTTTATACAACATGGCCTGGCTCGAATTTATTTCATCGATAAAATAACTGTAATATGTTATAGTTTACTTTCCCCAGTTTCTTGAGAAAAGCTTCAAGAAAGCTAAAATATAGATTAATAACATCATAAATGAATATCGTTTTATTTTTCCCATGAACAGTGGGTTGCATTGAAATGATTAATCTGATGACTGATATAATATAGCCTATAGTTTGCTATATAATATAAAAATAATTATTTAGAAGTCAGAAGGCAGGAGTCTCTGCTACGCCAACCAGTGTGTCAAACAGTACGTGGAGGCAGTCGAAGTGAGTGGAATTCAGTGTCCAAGGGTTTAAGTAATTAATTTATCTAATTAAATAATTAAACTACTTACCACTAACTAGACTAGATTATATCACGTTAAACCAATGAAGTATACGGCATACCTATTATATCTCAGTAAACATTCTTTTGGACAACACAATTTAACATTGATTCGACTTTGAACATTACTCTGACTCCAGTCACCTAACTCTACTCTCCACTTCCAGGTAAGCAGAGGCATAAAGAGGTTGATGATAGTGGATATGCAGTGTCCGCAGCTACCTGACTAGTAAAAACAAGTCACCTAGCAGGTATCCCGCAGTAGCCGGCCGGCGTCTCTGCCTCGCCGACCAGCGCGTCGAACAGCACATCGAGGCGGTCGGACAGCGCCGCCTTCACGCCGGCCGCGTACTCGTCGTCGGCGCCGGGCCGCCCGCGCACGCTCGCGCGGATTATGTTGCGCTCGCTCAAGTGCAGCTGTGGACGTTAAACAAATAAAAAATATTTTCTTAAATAACAAATATCTTCCAAACTACTCATTATTAAATCTTAAACTTATATACTTTTACACTTTAACCCCCACAAAATTTGGTTTCAATAGTAGAAACGAAATAAAAAAATAAAATCATCTTTACGGTGTATACTTAATATTAAAACACTCCATTCCCCACTTTCTGCCGAATTCTGGAGGCATTGCGTGTTGAGTGACGGAATTAAATGTCCCGGTTTGCCTCGACACCAGAGCGAAGAAATGAAAATATTTCATTTCCTCGAGTGGGGATCGAACAAACAACCAATCATGTTTACAGTCACACTTAGTCGCAGGAGAGCGCCTCAGCCTCCCTCAATTTACACAGTAGACATTGAAAAAATATCCATTTATATTAAAATGACAATATATTTACGACAATTAGAACAAGTAAATTTCAGTTTGAAATACAAAAAGTAACCTTAAGATCCTTCTGAAGGTTGGCGAGGCGTCTTTGCAGCTCGCGGTGGTGGTCCACGTCGGCGTCGGGAGCGTCGTGCGCGGCGCCGGCGCGGCACACCCACACGCAGCGCCGCGCCGCCTCCGAGCTCATCAGCACTGTGTGCTGCACTTCCTGTTGTAGACCAATAATCTTATAAATCTTTGTAGGAATTTAGGGATATTCTTTTTTAGTAACTCTCTATTGTATCGGTCTTTCGCTGAAAGTTTATATATTGCACACACATATGTGTATAAATTGTAATGATGGAACTAAATCATGAAATACTTTATAGTATTTATGTATATAAAAACAGATCATTTTCTGTAGCTATTGACAAACAGTCAAGTCAGGCATATTATGATTAACGAGTGAAGCGAGCTGACCTGCTCGAGCACGGTGGTGAGGTACGCGTCGCAGGCCTCCTGCGGCAGCGTGCGAACGAGCACACCGAGCGCGCGCGCCATCTCACGCCTCCAGCGCGCCGGCGCGCCTCGCGCCAGCCGGTAACACGGCGGCGTGGTGCTGCTGTCCAGCGTGTACCTGCACGTAACACGTTATAGTATGTTCGAGTGGACCACCACGTACCACGGCAGGTAAATAAAATTAAAATAAAAGAAACAAAATACGTATTAGAAATATTAGATTCTAATGGTAGGACAAAATCTTACCCTAAGTTCCGCCACTCGAAGAATTTATCTCTGCTACATCTCAACGCATAAGTCAATGGTTACCAGAAAATTGAATATCTTTACACTAAACTAAACTATTTACCGGTCACACTATCGATAAAAATAAACGTGAAACTAAAACAAACTTTACAAACACATAAGATAACGGTAATCTTCGTATCTTATATAGTACTATTTAAACAAAAAACTTAGTTTTCTTCTGAAATACATTTTGCTAAGCTTAGTTTGAAAACTAATACATACCATTTGTTCAACAAAATTTTATCATTTTCATCCTCCGCTGTGTCTAACGCCGCCTTGAAATCCGCACACTCCAGTGTATGCGGTAATAATGGCGTCCCGAGATTAGCGTTCAGGAATAGAACCGGTACTATTGCTGCTAGTTCTGATTGGCCTGTAATAAATAGAAAAATAAATTAAAAGACAAGAAAGAAAAAATATATATATTAAAAAATAAAAGATCAACGTGACGGTTTTCTCCCAATAGCAGGGTCAGTTTCCACTTTCCATCCAATTTTCGAGGAAATGCATGTTTCATCTACCAGAACGATAAATCAAAATAAATTATTTTTTGTTATTACACCGAGGGGACATTGAACCTCCAACCATGGCGTTTACAGACAGATGTTATCTCACAACACCACGTCCACTGAACTCAAATATAAATTTGACTCCTTTATAACGCGCATTAACGTTCACCTCATCAGTGCACTCCGCTATATTTCTACTTTATCATCAATCATTTAGAAATAAAAAAGGATAACATAAGCAAACTCACGAGCCAACTCAGCAATACAAAGCACTGGGAAACGGTGGTCCCTTTGCTGTTCCAGCGGCGACCGCCAGTGCAGGTCGGCCACGTGGACGCGCCACCCACGCTTGCGGGCTCGCATGCGTAGGCGCGCCGCCACGCCGCAGTGCAGCGCGCCCTTCTCTGCGCAGCAGTCTGGGGAGAGAGACTTATGTATAGTAAGGTCGACGAATCGTGGCCGCCCTGAGGTCAGCTGTTTATAGCTGCGCAGATTTTATTATAGGATTTTTCTTACTTAGTTCCAGATCCTGGCACCTTCGAATATGATAAGTTTGTTTTGTTTGAAGATTTTTTAATTATGAATATGTCAATCGAATCGGATATAATCATTTTTGTTTAAAAAGTAGAGTGTGAGTGAGAGTGTTCTTTACTGCATGTAACGGTCTCGAAATTTTCAAATCCTATTTTATTATAGGTTTATTTAGTTATATAATAAAATATATTAAAGATAGTAGTAATAAATCCCGTCTAATTTTATTACACAATTTTCTTTATGTCTTTATTCTTATTCTGCAATATTATTGCCATTATATAAACAATTTTACGCCACATACTCCAAACTTACCCTGTGAGTCCGCAGCACACACGTATATGACCATAGCGCGTCGTCGCCTGGTCCTCTGTCCGGGCAGCCTGCCCAGCAGGTAAGACCTGTGCTCTTCGGGCAACGCGGCCACGTTAGCCGGCATCGGGGGGCCTTCGACATCCTCACGTGGAGATGCACAAGCTACTGGAGACGAGAGGGAGATGGAATCTGGAATAGTAGTAGTAGAGTTTAAAGTATTTTTTCTTAAAATGTATGTATTTTTTTACGTAGCATTAAATTAACTTCAAACAAAACTTACCTGAAACACTAGACCCCACAGGCGGTCTTGGACCTTTCAGCTGCGGCTTCTTATCTTTGAACGAGGGCACCGGCTCCAGCAACTCTTGGGCAGGTTGCTCCGAGCTCGCATCGATCGACGGCTTCGTCACGCGGTACGACGGCGACCTGCGGGCGCAGCAATTAGGTCTACGATTTATTAATAAGCTAATTTTATTACTAGTATATATGTAAATTTACTTATTATAAGAGTTGAGTTCTCTTAAGTTATGTATTTTTTGTAAGCTTCACACTTGGAACTAGCTCTTATATATATAAGAGCGGGAAATGTGTATAATTTAAATATGATCATTGCCCGCAATCCACTGAAACATTTAAATATTTCATTGAAGTTTCAGTGGATTTAGGGCAATGATCATATTTAAAGCTTAAAGCTTACCGCTTAAGCGGTAATCTTATCATTTGACAAATTACTTGATTGATTACTGTTCTGTTCTTTGATTTTTCTACAACAAAAGTAAATTAAGTAAGTTGCATAATAGTTATTTAATGTTGTTAATAAGAAAACATTAACAGCTTTGTTTTATCTTAAATGGAGTCATTAGAGTTGTGAGGTGGTCTACGTAAGCTCTACGCATATTCTACGCCGTAGCGTAAAATTAAGGTGCATAACCAATGACTTGATATGGTAAAAAATAAAAACTTAACAAAGTTGGTAAAAGTTATTTAATCATTTAATATGACAATTGCAAAGTTAATAATCTCAAGTAAGTTAATAAACTCTAGAATAAAATAAATAAATTATAGAACAAAGAATATGAAATAAGAATAAGAATTATTCAATATCGGGATCGAAACTGCAATTCAGAAATTACTTAGAAACCTATTACGGCTTAAACAAAATATTTATATTATTCCTATACAATCGTTCAATCTGTCAAACAGCACTTCAATCAAGAATAACACAAGGCGTGTTACGTTTACAAATATTTACATAAATAACATATATGGAACAAGCTACGAGTATGACGATATTAAATTGGATAAATAATCGATTTTAGTATATACCTAATATAAGAAATTTTATAAAGAAAAATATAATGAAAACGGGTTAAACCCAAAAGTTCATTAAACCGGTTGAAATTATTAGCAGCAATCTCTGGGGTATAAAAAATTAATTCATATTCCTCTCGTTCATTTTAATATTATAATAGTCTTCTTCAACCATTATAGAATTTTATTTGCTTTACCTCAAATTGTAACGTAAAGTGACTTATTTTATTACATTACTGACAATACTTACATTTCAATATAATTGGCTGTTCGGAAATACTTGTATAAAAAACATTTTGATTTCTATCTTAAGAGAATAATCCTTAGTGCCATCATTTTTCTTTGGTAAAGATACAAAAAAAAAATATAAAACACTAATATTACTAGACGCGCGCACCGGACCTTAATTTTGACTCGCTGCGCTGGCTAAATCTCGGTAGTGTTCACATGTCGAGCGAAGCGAGAAATTAATTTTTAGATTTTTTTTTAACCTAAAACTATCTACGTGGTCATATCTATGTGTTTGCAAATTTTCATTTCATAAATTATAAAGCAATAATATTATAAAGCTGGTGAGATTTTTTGGGACGCTCTAACTTCAAGGACTACTAATTAAAAAATGATTATTTTAGATTTTCAAAGGTTATATATATTACTATTACGTTAGTCGTTTCAATAACAATACACTTTATTAACAATATGATTCACATTTATATTAAAATAACATTAACGGCTGAGGTAAGCCGGAGCTCTATAACAAACAACTGTTGTAAGCTAAACTCATCCTTTACCCTTTCAAAGTAAAAAGTTCAAAGTGCAATATGAAAACAAATTGAATTGTATTCAGTTTTAGTTCTAAGTGGATCTATTTTATACAAGAATAGCAAAGAGCTTTATACGAACTAATATAATGCTTTGAGAGTAATATTGAAACTTCTTTATTATTATGGTTGCGTATAATAATATGTGGGTGCCTGATGAGATTATAGAGTGGGATTATAGTTTAAAAAAATTGCAAAACCATTTTAAAAATTTAGATAGATCTTTTAAATTTTTTTTAAAAATATATTTATATTACGAATAAAATATAAATGACATAAATTTAATTGAAGCTACACTGACAAAGAAACAATTAAACAAATCACGTACTTCCAAAGTACGGTTGTGTAACGAACATGTCTTTACATTTGAAATTATTTATATCTCATTTATACATACATCATTATATCTACTAATATTATTAAACAGTTTGTTTGCCTAAACGAGGTAATCTCAGGACGTATTTACCTGGTTTAAATTAATATTAGGTACTTTTTACAAAACATAAAAAATTTAAGGTAGCGGGATTTTAACTCGCACTTCTTGGAAATCGTCCCCGAGGCGCGGGTTCTAATCCCGTTACGTTTAAATTTTTATATGTTTTCTTTCCTAAGTACGGAATAATACTTTAAAATATATATTAATTTAACTTGAAAACTTAAAATTTTTCAAGGCAGGCTATAATAGCCATAGGCTATATTCTAGTCTTAGTAGTCTTTGATATATTATATATATCAAAGACAATAAATAGTTTCAATGTTATTTAGGATTAGCGATTTGACTACGCGGGCGTAGCCGCCAGTTAAAAGTTATACATGTATGTAAATGAAAATAATTAATTACCCCATACTGGGATCGAACTCACGACCCTCGCAATTATACACTCAATAAGTTTAAATAGCGTGATGACGAAGTATTTTTAACCGACTTCAAAAAGAAGGAGGTTATCAATTCGACTGTATTTTTTTTAATTTTTTTTTTAATTTTTTTTTTAATTTTTTTTTTATGTTTGTTACCTCATAACTTTTGACTGGGTGAACCGATTTTGATATTTTTTTTTTTGATTGAAAGGTGACGCTTCCCGAATGGTCCCATTTATTTTTTATCCATGTCTGACGATGGTATCTATGAGAAAATCACATAAGTCTTAAATTTGCATTAGGTATGTGCGCGACAAATAGACGAATAACTCAATGTCGCGCAAACCGATTTTGATGATTCTTTTTTTATTTGAAAGGATATACTTCAAGGATAATTTAGTGAAAGTTTGGTTAGGTTCCGATTATGGGATCCGGTGAAAATTTAGAAAGTTTGTTTTTTTTGGTAAAAAATTGATTATACTGTAATAGTTACAAGCAAAAACTTTTTAAATTGATGTCAGAGGTGAGATTCCTGATCGTTGCATTTCTTTTCAACCAACCTCAAAAAAGAGGATGTTCTCATTTTCAACCAACTTCAAAAAAGGGAGATTCTTCATTCGCCCGAATACATTTTATGTATTTTCTTGTCAATATACCAAAATGTAACTTTGCACAAAAATAATACCTAATTAAATAAAGTTTTACTTAGGACAACCACAACCACTCGTTGACAACCACTACCACCACCATCACCACTCGTTTAAGAAGCATCATTTTAAGATCTACCCATCACTAAAAATCGTAAAATAAATTAATTTTTAACAAAAACAAAAACCGACTTCTAACAACGAACTAAAAAGTGAAAAATAATTATACAAAGATTTTATAATTATGAAGTCGGTGTCAAGCTAATGCTACAACACCTTTACTACAATATCTAATTACTAAGTCTGTTTGTTTTACTTGGCACCGACTTCAAAATTATAAAATCTTTGTATAATTATTTTTCACTTTTTAGTTCGTTGTTAGAAGTCGGTTTTTGTTTTTGTTAAAAATTAATTTTTGTTATAAATAATACTCAGTATAATTATTTTCCAATCATTTTTATCCTTTATTCCCATACAATATATTTGTAAACCGTAAACGCTCATAAAAATAATAATCCAATAAGTTTAGATGAGTTTGTATCAGCTTGTAGTGATCCGATTAAAAAAATTAAATTACAAGCAAAGGTGTATCGAGTTTGTTCGGGGTAAATATATATATTTTTTTAAGAATAAAATAAAATAATATATTTATCATATTCTGTATTATTTAGCGGTTTGGCTAGATTAAACCAGATCAGTTTCACGCCTTTTTTCACTGGCTCACAGCATCCAGAGGGAACCAAGTGTTCAGACACTCCGTTCTCCATTTTCCGCTGGATTCGAGGTATTCTGTGTTGAGTGGTGGAACTCAACGCTGCGCTATTGTCTTGGTACCATATCGAAAAAATTGAAAATATAAATAAATAATAATTCATTTTCTGGAATCGAATTCACGACTGTCGCGTTACAGTCCCAAGCTTGCGTCCACGCGTCATGACGGTATACTATGTATACATATTTTTTGTTGTTGTGGGTTTTATTTCCATTCGAGGGAGTGAATTATTTTCTTACACGTAATATCCAACATGTAATGTCTCGAAAATAGGCTGATATGTTGAGAACGCAGTGTTTTAACACTCGGTTCTGCATACCTTTCTTTATGCGGGATACATAAATGTTTTTGTAATTATCATTATAGCATGGACAATTTTATGTACATTACTTTCGAATATTACTAATATAAAACAATATGGTTGCCATCGCACTTAATTGTAATGGATTCATTATTTTTAGCTCTTATGTGTTATTATAGAGTTATGGTTGTTTCACAATATTATTTGTTTGCTTGAAATTATATATACGAATTTAGTACTGTACTTATAGGACATTTTCTGCGTAAGTTGATAGCTCTTTAAAATGAAAAAAATATATTTCATGAAAAATCTACAAAGTTAAAATAAAAAAATTGACTGGCTCATTTTATGATGAGTACTTAGTATAGAGTTACCGCCTAACAGTATCACAAAGGTTTCAGTCAACCCTCGATCCCAACAATTTAATAAGCACCCTTTATTTTACAGCCGACATTTTTGGATAAATCTATTCAAAGGGAACAAATTTATTACAAAAGGTATTTACGGGGGAACAATTTGAACCATCGGGTGATCTTTGAATTTAAAAATACTTGACGTATTTCCCGCCCGCGGCTGTCAACTATTGAATAACAGATTATAAAACAATATCTTATACTCTTGCCACAGACTATTTACTTGACAGACAACTTATGTATGAAATTTTACAAAATCAAATTGATATCAAATATACTGGAGGAAGGTCACGTAAAAACCATGAGGACCTACCTAAGGAGGGTATGAACATGTGTCGAGGCGAAAGAAGTGTGCAGACACCCTAATGTTTGACTCTTCGTTGTCTCTAGCTATCCTGCTAGAGGTAAATATAAAGCGTGAAATTTAAATGAGTTCAAATATACTATGATGAAGAAAATAGAAACATTTCTTCATATTATTGATGTCAATTGAATTAATAATCACAACTATTGAAATGATAAATAACTAAAGGTTTTAAATACTGAAAAAAAAATCTTACAATCCTCTTTCTTCATTTTCATATGGTATACATATGAGGCCACGCATTAGTAAGTTTGATTTCCTCGCTCTTGAACAAATAAAGCGCGACAATCAACACGCAATGTCTGGAAAATTTGGCGTAATGTGAGGAACAGAGTGTCTTAGCTCTATGTTCGCTCAGCCTTCTCTTTTATACGCGGGATAGAGGGTGAAGCTAAAAATTAAATACAGCATTCAATATCAAGGCAAACCAAGTTTATCCCTTGATCCCGCGGGATGGGCGTGGTTGAGGGAGGGGCGCTGACGTCACGCGTGACGTCGTCGTGACGCGCGCCCCAGATACGCCGCAAATATTTGAGCTTTTGCCTTACTTGCTTAGTAAAGTACAACAAAACATTTAAATATTTTGTTTCGTACTTTGTATACTTTGCCAGCTTTGTTTTGGGCCAGGTCAGCTAATGACAAAACAGAGCGTAAGAATGATAAAAAGAATACTATTTGTTAATTACGGTGACTTTTTTCTTAATATGAACAAATAAAATGTTCTGCCGTTACCGAGTGATTGATAGACAACACAGACGAAACTAATGGACTTAGGAAGTTGATATTTAATATGTAGGGATTATGTACAAAGAGCACAATGAAATCAGAAGGAGAAATTTCTAGGAGAACGGAAAGACACTAAATTTTCCATATCTTCGACTTAAAGTTAACATAATTTGTAAACTGTACACAATACTTTTATCAACTACTGAAATAAAAAATTTTGTATAAGATGATACATACGATCATTCCAATTATTTTTCTTGATAAGAAATTGTCTTTTGCATGAGAATTCAGAAAAATAATTGTATAATCTGGATGTATTGTACAATGCTTCAGGCATAATAACCAAAAAAAATTCGTTATTTTATAAATCTTGTGTTACCAAAATTGTTAGGTTTTGTGTCAGAAAAAAGAAGTGTAAAGCTTCTTTCAGAAGTATTCACGGACCAATCTGTCTGAATTATGTTTACAACATGTTTTTATTGGATTAGTGTTTCTTTTTGACATTTTTGTGTGTTATGCCACACTTAGGAAAGAAAAATTCTTATTTAGAAAACGTATAAATCTCGCTACGTTCAAATTTTTATACCTTTTCTAAATAAGTATGGATTAGTACTTGTTATAAAAACATAAATAAAAATATATTTATTAAACCGACAGGTTTTGGGTTCGATTCCTACTCGAGCAGATGAAAAATTTATTTCAATTTCTTCGCTCTGGTTTCGAGTACCTGTGTACTGTTTAATAATGACAACGAATAGATTGTATGTCACAAGAAAATTTAGGTATCCTTTTGAAAATCATGTTTTTTTTTTAATAAATGTCATATTATTAGAATTTATTTAGAAAGGCGTGTCAATGGGAGTGGTTCAGACGTCACGTGACGCGGTCGTGACGCGCGTTCTAGATAGCACTGTAAATATTTAAGCTTCCTGCAATTGTTGCCGGATCGACAGTGTCGCTACGGGATCATGGAAGCTGAGGGCTTGAAGTATTTCCTCTATAAATACAATCTGATATAAAACTTATAATGTTACATAAATAATGAAACCAGTCGTGCTTGTCTCTGTAGGTACACGAGACAGATTGTTGGTTAACTTAGGTTCACTTAACACTAGATTCCCTCTACCTACCTTGCTGTAAGCGGAGAGAGGGTAAAATAAATAAATAATAATAGATTTTCTCATATATCTTTCTTACAGATGAACACGGTAGGGTATATGAGTAGGTTCACGTCGCGGTTGCCATCTCAATTAGTAACAGCTTCCAACGATTGTGTACGCTCTTGTCTCATTTGCATTTTCAGTATATATTTAATATTTAGGTACGTTGTTAGCCATACGAGGTGTGAAGTAACATATCATGTTATTCTTCGGTTATTATGAAAGGTACAGTAAAAATTTCATTCGTCTTCAGATATAAGAGATTTTGTAAGTCCCTTAAAACGCATAGATACAAGAACTATATATATATATATATATATAATAAAATAGCAGAGTAGGTGGAGAATACCTGGGAGCCTACTATTAAGATAATTGCTTTCGCTCTCCACTTTTCGAATACTTGAAGTGTATTCGAAAAGTGGTGTGTACATTGAGTGTTAAGTCGCACGCTTATGCTTAAATATAAAATACTTAGTACATTGTCTTAGTGCCCGAGGTAGCCTTGAGTACATTGGTTACACCAAAATAATTAAAGTTTTGTTTTTTTTTTATAAACTATAGCCTTCCTCAATAAATTAACTCTCCAACACAAAGAGGATATCTTCATTTAAACAAGTAATTCCCAAGTTATAAAATTAGCAAAATTAGTAAGGAAGTAGATATATTTTATGATAATTCAGAGTATAAAACAATATGTATTTAAATGTGTTAGTTAAGCAAAATGTTAGCGTATAATATAATTCTGAACATAGAAGATAAAACTCAAAACAATATGCGACATACTGTCACGGCAATCTTGACAACCTTTTGTTCTCCGCCAGCGTATACCTGGATCAAAACATAAATAATAGTTTATATATAAAATAAAAATACATACATACCGTATACTTAATATAAAACATAAATATAAATACGTGTTCATTTATTATATAGTAAAATCGTTAGTTAAAGTTGACATTTGAGAGCTCAATGTCGATGGAAGTGGAGGTTGGAGGACCGCTCCGCTACCCCGATAGGGATAAAGCGTGAAGATAAAAATATAATAGTTAAATTATAAAAGAAAAAATGAGAAAATATATATTTGGATTATTCCGCTTAAATATGAACTTGAAACTTGGTTATTTTTATTTTAAAACTTACCCTAAATTATATTGTGTATATGAGGCTAGTCGTGCCGCAGGGGAACAAGCGTGACTGTAATCGCGACTGGTTATGGGTTCGATCCCCACTCCAGAAAATAAAATATTTAATAATTTAAATATTAAAATTTATATTTTCACTTCTTCGCTCTGATGTTGATGCAAAAACGCGGCGTTGAGTTCCGCCACTCAAAACGCAATGCCACCAGAACTCGGCGGAAAATGAGGAACCTAGTGTCTTAACACTAGGTTCCCTCTGACTACACTGCTGTATGCGGAATATACATTTTCGTTTTTTATATGGAATAGGCTTGCGTTTGACCGCATCAAGTCTGGTGAGCGTTGATGCGATCTACGGTGGTGCACGCTTGCCTAGAATATACCTATTCACTCTATCTTTGAAGACCCCCACATTGTATGTCACAGGAAATACGGATGCCGGCAGTGAGTTCCAATCTCTCGCAGTGCGGATAAAGAATGTAACCTCAAAGCGTTTCGTTCGTACGGTAGGAATTTCTACCGTGTAAGGATGGCGTGAAGCTGTATTTCTGGAAGTTTTAAGGTAAAAAGGGGCTGGGGGAACCAAGCTATGCAAATCAAGGGCACACTCTTCGAAATGTATCCGGTAAAACACAGACAATGATGCAACCCTACGCCGGTGGCGAAGGCTCTGCAGTTGAGTTTCAACAAGGGTCCCGTTATTGATTAGCGCTCCGGCTCGTCTCTCAACTGACTCTAAGGTCTGTAATTGGTACTTGGCAGAACCATCCCATAAGTGAGAGCAGTCCTCCATACATGGTCTAACTTGTGCTTTATTTATACAGTGTGAGAAGATGTTGAGGTGTAAAGTACTCTCACCCTGGAGAGAACGCCAAGTTTCTTAGCAGCCAACTGAGCTCTGGACTCAATGTAAGATCCAAAGTTAAGAGTCGATGAAAGAGTAATGCCAAGAAGTTCAAGGTGATCGCTTAACGGGACCGATACATCTCGAAACGAGGGGGATAATTCGAATGGCCTTTTTTTCGGTCTTAGTGGCATTCAATCTGACCAAATTAGCATCTCCCCAATCGGAGACTGCTTTGAGGTTCAAATTAAGGCGCTCAACCATAGTATCCCTATGCGATTGTATTTCAGGCCCACTTGCAGTTGCTTTAGCCATGTAATATAACATGTACGAGTATGTACATGTAATATAAAAATGTAATATAACACGTCGAAGTGAAGTCACTATTAAATTCAGAGCTATACGCCTACAGCTATGATAGTAAACAGTAAAAAGGGGAAAAATAAATACTCCCACGCAGTACCCAGAGGTAGGTGTCCAGATTACAATTTTATATATTCATGACATTGTCGATTCCGTGCGATCCCATTGTTATTCCACATAATGCTCATACGAGATATACATTAATAGCAATTTATAAGAAAAGAAAATAAAAATAAAATACAACAATTTTATATACGTAAAAATAACTCTTTCGTTACTTAGTGATAGATAGACAAACACACACATGAACTGAACTTTGAATTAGGTAGGATGGTTGGGCAGTATAAGGAAGTACTAAGAGACATCCACACTCAAATATGGACTATGGACAGTTGGATGAAGTGTACGAACGATTCTCTCGTAGTATCTTTTGTTTCCGCTATAACTATATATTTTTATATATAATAAAATGAAATAATTATTATTTTAACGTATATTTGGGATAATGGATAAATAATAAGAAACTATACGAGTTTCTTAATATTGACGATTAATTTTCGCGTTATATAAAATGAGTGTATTAAATATAAATATATAATATAATTTAACCATGAAGGTTTCAAGCCGACCAAAGTGACATCAAATATGAAAAATCATGAAAAAAAAAAAAACATAACTTTACGATAACTGTTGTTGGAAATGCCCGGAATGTGTATATACATACGTATACATAATTCACGAAATGAGCGCTATTAATTTTGAAACGATGATAAAAATGTTGGCAAGTGCTACGCATTTTTGGTGCCGTAAATCCTAAATTAATAGGCACTTAAATTAAGTATCGCAGGAAATTGTAATTTCAATGTAGCTAATTTGTACTATTTGCGGACGGCGACGTGTAATGAAGCGGAATTCAGAAGTTACGGGTTCGATGATGTATCATGGTATTTTTAACATTTATAAACTTTTTCTAAAGTGTTTTCCACACTTAAATAAAATAATTAAGGCAGTAAGATTCAGCGTCACTCTCCGCGGACAGTTCCCTGGAGGCACTAGTTCAAATCCCGTTTAAAATTGATATGTTTCCAAATGTAAAATAATTACAATTACATTCAGAAATGTAAAATATTTTTTTTTGAAAATAAAAAAAAATCGAGGAAATTAAATATTTACGTTTACTAAAGTACATAGCATAGCTCTAATAATAGGAAATGAAATAAAGGTGAGCACAAATCGAACCCACAGCTAACGTCAGTTTATGAACAGTGATGATACAGTCACATTTTGCGCTCCTGCAATCCTCAATCCCTGGTCTCAATATAAACATAGGAGTCAATTTATGAAATAGCATATTTCATTCATTAACTTACAATAATTATTATGAACGTTTTGGCAATCGGGCAAGCACCTGACGGTTTGATTTAGTGCCAATGGCATTGAAGCGAATCATTGACACACTGTTAGTATTCATGATGACATGCCCGCGAGTGAACGCAATGGTTATGGGTTCCAATCTCACTTAAAATATTCATAATTTTAATTATTTTCCTTTTCCTTCAACTTAACCTTTGTGGTTCCTTAAAAGTATCCAACTTGTAGACTAACAAAATTAAAAAATGTGTAATGTTCTAATAACTTTTCCCTTAAACGAATAAGACGGACAGATGCCGTAGCCATTTTGGTGGATTTTGTTTCTAATTCTCTGTTTTTGTTTTCATTTCTCCAGTCTAATCAGACACTGCACTGTGTAGGGTTCCGCTACTGTAGGTAGACCGTACGGACCGTACCACCGAAAGTGGAAAACAATGTGATACAGTAGGTACCTACTTTGGGATTTGCGGGGAGATGAAATAGAACATCGATTATTATTTGACTATTAATTTTCACCGTCATTTGTTTGTTGCGTGGCGAGCATGGCCATTGCATGCTTGTGATTAATTATTTGCTAATATTTATTGAGTATTAGACAAACATTCACTAACATTTGTGACTGAATAGAATTATCCACTTTGGATATTTTATATTTAGATTTGAAATATTATTTTGTTTAAAGCAAGAAAGAGGCTATAGTGACGCAGTGGTTAGTAGCACTAGGTTCCAACTACCTAGTCTTCTGTACTGGAAAAATGAATCTGCGCTTTGACGGCGTCAAACTTTACTAATAAGACATATAATAACAAAACACATATCCCATATATAAATATAATCAAACAAGATCCAAATATAACCTATCGCAATCACCTCCAACATATTATAGTGTTATAATCATAATAGATTTATTATATTACGCAAAATAGTAATCAGGGCTTCATCAAGAGCGACGCGTCGTTACGACCGCCGTGACCCACTTGCCGTGTGACGCACGCCTCACGTCACCGAGCCCCTCCACACCTGACGACACGGGTATTTTAAGTGTTAGTCACATATTTTTTTATGGCAGCCCGTAAAAGGTTGTGTAGAGACTAGAGAGCGTAGTGAAACGTCACTATGTCTTTGGTGACTAAAGTTAAGGAAATATAGTTTTTGGTGTGTTTTAACACTAGTGTACCTCGCTGTGTGCGCGATACAGCGTGTTCATAAGTGTGTAAATAATATATAAATATTTAAAAAAAATAAATAACAGATACATCTCTGTACACATACAGACAGCGGCTTTGGCATAATATTATACGAGAATGTATGACGTAAAAAATCGTCTCTGGACGTAAAAACGTAAGTATTTATTCATTCCACTAAAGTCGCAATTTAGCTTTATTAAGGTGAAGCATTTCGTAGCATAAAATTTTAAAGTATTATTCACTATATTACTCTGCATATTATACGGCGTGTTCCAAAAGAAATGCTTAATAGTCATTAGTACATAGCGAGTCGTATAAAAATCCCAGTCCAGTACACTCGTGGCCTAGTTCCGTAATGACACACCGCTTTGTTCGACTTATGTATTGACTCAATGTATGTATGTACTGTTCAAAGTTCCCTTCAGCGATATTACTCGTAAACTAACGTTAGGTCGCTTCGCTTGCACTCAAAGTTTGTTGAATAGCAATTCAGTAACATTAATACTATTGTACGGCGCGACCGAACAGGTTGTGCTTTATTCATATCATTGTTACAAGCTTAGTTCCTATTGTAATATCGGAGCCAACTATGTTCGACGTCACTGGAAGCTAACATTTATAAAAGTTTGAGCAGCTTCGAGATATGTATAATTTAATTAAATTTTAGCGGCACGCTGTAATTCCACTCACAGTAAGGTAGGCAGAGGGAACCTAATGTTACGAAACTCCGTTCCCCATTTTCTGCGAAATTCTAAAGGCATTGCGTGTCGAGGGGCGGAAATCATCACCACGTTTCGTACATTATTTAAAAAAAATATAAAACATTGAACGTGGTGGAACTTAACCCGCACCTTTTGGAAAAGGTCGACTCTACTACGCCGAAAATCTTTTACGCTAATTACAACTGTTTGTTTTGTTAATATCCCTATATGATTTTGTAATTATGGGTTCCGCCACTCAACGTAATGGAGCGTGCTTATCACTAGGTTCCCTCTGCTTACCCTGATAAATGCAATATAGTCTGAAGCTATATATAACTTACTGTAACCATGAAACATAAATGACGTTTCTATGTGAGTTGATCAGAATGCTTCTATATAAGTATTAGAGAAACTTAACTTTAAATCAGTTGGTATGGTCAGTATTGTATTGCGTCCTGCCTTAACTTATATGACTTAGGACTTTTTATTCAGTTTATTTTAATTAATAAGATGGCATGGACGCAGAAAAAATTTGCCAAAATCTTAAATTAATGTAATAAAGTATATAACATTAAATTTTCAAATTAGAATAGCCATAGGGCAAACATTACGCTTCTCAGTTTTGTCATGATTTAAGTAAATAGAGTGGCGTCTCGCAGAAGAATATATTACCTTCTAAGGGCTTAAAGGTCGACCCGGAATTAAGTTGACACTTTGAGGTCAATGTGGGTGAAATAACCTTTGATCCCCAGGTCCATCCATATAAGGAAAAGGAAATTGCTACCTCTTCTACGATTGAAATTAAGTCATAGGGAGGTGATAAGTAATCGTAAGTGTCTAAGAAAATATTTTTTGAAATATATTTTTATAAGAAAGGTACCTCTATGTATCCTAGGCCAGTCGACAAGTTGTGGGTTCAATTCCCACTCGAGGACATAAAATATTTTCATTTTCTCGCTTTGTCGGGAAAGGATGTGTCCAACGGGAACGGAGTGTCTTAAATTAACGTTGTCAGGTGCCTTTTACGTGAAAAAAAAATACTAATTAGCTTAGATTCTTATATTAATTTTACCGCATTGACAGACAGTGAAGCATCAACTCTTTTAATTTCAAAGCCGCTGACGGAACAAGTATACGCTGCGATTACGTAAGTCCCGCTCGATTCATCTCACTATACGGTGTAGTGACGCGCGATCACTTTTGTTATTTAACACGTAACACATATCTGAATAGTTACTACATAATAATAAAATAACATAGCGGCAATGTAAACAAGTACATTTGTATAATTATTCATGTACGAGTAATTAACGTGAGGATCAAGAAACTGCTCAAAGAAAGCTAAGCTTAGGTAGAGTGAGAAGCGAGGATATGCGGAAAGAAAAGTGACGCTGTTGCTAAAGTGTAATAATAGTACTTATTAAATAAAAAAAGCGTCACGCTGTATCCCACATACAGCAGGATAGCAGGATAGCAGAGGGGACCACTAAGGATAGCAGAGGGGGGTTAAGACACTCAGTTCCCCACCTTCCGCCGAATTTTTCGAGTCATTGCGTTTGGAGTAGCAGAATTGAACGCTGGGTTTTCGTCTTGGTGCCAGAACAAAGGAAAGAAATCCATTAACTCGAGTGGTGATTGAACCTACAACCGTCACGTTACAGTTACACCTTTACGCCTCTGAGCCACGGCGGCGTCAACTAGGAAATAAACTATTATATTTACATTATAGAATTCAAAGTTAAATCTTAAAGATCATATAAAATAACATTTAATATAAATGATGCTATATCAATAATGGGATAATTATTTTAGTAGCAGCAGAAAAAATAGCTTTAGAGAGCCAAGTTTATTTTCAAATTTCAAAGATTTCAATTATATATTTTTACGTCTCTACTGAAGTTATTTTTTCAGACAATTAAAACAGGGCGTCGTGAAGCAGGGATATAGCGTCTCACTGGAAAGGCAACGGTTATGTGTTGGACACATAGAAGCACATAGAAGGGTAGGCACAGGGAACCTGGGAACCTTATATTGATATTTAATGTAGTAGTTATTTTATGGGCCAAAACATAAAAACCCTTAAAAAAAATTAAAATATTAAAAATCAGATATTTTTTTTTAATCAAAATTCAATAATTTCCACATACATACATAGGTACTCTAATATTGTTATGAGCAACACTGACAGACATTCACGTATTACAGCAAATATATGACACGGCCATTATTTAAGTTCATTAACAAAATGTAAGTGGATCACAGAGAGTGAGCCAAGTGTTGCGTTGACGACAATGTAACGGGCATTATGTGTACTCCTATTTTATATTTTGTGATATAGATCGGAGCTAACTCTCCGCTTTCTACTTTCTTTTTTTATATAATAAATTTTTGTTTGCATACTAGCCGTCTTACTAAGCATGCCGATTCTTCTCAGCAGAGCTGCCTTCCAAACTGCCTCCGAACAGCGGTAGCTTTTTTGTTTATAAGTTCATTCGACGATTTAATAGTGCTTCTAATAGTCTATTCGAATAAAGAATATTTTGAATTTCAAATTGAATTTTTGAAATAATTAACTTTAGTACGTATATTAAGGCTGTCGTAGAATTAATTATATATTAGTTATTATAAAAAATGCTTCAGCTTTTATCAGTACTCTCCTATTAAAAATATTAAAATATCTATATTCCAATAAGATAGCACGAGGCTTATAATAAAATAAAAAAAAACCGTTTGATCCGTCGCGTTTTCAGCATAAATTGATTACTCAATCTGTTTACGGTGAACGGTCGTATATTCGAGGGAATACCTTCAATCGACGCTCTAAATCCATCCGAACGTGTATTTCAATTAAATCTTGATTTAAGAAGATTTGTGATACTAATGCTTATTTTTCTACTTTGTCTATGTTATGATAATATGTGTGAAACATATTTTATGACTATATTTTGACTTTCGAACTTTTCAATATCACACTTTTTCACACATCTGCTATGTGAGGTAGGCCCAGGAAACCAGATATTAAAAGTTTCAACACACAAAAGACACTATTCTCTACTTTCCGTCCAATTTTCAAAATGCTGCTGAGTCGGCCCGTTTCGGTTTTTGAGGTGAAGATGAACGGGCTTTTTAAAGGTACAATCCAAATTGGCCTGGTAATACGGCCGCAGGTAGACTATCCCACAGTTGCGTAGCGCGTGGAAGGAATTGCGCGCGCGTTAATTCGAAACCGCCCTGTAGTGGGGTGCCATGTAACCAAATAGTACGGATGGAACTTCAGTTTGTGTCCTACTGTGCAGCTAAAAAAATCATACAACTCACACCAACACTCTCCATAATGAATAAGAACGCATAGCAAGGTGACGTCTCTACGTAAAGCCAAAGTTAGCCAAGCCTTCTACAGGTGATTGGGTCCCCAACGATTCGAAGAGCTTTACGCTGTATGCGAAGAAATGGTTCAAGCTGATATAGGATGCACCAGCCCAGAGATGAGAACAGAACACGAACCTGTACCCTACAAAGGAGTAATCGGTGTATTAATGTGAAGTACTGTCTCGATCTGATGATTATCGCCAATTTGTTTAACCTTTATATATATTTTGATATATTTTGAATAAGCAGCTGTTTATCTAGAAAGAAGAAATTTATTGTTAAGACATTTCATGTTCCCCACGCACCATCCAATATTCGAGACATTGCGGGTTAAGTGGCGGAAGAGAACGCAGCGGCCCGAACGGGTAAATAAAGCTAACTTATTTCCACGAGTGGGAATTGAACTCAGAGCCATTGGGCTTACAATCAGATCCTGTGCCGCCACACAAGTTTTTTAAATAAATTTATATTACTAACTAAGTAGGTAATATAGATTTTGTAATGCAAAGAAAAATAAACTTTTGGTCCAAATCTTGGCCTTCAGCCAGCGTCGCGTAGGAATCCTCAATTAAATTATGTATATATTTGTTACATTCGTACACTACTTTAATGTTTATTTTTGATTTTATTGATATCGCATGGCCGCGCGACCGTGAGTCACCTGTAATTCTTATTAGCGTTAAAATTATCACTTTAAATTATAGCACAGGTATAATTTGTATTATGAATTAAATAAATAATATAAATGTGTAAACATAAAATGATTGTGGATTTGATTCCCATTCAGGGGAATTAATGTATCTCTCTAGAGCGTAGCGAACTAGAATATTGGCGAAACTCTACGCTAAGTACGAGTTTCGGCACTCGACACGCAATGTTTTAAATTAGGACGAGATTTAAGAACGGAGTATTTAGACACTAGGTATTTTCTTAACTATTATGAAACCTGAAAAAATTATATACGACACTTATATATATTTTTAGATTCACACTAAATCCCAGCAGGATAGGCAGATGTAACCAGACATTAAGTTATTCCGTTTTCCGTATGTGTGTTTTTTTTATTTTATCGATCATGCATTATAATCTTTACTACATATTCTTTTATATTAAAAAATATATATTTAGACTAAGTCAGGAAAATAAGAAAATCATATGTAAAAATTTAAATAAAATCATATTACATATTATAATATTATAATCACAAAATTATTATTCCAAACGTGTCCTCTTTCCGATGAGACATAACTAAAACATTAACTTATACAACTTTATTCATTTGCAAAGTTTGCGCGGCGAAAATGTAAATAAAAAGTCATTATATTGGAAAAGGTCAGAATGAGACCTGAGCTTCACAGATAAAGGGGAATGCGGCGTGGTCTTTATTCATTATATTTATTTTATGTGTTATTTGTTTATTCTATGTATAAAATATAATAATTGCAGTGTATTTTATAAAAAAAAAATGTTTTTCTCTATTTTCCGCTTAGCAGGTTAGTAGTTTTCCCTCTGATTCGAGACATCGCGTGTTGAATGGTGGAACTCAAAAATCATGAAAATTCATTACCCCAGGGATTAAACCCATAACTATCGCTTTTATCAAACGTTATACCACTATGCCACGAAACTCTTTGAAAATTAGAAGAAGAAGGAGAGAGTGGACCAAGTACTACTAGTATATCAGTAAGATAGAGAAGGGTAAAAATATTTCTTTTGCAGCGCACGCGCTTAAAGCAATTTGATGGCGTTCATTACACACACCTTCACCATACTCTCATCACGCATGTTTCTTCAAATGGTTTGATTATTTTAAAATAAACTTATCAATTTCACGCCGCCTTATTAGCACTTACACTTTCCGTAATGGATAATAACAAAGAAACTTTAAACGAAATGGACGAATTTACGTTAGCGCGAAGTGTTGAATGTGACTATTGAAATCTATGAAAATATGTACAGGTAAATAAAAGCGACTTAACAATAATTACACAGAAAATTAGGAGTATATATTGTAATTTTGATGACTTTATAGTAAATTTGGGTTCTTTATCTTTTGATGCAGATATAATTGCTCTTACTGAGTGTCGGCTAACTCCTGATAAGACTATACCCCAACTTAGTAATTATAATTTATATGTCTTATACAGTTAGTTAGTTAGTCTACTTATCAGTTAAATCAGAATGACGGAGTTGTGGTTTATGTAAAAAATACATTAATATCGAATGACAAAGAAATTAGACTTTCTCAAGCATCCTGTCTTGAAGTGGAGATCTGGAAGCAAATGGTCAAATTAGGAGAACATATAAGTAACAAAGCTACCGTGACGTTTGGCGTACCCCAAGGAAGTGTTTTAGGCCCTATCTTATTTCTATTGTATATAAACGACCTGTGCAATATGCGGATAGAACAAACAAAAATCCTGTCCTATGCAGATGACATTGTAATTATGTTCACTGGTAATACTTGGATGAATGTCAGGAAAAGTGCTGAGAAAGGTATGGCTCGTATAACCAAATGGTTTTACAGTAATCTACTAACACTTAACACAGATAAAACCAAATACATTTCGTTCTCAATAAATAATCAAACACAGCCTGATAATGATTTTTATACAAAAATACACACATGTGGAGACGCGCAAAACAGTAAATGTAACTGTCCTATAATAGAAAAAGTAAAAAACATAAAATATTTCGGTGTTATTGTGCACCAAAGCCTATCATGGTATCACCATCTAGAAGAAGTCTCGAGTAGGATTAGAAAATTAATTTTCATATTTCGTACCCCAAGAAATATTTTGTCGGAAATATATATCGCTCTAGCCCAATCAGTACTTATTTATTGTATCCCCGTTTGGGGACGAGCCCTAAAAACAGGGTTTCTTACCCTGGAACGTGCACAAAGAGCTCTTGTCAAGGTTAGGTATTTTAAAAATGTAAGGTTTCCTACGGACCAATTGTATCAAGAAAGTGGCTTATTGACAGTTAGGAAACTATACTTTTTGCACGTAATTTAAAAAAAACACAAATCCCTACCTTTTGACCCACAATTAAAAAATAAAAGAAGGCAAGATATAATAATAGCACGTACCTTCGCAACAAGAACTTTCTTTGCTAGCATTCAATATGAGTCACGTTCAAGTTTTCTGTATAATAAAGTAAATAAAATAATAAATGTATACCACATGCGACATTATGAGTGTAAAAAGAAACTTAAACGATGGCTGACACCACTTACATACGCGGAAACTGAAGCTCTTATTGAACATGCCAAATAGCATTACACTAAATATATTTATATACATACATACACCTACAATTATAAAATAATCAACAGCTACAAATACACAACATAATTTGGAATAGATAAACAAAATAAAAAGAAATAGGAAAAAATATAAACAAATAGGAAATGTTATAATAAGTAAATATATATTGTAAAATAATATACTTTAACTTAAGGTTTCTATCGTTATGGTTTTTTAAATGTTAATGGAAGAGCGGAGTCTCCTGGTACAGGCAATAACATGCTTAAAAATGGCTCCAATCACTAGTGGATTTTGTAAGAAACTTGCTTAATAAAGTATTTATTATTATTATTATTTATATTTTTACCATTTTTGTTCTCCCAAATGATTGGGGTACGGTAACCAAAAACTGCGAGCACATAGCCAAGGAATATTTGGATGGAAATCTTTAGCGATAACTATTATTACTAGTAAGGGATTCTGATATAAGATGAATGAAGATGATAAGTTAATTATTTGAGGATAAAAATTTCCTAACTATACGGCACGTATTCAGGATTGCGGCTTTCTGTAAAAGAATAAACTTAAGCGGTGAATTCCCAAAGTTTCCAGACTCGTGTGTAGTGCATGAGGTACTACTCCGGTTGTTGAAAGAACTATTGGTACCGTGGTGAGGATTGGACTTTCCATTGACTTTTGGGTTCTGTGGTTAAAATATTTTACTTATTGATTTTCATTATCTATTTGAAAAAGTGGATGCAAGATTGTGTGTATGTGGAATGGCTATATCTATCAAGTATACAGAATTTTGAACTTTATCATGAAGTAAAATGTCCGGTCTGTTTTATCTGTGATGATTGTACGATCGCAATACAGTTTGTTTAACCGCAATGTTTAACTGCAAGGTGTTGATGAATAATAGCAGCGACCTGATCATGCCTATGTTTGTAATCGGTTTGTACTATGGTTTTGCAGGCTCCGGTAATGTGTTGGATTGTTTCAGGACTAGGATAGCATCTTCTACATAAATCGTTTACCATATTTGGTCTTTTTATGATGTGTTTTTGATAGTTCCTAGTGTCTATTACTTGGTCCTGAATAGCCATCATGAAGGCTTCCGTCTTTGGGAAGAGATCTCCGTGAAGAGAAGAAGACGTGAGTTTGGCTAAGATCGGCTAGATGTCTACCGTGTAGTGACTTTAAAGACCATTTGATTTAGTTGTATATTTATATCATTTAAATTAAGTGGTGTATATTTATTATCTATATTAACTATGAATTTGTGTAGTTCACTTATTTCAGCCTTAGCATAAAAGTAATTTCGGAATTTAGTCACTAGATTATTATGTAGGTTACGAATATCAATGAGACCTCGCCCTCCATCCAGACGTGATATAGTTAGACGCTGGATACATGATTTAGGGTGATGTTTCCTATGTGTAGTCATGTGTGTATTTATTATACGTTGCAGATTGAGACCAGTTTATTAGAGTAAAAGAGTAAGTAAGGATCGGTATTGCGTATGTGTTGATGGCTTTTATAATATTACGTGAGTTTAAATGTGATCTTAAAATTTGATTCAAACGAAATTTAAATTTATTGGTTAGTTCGATCTTAGTTTGTTTTTATTGTATTTGCTTAGTTTGTTGAAATCCAAGGTATTTATACGTGCCATTTTCGTCCATTGATTCAATTTGTTCACCAGTATTAAGTGTATATGTATTTTGTTGTGATTTGCCACGTTCAGTTGAATGTACCTTGTATTTTTCAAGTCCAAATTCCATGTGTATGTCTGTAGAGAAGGATTGCGTGAGGTCGGCTAGTATTTTTAGTTCTTTATTGTTTCTGGCGTATAGTTTGATGTCGTCCATGTACATTAAATGTGAAATTATATGATGTTTTAGTTTAAATCCTGTATTGGTATTATTAAGCAATTCAGAAAGAGGGTTTAACGCTGAGAGGGCAGAACCATAATGGACTCAGCGCATCACCTTGGAAGATGCCTCGTTGTATTTTAATCGAATCAGTAATCAGTGTTTCATTATTGTTAATCAATTTTAATCTAGTTTTCCATGAGAGCATAACGGAGCTTAAAAATGTTATTAGAATGGGGTGAATCTTGTACTTTTTTAAAATATATAGTAACCAACTGTGTGGAACTGAATCAAATGCTTTTCTGTAGTCTATATACATTGTATTAATATTTTTATTATGTGCCTGTTTCATAACTATTGCGTCTATAGTAAGCTGCTCTTTACACCCCTGACTATTTTTCCTACAGCCTTTCTGTTGTTCAGCTAATATGTTATTTTGATCGATATGTTTATAAATTATGTCAGTAATACACGCAGTGATAATTTTATATATTGTTTGGAGGCATGTTATTGGCCTATAGTTAGCTGGGTTTGTGCGATCTAAGCCTTTCGGTAGCATATACGTTATTCCGTTTGTTACAAATAAAGGTAGTGTGCAAGGTGATTGTATGAACCGGTTTATGTGTTTAAGAAGAATTGAATGAGTGCATGTTAGCTTTTTGTACCAGTAGTTGTGTATATTATCGGTTCCCGGTGCCTTCCAATTGTGAGTTCGCTGGATGATTTGATTGAATGTTTCTATGGATATATCATTGAATTTCATTACATTTATTTCTACGTCAGGTATTTTTTTCAACCATTCTGCGTCTGTATTATGTTCTATTGAATTTTCCCAAATATTGGCCCAGTATTGTTGCAAATTATTTTGCGTTGGATTTTCTAGTAATTGTGTTGTGGTATTTTGGTTTGAGCTAGATAGAGTTCTATAAAAATGTTTTTCGTTATTAACGAATGTATTATTTTGTTGCTTCTGTTTTGTACATGTCAAATATCTTCTAAGTCTGTTCGAGGTTGCATTTTATTTTTTGTTTTAGTGTGTCTAAAAAATGTGGTAATTCTGTATTAGGTTGTTCATGATATGAATGAATTTTATATTGTGGTTTTATTTCTTCTACAGTTTTTAATATTTTACGGCTCCTATTTCCTGATGTATATTGCGTAAGTCTACCTATTTGCAATCTATATTTGTCTATTCTAGTTTCAAGTCTTCTTTGCCACGATGGCTTGCTGTTACGAGTTCCGTAATTATCAATAAAACTGAATTTTGTTCCATTACACAGAGATGCAGTGTGGGCAGCTGTATATATAATGTTATGAAGAGCATTGAAATCTAATTCGTTATTTAAATGTTTTGGAAGTATTTCGCTATTTAAGAAACTAACAATTTGAGAAAATTTGCGCGATGATTTTTGTTAGGTATATAGCGCCTGGTTTCAGGATTCGTATTGTTAAATTCAATTAAAGCATTATTAAATTCTTGTTCAATATATTGTAGTTGTTTTTCTATTAAATTGTGTCTATTTATACAATGTTGGTCTAGTGATTCAACGGGTTGTAAATTTCTTTGTACATATGCAGAATTACTTATTTCATTTGTTTGACTGCTAGGAGAATTCGACTCTGTAATATTTTTTGTTAAAGGATTACTATTACTTAATTTAATTTCTACTTCTCTTTTTAATTCAATAATTCTATCGGTATTATTATTATTATTTCGTTATTTACAGCTAACCAAGACTCACATCTTAATGTTATATACCCTATAGCACTCCTGAAGAATGCAGCTCCAGAGATCGAAAGAAGAGAACGTAGATCCAGAGATCTTAGCGTTTAAACAAAGAAAGAAACAAACTCTTCTGTATATACGATAGATATACGTTGTTCCGGACATATTCTGTGCCAAAACGAAATTCAACAAAACATTGAAACACCAAAGCCATTCAGACCAGAGCTATGCAAATGATTGATTGTGACAGAACGTTTATGATGTAACTGTTGGTAATTGGGACGACCACTTTAGAGGGTAACGCACTTTACGAGCCTTGTGTATTGTAATAGTTGTAGTATAGACGAGAAGGAGTCAAACATTTTATTTATGGATAGAGATTTTTTTAGCTTCACGCTCTAACCCGCACGTAGCAGGGTAGGCAGAGGGAATCTGGAAACCTAGTGTTAAAACACTTCCGTTCCCCACTCTCCGCCGTTTTTGGAGGCAGTGCGCGTTGAGTGGCGGAATTCAAGGCCGCGCTTTGCCTCGTTACCACAGTGAGGATAATGAAAATATTAAATATTTCATTTTCTTGATTTTGGATCGAATCCACAGACTATCGCGCTTACAGTCGCACGCTTTTCCCCTGACCTCGTAAGATATATTTTTTAACGTTCATATTTCTTTGAATACCATGATTATGTTTCTATTATATCTATCAATTTCCCCGTTCTGGTAGAGAAAGCGTGGCGTTGAGGTCCGCCACTCACCACCCAATGTCACAAGTTTCTCAACATGCATGCAATCTGACATTTTGCATGGGTTGGTTTTTATTAAACTGTTTTTTTTATAATTAGCAAGAGAAACAACCATTTTGAAAACCCCAAATGTAACAAATCACTATACTCTCCTTCTTCTAAAAAGACACAATAATAAAGTAAAACAAACAGAACTATCATAAAGATTTTAATAACATGCAAAGCACTCCGCTCGTATAAATAGGGACGTTAAAAATAAAACAGTTTATATGTCAACCATTTTAAAATTCAAAGTGCTGCGTCTACAATGCAAATATGCGCGTGGGCGGAATTATGTTAGAAGTAATCTTTAAATTGTTCTATTATATCTAATTACGCGGGTTGTTGTTTAATGTGCGCGCGGTAGAACAGCGTATAAATTATGTAAACACGACGCTTGTGGGTTTGATTCCCTCTTGAAGGAATGATTGGTTTTAATTTCGTCGTGCTGGTGGACAAGCGTTGAGTTCCGCCAATCAATACGAAATATCTTTAAAATTGTGCGGAATGCCACGAATGGAGTGTTGTTTTATATCATCATCTGTAGCTTTTATCAGTGTAAGCAATTAAAGTTTTTTATAAAATCGAAATTCAGTTAACTTGAAATTCTCCGTTCTCCTCTTAACAGTTTAGTCACCTTTAGTCACCGTAGCCCTTTAGGATGCACTTGTATGCGTTATACAGAAAAGCATGAGCGACAGAGAGTCTTTTCATTTTCCTAATATTTACATTTTATATAATATATGATATGAATATAAGTTAATAGTAGAGCAGCGAGTTCCGCCGCTAACAACGCAATGTCTCTACAATTGGACGGAAATCGGAGAGTCTTAACACTAGGCTAAGAGTAGTGATTGAAAGTAATATAATCACTTAGTATCTCTATTTTTGTTAACCAATTTTCATAACATAATTTCTTGTTTTTAAACCAACTCGAGTGAATCATCAACATATTGGAACACAAAGAGAGCACTTAACTATTCGCGTTACGTCACTCGTATCACTATTATTACGTTGAGACAACTGTCGATACAACATGTGATCTCGTACGTCATTGTTGGAAACTAATTTTAAAAAAATCGCCTTCACGCTGTATCCCGCATACAGCTGGGTGGGCAGAAGGAACCTAGTGTTAACACACTCGGTTCTCCACTTTCCGTCGAATTAAACGATTTAGATATAATTCTTTTTATTTTTATTTATTTACCCATTTGAATTGTACAAGGATTTCTTATGAAGATATAATTGGTTAAATTAAATAATAGGTCCCGACTGTTAATGCTGATAAGCTATTCCGCTTGTTTTTTGCTTCTTATTAGTTTTATGCAACCGATTTGAATCTGCTTTCTCAATTCGCTAACAGTAGGCTACTGTTACTGCCGTCGCGTATTTAAAGCACACAGAACACTATTGAAATTTCTACGGGAACGGGAAAAATATTATTTTCCATCTTGCTTGAAATCTACGCGTACCTAAACCTAGTCTTAAGACACTTTAGCGTCCTCTTAAGTAGTTTTCGATACATTTCGTTATAGATGGCGAAACTCATCGCCGTACTTAACACAACTAAAACAAACAAGGAAACTGCTAATGCAGAGTTTAAATACGTTTCCTTTAACCCGTGAGCAGTGACGCGACCCTGACATGTTGCTTCGTCCCTACTAACGTCGTTTTCTGTATATGTATGCGCTTTATCGGCTTATTTACATTCTTGCGTTAATAGCCTTTTCAAATTTAAGTTGGCAAAACTCCTTTAAAACATATGTATATTATAGATTTCCGAGTTAGAGAGTACATCGTGTTGAGATCTATATTTGAAATGAAATGAAATAAGTCAGTCAGGCTAAACAAGGTGTCTTAATTGTTGTCTCTCAGTCAATCCCGAGGTAACTTACTATGTTTTTTCATGATATGCGAACTCGTTGGTACTTTTAGTTAAAATTTATATATCACTATCAACTCTCCCGCCTGTTCGCACGCTTGAATTACACAATTTATTTACTTATCTGAATTGTTTTCTTTTCTAATAACCATATCATTTAATTGACAATATTTAAAAACATTAGAACCGTAAAGTTTCAGGCGATTCACAGACAGTTTTTGTAGCAATACTACAAAATACTTAAAAATCAAAAAATCACATTATAATTATATTAATATAACTTTTTCATTTATGAACCGATTAAACAAAAACGATAAATTTTAAGGGAAGTTTGCTAAAATACTATGTAGAATACTGCAGAAGCGCCACTCAACACGCAATGCCTTCAGAAAAGAAGGTTCTTTCTGCCTACCCTGTAGCATGCGGGATAAAGCTAGTTTATGATTAATGTTCTCACGAGATTACTGATTTTTGTAGAGAAAATGTAAAAAAAAATAAACGTAGCGGGGGTTGAATCCGCTCCAAACATCCATTCAAAATTTTTATGTTTTTTAAATAAATATTTTCCTTTCCTGAGTGTGGAATAACACTTAAAGAAATATAAAGCTGTACAAGTTCGATACATTATATCAATTATGACATGATAAACATGACCTACTTGTAATACCAAATGTATGGACCATTATGAAAAATAATTATTAAATACATACATCCATAATAATAGAAGTACCTATAAACAAGATTTTCCAGAAATTTGTATGGGAGCAAATATTTATAAAATCGATAATAACGACGCCGGAAAATCTTACTATGCATATCGATTTAAACTCGTAGTACTACGACTCGCTACGCTGCATGCTCATAATATATTACGTACACTTACACGTATATTTTGTTTTAAAGTTTCACGCATTAGAGAGAAACCTAGTGTTAAGACTCTTTTATCACTCTTATATCAGTTTTCTAGATGTTTGAATGCTGAGTGACGGAACTCAACGCCGCGCTTAGTGTATGTAGGTAGCAGAGATACACATTATTAACGCTTAAATAACTTTACGAATTTTAAATTGAAGGACGACCATGATTAAGATAAAAATAAAAAAATATATATACTTTTACAATCATAGCGAAAAATTCAAAGTCAGTAATGTAATTGACTTTTTACGATAAAAATAATGAACATAACATTTTTTTCATTGTTGTCGATACGTAAATAAAATAGTGTCAGTAATAAATCATTCGCGGGCACAACCTGTAGGCGATGTCAATGTATTGATTTATTTTCATCTCATTACGCTCATCTTTGTATCTAGCAATTAATATGTAAAATATTATTATAAATTATTAGTTTAATAATTTTAGGGTTGAACACTTACTCTTCTGAGTGCTGAGAGATGCTATCCTTGTCTTTGTGCGCCTGCCCTGAGCTACAGGAATTGCCCATGGCTGTAAAACACCATTCACTACCACATAAATCTCCGAAATCACTTAACACAGTGTATTTTAGGAAAATAAACGCTTAAATAATATCATTGTTTTGCATCGTCCGGTAACGACACGTACGCAACACGTCCAACCACACCGTGCTCTCGGACACGAATAATCGATGCGATTTTCTTTGGGGCTGCCATAACTTTATGTTTTCCTTCGTTTTCAATATTATTATTAATATATGTGCAAAGCGGGACTTTTCCGTATATATTTTTAAGGTTATGATGATACTATGACAAGATATAGGTGACGTATAGTTCGTCATTTTATAATTCCAATTTGTCCAATGTGACAAAAAAGTTGAAATTAGTGCTCTAAGAAGTATTTATAGGCAGTCGAGAGTCATTGCTTTTATACTTACGTGATAAGAATCTAATTCAGGAAATTAAAAATATGTTTAATTATTAGATAATACAATAATGTAAAATTATAGGTGCGTTTTCTTAAAACGTTATTTAAAATTATGTTTGATAGCAAATAAATAAATTAGTAAAAACTTTTAAAAAAAGCACTATAACATAAAGATAATATGACTTTTATCATTTATGTCATAAGCCTAGGTTCCATAGTAATATTATAAATTATGATATATTTCTACCTACTTTGTTGGTACAGTGTACGAGATGGCAACTCCGGTTTCCCTCTCCCAGATGTCCGCGCGTCATTTCCACGGTTTTCACGCTCAATCATTGAAAGCTTTAGGGCTAGCTTTTATGTTTTTAACAATTACAAAATAATGTGTTGACCTTCATTCATTATAACACAAACGATTTGTTCCGTAATGTGCACTGTACACAAAACACGCTATGACTTAAGCGTTTACTGATGCGAAAATAGCAACGATAATATAGAAATATTTATATAAATGACGCGTCATAAAATATTAATAATTATATATTAAATTAAAATGTAATTATTATATATTAAATAATTATATAATATTAGAATAATTTACACATTGACCTACATGTGTGGGGGTGGCATTAAAATGAAACACCATAAATCATCTGTGGCACTGGCAGGAGACGCCGCCGCCGTTTAAAATTGGAATTCTTAAAAATAAGAATCTATTTTTCCTTGTTTCTATCTGTCGAATCTCAACAAGTGCTTCACTGTAGTATTATATGATGTTAAATTATGTTTTAAATATAAGCTATTTTTAACATTTCAGTTATTGTAATAACATTTTTTAATAATGCCTAAGTGTTATTTGAATTCTGTGAGACCTTACCGGGGATCGTTTAGTCATGAAACAGGTTTTTTAAATAATATAATCTCGTAGTAGTCCTAATGGACATGTTATGTACAAAATTGTTATTTTTTCATTTTGTAATTAAAAAAAGTGTAGTTTCCTATTAGCGTTCGTACATTTTCATCATTATTATCTATATAAAGTTTTAAAGTAAGTAGATTTATATGTTTTTTACTTAAATATAGTGTTTAAGAAAATTATGTTTCACTTAAATAAAAATAGGTACGTAGGTCTCTTACAGAAGTATTTAAGCTAATATGTGTTATGTATAATATGCGAGTACGTTATCCTAAAATCTAATATTTAACAAAGAGCGTTTGTATCGTATACATATAATATCGATTTTCGTAGTGAAATGGTTTTCCCCTTTTACTCGGCTTACCGAAGCTTAGTCTTGATAAAGCTCGTGTATTAAACAATGTTGTACTAATTCAAACTACGTCGTGGCGCAGTGGGACGTCATCTTACTGAATACGCGATGGTTGGGGGTTCGATTCCCACTCGGAAAAATTAATTGTTTTTATTTCTCCTCGGCCTTTAACTAGACAAAAGGCGGCATAGAGATTTGCAATGTCTTGAAAGAGAGAGTGTCTTGATACTACGATCTTTCTTCCTGATACGGGCAAAAAGTGTGAAGCTGTAAATTATATATAAAGTATGAACCATTACATTATGATTGAAATGTTGTCGATTAATTAAAATTGTAAAACTTATTTTAAAAAATATTTTTATTTTACCTCATTCCTATAAATAAATTATAGGCGAAAAGACTCTACTCCGTAATCTATATTTAAAAATATTTTATGCATAAAATAACACTGTACCCCGTATATAGAAGAGTAGACAGAGGTAATGGAGGATATCTCTAATAGGGATTGATCCCCACAACCGTCGCGTTTACTATTTAGACGCTGTGCCGATGCATATCGCGAACGCAGCAAATATTTTTTACACAGATATATTTTTATATATAGTTCTATCGACAAGAGCAGTTATTATATTTCTTTTGCACGTTATTTAAGAAGTAAAAAATAATTTTCAGAAGAAATTAGACCACCACGCGGCCCGAAAGCTTTGAACAAGAAGCAAAAAACTCTATTAAAACTAAATGAAACAGTCTATCACGACAAAGTGCCTATTTCCACACGATTTTACCTTCAATTACTAAAAAAGAGTCAGTTCATACAACATTTTATTGATACTGAAAATTATGATTACGCGTCGGAGAGTGAGAAACCAGTGAATTCACCAGAAATGAAACGAAATATATTCAAGCGAGATCATGATAAAGTCTACAATTTACGTTCAAACGAAGCTAAAACCGAGCGTAAAGTTTTCACTAATAATAAACGTAAAAATAAAAAACAAAACGTGGACAGACTTAAAAAAGATAAAAGGGAGCCCCTAGCACCTATTATCGAAGAAATCAAAAGCAAAGATACTTTTAAAGTCAATAAAGGCTTAGAAATTGATAAGATAGCGGAAAAATTGAAAAGTCTGGTCAAAAGTAACGCGGAGGAGAAACTACATAAGGAGTTGTTGTTTTGTAAGGAGTCGTTCGATAAGGAGAATGACGATGTTACTAAAATAGAGACAGTGGTTGACCGTGAGAAAGATAATGGTATGTATTTATGATGTTTACTAGGTTCTGTGCCTTAAAAGAAAAGAATATAAGTAATTCTTCAGGATCTCTTTCGTGTTCGTCTGTCGGCTTGTCTGTTTGTTCGTCTATCCGTCTGTCGCACATATTTTTTTCTATGATTATATTTTTTGAAGTATCTTTTGTGTTTTATGGCGATAGAGAATACACCTGTATCTCGCACATAGCAGGGTAGGTAGAAGGAACCTATTATTAAGCGCTTTTATTTGCGCTTTGTCTTTTCCCCAGAGCAAGGAAATGAAAAGAACTCATTCCACAAATAGTACCGCAGAAAAGACGAAGTGGCAGGTAAAAGCTAGTATAAAATAATGATGTATAAGAATAAGAAATACATGATGTGATATACATTTTAGCAATTTGCAATTGTACGTCACACTTATAGTAGAAGTAAGTGAGACGACTAGGTATGTAATATTATGATAGGTCAATAGACGAATGACCTAGAGTGACCCAGGAAGATCTCTGATTCAATATCACCAATGACCCACTGGTGACTCAGCCGTGATAACATTTATTTTACTGTAAATAGTAATAACTTGCGTTAGGTACCTAGTATGAAAAGTTTTCTCTTTATTTATTTTCTTTTTTAGCCCAAATAGTATATACATATGTACATATGTAGTTAAAAACCATTTTTATTTCGATGGCAAGACAAAGTGCGGCGTTGAGTTCAGCCACTCAACACACTATATTTTTAATAAGGGCGGAAAGCGGAGAACGAAACATCTTAACTCTAGGTCATGTCCTCTTAATAATGTTAACACTAGTTCCAGAAGATAAAAAACCAGAATGGGAGCCTCGACCTCGTTCAAGCCACATTTGCTCCTACTGCGGCAAAGGCTTCGACAGGCCGTGGGTGTTGAAGGGACATTTGCGTCTTCATACCGGTGAGAGGCCCTTCCCGTGTCCACAGCCGCTTTGTGGCAGGACTTTTGCTGATCGGTAAGTGCATGGTAGTACTAGGTTCGTTTTAAAAGTGTTTTTCATAGTTATACTTATTATTTGTAAAAAATTGTCTGTAATTATTATTCTTGGACTAATAATAGTGTTAGTAACAAAAATAACTATTGATATAATTTTTATAGTCACTTTTTTTTATTTTCGTATGCAATTGAAAAAAACTTAAATCGTTTAATATAAATATATACCCATGATAACAATTTTGAACTCGCAACTATAGCAACACATCAGATGTCTCTACAATAGAGTCTAAATATATATTTTTTTCTTTTTCTCTTTACGCTATATCCCACACTTCTATGTGCAGTGTAGGTGTGGTAGGCAGAGGGTACCTGGGAACCTACTGTTGAGACAGTCCGTTTACTCCGAATTCTGTGTACATACTAGTTATACTACGTGTTGAATGGCGGAAAATGAACGCCGCGCTTTGTCTCCTTACCAATGCGAAGAACTGGAAATATTATATATTTCATTTCCTCGAGTAGGAATCGAAACGACAACCCGCAGGTTCTGATTATATAAAGTAAAGTACTAAGTAATTATAAAAAGTAAAAACCGGTATTCGTTTTTTTGTGGTTTTTGTAAATATTCTAATTAAATCGATAATGATAAGTAAGTGATTAATGGATGTTGAAAAGCACTGTAGGCCATTACGTGTGATTTATTACAAAAACGATTAGATAATTATATTCATACAATACATAAGAAATAGTCGTAAAAAGCTTATTAGGTGTAGTAGTTTGTATAGTAACTAACTTTTTATTTAATAGATTGAAGATTGAATTGAAATTTATACATGGTATACACCATGTATACACCATGTATAAATTTAAATTTAAATTCAAAATATTCTTTATTCAAATAGGCAATTATTATAAGCACTTTTGAATCGTCGAATGAACATATGAACAAAAAGCTACCACCGGTTCGGAAGGCAGTTCTGCTGAGAAGAGCCGGCAAGAAACTCAATAGTTGCTCTTTTCAAAATTAAATTTGTAAATAAGTAGTTCTTAGCATATGCCTTGGTATCAGAGTGAGGAAATGAAAATATTAAATATTTCATTTCCCCGAGTGGGAATCGAACCTACAACAACAATACTATGCGGCAAAAACCATAAAGTTCTAGTTTATTTAGGAAATTCTTAAATTCAATGAAAGCGCCAAAATCGATAAACTCAAATTATGTCGGATCATTATTTTAGGCTAGTCGTGGCGTAGGGGCACAAAGTGTGACTAAACGCGACTGGTTATGGGATCGAGGAAATGCTTTGATCGGCGGACTTACGTACGACAAAGTGATCCTATAAGGGTTCCGTGTTTTCTTTTCGATGTACAGAACCCTAAAAAGAGTACAATATAATAATTTATTAAAATTGACACTCTATCCCTCTTTTCTCCGCAGTTCCAATCTCCGCGCCCACCAGCGCACCCGCGGCCATCACACGTGGCAGTGGCGTTGTATGCAGTGCGGGAAGGCGTTCAGTCAACATCGTTACTTGGAAAGGCATAGAGCTGATGCCTGCAGGAAATATAAGTACGAGATTTTTGTATATTAATATTTATTGTAGTGTATGAAATTGTGTATAATTTAATTCAATTTTATTTAAAGATTTTGTGCTTATTCTTGTTAAATATAAAGTATTACATCTTGCAATATATAAGTTGCGGCGTTGAATTCCGCCATTCAATTCAATTGAGCAATGTCGCGATAATTCAGTAGAAAGTGGGCTACGGAGTGTCTCAACACTCCCCTGTTGTATGCGGGTGACAGCATGACAATACAAAAAGTAATGTATTAAACTGTCCAAAACATTTCGAATAGTTGCTGTTTTATGATATATTTTTTTATTTAGTTAAATTAAATGTATATATCTTTGTTTTATAGACTGCATACAAGACATAGTCAAGTCTCTTGCAATATCCAAGTGGCGGTGTCTCCGGTCCCGCTATACGGGTTTATCTGCCATAACCCCAAAACTAACGTTATGGAAGAACCCATTGATTTGTCCATGAAGAAACGAGAATAATGCTAATTTTGGTTGTTGGTAAGAATAAAACGCATGCTGTATTTGTTAATGTGTCTTTTATTTTTTAACTTATTGTAAAATATTTTCATGAAAACCGTTCTATCTTCCATAAATGGTAATGTATAAAAAGTATTTGTTTTATATTTTCATGTTTCTGCAGATATTTTATATTGTATAATGATTGGAAGAGTGATTTTTTTTTCAGTCCAAATTGTAATACTACTAGTCTCACAATTAAAACTGAAAAAAATCGAAAAGGAAATATAATTTTGCAATGATAACTAGTTACAAAACAATTGGTTAGAATATTTAAAAGGTTTAAATAGCGCGCACTCGTGACTTTAGTCAGGGTGACAATAAATTTTTTGTCACTGACTTGTCACCACTTTTCGCGACTGCGCGCACTTGCGATGACATTGACGAAATTTTTTTCATTTGGTAAAATGGATTTTGAAGAGATGGTTGTCTGTGCACTTATATTAAGAAATAGAAGAAAAAGCAAACGTAAAAAAGTATTGACTTTCCAATTACTATTTGAATAATCCTTTAGGGATTTGTCATAGAACAATGGCCTCAACTCAATTTCGTCAATCAGTATTGTCGTTGTCTATTTCACCTTCATGAAAACACACGTTTAGCCTTGGAAATGAACTTGACGCCAATCTTGAAATTAAAATTTGGCGCTGCAATGCAACACGCTGCTGTTTCATGATTATGCGGAAGACGACTAGTATGGACATCGCCAGGGGGAGGGGGAACGAAGTGACATTTAGTTGCTAATGCGCGCACGGGCATACAAATCTATGGACGCGGTGACAGTTGCGTCACGGGCGTGTCGCCGTCCTCCGCGGGCAAAAAGTCCCCCAATTGTCACGTATCCAAATGCACGCACCTTCATTGAGGGTGATGTACACTGTTACAGTGACGCAACAGTCACGGTGACAAAAATCACTAGCGCGCGCTTTACCACAATGTTAAAGGAAAAGATAACAGCGAATTCGAGTTCCGCTACATTTAAATTCTTGTTTTCTAAAATTGAGTATAAATAAAGAAAGTTCATCTTTAGATAGGGGAAGTAGAAAATAAAACGACCGGCTATTTTATAAAATTATATTAAGCTAGTAAGGATTTCCAAAAACGTTCATGGCCACGTCACAATAAATTAAAGAAATACTTTTTACAACTTACACTATTGAGAACGAAATTGCACTTCATGAGAATATAATAGACATCCAATAAATACATTAGTATCATAAATATAGAGTAAAAATGGTTATCACAAAAGCTTTGACACAAGTGATGCCAGTTCTTTTAATATCACCAAAAAAAATACATTATCTTATAAACTTTCAATACTTAAATAGTCAAAAATAAAAGTAGTAATATTTCAGATCATATTAAAGACACAAACAAAAAAGTAACATTAAGTTAACTCATTTATACATTTAAAAAAAATATTAATTTCAGAACCTCAAACGATTTGGAACTACGATTACGACAATTTGGTTATGCAAAAATATATATACATTTTAAACAACAAAAACTGGCAACACTGAAAATAACAGAGCTACACATGGATAAATAAAAGAACTTTCCACATAATACAATATACAATCTATGTATAGCTCTGTAAATAGGAATGTAGCGACATCGAAATATTTGTGCGACAATATATTATTCTACAAAATACAAATATAAAGGGCCTCAATCCCTTGGCACTTTAAATTTACGACTAGTATTGTTAATAGTTAATTTATTACTCTCTACAGCACACATATATATGTATTGTGTATTCTTTAAGAATAATGATTCAAAATGACAATATTTAGAAATGTATTTTGACGTAGCGGGACCCGAATCCGCGCCTCTTGTTTATCGTCCAAGTGCTCCTCGCCAGTTAATCCATAAGTTCTCATCGAATAACTTCGAAATTCTAACAGGCTTATTATTTTTTGTTAATTTATTTTATTTTATTGAATTCAAGAAGTTAAATTACGTAACGTTATTATATTGATGTTTACCTCAAATGTTACAACTTCAATTTCTCGTTAAGTAAGAAAATAGAAATAATTTTTAAAACATATATAAATCTTACAACAAAGGCTATACTAAAATAACATTGTAAGAACATATTATTTTAAAAATAAAAAATGATATTCATTATAAATTATATTCAACAAATAAATAAACTATATAGTCATTAATTAAAAATTATTAATATATTTAAAAGCAACATATAAATTACAACACTTAGGTATAACATATATGGACATTATTTAGTCATTTTAAAATATAATATACCCAATTTATCTTTTTTAGAATTATTTAACACTTTCATTCAATAGTAAGAATGCTAAAGCATGTCCATATAAATGTATACATAATTACTAAAAAGCTCTAAAATATTTTACATAGCACAGCTTTAATAATAAAATATATACTAATAATTTACTCAGTTTAAAAAGAGTGACTTCAAAAATTACAATATACATTTTAATATAAAATACTTTACGCATTAAATAATATATTTTTTATATTCCAAGAAAAATAAATAGAATAATTAAGATCCTTTTCAGTTTCATGCTTTGTTTCGCATAATCCTACCATAGATAGAGAGTGGGAGCATCTAAGTAGGTGGTGCTTTAGGTTTGAACAGATGTGTTCGTGTAGAGGTATTTTTTTCATTTTCAGGGCTATTTTTTCCACCCGGCCCTCTCTGCTTCTGCTATCCTCTATTTACTGTCCCACTGCACTGTATCTAAGTCTTATGTTCTTATGGAGTTATTTTGAAATTGTTATATTTTGACTATGTATCGTATGATTTTTGTCTTCTTCGATTTACATGTTATGAAATAAATACATAATGAAACCACCATATTTTCTTTTAATAAAACCCTACAGTTATTTAACAGGAATTTAACCAAAAAGTATTTTATCCATAGATAAAAAAATATCATGATCATATATAAGTATATATATGTTTTCCAAATCAAATTCTGACCATTTAAATTACAAATTACTAGTGATTTCATTTTATAGAATATACAAATATATATATAAATGCATATAATTATAATAATGTGACATAAGGCGGGCGGTAGTAAGAACACTTGTACGTTGCTTAGATATTTTTATAATAGAGGTTGACTTGAAGAGGCCTGAAAAAAATATATTTCATATATTACATATAACAAGTCATCTGCCTGATTGCAGGCAATTGTAGTGGGTCCAAATATTTTTTTTGCCCTTGTAACACCCAATACTTAATATAAATGTTTATCTAAAAGGATAATAGTTGAAATTATATTTTCACTACTGAAATCAATTCAAAAAGCGATACATGTAGTAAACATAGTATGATTTTAAGGCTAGAGACGTAGAAAAAAGGGACAATGTCTGACTGTAAGCATGATGGCTGTGGGTTCTGTCTTTACTCGGGGGAAGAAATAACCTTTAAATTGAAATAACCTTTCATTTCCTCACTCTGGTAGACGGAGCTCTGGAGCACGGTGCTATGTGTTTAACACATATTCCACTTAATTTCGAATTCCGACGGAAAGTGGATAACTGAATGAGTACCTTAACACTAGTCGCGAAACTATTTGAGGTATCTATTCAGAATTTGTAAAAAAAATACTTAATTTACAAATTAATTTATTATGAGAAGTGATCTGGGACATTGGCTGGCAGTAAGTGCGATGGTTTTGGGTTCAATTACTACTAATTAAATCCGCCACTCCGTGTTTACGCAATGTCGCACTTTCAGACAGAAAGCTGTACCGTAACACTAGGTTCCCTCTGCCTACCCCGCTATATGCGGGATACAACGTGAAACTGACATAATATTACTCACATTATAAAGGTGGTGGTTCTCTAATACCCTCGCTGTGTCTCGTGCGTCCCGCCATGTCTAATATGGCTTTAGCTTCCGGATTCGTATCTAAGATACTTGTGTCGCGTTCATCCTGAATATTGGGAATATTATTTTGATGATAATTAAACGATAAAGTTAAGAATGTCTTAAAATGACGCATAAAATATTATAAGTTTAATACACAGTAATACTAAATACATCAATTTATATGTCAAATATTTAATATATCAAAAAATTATAATATTAAACTAAATAAACAATATCTGTTTCTCAAAAAAGAATCATGAAACTAATCCTAATTAAATATAAATGTCTACGCAATCAAATCTCATGGAGGAATATTTTTTTTATTTTTGCTGATAAAATATGTATATATTTTTGTTCGCTTCCTTTATATAACAAAGAAATGTAGTTTAAAATAGACAATATTTATGTATAGAACAAAATTTAACAAAATATTTTATACTTAAAATAAAGAAAAAGTCAATCCAGTCGTAGCGCAGGGGCACAGAGTGGGACTGTTAAACCGGTTGTGGGTTCGATGAGATGACATATTTATTTCAATTTATATATCCATTTCTTCGCTCTGGTGTCGAGGCAAAAGCGTGGCGTTAAGTTCTGCCACAAACAACGCAATGCCCCCAGAAAATGGGGAACGGAGTGTCTTAACACTAGCTTCCTTCTGCCTACTCTGCAGTGTGCGGAATACAGCGTGAAACTGATTTACTTCATACGAATATTATCTACATTTCTGTATACATAAGCTATAAAAAAAAGCGCAATGACCTATAAATCCATAGTTAAATCTTCAGTTAAACCATCATTAACTTGCGGTTTCGTCGCCAGTTTCAAGAACATACGTTCAGATCTACACGTCTCTAGTACACTGCTGTTTTGGGACACGTCTAGGTTCTAGAGTGGGATAAGGATAGTGGAATAAGATGGGATTGAAGTTAAAATGATCGGTCTAATATATATTAGTCAAGGGCTATTTTAGATATAATTTATATTATTTATTGTTTAATGTATCTGTATCAAGAATCTACAAATGAATTTATATTATGTGAATAAAATAGAGTACTAAAAATATTTTTTTTGTTTCAAAATTATTAAACATAAAGCATAAAATTTTAAAATACTTAATTTTAATTTTACTTTAGCAAACAATATCAACATCTCTCAACCAGGTTAAAATGAAATAACAATAATCAATCTGTTTTTTCTTACATTTGTCATTTGAATATAACCATATTGCATGTACCATAGAATAAATGTTTAGGGGAAGTGTACTAAGAATGCGGAGTACGTCCCAAAATATACAACCATATGTTAAAATAAAACACAGGTTTAGCACATGGTAAGGTAAGCAGTACCAATAAAAGTCAAATATTTCCGTTATTATTTCATATGTTCGAATCGGGTTTCATCCGCAGTATTTTCCTTTAAAAATACCCTAACAAAACCTTTGTTTTATTATATACAACCATCACCCAACCACAACTTAGCTACAGTTCACCATCACTCAACTATCACTCACCAGGTCCTTGTCCAGCGCTGGCTTGTCTCCCACCCCCCACACCTCGAGGCTGCGGATTCGGAAAGAGGGCTCCTTGCTGAGGCGGCGATACCCGCGGTAGGTGCTGCAGGACTCCGCTGAGGCGCCCTCGCCGAATGGCTCAGCGTTTACCCATATACCGCCGAAGTGGAACTGACCGCCCATTAGCTGTGAAAAAGAATTAATTCTATTATTTGACTAACATGACGGTTGTGAGTTCGTTTTTTTATTCTTGTTCTGGTAAAAAGCGCGTTGTAGAGTTCCGCCACTTGACTTGCTATGACTTGAAATTTTAACCTGTGCTTGGGGAACAGATTGATTTCCCATGTGCCCTGATATATGCGGAAAGCGAAAGTGGTAAATGAAGCGTCTTACCATTAGTTTCCCTGCTATAATGCAAAATGCAGAGTGAAACTACAAAAAACTATTTTAAAAAAACGCAACTCACCAAACCATTTGGCAGTGTCTTAGTATGGTGATTCATATACTGATAGTGATCATTATAATTAGTTGCCTGGTACACTCTCATTTTGGGTGCACATGTGAATAGGAAGGCCTCATCTGTCCCAGTAAAGTTTGGACCGAAAGCCCACGAGCAAGGGGCGAAGCCTCCAAAAATGTAACCGCTGGAGTCTTCGATTATTATTATTGAGGGCCCCTGGTCTATTATACGACCTGGAACAGAATATTGGTTTGGTTGTTGTTTATATAATGATGTATAATTATGTTTTAATATGTTTAAAAATATTTAAATAATCTATAATTTATACTTATTCATAGGTTTTTTCCTAGGTGTGGAATATATAATTAAAAATGTTCAAAATATCTATAATTTATGTTGAAGAGTTGGCTAGGCTCTCACCAATAATAAGTAAAAAAATCATTTATAATATAGGAATCAATGAAATTGTAAAAAAATCTACTTTGTATACTATTATGAAAACTTTAGTTGTGTATTTAATAATCATAATTATCTTATACTAATCCATTAACATTGATAAAAGTAATTAAAAATTAAAAAAACGCACCAGTCATAGTGGAGAAAGATTCTCCATGGATATGAGTGGAGAATAAAAATCTCCACTTGTGTTGAAATTTCTGTGGCAAATGCGCGTTAATCCATACGATATGCGACATATCAATAAAGGCAGGATAGTCTGGCATTGGGTCTAGACCTAAGAAAAAAATAAAATAAAAAAATTACGAAATATTTACGAAGTAAAATATTATTCGATAAAAAATATATTTTATAATAATTTTAAATGTGTAAACATAACATTTTTGAGTTTTGGATTTTTCTATTTTGATTAATTTTCCGCATATAGGTGGGTAGGCAGAAAAAACCTAGTGTTTACACTCCGTTATTTACTTACAGCCACATTTCATGATATAGTGTTATAAGTGAGAGAGCTAAACGTTGCGATTTTACTTTCCAGATGAAATGTACGAGACAATTTCCTTTATATTAAGTAACATTAAGTAACTTTTCTCACCGTCAGGTCCTGGCAGCAGGGACGGTGCGGCCGGGGGCAAAGGCGTAGGGCTCTCATCTCCAGATTTTTTATTAATACCGTATAAATTAACATATACTAACTCCGCTACTTGCTTAAGGAGTATGTTTGATTGTAGCCTGGAATGGTTCAAATTAAAAAAGTCTGTGTAATATAAGTTTTTATTACTATTGCAAGTATTAAAATCATTTCAGCAGCGTAGCAGAACAGTCTCTGACTGTAAATGCGATGGCTGTGGATGCGATTTCCACCCGGAAGAATGAATTAGTTTTATACAAACAAAAAACTATTGTCAATAAAACCACTGGAAATGGCGTTCTACAGTTCGGTCTAGTTAATACAATTATGTCGTTAGGTACAGATATAGTTAATCAGCATTGAATATAATATCTAAATATAAGATATAAAACAGAACAGAGAGTAAACGAGGAGATCATAACACTAAAACACTACCATTTGGACAGCTGTGATGCTGTACAGTGGTGCTGTGGAGAATCCAGATCTCCACCCACGCTGGCGGCGACAGCTTCCCCCAGGGCCTGAACGTGAGAGGCATTCGCTCGGAACCCCTTCTCTATCCATACCCTGGCCCGCTTGCTTGATGATGACTTGATTATTTTTATGTATGTGGACACTATGCTTTCGCAATACTGTAGAAGAATGACAGATTTTTCTGCACTCGTGTACGCTGTATCGCACATATAGCAGGGTAGGTAATGGGAACCTGGTGTTAATCTCCTGAATTTCCACTCTTCGAGACACAGCAAGTTGAATGGCTGAACTCAATGCCGCGCCTTACTTTGTTACCAAAGCGAGAAAATGAAGATAATTCATTCCCCCTAGTGAGAACCCACAACCGAAGTGTTTACAGTGAGACGTTGTACTTTTGGAATGATATCTATTACAAGGTAAATGTAGGTTTGAAATGTTAGAATGACTTAAGAACAATAATTATGTCGATTTTAAAAGATCGAACAGAATTTCAAAACTTTGAATCCTTCTCGGGAGTATGAATCATTTTTTGAGCTCCGACAGCCGCCACTCAACGCCAATAACGTCACTCGATACAATGTCTCGAAAATTGGGAATAACACTAGGTTTCCTCTGTCTATGCTGCTATATCGACCATACAGTGTGAAGCTTAAATTTTCCTAACGATTATTAAGGAATATTACATTTGGTACAATATACAAAATTAAAATTAGACAGTCAACATAAAAAAAAATAATAAAAAAAAACATATTAATCACACCTCCTTTAGAAGTTGGTATGGTAGTTCCACATCCTCATTGTAGTCCATGCCGAGGCAATTATATGTCACCATCATTCTTTCTTCTACTGTACCTGAAATTCCCAAAAAACTTCTTTAAAAATTTTGTGTATAGTTTTACTAGTAAATGAAAAAAATAAAGATAACCTTCTACATATAATAAAACTATATATTATATAAACTTGTATAACTTTGACTCAGATTTTGAGAAATGAAAGCTCATTTCTGCCAACCTACTATATCATGTACTTAAGCATACCCAGTTCTCATATCTTGAAATTGTGCGTATTTATTATGTTCTATTCTTCTTTTTAAATTTATCATTGATTGAAATTCTACACACAAACAAATTTTATAATGGAACAAATGACAAGTTTAACATAGAATTACTAAAAAAATAATTGACTTCTCACCTCGTACATTGAACACATATAACTCAGCGAATCTATTAAAGTCCACCGCAGGAGTCTTGTCCTGACCGGAGCCAAACAAGTAGTTCGTTAGATATTGCGCTAGTCGTGGATCTATTTGAGGACCCCAGAATTTCTAGAAAAAAATATTTCATTTGCAAATTAATTTATCGTGAAGGCATGTCAAGAACATTATTTGACAATATACGCAATGGATGTTGATCCAAATTCGGGGCAAAATAAATTATTTTGCGTCCCCGCTTTCATATGATAAAGTGCGGCGTTAAGTTCCGCGACTCAATACGCAATGTCTTAAATTCAAACAGAAATCGCAGAACGTTGTGTCAAATACTAAGGTTGTTTCTGCTTAGTTAAAAAAGATAGTACGTTTCTACAAAAAAACATCATAAATAAAAAATTAAATTTGTTTTAAAAACCATGTAAATCTGTAATAACCGTCGAACATTTTATACGCTAGTTAAAATCGCACCAGTTACTAGGTCACAGTATATAAAAATCTTAGGCGATATATCCGTAAACTAAATGCAAGTTTATGTATATTTTGATGGCGCACTAACTTTTATTTAAAGATTCATGTTGTATATATGAGATAATTTAGTTTTCATTACTAAAAGCGATATTGAAGAGTGACGCCTACTTGGTACGATAGTCGTGGGTGAAATTTGACGCATCTTCCATAATTTGGTCTAAGCAAATCAAACAACTTCTATTAGTTCATTTACAGAAGGAAAATATCCTAGCCATATTTTTTCAGCCCCAGAATCTGTCAGTTGCCAGGTAGAGAACCTAGTATCGAAACATTTTGTTCTCTGTTACCCACCTTCCGCCGAATTCTCGAGGCATAGCATATTGAGTAGCTGAACTCAACACCACGCTTTCCCTCGTTACCAGCGTGAGGAAATAAAAAAAACTAGGTATTTTATTCCCTCAAGTAGGAATCGAACCTACAACCGTTGTTTACAGTCGCACGCTGATGCCCCGGGACAAGATGGCTCGAATGTACAAAGTTACAATATAACATACCTACATGATATTGCAAATTTAAACGTTCTATAATTACTTATTTGAACACTATATAGATCCTGTTTTCATAAATAACTTCGCAAACGACTGAAACATGGCGCTAAAAAGATTCAAAAACAACGTAGAGTGTAAGGTATGGGTTAGTAGTATCCATATAATGTTAATTGTTATTATTAAAAATGTAGGTGACATCAATGTCCTGAATCAACATCAAAATAGCCATACAAGTTTCGGTTTTTATGACCCGGCGATAAAACGAAAAATAATAAGTACCTATATGCGCAGCTGGCAAAATTTTGTATATGTCAATTCACGGACGGGGTGGTACATAAAAACGCCTTAAAAAAATAAACTTCTGACTTTTTATAACTTATAATTTCCTTTAAAAATCTTAACTCAAAAGAACTCAAAAATATATATAATAATGAACCACAGTGACAGGGTAGCCACGGTAAGTTTAAATTTCATAAAGATATCAATAGATACCGAGAAAATAAACTTTACCATTAACTATAAGGATAAATAAGAGACAAAAGATTTGGTGTGTCGCTATTTTGGATATAAAACAGTGTAACCATAGTAGAAACAGTTTATTAGAAGTTCAAATGTCTTGAGTCTTCACGCTTGAGTTTATCTTCCTATAATCGAGATATAAGGTGAAGTTAAAATAGTATAAATAAAACAAAAAAACATCACATATCCAACCCGATTATTAAACGTCTCCTCTGCTAATTAAGCCCGAATTCCGTACACTCAATTTTAAATTACGAAACTCAACATGGTCTACTAGAGTAGAGAAATGACAATATATAATACCGCCGAGTGGGATCGAACTTACACCCATCACGCTTGTGGCAGACGCCGTCCCACTGCACCACGGCAGACTCGATTTTATAAAATGCGGAAAACGGTAACACCCAAAAAAAATTCCAAAACCAAAACGATAAATAACTAACTATCGTTTTATACAAAAAGAAGAAAAAAAAATAAAATAATGACTATAAATTTTTCAAAGCAAACCATTAGGCTAAAACTAAAACTCACTTATACTCGCGCTCCTGAAGCAATCTTAATGCATTATTAAGATAAACAAATGATCGCTAAAAACAAATCAAAGACGTTCTGACGTAAAAGTATTGAAAATTATATCGTAGTTGGGATTTTTGTACTGTATCTGTATACGATATATTGAATATATCCAGTAGAAAGCCCTGACAACACCCCACGCTCCAATATTTACGTACGGAGCATGGTTTTCTTCAATGAGAGTCCATAACAATCGATTAGCTGTATTGTGTGGATGCGAGGCCACGAAAAATTGCTAAGAAAAAAAAAGATAATTTATGTAAGATCTTCAATATTATTTACAATATTCATTGTGGGAAATGTATTCAACAGCTTCAATACGATAAATTGTACAAGTTGTTAATATAAAATAAATTAAGTCAATTAAAATTGTAGTAAATTACATGAAAAAACTAAACACTTGCATTCGCTGAGCCAAAGATAAACTGATGTTGTAAATTTTCTTCTAACATTTATACAATAATATTTTTTTCAGCATCATATTTTATTTTGAATATATTTAGTATCTACATAAGAGATTATTTTGTAAGGAAGTAGTCCTTTATCCCTATTTTTTTAAACGATCAGAAAGTAATAAAAAAATGTTAATGTTACTAACAATCTTAGACAAGTAGTAGTGAATCACTACTAGTGATATATCCACAAATTGCACCACAAAAATATCTTTTTTGCCTTCACGCCTGTCCCTGGTAAGCAGAAGAAATTCAATATTAAGACACTGTGTTCCCGGCTTTGCGCCCGAACTTTATACTCTGACTGCTGAGTTGCTGAACTGAATATTACACTGGGTCCACCAGAACATGGAAATGGCAATTTATTAATTCTTCAATACTATGGATGGATGGCGGTGTTAAACACATGATCATGAATGAGTACCTACCAATTGTAAATAGAAAAAAAAAACAATATTTAAATGCTGATCACGTAACTATCGCTAGCTCTAAGGCCCGCGCTAAAATTTTCCCGCCATTGTTTGATAAGAAAATAAACAATGTTTCCGAACTAAGGAGCAGGAGCTGTTTACATCTGCTGGTTAATTTATGCTTCCATTAGTGATTTAACACTACATATACAATGAACATAAGTATAGTGATGGATGGACGGACGAAAAACAGATCAGAATAGTTAAACTGGTAACTTTAACACCTAGCAGTACCTATTCATTAAATAACTACATATTTTGTTTACCTGATAAATATTTTCAGTTACAAAATCATCATCATCAATCATCTTTCGTTATTAGCACATCTTTTTACTCCTCACAGAGGTTCAATTTTGAAAAAAATATTTCTCAATAACGATTATTACTATTACTTACAATTTAATTTTATTAATCTAAGCACCCTCTGCATTAAGCTACCTACCCAAAGAAAAAAATGCCACCTAACGGTGGCTTAGCGAAACCGTTATCAAAAACCAAAATCCAACACAAGGTTCTCTCTCCTACCCTGCTATATTCATAAAATACCCACAATTTTCCAATAAGCACTATAAGCCCAAATCCATTAATAAACCAAACCATTAAAGCAACACCTACATTCGGTCGCGCCTGCTCCCGACGGATCTGTTAAATCAATCACGCTTCATTGCCTGTAGCAAGTGGACTTGACCGCACTGACGTCTAACTGTTTACGATTTGCTTACCATAATGTGAGAAACAGATATTTAATACATTATATATATATAAGTATCTATTACAGAAATCGGGGGAGAATGGGGAGCGAAGTGTCATAACACTCTTAACCCACTTTGTTTAGAGGACGTAGCGTGAAGCTGAAAAAAAATATCTTTCCGTTACTAATTTATGTGGTTCTCAAATTTTTCATGAAAGATTTACTCTTGATTTGAAATGAGACTGAAAATGACGATTTATTCTCAAAATGTTCTTGGTGGTCAAAATCACTTACGCTCTACAAAAACGCCAATTGCAAATTTTCACGATTCTGGGTACAGGGCCTTAGGCTATGCGTTGCCTACTAATCTATGGGGATGTCAGACATTCGAGTTTTATGTCTATAGAGGATGTTATCATTTTCTGATAACGTCCCAGCGTAGATAGAACTATACCTACAGACGATTATCGTTACTTCAATATCTAAATAAGTGAAATATTTTAATATACCAAACATCGTTTGTTCAGACTAGTTAAAGCCTGATGCGAATTGAGGTCCATCATTCGACATGTAATATCTCTAAAAATAAATACTGCGTAGTGGAACTATTAAATTGTATGGTAGGTCTACTAAATCAAACGTATTTGATTTTGATTGCCTGAAACAGACGGACTTGACCGCACTGACGTCTAACTACGTTTAAGATTTCGCCCATTTGTCGATAAATCATAAAAAAAACCTACAAAATAGTTAAAATGTCTATGAAATATGTCTAGTTTATAGTCATTTTCTAGGCAGGGCAGGGATAGATAAACATCAACAGGTATTGGATGTACGAGGTCGTAAGGGTGTGGCAAATGACGATCCCCTAGCGAGCTGTATTACCTACACTGTGACAATGTAGGCGTTTTCAAGAACCAATCACTTGGACTAATTGGTATTTGTTTTTTTTCAAACATGAGGTTAATGCTGTTAGCCCTATTAGCTTTTACAGCAAGTTGGGTAGGGAAGAGGGTACTCTGTCCCTGAAGAAATGCAAGCACTAAGTGGCTGCCTGTGAGGAAGTCGTCGACTGTAAGGGCGCCCCCTGCGGGACTCGAACCTTGGCTTGCGGCCGTCGAGCGGACTGGGATTAATTGGTCTAAAAAATAAGTATGATGTGAAATACTGTCCTATTTTATAAGTTCGCATGTGACTAAAATGATGTCTTAGGGAAAATTGTGGAATTTTGATTGTTGCATGTAAATAAATGTACTCGTATGATATAAGAGACGATTCATAAATTAAGTCATACGAATTTAATTCTTTTTAGGGTTTCGTACCTTTTAGGAAAAAAGGAACCTTATAAGATCACTTTGTGGGGACAACAACCGTCTGTCTTTCTGTCAAGACCCTTTATCTCAAGACCGCTTGGAGATATCGAGTTGAAATTCAAACCATATACTCCGATCTACGACCCATGATTTCCTAAAAATCATATTTCTATACTTACTTTAAAAGAAAATATAGCCGTTTATATCGTAAATTATTATTATTAAATTTAAGAAAAAGGTCCAATCCTCCAATTTTTGTAAGAAATTCTCGGTGGGCGAGCCCGACTCGCGCCTGTCCCGTTTTTTTTACTACTACCAGTGTGTTGGTAGAATTAATTAAATTATATGTCACCGGATTTATGGATGGTAGCTACCTTGAATCAGATGCTTTCGAAGTTTAGTCAAAGCTTTATCGTAGGTACTTATTAACTTAACAAGTGATGAGAATCGATTGTAAAGCACCGCACTTATGCTTGTTTATTCAAAAAGGCTTTTATCTTATCTTATCATAATGAATGTAAGGCTTGTAGTATGACTGTAAACGTGCAAGGTTATGGTTTCGATTCCCACTTGGTCAAATGAGTGAACAAAAGGCGGAAAGTTGGGACAGAGGAGGAGGAGAAAGAGCAGGAGTGAAGAGTCTATGTTCCTACTCTGCTTGCTATGTACGCTAGCTACATGAACGTTTCATGTATTAATATGAAATATTTTGAAAAAAATCTATCCGAGGTATTTTCCTGACATAGAGGGCGACGTATAGTATACGTTTACGTATAGCTGACTATAAACCTGACATTTAACTAAAGGTTCCCTCTTTCTACCATACTAAATGCATATAGTGTGAGTCTAAGAAAATATTCATAATCATACTAAATCCTTCATTTAAAAGACCATATTTCAAGATGCTGCAACTTAAGCCAACAACAATCTTGTAACGAAACACAAGTTAATCAATGTAGAGTAATTATAATTTTCAACTAACCACATATTTACTTCCCTCGTAAACATAGAAGCCATTGTTAAAAGCGAATTCTCGCATACCAAGTCTATTTTAACGCAGTTTACATCGCACGCCGATTTGGCGGCAGTAAATCAAAATACGCAAACAATTCCTGAATTGTAAACGGCCTGTACACGAACCACGAATAAATTGAAACATCGATCAAAAATTTACGAGACCAGCCATAACTTGAGGGACAAATTGAGAAACGAATTTAGATTGCGTTTTCGTGCTGTTACATTTGTATTTGAAATTCTGCGAGAACTGTGAAACTTTTGTGCTAATTGCTTTAAGATTTATTATTGAGTGCGAAAAAACATTTAAAATAATGTAAAATAATCTTATATCGACTTGAAATGTGGTATTGGGTTGAGCCACTTTCGTTCTTAATTGAATCCTTATGGAAAACGAAGAACGAAATGTCTGCGCTCTAAAGCCACCACTCTGAAATCGATCTTGAAAGCTGTTCTGAGATGCCTTTATGCCTTTTTCATTCATAGATTATTAAAACGGAATCTCAAGATTGCTCTCAAGATCGATCACAGTGATGCTAAGCAGATAGGTCAGATTAATAAAGCAGTTCGTGGAGGGAAAATATAATTTATATTCATAGATTTCGATATATCTTAAAAGATAACTTTTGGAAATTAATTTAAAATTTTGTTATTACGATAGCTAGAAACTGGAATTCCACAAACAATCTATAATTAAATTAGGTGATGGATACATTTAAATATAAACTATATATTTATATTTCCCCATACAAGTTAGTTATAATTTTGCTTCCATAGCATATGAACATAATTTTGACGCAGCATAGTTTACGACTTGTAACCAATAATAGCAGTTCTACGAAACTAATTGCGATTTGTAAATTTAAGTATACCTGATGTATGTAGGTACCACTAACTATGCAACTTTTAAAACAACAAAAAAATCATAGTGTGATTTTTTTTTTGAGATCGCATATTGTTTAATATATATTATTTACATATGAAATAAACTAATGTATATAATAGTGTATCTTAAGCAGATTACTAATAAAGTAATAATCCTTACAAGTGCGTATGAGAAAATAAATATAAATCCACGATTATAATTATTTTTGTAGGAAACTTCTACACCTCAGAATAGTTCAAAAACTGTTAAAAAGCCGAATATTTAACTCAAATAAGTAAAAATCGTTATATATAAAAAATATTTATATATTATAACTTCAATTCAGACTAGAGTCAATGTTAACTTCGTAGCGGAGGCGCAAAAGCGTACGACTGTAAACGTGAAGGTTGCGTGTTCGATTCCCACTGAAAAAATAATAAAAATATTATTTTGCTTCGTTATCAGGACTAGGTAAGTAAAAAATTACCTCGTCCTGATAACGAAGCAAAGCGCGGCGTGGAGTTCCGCCACTCAACACACAGTAAAAACAATTCAGTGGAAAGTGGGAAAAGTGGCTCTTAATGTAAACCACATATACCTAAAATGTTTTAACATTTGCTTCCCTCTGCTGATCCTGCTGAATACAGAGTGAATAAAAAAATGACTCCATGATTGTAACTCAGTTGAGATGTAACTCACAGGTTAGAATAATGTATATATATAAAATATTTGTATTTCCCTTTCCTTGTCTATTTAAGCAAAGTAGCAATGTGGTTTTTACCACTCTATAGATAAAATCGACATTTTCATTGCATCAGTAGCGGCGTTAGGGTAGGGCGAGGCTGGGCGACCGCCCAGGGGCGCCGGACTATACGGGGCGCCGCAACGGGGGCGTAAACGGGCGTCTGCCCGTTTATGTCCGGTCTGTTTTGAATTTTATTAAAGATCGCAACTTACAAGAACTGTTATCAAATGAATGGATAGCATTGCGTATATTATTGACTATACCTGTAACGGTTGCTATTGGGCTTATTGCTATAAGGATATTGGCTCATTTTATTCCTGGGAGCCGGTTTGCTTCTCTTCAAACGATCCTGGTACCCGTGCCGCTGCCGTTGCCGATGTGGTTGCGCAGGGCATGGAACTTTATTTTCTTAGCACTATAGTGCCAACCGGTGACAAATCACAGCCTTGGTTTGATACGTATTGCAAACTTGCTGCCTTTAGCAACCGCGAGGCATAACAAATCTGGGCAGAGTCACTAGTTACTAAGGATCCGAATGTGAATTCCTCAAATAGGTAGTATAGTCGAGCCTCTAGGTACTTTAAACGGCAACTTAACCTTGAGAGCTGCACGTCCGGAATTCATCACTTTTGGGCGCCCTCAAAGGCAGCACTCGGTAACTTTAGCAAACTTTCTTTCGCTTGGCTTTCGCCATTACGCACATTAAATGACATCTTGGTCTATTTGCCTCGAACTTGGTTTTGGGTGACCGAAGAATGCTGCTTCGGCAAGTACTTGCGCCGCATAGACAGGAAGCTGGACGCTCGGTGTCACCACTGTGCCCATTGCGGGAAGGCGCAACACACGCTCGCCGAGTGTGTAGCTTGGGAGGACCAACGCCGTGTCCTCACAAATGAAGTAGGAGGCGATCTGTCACTGCCTGCCGTAGTGCGAAGGATGGTTGGTAGCGCGGAGCCATGGGACGTAGTGGCATCCTTCTACGAGGACGTTTCGCAGAAGGAAACTGCGGAATAGGACAGATGTGAACGCCCTTCCCCGGCCGCAGAAGGCGCACCGGGTGCAAAAGAAGGGCGGACAACTCTCTTTTCCGGTCTCCATGAATGGGTCCAGGGGCGCGGGAGCTGGGGAAATCCCCGCCTCCCTATTTGTCAGACCCGTGTTGCAGGCGCGCGCGCGTTTTAGACGATGCACGAGGTCTCACTACCCCGCACAGGAGACGAGGCCCAGACAGACCTGGCCATCACTAGTGTGGGGCTGCGGATGAATTTGGAAGCCCGCGGCCCCGCGGCCCCGCGCTCCCGTGCGTGGAGACACTGGGGTGGTTTGAGCCGGTAAGAGTCCGGCACGCCCCTCCGCCTTGCCCAGGCGGAGGTAGTCCTTGAGGAGTTCCCCCCATGAAAAAAAAATGACCGAAAACGACCGAAGAATAACGCCGCCAACTTTTCCGCGGTGCCAGAGCTCAATGCCTAAAGTTAACTTCAACCAAAAAACTATTAGGCGATCTCTGTCCTCTTTGGATAATCACAAGTCAAGCGGGCCAAAAGGTATCTCTCCTTTAGTGCTCCGTTCATATGCTTCTGAGCTGACAGCGGTGCTAACGTGTTTTTTTCGCCACTCTTACTGAGTCGGCGTAGTCCTAGACTCTTAAAAGAGCGCTCTTATCCACCCGATCTCAAAGTTTCTGATCCACTCAAGGCCTATAGCTATCACCTCCCTGTTCTCGAAAGTGATGGAGATTAATTAATGACATGTTTCCTAATGGGTTGATAGGAACTTGATTCAATTCAACCCTAAAAAGACACGAGTTTGCGCGTTAACAACTAAACCCCATTTGTGGTGTCGCCAGTCTTCTAAAAAACTTCTCTAATAAGGGGTAACGCTAAGGCCCAATGTGCTGATACTTTCGAGTGACTGCCAGTACCGCTATCATCTGGAAAGCAAGGCCTTAAAGAAACAGCAGAGCGCGACAGTACTTCACGCAAAAACATCTATTGGCCCTGTAGAAAGCCCAGGTTCGGCCTCATGTGAAGTACTGTTCTCATCTCTCGGCTGATGCATCCCTGTATCAGCTTGACCTATTTGATACATACGGACCGCATACAAGGTAGAGCCGTTCGGATCGTTGGAGACCCAGTGATGTGAGAATGGCTTGCAACATTGGCTTTGCGTGGAGATGCTCGCTGTGCGTTCTCTACCGCATGTGTTCTGAACAACTGTTCGACCTGTTACCTGCCGCCGAATTTTCTAACCGACAGTACGTCACAAAATCGAGTATCATCCACATCATCTGGATACGTGCCACTATACTTCTGTGCGGTTTGGTAGGAACTCTCTTCCACGCGGAACTCAACTGTGGAATTTTCATGTTGATACGAATTTCTCCAGCTTAAAGGCCGGCAACGCACCTGTAGCCCGCCCCTCTGGTGTTACACGAGGTCGCGGGCGGCGGTGATCACTTCCCATCAGGTAACCCGTACGTCCGCTTGCCTGATCTTTTTTTCAATAAACAAGGAGTTTTTCAAGCTGAAGCTAATAAGAACATATCTGCGGTCCACAATCTCGCAATCTAGATTAACAAACTTAACAACTTTGTCAATCAAAAATGAAATTGCAGAAAACATAGACTTTGGAATGCCTAATAGAAAGGCTAAAAAAGTGAATTTTTATTAGTTTTTTAAATATATATATTTTTTCACTGAACCCATTCCCTTTTTTGCATGTAATTGAATTTTAGTTAGGGGGCGCCGAAAAATCTTCGCCCAGGGCGCCGGTAGTGCTAAAATCGGCACTGTATTGCATTGTGTAGTATAAATTGAATATTAAAGTTTCCTTAATCACAAAACATTCACAAAGCTTTCCTAATTAAAAAAAATACTGGATAAGTATAAAATGAACACAGTTATTGACAAAACAATCGAAAACATGAGGAAAAAATTAACATATTTGAAAAAAATATTAAATAACCCATAACCAAACAAATAAAAAAAGTAAATGGACTTAAAACATAAGAAACAATGTGAAACATTATATACATTTTTTTATTAAAAATTATTATTGTATTGATTTGGTAATACTGTATTTATTCACATGAAAAGAAATTTATGTTTTGTATAAGTTCACCAATGTCAATGTATCAGCTGGGCTGGCTAACAAAATGCAAATATACTGTTCTAATCTCAATCAGAGGCAAACATAATAGTTATAGGTTCATACCCACCCACCGAGAGGAATAATTTATATTTATTTCCCCTATCTTGCAACTTTGAGTTCCACCACAAAACATGTGTCTCTATAATTGTTACAGTGGATAAAGACAGTTTTATATTAACAGTATCAAAATGGTCACAATAAATTAAAATAATAACATTTAAATTATTATAAAAGAAACACATATATGTATATAATGTTTCTGGCTTGAACCTGTGACTGATATATTTCATCGTGTTAATGAAGTTATTGCAACAAAATTGGCATGAATAAAAAAAAATATGCTAAATGTTTTTTACTGTAACAAATTTAATTTCAAGTTATGTATGTGAAAGGTATTTTGTGGCTTAATAATTTATTGAAATGATAATTTACAAATTAAAAAATATGTCTTTCGTCACTTTAAATTCCCTTTCTTCACATAAATTTACTTCATATGATTTTTGATTTGAAAATCATATGAAGTTAAACTATGAAATAGATAACTAAAAATTAAAAGCTTTCTCATAAGAAAAAATAAACCACCTAAAAAGCCACTAGCTCAAGCCAATCAAAACAATAAACTAAATAGGAAAAACATAAAATTAACACACTTCTAATGACACTGCATCAAGTTTGCCACTCACGATGAGATCCTCCTCTCTGATCTTCTCTGAGTTCTTGCTGGCTGCTCGGAATGTGGCTGCCACATATTTCTGCTCGTCTTTTGTTAACAATGTACATTTTGCAGCCAGCTTTTTGCTGGTATTACCCATCCTGCAATATTGGAATTTTTGTAAAGAAATTAACTTTTAATATAAATTCTTATTGGCAATTTATTTAAGTAATTTATTATAAATTGCTTGTCATAAAATCTTAATTATAGTAAAAAATAATTTATACGGTAATTGGTGTCATATGAATAGGTATGTCACGAGTGTTGACTTTCCTTGAATGTCGCTCTTCAATATCTAAGTCAAACATTTTTGTACTGGTGTAATAAAATATCTTAAAAACTTACTAAATCAATAATAAATTAAATTAAATTCACATTAGATAAACAATGAAAATTCTGTCATAAATACCTTAAATCACTACGTTAATGCACAAAATTAATATTTATAAAAGTATTTTTTCTCAATTTAAGAACTTGAAAATACATTTTAAACAAAAACTTGATTAATATCAAAATATAAATAGGCAAAACATTAAATACAATACGTTACAATAAAAAAAAAACAAATAAATCAATAATATTATTATTACATCAAAATTGCAATTACAGTGATAAGGTTACCTGTCAAATTTATTTTTTTTATTTATTTTCTACCACTGATAAGGACGGAAGCGCCACGGCCGCACTTCACGGAGCAACCTGCGATACGCGTCGCGTATAACGAGAACGACTGCCTTGCGCTTTATCACGCTCAAATTTTGTGTAAAAATAAACTACTACATAAAAGAAAGTAAATACGGATATCTCAAATTAGCAACCTTAAGCTTAAGGCGCGTGATTATATATTTATAGTTGCTTATAAACTTAAAAAATCATTGTATAATACTAATACGCGTATAATATGATCTCATAATTATTATTGAAGTAGTGATTATTAGTTGTTCTACCGCAATATATTTTAAATTTATAAAGGACACATAAGTAGTTAAAAGCGATTTAGACATTAGACTATATTTATATATGTATGTACTATAAAAAACTCATTAATTAATGTTTTCTGATTCAATTATCAAATTGTTGTAACTTTGATTATATCATTATACAATCTCATGGATGATTAATCAATATGTATTTTTTACCGTATTATTTAAAGTGTACTTTAGAGTTAAGAGTAATTTCGATGTTTTCTTTAGATAAGTCTATTGTGATCTCACCCTTACTCAGCCAATATTTTGCATCAAAGTTGCTATCGTATTAACTAAAGGTATTTTACATGTTTTATTAACAAAAAATATCAACGAAAATATCAATTGTGTAATTTTTACCGTAAAGTACATTATATAACTTTTTACTGTATATTTGAACATAATTTAATGAAATAAAATAATTTATGGTGTGGTATCCCAACGCCGTGACTTGGAAAATATTGTTGTCAACTATCAATTGTCATCTTCGAATTCATATTTTATTCTCCTTTTGTGATTGGCGTTATACAGATTTATTCTCATTAAGAATAATACATATTTTAAAGATTACATGAAATAAGCTAAAGCAATATGACGCTTACTAAAATGGAGGTGGACTCCGCTAAGGGCGAAGGCTTTCGACCCTACTATATAACCAAGATCGAAGAACTACAATTGATCGTTGCCGAAAAATCTCAAAATCTTCGCCGTCTTCAAGCCCAGCGAAATGAACTTAATGCAAAGGTGCGCATGTTGCGTGAAGAATTGCAATTGCTTCAAGAACAAGGCTCCTATGTCGGCGAGGTCGTGAAACCCATGGATAAGAAAAAAGTTCTTGTAAAAGTGCACCCAGAAGGCAAGTTTGTAGTAGATCTGGACAAAAATGTTGATATCAACGACGTAACCGCTAATTGTCGTGTAGCACTTCGTAATGAAAGTTACACTCTTCACAAAATATTGCCTAACAAAGTTGACCCGTTAGTATCTCTTATGATGGTGGAGAAAGTCCCAGATTCTACATACGAGATGGTAGGAGGCTTAGATAAGCAGATTAAGGAAATTAAGGAGGTTATTGAACTGCCTGTGAAACATCCTGAACTCTTCGATGCCTTGGGTATTGCTCAACCTAAGGGAGTACTGTTATATGGCCCTCCAGGTACTGGTAAAACCTTGTTGGCTCGAGCTGTAGCACATCATACTGAATGCACTTTCATAAGAGTATCTGGGTCTGAATTAGTCCAGAAATTCATTGGTGAAGGAAGTAGAATGGTTAGAGAGCTTTTCGTTATGGCAAGGGAGCATGCCCCATCTATTATCTTCATGGATGAAATAGACTCCATAGGTTCTTCCCGTATTGAATCTGGCAGTGGAGGAGACTCGGAGGTACAGAGAACTATGTTGGAACTTCTAAACCAGCTTGATGGTTTTGAGGCAACTAAAAATATTAAAGTCATTATGGCAACTAACAGAATTGATATTCTTGATCCTGCACTGTTGAGACCTGGTCGTATTGATAGGAAGATTGAGTTCCCTCCACCAAATGAGGAAGCTCGTTTGGATATTCTTAAAATCCACTCACGTAAAATGAATCTTACAAGAGGAATCAATTTAAGAAAAATAGCTGAGCTCATGCCTGGTGCATCAGGTGCTGAAGTCAAAGGTGTATGCACTGAAGCAGGCATGTATGCTCTTAGGGAACGTCGAGTGCATGTCACTCAGGAGGACTTTGAAATGGCCGTAGCCAAGGTCATGCAGAAGGACTCAGAAAAGAACATGTCCATCAAGAAATTGTGGAAGTAATCACTTTTATTGGTATTCTTAATTTTTATGTATTAGAAAATAAATAACTTCTTTTAAACTAATGTTTTATTTTGAAAATATTTTAAAATTAGTCTGTTAATTTGGTAAATAAAACAAATAATTTTCAAAATTAGTATATTTCATACAAAAATATGGTACAAATACAAGAGTTGCAAATTATGCTTATTCATAACTAACTCAATATGAATTGAATACATTAAAAAAAATAAGTATCCTAAGAAATTTAGAATAATAATAAATTCTGCAAGCAGATTAATTTCCAGCTATAAAAACTGTAATTATAAGTTTTTTATAGATTACTCGATGACCATTCTCCTTGTTTCTCTGACATCTAAGTCGGATTCTGTATCAGAGAGATCTTGTTGAGAGTCGAACATGAGGCCTGATGTGTCCTGAAAAAAATTTTTTTTTATTTTTTGTATTCATACAGATTATTACTGCTACATTAAAATGGGCCACAATTTTTTTAGAATAATTAACATTTTTAGTTTAATTCAAAAGAAAAAACTTATTTTAACAGCTGAGTATATAATCAATTACTATACATATACATACAAAGTTTCACTTTTAAGAAAAAGTTTAAAATATTTATTGTAATAGATTTTTTTGAACATTTTGATTGTCAAAAAGCACTTCTACTAAAAAGAGCAACCAACAAATTGAAGTCTTACTACAAGTTGTAACTTTATTTTTTTAATAAAACACAATGTTGGCTATGCCACATGAATTTTAAATCATCTTAATTTCACACATTTTATGTGATTTATATAACCTCTGAAACAATAATTAAAAATTTTAAAAATTAAATCAGCTTAATACTATATTCCACAGCAGGCACCTAGTGACACTCCGTTCTCAAATTTCTACTATAATTTTGCTAGTTAATATTGTAGTAGGACAACTTGCTTATTAATTAAACAAAGACTTTATTACTTACAGCTGGTTTAGACCTTTTGTAGTAAGACTCTTGCCAAATATTTCTAGCAAACTGCAATGGATTCACAAATTCATGTCCCAATCCACTGAAATAAATTATTATTTATTACTCTATTTGTTTATTTTTCAGTTTCACATTCTATCCTACATGTAGCAAGTTAGTCAGAGGAAACGTAGTGTTAAGATACCCCGCTCTCCACTCTATTTAAAAAAGTAATATTTTATTAGCAGTTGGTAGATGGTTAGTTTGGATTAGGTGGTGGATATGCTGCGTTAATTGCTATATTATAAAGCTATATTTTATATATATATTGCTATATTATAAAGATAAATTAAGTATCTAGATATTTTCTGAGGGTGTCTGGGTTTACACTTTGCACCGATATGTTTGTTGTTTGTAAATGTTGTTTTTTTTCTATTATAAAAAAGTAAAATTTCTGTGGTGGTTATATAAACATTAACACTTGATAAACAGCTATAAGGAATAATTTAGAAAATCAAGAAAATTTTGTTTTCTATTATTATATTTTGCTTTCAATTATTGTATTCTGTTTTTTATTATTATATTTATATTATGGTTTTCGTAACTCACTCAATAACGTATCCAGCTTCAGGCATATCTATAATAGGATTGGCAAGTTGGGCCATGGATTCAGGTGTGTTTTGGTATCGGACCCTAGAAATATACATATTTTTTATTTAATATTATAAATTAGATAATCTTTATACAGTATGTTTCATTTTATGAAGTGTTTTTGAAATCAATAGAAAGCCATAACGCTAAAAAATACCGTACATACAAATATTTTAATATATATTATATATTTTTAACATAACTGATAACAGTATTCAGATCTCTTGGTTAACCAGTCTTAAAGTAAAAATTTAATTTGTAGATACACACTATATACATTATATTATATTTGATGATATCACGCTCTATCCCGCACACAGCCGGGTAGGCAGAGGGAATTTAGTCTTAAGACACTGCATTCCCCATTTTTCGCCGAATTTTCATTGCACTTCGACTTCGACAATTTCCATGAGAAAGCACGGCGAAATTAGACGGGCCAAAACCGGAGCGAGGCAATTAAAATATATTTATATTTCATTTCCTCGAGTGGGGCCCGAACCAACAAGCAGTCGATTTTACAGTCACACACTTGTGCCCCTGCACGACGACTGGCACAATTATTAAATACCAGGAGCAAAAAAATAGAAAGTACATTTTAAAAAGTACTTACTGCATATAATCACCACTTTCCTTCCTCTTCCTCAGTATGTAGTAATATATGAATACCGCTATGTAAAGCGCGAATAGGACCAATATTGTCGATATCAAACCGACTGACACTGTGTTGCCTTTGTACTCTTGGTATATAACGCCGTTGAATTTCGGTAGCTAAAAATGGTAAAGAGAAATAAATGTAACTATAGTTCGGCCTACGAGTCGTGGCCCCCCTGAAGTTAAACGTAGATGAGTGTGCAGATTTGATTTTATTATATTTATTATTTTTGATTATTTTGTAATCGAGTGAACAACGCGCAAAAGTGCTGAAAACTTAACTTCAGGGCGGGTACGACACGTCTACTGTACTGTATGCATTTATTTTATTTCGATTTATTATACCTAGATTAAGAAAGCTTAGCGAAGTCACTGTATTCTCTTTTGAAATTCACTCAATTTCGAAACATTGCTTGTTGTTGCTTTACCAGAACGGGAAAAAGCATTCCCCTGAATGAAGATCAAACTCATTAAGTATAGTAGGTACCATTATTTTTATAGTCGGATGTTGTCTCTGTACCACGATGGTCGATGACCCTATTAAAAAGTATTTTTATCCAGCCACTTAAGACGCATTACTTTCAGAGTCGGCGGAAAATGGAGAACGGAGTGTCTTAACATTGATATGTGCGGGATACAACCTGAAGTTAAAAAAAGTTACCTGAGCAGCAGGTACATAGGGACAAACACCATCATCCGCAAATCCGCCATCTTGACATACACACGTACACGAAATGGCGTTGCGAACACGCACATTGTTACAATTAACATCTTTACATACATTTTCCATATAACTCTGTACACTTTCGTGTTTTATTACAAAAGAAGTAATATTCGGTAGAAATGCATAATTTTCGCACGTTTTGCTGCTGAATGTTAAACAGCGTTTGATGTGGGAATTGGTGATTGTGTAAATATAGTCTTCGAAAATGGAAAGATCGTGTAGGGAAGTTAGATTTGGATTGTGTGATATCAATGTGCTCCTGGAAAATATATTTTTTAAAATTAGATATTGTTTTTAAATTGATATTATTTTAACGAAACGAAAGTCATGCACAACAGTAAATAAATAATTATGCCGTTCAAACGGGCAATGCTGCGATCGGGTAGCTAGAGTTAAATACATTCTATAATTTTATTTAAAATGGACTCTACGACCACATCCAAGGCACACTACATACTTACAAGCCACTTCCATCTAAACCTCCTCTTATGAGCACATCAGGGTTGGTACTAGCCACATACAAGTGTTTGTAGTCCAACGCGATACCAGTACATTGCGACACTGCGGCCACCTCCGGCGTCGCGCGGCCCGTAAGAGTGGAACTCCGCACCACTGAGTCTAAGGCACTTGTTACACAGTAGTATAGCTGGTGATTCGGTTGTAGGGTAAGAGCTGTCACCTGATTTTGGAAATGTATGATTTTTTTAGCTCCACTTTGTTTCCCGATTCCCGCATCATAACAAATTAAGTGTGGGTAGCCTACTGTCAAGGAAAGTGAAAGTGGGAAACGTAGTGTCTTAACACGAGGTTCCCTCTGTCTATCCTGCTGTGTTCGAGATACACTTGAAGCTTTTGATTTAAAAAGTATCTTATATGCGATATCAGGATGCGAAATAAAAAAAGTCTCACCTCGGCTTCTGCAGGTAGCTTTTGTAGCCTTGCACATTTTTTCCTGTCAAAATTGCAAACTCTTATATAACTGGCACTGGACGTACTGTCCACAAAATATACATTGCCAGTGACCCAATCTACTGCTACCTGGAAACAATGTTAGACAAATATATAATATGTGCATTAAGCTAATACTATATCATATAGTTAATCTATATAAATCATAATTTTGATACATGTATATCATGCTACTACAAAATGCATTGCAAGTCAGTCTTTGCGCAGGGGTGTGGCTGTAAACACAACTGACGAGGGGTTCAATCCCTACTCGAGAAAATAATACATTTATTTAAATTTACATGTTTACTTGTTCGCTCTGGTGTCGAGGCGACGTTCCACCATTTAACACGCAATGCCAGATTCCAGTATTCGGAGGAAAATGGAGAACGAAGTGTCTTAACACCAGGTTGTCTCTGCTTATCCTGCTGAGTGCGAGATTTGTCGTAAAACTAGGAAATTGCTTATATAAAAACATAACGCACAGTGGCTTACCTTACTTGGTTTTCCAATATTAGTAATTATATCAGGATTTGAATTGTTATTAGCCAAATTTAAGCGTATTAATTTACCAATTTTTGGTTGAACCAGGTACAATTTGTTTTTCCTTAAAAATATATAATCATTAATCATTATTAATAGCATAGTTGCAGAGATGTACTTAGTTGGAATGCGAGTATTTCAGTGCTTGTAAAAGACGTGTTCTAAGTATAAATTTAAAAAATCATGGAAGGTAGAAAACATATTAAAAAAAAATAGTTATCATACCATAAGTGATCATCATTATAAAACCATTTTTAGCAAATGTTGGTTTCCACAAACTACTCGTTATGTGGGAAAAATCGTAACCTACCTAGAATCCACATCCAAATCACTTATTTCTCCATCTCCCTGATATATCAGTTTTTGCACATGGCTTGTGCTGGACCATACTGTGTCACCTCTTATGTACAGTATGGAGGGACGTCCGCCGAGGGCTTTGCAGGAACGACGGTCTGATCTGCATTGATTTTGTATTCAAATTGTTTGTAGGTTAAAGTTTGTTTTGTTATAATATTATTTCAAATACACAAGACCCTGTCCAGTGTGTTCTATTTAATTTACTTACTGATAGATTTGACTAAGTAAGACAACAAGCGCGGGCTACAGCATAATATACAAATACTTAATATACAAAACGTATGTTGCAGCTTAGACTGCAGGAGGGATATGGAAATACCTCTCACCCTGTGATACGAGGGACATATTATTAAAAGATTTTGGGGAAAGAATATGTGTATGGAACGGACGAACTGTCTCCAACGCCTCCTGCCAGCTGCAAAGCCTGTGAGAACTACAGTTCACGTTTACAACACGACTTACCTGAGCCCGTAGCCCGGGTAGCACTTGCATACGAAGGAGCCGGGCAGGTTGAGGCACAGCTGCGAGCACGCGCCCGCCGCGCACTCGTCGACGTCGGCGCACGCGTGCCCGACCGGCACGTACCCGCGCGCGCACCCGCATAGCGGCCCGCGCGGCGTCTGCATGCACTCCTGCGCACACGTGCGCGGCGAGCACGGCGAGTCTGAGAGATAGAAAGAAACAATGTATTGCGTACAAAGCCAATGAAAAGGAAAATAAAAACAAGTAATGTTAGAGGTAGAGAAAGAAAGCCTAGTGTTAAGATACTCCGCTCTTCACTTTCTGCTGAAATTAAAAATATAATAGGTAATTCATCAACTGAAACATATATATTTTTTTACTTTATAGTTGTAAGAACGAAAATGAGCTATTGGGTAGAGCCTAGAGGATATCCTCTCCACTATAATTGCGAGCTAGTTATAATATAACGAAGAAAGAGCAAAGGCAGCGCTCTGCCCCTACACCGAATTCCTACCAGACCGCGACTGCAACAGACTTGCAGACTCTCCTCTCCGGGACGTTTATGTTTGATCTTTATAAAGGTACTTGTGCGCTTGTTTATATTAAGATTACATACTTACTAGATGTACCTACTAAAATACAAATAACTAAATATATAACTCACAAAATGTACGCCAATATTTACCACACAATCCATTTTCGTCCGTTTTGTCAGTACAATCGGGATGTTTATCGCAGACTTGTGTCCATTCCACACATTGTCCGTTATCACATTGGTAGCCATTTATACAGTGCATCGGCAGTAAGTAGTTGATGGGGGCCGTTTTGTTTACTTAAAACGGTAATATAATTATTTAAAAAGATATACACATTTTATACAGATATCATTTTATATTATTTTATATATACCTATAGCGATTGAAAGCGCAAAGGGTACCATATATTCTTCTTAATATGATTAATAAGTATCAGTAATCTATATATGAAAATCAAGACGGATAATCCCTATTTCTTTAATTATTTAAAATTAAATCAACAAAATATTTATTTTTATGAAAATAAGGTAAAATTTCAGTTTTAGGTATTAGACCAACAATTTTATCTTATTAATTAAATTATATAATATATTAATAATAATATAATTGTTATTTCTTACTGTGGGTAGTTAAAAATATTATAATTTTTACCTTTAGCACAAGCTTCGATTGTCTCATCAGAGCCATCGTTACAATCATTTTTCCCGTTACAAACAAGTCTCTTCTTAATACAATAATATTCTTGTTTGCACGAGAACAGCGAACTATCCCGGTTTTCACAGTGCATGTCGCACCCGTCTTCGTCCGTGTTACCGGGACAGTCTATTTTACCGTTACATCTACAAAAAAATAAGTGTAAAAATAAGTTATAATTTTTTTGGTCATCCACCAAACAATGTCATCAAAAGAAAAGTAATTAGTTTTTTCAAATATTTACTTTAAATAAAAAACTCAATCAATTTCAAAAATACATAAAGGTCTCAGAAGAAATTAAATATTAATTAGTTGAGATTAACACATTGTTAATAATATTAAATACATAAATACCCTCACCCTTAGAACTAAATAAATTGTTAGGTAAAAGATATAATTTCAGTCCGATATATCTATTAAGTATCTATGTAGGTATTTCAAGAGATCTAACTAAAGACAAACATGAAAATTATTGACAATTACATACAAAAACAATATTATGTTATACATATGCTGCTGACATGGGAAGTGTTGATAATACTCGCCACACTAGGCAAGGGCGTGTTGGCGAGCGCAGAGCCGCCGACCCCCTAAAGATATTAAGAGATTGGCGGGAAGCGGATGGGTCCAAAGAGGTGAGGATCGAGTGTGGTGGCGAGAATTGGGGAAGGCCTATGTCCAGCAGTGGACAAAAGATGACTGTTGGTGATGATGATGATGATGATGATGAGACTGAGAGATTATGAGATTAACAAAGGGCATGTTAAGTTACAACAGCAACACCCATTACAACAGATTTCTACATTAAACAACAACCATTTAATACAATCAATATACAAAAATCATAAAAAAGCGATAGCTGACCGTGCAGTGTAAGGCAAGCATATACTCTTATTGTGCTCGCAAGCGTACTCCCACGGGGAACAGGAATGTAGCTCCTATATTTCATTATGTAAAGGAAATATTTTTATTTAATAAAATATTAACAGTGGCGTTGCATGTACAGTTCTATCGTAACACAAAGATTGTGGGTTCGATCCCCACTCGGAGGAACTATTAAATTTTTATTATTAACATTTCCCTGCTCCGGTTGACTCCGGTTGACAAAGCGCGGCGTTGAGCTCTACCACTCAACGCTAAATATCTCTAAGTCTTAACAATTTTAAATTATAATATGAATGTAGTGAATTTGGCAACTTAAATAATTTTCTTATATAAACTACAAAGTATAGTTTATATAGATACATAATTATATCATTAACAGTCTAAATATTGCACTGTATTGGCTTATCACTTTTTACTAAATGGAATTGACACAAATGTATTCTAACAAAAACAGTATATAAACAATAAGTAAATCATTTAAAAAAATGAAAACTTACAACTTCAATAAACTCAGTAATATCACATTCGTCTTCGTCCTCGTGGTCGGGGCAGTCGTATTTGCCGTCACAGCGCTTGTACAGTTTAATACATGTGTCATCACTACATTGGAAATTGTCCTCGGAACATGATTTGTCATTTAAATCTGTATTTAATGAACAAATAATTATATTATTTATTTTCAGCTTCAAGCAGCAGGGAACAGTAAGGAACCTAGAGTCAAGCCACAGCGGTTTTTAAAGCTACATTTTATTCAATCGCGCTAGGTAATTATTTACTAAAAATAAATAATAGATACTAATAAATTGATTGATGAAAACATTTGTATGTGAGAGAACCAGAAGGAATACATTAAAGGAGAATAGATACATAAAATTAAACTATCTCATTTATATTACCGCAGTTGATCTCGTCTGAACCGTCTGAACAGTCATTATTTCCATCGCACTTCCATGACGACGGAATGCAATTGCCTGAAGTACACCTAAAATAATGAAAATAAAAAAAATATTATCATATAATCATTAAGCATTATTACTAGGTAATCATATTAGATGTAAGCGAGCTTCTTTGCCCAGAAGAAATCAAAAATATTACATTTTCCACTAAGATTATTTGTAGGTATTCACAATTATGCCTTATTTAACCAGGTCTTTAAACGAACATAAATTTGTGACACATAACACACTCTAAGGCCCGTATCTACAAACTTCTCTCAAATTTGAGATCGATCTCGAGATGCCGTGTTCATTAGTAAAATATATATCTATGAATGAAAACAGCATCTCAAGATGGATCTCAGACTTGAGAGCGATTTAAAGATACGGGCCTAACTAAGTGCGGGAAGTAATACTGTATGTAGGTACATCGGGATGCATCAAAAAGATAAAGTGATTTCATAATTATAGCCGCCTCAAAATTTACTATCTGAAAAAAAAATACCTATAGTTTCCTGAGTGAGAGTTTCGCTTTCAATCAAGAATAAAAACAGCATAATTTATGATACTGTCTTATTCTTATAGCTATTGTCTTAGTCTTATAGCACAGAACTGCTAACTACTGCTTACATAAACTCTGTTAGGAAACAGGACAGCGTGTCGCACGCGTCGGGGTGCTCGTCGGACGCGTCGGGGCAGTCCGCGCGCCCGTCGCACGCCAGCGACCGCTCCACGCACACTGAGTTGTCTTCGCATTTGAATTCATTGGAATTGCATGTTACTGTAAATTTGAGAACAAACTACTTTGCATTCCATGGAATGACGGTGCAGGGGTATAGTACTGTGGACGAGTCGTAGCCCCCCTGATTTTTTTTTAATGAACTTGTATGAGGGGTATTCAAAAAGTAAGTTTCGCTGGTCTGGTATTTTTAATGAGTACCATCTAGCGGGCTCAAACTGAACATAGTTTCAGTTTTAGGTCTGCTGGTAAGAGCGGCACTGATATTGATGACCGAAAATAGACATATGTATATACGTGAAAGATATACAGCTAAATCGACTTACATGTAACATTATCTTTGCAGATCTGATTTTTCGATATACAAGTTCCATAACAGTTCGACTGGTCCGAAGGACAGGATAAAGGATTTTGACTTGAACTTGCTGAAATACATGAAAAATAAAAGAGATGAATAGATTAATTAACTATATAATCGAATGGAGCGGATTTACATTTTATTATTTTCATTAATTTTAGAAATACATTCATTTCCTGATTCTGGTAATAAGAAAAACAATGACGTTGTGTTCCGCCACTCAATGTCTAGAAGAATTGGATTGTGCGTAGAGTATGGATTGTCTTAAATCAGCTTCACGCTGTGAACTGTGTTCACGGAGTGTCTTAACATTAAGTTTTTTTGTCTACCACGCTATATACTATTATAACATAAGCGTGCAAAATAGAATAATGATTCCCCCTTGCTCCAAAGTGTCAAAAAATAAAAAAAACAAAAGAACTTACCAACACAACCTTCCTCATCTTCTCCATGCCAGCAATCCTTAACCCCATCGCATCTTTTGCTTTCCATAAAACAATTGTTACTCTTATGACAATATAATTCATTACTCTTACATTTGACTACTTCTGAGCAAATTCCTTTAAATATCAAATTTCCAGGGGGGCAAAGGCATCTATATTCCGCGGAGTTAAGCCCCGTGGTTTGGTTTAAGGGATGGGATGATTGAACACAAATATGGGAACAAGGGGTTATGGGTTGATAGCATTTGTGTTTTGCTAAAGGACTTTTGGAATTCGGGGCTGGAGATGTGGATATGAGATGGAGGTTGGTATTATTTGGGAATATCGCTGAAAAATATTTTTAAGGGTTAAAATAAATTGTTTGGTTACAATAAAATTTGCACTGTACAATTTTTTGCTCATTACTCGCTTTTGCTTGACTGATAGATTACTTTTATGTAGGTACACCGTATATTTGTCGTGGCGCCGAGGCAGAAGCGCGCTTTCAAAGCATGTGAATATGACATACGAGTATTACTTTTCGAGATCCAACACTCTGCTTACGGCCATAAGTCTTCACTTGTGGCAGTAAGCAGATGTTTTGAAAGCCAAAACTAATCTTCACAAAATTTCCTTGATGAAAAGCATTTGCTAACTGATTTGAATAATTTTCGCTTGTAAATTTCAAAATCGTTATTAAATGAATTTTCAATATTTTTTTGTAACAATATACCATAATGTAACTTATTTATAAAAGACAGATGTCTCGCGGACTTTATTTTAGAATTAATCGGCGTCCTGGGAGGTCGCCCTTGCCGCCGATTTCGTCCTCGCAAGCAGCCATATAGTGCTTGCACTTTTCAGAGTTATGAAAAATGATTCAATGTATCTGTTTGCAAATGCAGCACAGTAAAAGAATCATAGGTAGTATGCGGGCAAAGCTGCGGGTGGGCCACTATTATACATATAAAAATACTCACACAACTCAATCCTCCGTACATTATGTGTGGCTTCATGGACACCCGCCCAGTACAACCTGTGTGTGCGTCTGTCCGTCCAAAACACATGAGACTCGGAGGCGGACAAACTGGATATAGTAGTAAGTACTTCCCTAAATAACTCTCTGCCAGTACCTGTTGAAATTATTTTATTTTCAGTTTTACATAGCAGAGCAGGAAGAGAGACCTTGACATGACTGTTGAGTAACTAAATTTAACACAGTACACTCAAAGCAGAGACTCAATTCACCTAATTTATAAGCTAATACAAAAAAAATACCTTCAGGGTGTACCACGTCGATAGTTCCACTACCCTCATCGGATATGTACACCACATTTATTGCCGAAGAATAACGTATTCTGACGTTAGGACCTAGAAAATTAAAAACATTAAAAAACAACAGGTCATCCTATAATTCGGACTAGCGGAAACGAAGGCTGGGTAAAGTCCCCAAGTGCAGCCTTTGAGAGGACTCAAAACTGATGAGTTCCGGACGGGTAGTTCTCAAGCTTTTCATCGCCGACGGCATGTGTCCGAGTAATAACATATTATCATAACTAATTGTATACAAGTATACTACCTATAATATCAGCCAACACGAAGTGTCGCCGATCCTCGCCGTCCAACCCGATACTGTCAATATGAATTTCATCATTGTTTTCTATTTCCAAAACGGCCACTAGCATCCGCCTAAAAGGATAGTAATTTAATTATTATATAATAATTAATTATTTTTACCTTTGATAGTTATATTATAAGTTATTTTACCCGCGTAAATTACATTACACTATTACAAATATCACATTGGTTCCATTTTGAAAAAAATATATATTGTATCGATCGATCGATCGATCCACCACGTAGCGATCGTACCTAGGATCATTGCGCTAAGAAAAACTAACTCTTAACTCACCCATATTCCGGCAAAATACAGAAACTGACAGGAATTTCCCCATTCTCAAAAAAGTATACAAACGCGTTGCGATGACTCCTCAACGATATGACTTCTATGAGACGACGACCCGCGTCGAGGATGTACAGGGAGTCTGATACGAAATCTAATAAAAATATGAAAGAAAAAAACAATTTTTTTCATTAATTCGAGACAATAACGCTTTTTTCCCTATAGAGGTAGAGAGAGAGAGAGAGAAAATCTAATATCAGTACACTCCGGCATCCACATACCAACCGAACTCGAACCATTGCATGTTGAATGGCGTTACAAATTTGTCTAGAAAGGGATTTTTTTTTACTGGAGTGGGGAACGAACCCAGAACCATCGTATTTTCCAACTAGACTATGACTGTGATAAATATGTACTCGTATACTGAAAATTCCTATTATCAGTTAAAATCAAGCAACAATTCCCAATTAATTTTATATGCTCTACTCTAATTTTAATCGTAAGAAAAATACTTTAATCTATACAACAGTAAAAAAAATATGTCTCTACATTGAATATATTTGCGAAAAAATCGAAAAAGGTCATTCCATTAATAATAAACATAAAAAAATCTCACCATAATCCATGTCAACGACATTTTCTAATCCCTTGTGTTCCAATAGGTGCGTCACGCCGAGTGAGAACTCACTCATGTTGATTGCATTGATGGACTTACGTTGACTGTCGTATACGTAAAGAGTATCTGGATAAGAAAATAAAGAAATATTTTTATTAAAATATTAATATATAAATTAAATTTAATATTATAATTAATATTAACTAAAAATGGCTTGTGAACAGAAATATAGAGGCAATACAATCATGAAAAGAAATATAGTGGACTATTTGGTTTAAAATTTTTGGCATTTGTCAAGGCACTTCAGTTTTATTATATTAGTGTAGATAATATCTGTACCTAATGTATTCTTTAAAAACTGTGTGAATAGAAATTTTAGATAAATGAATTAAATGAATACTATATTCACCTCTAAAATTATCATATGCCATTGCCTGTACTCTTCCAATATCCAGATTAGTGCCATGAGTTTCAGGGTTGCCGATAGTATCATAGTGAACCCGAGTGAAGGATGATCCAGCACCGACTATTAGGTATTGTGGGTGATAACCGCTAATGTCTGGGAAATAAAGGAGACAATATAAAACAAAATGTAGAGGTAAATAAAACTGGAAAATTATTCTCTTATTATTGTTTCAGCTTTACGCTGTTTAAAGTGGACGTATTCAGAATGGTAGACAAAGTACCTACTTATTTTATACACTCCATTCAACATTTTTCAATTTATTATTATTATATTTATATTGACATTGGATTATAGGTAGCGGGATTCAACGTTGGGTTTTATGTAACAAAGCAGAATTCCCCTAAGTCGGTATCGAACTCACAATCATCGTGCTTATAATGGGACACTGTCTTACCATATTGGTGAGCTCAAAATCTATTTCTAGACAGAGTTGTATCAGTGCTGTATCAGTGGACGCGAATTGAATACGAATAAATCTTTGGTGATGGGCAATGGGCGACAATACGCGACAGTCCCAGAAAAGACTTGAAATTCATTATTAAATGTAAGATTAATACACAATTTACAAGTTTAAAGAATAAGTAACTGTGCTCAATATTAAGCTAAAATAATTTACAATTTTTAACATGATTTTAGTAATTTTTACTTTTGTTAGATCACTAAATTATTTAATAAAATACTTACGTTGACAATGATCCCCCACCATCTCCATTGTATCAGGACAGGCGCAGGTGTGCGTTTGATTGGAGGTGACGAGGCAGATCTGGCACTTGTGGTTATCACAGGAGTTGTGAGTTACGTTCATTAGTACCGGGTGGTAGAGATGCATATCTGTACGGAGATAAAAAAAATATTATACTAGCGACCCAAACGCTACTTCGCCCATTTAAACTTATTTTTATACTAAGTATACTAAAATTATACACATTTTGTACATAAGTCTGATATATAAGCTGTATCCCATCAAAAACGTAAATGTGAAATGCGGGCCAAGTTAAGTAATTCGTCGTTCTGGACCTAAATTTAATAAAAGAATTGCGAACAAAATATCTTTAATTATGCAGAAGGCTCTAAAGAAGCTTCCCAATTAGTCAACCAAGAACAAAGTTGGCATTATCAGACTTCAGTGATGGTTTGGTGGGTTGTTAGAAACGTAGGAGTGACTGAACCATTATTTTGTGAAAAAGATATCAAAACATCGACACAAGTGTATCACGATATTATTCTAAGGTAGTTATTCCCCTTAACAGCACCATGTTCAATAATCAAGAATTGTCCTTCCAGAAAGACCCAGCGCCGGGTCTTGATTAGAAACGAACGTTGCGGACTTCATCAGAGCTGAAGACTGGACATTTTAAAAAATTGCTAAAATAATCTTACCAAAAACCGGCTCATCCAGCGCCAACAATATATTCCTATTGACCGACGTTCCGTGTATTTTATCCGTAGTTTGTATTGTATGCGTGGTCCAGTCGCTCCAGAACACCGTGTTCTCGAACACCGAGAGAGTATACGGATGGTGAAATGGCTCTTCGAAAAACGACTGTGATAATAGATATATTTATTTGTAAATCAAATAATTTAAGTGTATATAAAATATCCCACTTAACTAGTAATAAAATTAAATTTCAAATTGATATATCGCTTTTCGTATGAATTCAACACATATGCGGGTTCAGTGGCAGAACTCTACGACTCACTGTGTCTTGCCAGAGCAAAGAAATAAAAATTGATTACAAAATTTTTATACAATTATTATCTTTATAAACAAAATACTTACATATACCATAGCATCTTGCAACCTAACGACTTTGATAGTCCTATCCACAAAGTAAAGTCTTGCGTTCGGTGCATCCAAAGCTAGGCCGGTGGCAAATGAGCTTAACTTATCAGTAAGAATTTTTGATTTAGACCCGTCCATTTGTGATACCATTATAACTGGTCTACCGAACCAATCTGCCCAGTACATTTTGCTGAAAATTTTTAGTCAATTTATAAATACTTTTGTTATTTATTGTTGAAAATGGAACTTGATTGATTATTTCACTCTATATAAGAAAAAAAAACAATTGATATCGCTCATCATCCAAAAGGTAGCATGGCGTCCAGCGTTTCCATCATATTCGTGGAATATTTAAAAATGTAATAACTAATTAATTTAATTTTTTGCGCTTATCGATTGAATAAATTATTATATTAAATCGATATGAGCGATACGACGTTAGGATTGGACGGAGACTTTTTACTTTCCAAAATATAATGGTAATTTTATTCTTATATAAACTTAAAATATTAATGATAAAGTTACATATTATATTTGTATACGTGAAGCATATAAAATAATATATCATATGTAATCCTTCAAACCGTACCCGTTCCTAGTATCCAAGGTAATAAATTTCGGGGATTTCGCGTTAGTTTTGAGCGTAGTACATAGTGACCCGTCACTCTTGCAAGCTGATATAGTGCCTCTAGCTGCGTCACTAAAGTAGATGTTATCTCCGAGGTGATCTATCGCTATATCGCCAGGATCTTCTAGACCTAAAGCTGCTATTACCTATGGAGTTAAATTATGAACTAACAATTTAAAGTAGTTGAAAATTGAATTATTATAAATAGTACTTTTCTCTGAAAGCCTAAAACAGTAAAATGTTTCTGTAGAAGTTTATACAAAAAACAACTAGAAACAGTATAATAAAGTATTATATATTTAACTAGCGGACGCGCGCAGCTTCGCTTGCTTATTTAGGGGTGAATTCTAATAAACCACGAAACATGTGTTCAATGAAATATTTTTAAGAGTCTAAATTTCTAATTTTATAAAAATCGGTGGCGATTTAAAGGTTTTTCCTTACAAACTTTCAACCCCTTATTTGCGCCCTTAGGGTGTGAATTCCAGAAAACCATGAAACACATGTTCAATTAAATATTATTAAGAGTCTAAATTTCAAATTTTATAAAAATCGGTGGCGATTTAAAACAAATCTAACCACCCCTTATTTGCACCCTTAGGGGAATATTTCTAGAAAACGATGAAACACGTATTCAATCAAATACTTTTAAAAATCCAAATTTCAAATTTTATAAGGATCGGTGCCGATTTCAATTTTTTTCCATACAAACTTTCAACCCCTGTTTCACCCATTTAGGGTTAAAATTTTTCAAAATCCCTTCTTAGTGGATGTCCAGATTACGAAAGTAAACATCTGTCAAATTTCACTTTTCTACCACCAGCGGTTACGGCTGTGCGTGCGTCTTACCTCAGTCAGTGAGGACAAGTCCTTTTATCTTCTTCTTCTTCCTGGCATTAATCCCGGCTATTACCAGGGTCTGCCTTCCTATTCAACCTACTCCACTTTGCACGACCTTTTGCGTCCTCGGTAGTTAGACCANATTTCCTTTAGTTACTTTTACTTCTTTTGTTTGTTCATTTCGGTTACTCAGATATTTTATCTAATAATAAATCTCCACTTATTATTCTTTTTTAACTTATTTTAATTATTAAGGCTTATATTTTCTTACAAATTCTATTGAAAACCGAAAATAATTTCATAAATATATTTAATACATAATCGTATAGTGCAAGCGGGCGTAGCCGCGTCCGGGCCCACTAGTTTTATATATATAGATAATTAGTTTGCCAATAGTGAAAACTTCAATTATTAAATTCATCTTCATACTCGTGATTCTTTAATCCTTAGGTACATCTTAAGTTACTTAAGTACGACACCCGGCATTCATCTGTGACCCACCTGCTTGGACTCCTCCACAGAGTGCAGCTGTGCCCTCATGATGGCCTGGTGTCCCTGCGCGGTCTCCACCCAGTACAGATGCCGCCCGTCGTAGGCCACGCCGTGCGCTTGCTTGACGCCGCTCAACACAGTGACCTGCTGCTTAGACTTCACTTTCACGTATCTTATGTCGTTATGCGTACTAAAGAATAGTTGGGCTTCTGGATCTGATGTGGACAATATTGGTATACATTTTTTTTAGTTTGGACTAAATTTGCGAAAGTTTATCCAGTTGAATTTAAGTCAAAGAACCTGGGACGCAGAATCCTAGTATTACACGAAGCCGAATCCTTGACAATCTAACATGTATTCAACATCATCATACTAATATTATAAATGTAAATATAAATCTGTTTGTTACGCTTTCACGAAACTACTCAACCGATCATCATGAAACTTTGTACACAAATACTTAGAGGTATTAGAGACAAGATAGGATATTTTTTATTAAAAAAAAAGTGTTTAGAATAACCGGTGCAAAACATAAATAACTTGCATAATCCGGGCAATACCCAACATCATAGAAGCACCTCCTCCTCACACATGTGGGAACATGTGGGTATTTTTTCCAAGCAGTTGTCAGTTGATAACGTGTATTTGTACATAATTATATACAGTTACACATTATCTATACTCTCAGCTATATATAGTTTAAAAAACTTTCGTACTTACCCGGTGCAAAACATAAATAACTCGCATAATCCGGGAAGTATCCAGCATCGCAATAACACTTATAATAATCGCCTTTATCCTCACACATGTGGGAACATGTGGGTCTTTCTTCCAAACAGTTGTCCGTCTCCTCGCATTTCCCTGTACTACTATTGTACATGTTGTACGAGTCGCAGATGCATGTTGCGCCAGTACGTTGCGGCTTGCAGAAGGCATGTTGGGGACAAGTTAAGTTCTTGCATCTTGTGTGCCCTGGAACGTTGATTGTTTATTCATTTTATTATAATAAAAGGGTTATTTTCTAAATATATATTTTTTTACAATTTCGGTTAAGTGGTGACTTATTATATTCAATATCAAATTCAAAATATTCTTTATTCAAATAGGCAATTATTACAAGCACTTTTGAATCGTCGAATGAACATATGAATAAAAAGCTACCACCGGTTCGGAAGGCAGTTCTGCTGAGAAGAGCCGGCAAGAAACTCAACAGTTGCTCTTTTCAAAATCAATGGTACAATCTATTACATTAGCTGGCAGCTATCCTGCATGACATTCAATAGACATTAATTCCATACATGTTTATCCTCTAAATATTCTTGAACAGTGTAATACGCTTTACTTGTTAGAATTTTTTTTACAGATATTTTAAATTTTTGTAGTGGCAAACTAAGAATACACTGCGGAATTTTATTATATACACGTATACTCAGACCCATAAAGGATTTACTAACTTTTTGGAGGCGAAAACTTGGTGTAACAAGCTTATCTTTATTTCTCGTTCCTATCGTATGACTGTCGCTATTTTTGCTATGACAATGTATATTTAAAAACGTCAACGAAAAAATCAATCAATTCATGGTAGTAGTAACGTAACGATTTAGTATAATATTTTTTCTTTGGTATAAAGAACTCCACCTCATTTCCCTTCAATATTTTATATTTTTTTATAATGTGTGAAGTCAGAGAATACCGGCCCCTTATTACACAAGGAACACAGAGAAAGAGAGAGGGAGGCCAGTGATGACGCAGGGGCACAAGTGGGAACTGTGCGACTGTAACTGTTGCGGGTTCGAACCCGACTCCAGGAAATGAAATATTTATTTTAGTAAAGTTCCTAGAAAATTAAATAATAAAAACATAAACAGCACTACAGCTTTCTCCAAACCCCATTAAATAATCAGGTGAGTTTTTAATTTTAACAAATTAAAAACTTAAATAAATCGTGGTATACTGGCACAGCATCTGGGTGTAAATGCTGTGATTTCGATTTCTACTCGGTGTTAAGAGTTAATTTTCATTTCCTCGCTGTGGTATAAGACAAAGTGCATATTTGGTGGGAACGAAGTGCTTAACATTAGATTTCTTGTTGCCTACCCTGCGGGATAAAAAAATATATGATATACTTACAATTGTCACAAAAAGGACCCTCATCGCTACCATCTCTGCAATCCACTAAGCCATCGCACATAGAAGCTTTAGGTAAACAAAAGGATCTGTCCAAGCAGGAATGTCTATGGGATCTGAACTCGCAGTCCATTATGGAGTCGTAACGCTGGGAATGGATTGCGTGGCCTGGAAAATATTATATATTAAAAATAGGTTTCTTTAGGCCAGTCGACGTCGCGACAGGTTGTGGGTTTGATCTCAACTGGAGGAAACGAAAAATTTAATTTATCCATTTTCTTAGCGCCGGTGTCGGGGTAAAGCGCGGCATTGCTTTCTGCCACCCGATACGCAAAGCCTCCAGAATTCGGCGGCAAATGAACGGAGTGTTTAACACTAGTTTCCCTCTGCCAACCAGGATACACCAAAATACTACCTTTTACCTACGGCTTTGTGAGTGTGGTCAAATAGACATAACTAAGTGTTAGGTATGACACAATCACACAAGACATGTTCTAAGAGCGGAAGACAACCCTGATCATTCACAGTGGAATACTTAGAAACAATTGAGGTGATGTAATAAAGCCTATTCTAGCCTTCCAACTAACATACATTCATGTTTCTGATAAATGGACTAAGTACACAACAAAAATAGTTTTTTGATTCGAATCAGTAATTTCTGACATTAGTTCGATCATTACTTTAACTTAAATTGGAATGATTCTTATAAATATGTAATTTAAAAAGTAATCTCGACCAATGAAGTGCGGTGTTAGTTTCCGCCATCCTCCCAGGACTGCGGAACCTAACCCATTACCCATCTAATCTAATGTCACTTACCATTCCATAGGTACCTATGTAACTATTATATGTATATTATAGATTTATAAAACACTTACGGCAAGTTTTATTAATATTCTCATCAGACTTATCATCGCAGTCGTAATGACCGTCACACGTCCAGAACTTGGATATGCATTTCTTATTATCATCACAGAGAAAACCAGCACATGTCGACTGAAATCATGAAATATAGTTTGTCCTATACGGCCTAGGCCGTCATGGCACAGGGGAAAAGCATGTGACAGTAACGCAGCGGTTGTGCGTTCGATTCCACTTCCACTCAGGGGAATGAACTATTATTTATTAATATTTTAATTTCTTCGCTCTGCTACAAAAGCAAAAAGGCCGACCTTGAGTTCCGTCACAACACGCAATGCCTCGAAAATTCCGCGAAAAGTTGGGAATGGAGTGTCTTAACACTAGATTCCCTCTGCTTACCCTGCTACAGGCGAGATTCAGCGTGAAGTTGTATAGGTATATGGATATCGTACTATAGATACGTGTCATAGAAAGAAAGTTTTATAGAGTGTAAACGTGCTTACAGCCTATAATAGCACAAAGAAGGACAGACAAAAACATTTTAAAAAAACTATGAGCAATATAGATATGCATAATCGGAAGACTTTTAAAGGTTCGAAAAATATAAATGTATTATCTACTATATGAAATAACATTAAGGCAAATTTTGTATGGTATTACAATATACCTACATAAAAGCTACATAACGAAAAACAAAAAACAAATAATTAGTAGGTTTTGCACTTTAAGTCTACGATATAATAGAAAATGTTGCTTGAAAAAATGATTTTTTATAAATTCACATTCTAAAAAACATTAAATAGCTTCACTAACTTAAATATTTCTAAAAATATATAAGTTTATATTTCATATATTAACATAAAAATACTTACATTATCATATTCCACGGCCATAGAACAATTAAATTCATCGCTACCATCATAGCAATCCGTTTCGTTGTTGCATATCCACACACTCGGCACGCACTTGCGACCGTCAACGCATAGGAACTGATGCGTATCGTTACATTGCTGCGCGTCGGGAGTGTGGTCCGCTATAATTTTGTTAACAAATAATAATTACCGTTAATTTTTCCATATTCTAAGTTAATGTGCGTAGTAGAAAAGGCGATCGAAACAAATAAAAATAATGTTAACATATGAGGCCGCTGTACTGCAGCATCTGACGGTAAACGCGACGGTTGTGAATTCGACTCATGTCCTTTGCTAACAAGACAAAGCGCGTCACTGACTTCCGCCACTCAATTTGCAATGTCTCGAAAAATTGACGGAAAGAGAGGAACGGCGTATCTTAACACTAGGTTCCATCTGAATAAAAATCGTTATTTAAAACATTTAAAAAAAAACATCTTTTAGTATTTATTGATTTGTCTACATATCTTTTTCTTGGTTTAAAACTAATGTTTCTAATGTGATGTTAGGAATTACAAAAATATTCTATTATATTATATTCTAAGTAGGTAGAAAAATAAAATTAATTTACTCAAAAATTAAAGAAAAGACTGAAAAATTATAAAACAAATTCGCAATATTTATGGTATGTCCTACTAGGCTACTATGGAACACTTATCATATAAGTATACATATTATATATCTATATAATGAACTTACTACAAAAGTTCTCATCGCTGCCATCTTTACAATCATACTTTCCATCGCAATAATATTCCAGAGGTACACAACTTTCATCTAAACAATGGAATACACTCTCCTTGAGGCATTCGGGATCGAAAGACTGATATTCATCATGAAACTGCGCCGAACACGCCACTAGCCACGTCAGCAAAATAAACAGCACCACCATCCTAATTGATTTATCATTTTATTACTATAGAAAAGTATATAAGAACAATTATATTATATTTTTTTACTAAAATAGTCTAGCGACACCCTCAATGACTACTTGAACCGACGCGACAAATCTCCACATTTGCTTTTAAAACATTGATATATTTCTACACATTACTAATTACTTACATTTAAATCACTTACCTAAAAATATAGTTTTCTTAACAATTTATTAAAACTTCTATTATTTAAGTTTTCTTTAGGCAAATTTAATCAAATTTATTTTTTTATTTTATTGGAAATACATTTAATATTGTGAGCAATGGTTTGTGAATTCAATAGAAAAGAATGGGTAAAGTTAACCTTTTTTTTTCTACCCACCTTTAGTTATCATTTGTCGAAAAAACTATAGTAGGTATGTCTCTTGCCTGTGCTATTTTTACAATTCAATAAAATATCACTTAACACTTAAAACACTTGAAAGTTAAAACTTTTATATTAATTTAACAAAATACTATTTATTAAAAGTATAACGAAATCACCCTGAAACAAAAAAAAACAAGAATTTCATTGAATATATTTTTACTATTTATCTGTTAGTAATTATAATTGATAATAATGCGGTATACCTAATAAGTAAAAATATTCGATTTTTTTTGCTCAAGATTAATTATTTCTATATATAAAACATAATGTCTATCATTTTTGAACGTTTATCAACATGTTCATCTCATCTAGCTGTCGTCCACTGACAGGTCAGAGTCCAACTTTTTGCTTAAATGAGACGGATAGACTTTCTTTAGTTTTAATTATTGTATATAAGTTCTATTTTATTTTACAGAAATAGTAATTAATCTTATTGCAAATCGGTACTTGTCTAAAAGAAATCATGGCATCACAAATCGCAAAAAGTTTGATTAAAGCAACTCGCCCTACTTCTTCAGTGAAATTTGGTAATTATAACTTTATTTTTAATATTGTAATATTTCAATTTATAATTTTAACATTTATCAATACATATTATTGTCAATTAAAGGAAATGTTTTTTGATTAATTTATTAAGTTTTAACTATTAACATTGTATACTTTTAGAGTAAACTTTGGACTTCGGAAGTTGGCATAGTATAGTATTGAATATTGAATTACTATTTATTGAATAATTTAACAAAAAACGGATCATGCCATATTTATGTTTCCGGATTTTTTTGTATCGACAAATTATTTTTCCGTAGAAATTAAGATTTAAAAAAAATAACTATTTTTCTTATATCATCTTTTAGACACCACCAGACGCACTCTAAGTGTAGGAGCAGCATTGCAGCAAAAGAAAAGTCTTCCGGATAAGACTGGCAAAAATGTTGTGTTGGTGGATGGAGTCCGGACACCTTTTCTTGTATCATTTACGGATTATGCCAAGATGATGCCACATGAACTTGCTAGACATTCATTATTGTGAGTATAAATATTCATACTCATTCAAAATTCAAGTATTTCAAATAAAAAAAAATAGTAAAGATAAACAATTATTTTGAGCTTATGGTAAAACCAGTAAATGAGATTATAATTTGTATCATCAATAAAATCTGTTATGTTTATGACAGCTTTGAATATTATTTACAGACTTATAATATAAAAATGATTCATCTAGAAATTTAGAGAACCATAAAATAATTATATTCTTGATTCCAGTTGAGGGGTTAAATCTATAAATTTTTAAATTTCTAATTTTTTATATTTACAACTTACTGCTTTACATTAAAATAATTAAAAAAATGTATAGCCAATATTTTTTAATCCATTTGTGTGAGAATATTTAGTGATACATTGTACATTACAACATTCTGTACAGTTCTTATGATTAGTATTTTTTTTTCTTATATTTTTGTCTATTGTATAGATATATGAATTTTATTTGCAAGGTTTTCAGCTTTTAATATAATTTGATTCATACAATCAAAATGTTTAAACAATTAAAATATTACTATGGAGGATTAGCCAATTGACAAAAATAACAATAACTATGTACTGTACCAACCACTCTACTTACAAATGAAAGCATAAAACCTTCCTAATTAATATGACAATGAAAGAGACTTGAATTTAAACTTTTTCATCTTAATTAAAGTAAAGATAGCCAAACATGAAGTTATAAAGTATGTTAACATTTCCATAATAAAATAATGTCAGATAATTCAACATAATGTGAAGTTTGCATAGTAATACTTTTTTGCAAATGTGGATAGCATTTAGCAATAATATATAATTATTTTTTTACAGTAATTAACTAAATGATGTAATTTATCGCATGTAACTTTTAAGTAAGTTTATTAGTGAACGTTAATTTTATGACAAAGCTCTTTTAATACATTAAATGTTCCTAAGAGAGAGATTGGTCTTTCTCCAAGAAGGTACTAACAAAAAACAAATATACAATCCTATTATATAAAATACTCCTCTTTTTTATTTCTTAACATGACATGTATTTTAAATACTTACATAAATATAGTTTTTACTTATCATGTTCCTTTGAATATTAACATATTTTAATTTTTTTTATGTGAAGGGGCCTTCTCCAAAAAACTGGCATACCTAAGGATGTAGTAGACTACATAGTATATGGCACAGTTATTCAAGAGGTGAAAACATCAAACATTGGTCGTGAGGCTGCTCTAGCGGCAGGCTTCAGTGATAAGACACCGGCTCATACTGTGACCATGGCCTGTATATCTTCAAACCAAGCTATTACTACAGGTGACCTATAAATTTATTTAAATTTTTCATTGATACATTTGTTTTTAGCGGAAAGATGGAGTGGGAGTGGTGGATGGGTGGACTACTCTAGTAGTGCTAATGATATAATAAGAAATGTGCATAGAATATTGTATTAAAATTTTATTTTTCTCAAGTATTGAAAATCTGTATTAGAATTTAAAATGTTCAAAAATGAACTGTAAAGTGTTGTTTAAAGCACAATTAAATGTGTATTTCATCTTATGAAAAGAAAAAAGACAGTATAACTAAATCAAACATGTCGGTTCCGCAGGCGTGGGCATGATCGCCGCGGGTGCGTACGACGTGATCGTGGCTGGCGGTGCGGAGTTCATGTCCGATGTCCCCATCCGTCATTCCAGGAAAATGAGATCTCTATTGCTGAGACTCAACCGTGCTAAGACACCAGCGCAGAGATTGTCCTTGTTGGCCTCTATTCGACCTGATTATTTTGCACCTGAGGTATGTAATTTATTCCGACACTTCTATAGTATTGTTTGGGTCTAATTCCTATTCGAGGCAAAAATGTTTAAATAATCCTTATTAGCTTAAGCGAAAGATTTGGCATAGAGTCACCGACCGAGTCTCTATACCTCTCTGTCCCTGCGTAAAAAAAATGATGTCTACTGCTGCTCTGCTACTCTCTATATTAAATTTTCTTCTATAGCTCCCAGCGGTAGCGGAGTTCTCATCTGGTGAAACTATGGGTCACAGTGCCGACCGCTTGGCTGCGGCGTTCGGGGCGTCGCGCGCGGAGCAGGACGAGTATGCACTACGATCACACACTCTGGCCGCAGAGGCGCAGAGCAAGGGCTACTTCACCGACCTCATACCTGTTAAAGGTGAGCTCCTTGTAGGTTATGTTGTCCTGGGACCTCGTGGCGCGACAGCATGACATATATATTATATCAATCAGATCCCAGTTGTCATAGTTTCTGTAGAACTATTTCAGATTTGAGGATGTATATCTGAGTATGTGTAGTATTGCGGAGTACACTTGGACACGTTATTAACAAGAAATAGACTACATTATTATAACAAAGTAAACAAAACAAAATAAAGCTTTTTTTTTCCTTATTTTCTAATTTTTTTGCCTTTTATAATATTTAATTATTACAAGAATAAAATTATTTAAAGTTGTATGAATGTTACAAAATTATAACAAATACACCCTTTTTGTAACTTATTTATTATTTATAAGTCATTAGTGTTATTATAATTTTATTTCAGTGGAAGGCAAAGATGGCTTGGTGGAGAAGGACAATGGCATCCGTGTGTCCGCCCCGGAGCAGCTTGCTAAACTGAAACCAGCTTTCATCAAGCCCCATGGCACCGTCACTGCAGCTAATGCTTCGTTTTTGGTAACTATTGCTAAAATGCAGTCAAAAATAAATAATTGTTAGAAAATTGTTTCAGTTTCCTCTCTTTTCAATTCGTGATTGTATTATAAAAAGTAACTATTATTTTTCGCATACTGTGCTTACATTAAGTTCTGTATGATATAGTATGACCAATCTGTCCCAATTCGGTCGTGACATTTTTTATGTGATAATCGTAATACGTATTTATGTGACTCGACAAATAGGTATAATGTATACCTTAAAAAAGGTATAGCATATGTAGACATTGCATGTTGCTGAGTGACGGAATTCAATGGTGCACTTTGTGTTACCAGTGCAGGACATGCTTCTGTGTATTTATTTTTAAATGTAAAACGCAGACGGACGGTGCATCAGCCTGTCTCATCATGTCGGAGGCGAAGGCCAAAGAGCTTGGTCTGAAGCCCAAAGCTTATCTACGAGATTTCACTTATGTTGCTCAGGTAGGCTTTTAAATTATTATTTTTATTTATCATTAATATAATAAAAAGAACAAGTTTAAAATACTGTTGGTTTTTTTTCATAATGTTGAGAACTATTAATTTAAGTTATGATCATAATATTTTTTAATTGCCCTTAAGATATTAAACTCCTTTTAACTGTGATTGATACTTGTCTGTATTATAATAATCAGGTTTGCTCATTTCATACTAAATAATATAAATTACTTTTTATTGCTTACATTTCAAGCTAATAAATAAACCTCTTGTCCACTTTTCTATGTTCTCTACTAAATTATGGTTAAGAGTTATGTGTATAGAAGAGGATTACTCAATAACATTTATATGCTTATAATTTTATTTATTTCTTATACTATAACTTGTCTCTAGGACCCCGTGGACCAGCTGCTGCTTGGACCAGCCTATGGCATTCCCAAGATTCTGGACAAAGCCGGGCTCAAGCTCTCTGATATTGATTCTTGGGAGATACATGAAGCTTTTGCGGTAAATACTTTAATTTTTTTTTTGCCCTTACACTATACCTCGCATATAGCAGAGGGAACCTAGTGTTAAGACACACTTAACTTTCCTCCGAATGTTCGAGATATTGCGTGAACATAGTAAGGGAACTTGATGCCGCGCTTTGTCTTGTTACCAAAGTAAAGAATTCCAAATATTACATAATTCATTCTCCCGAGTGGAAATCAAGCCCACAAAAGTCGTGTCTAAAGTCACACGCTATTACTGTTGCAATTGTGTTTTACTATATTTGTGTAATAGAAATTATATTTTATTATTGTTAGTTTTACCTTATTTTTATTAAAGTATTCATAAAGCTAACTTATTACAGGGACAAATTTTAGCCAATTTGAAGGCACTGGACTCGGACTGGTTCGCACAAACCTATTTGGGACGTCAGGCTAAGGTAAATCCCATACTTAACCCGTATTTTTATTTTATCAGATTTTAAAAATTAATTTATTTTAAATTCATGATTTTTAAATACATTAAAATTGAACTCAACCATTGCTCCTACAAGTACAAGCATATAGTGCTAATATATGCCCGTACACAGTGAATGATATTATATATATCTATATATATATATAGGAGTGAGGATGAGATATTATATATATAATATAGGAGTGAGGATATTACAGGTGGGTTCTCCGGATATGGCCAAGTGGAACAAGTGGGGAGGCTCTCTGTCCATCGGACATCCCTTCGCTGCTACTGGGGTAAGCTTATTTATAGATAGCTTCACACAATATCCCGCATATAGCATAGTCCTACGCAACCTAGTGTTAGAGCAGCTCTTAACACACTTCAATGTTTTTAATCGTGAGTTTCGCCATTACTTTAATTTTTTTGTATAACGATTTTTTTCTGACTTTTGCTTGTTTACTTTTTTCCGAGTGTACAATGCGCGAAAGTTCAGAAAGCCTAATTCGAATGCGGCGACAACACATCGACCGTGCCGGAATTTCTTATTACGAATAAAATTATTTGTAATTGATACAATACAGTTTCCGATAAAACATGACGTTCTCTATAATATAAATTGAATGTGTCTTTTCCGCAGGTGCGCCTCGCGATGCACACGGCGCACCGCCTCGTGCGCGAGGACGGCCAGTTCGGGCTGATATCCGCGTGCGCGGCCGGCGGGCAGGGCGTCGCCATGCTGCTCGAGAGACACCCCGATGCGGTCGCGCAATGAACCCGCTACCACCGGCGTGGGGTGTAGTGCTTCACAGTGACATCTGGTTCGTTAGGATCTCGAGGGAACAAGGATTTTGTACCATCTAGTTTTGCTATTAGATCAGTTAAGAGACCCTGCTTGCATATAAATTGCTTTGTAAACAACCGTGTCGAAACCCTATCACACCCTGGTAAAATGCTTCTGAGTCCTAATTGTGAGAAAAAATCCTAGAAATCAAATCTTATTCAACCGTGTTGGAAAAGTCCCATTGACAGATACTTCAATGACAAAATGCCAAGAGTTTATTTTAATTCCCAATGATAGAAAATTCTCATTTATCTAGGTCCCACATAACCAGGTTTCAGTGTAGTACATACAACCGCAACCCTGATGTCACTGCTCAGTGAACCCACTGGAATATAATAGTAGATTTATGCAAGTGTTAGATTATGTATTGCTCCTTATGTATGTATGTTTTCATATTATGTTGAACTAGCATAACTTGGTATGTAAAAATATTTAAAAATGTATTCAATTCACATTCAAAATAATCTTTATTTACTTACACACACTCATTATATACTAGAAATTTATTTTTTTAAAAACCTTAACAGTTAACTTTTTAGATTTTTTATTTACTCTTCTATATATTGTTACCACTAAGTGTTAAAATAATATTCAAAATGTTTCATTTGTCATTTTTTTTAGTTTTACTTATATCCAATTCTCGTTAACTTAGGTTTTATATACAGCCTTTTTTTTTGTTTAGTATCAATATTAAAAATTACTTTTTAATTAGCGTGTAAGAGAGAAAGCTATGTATTTTTTATGATTATTTATATGTAGAAATGTTTATTAAATAAAGAATATATAAAAATATATATTTTATTTGAATTATAACCAACAATATAGATCAGTTTTACATGGATAATTTTGGATTTGCATTTTTGCATAGTTTCACATTTTTTTGCCATTTGGGACAGTTTGTGATCCCACTGGTAGTGGGATCTATCCCTACTCGGGGGAATTAAATGTTATCGTTTCGCCGCTCTGGCAAGCCATAACGCGATATTGGGGGTCTCCCATTTCATGTGTAATTTGTATTAGTAGGGAGAATCTAAGTAATTAAATCTACTGAAACATCCCAGTATTCTCCAATTTCGCCGCTCCCCGGTATTAATATTACGAGGTAAACGTTTACAGATATTGAATTGACGGCTAAGGAAGGGTTATGTTTTTCGCGCGTATCTTGTACGTATGTATGTAATATTCTTTATTACTTCATATCTCCAGAACCGCTGACCGGATTTACATAATTGAGTTTTTAAGTTTTAGAATTATCAATGTTTTAATATACAAATTTTTGCATATTAAAATATTGATACACAGAGTTTGTATTAAACCGACATTACAACCGAGACTTATTTTAACCTAAAATGACTTGAATAATTCTTTATTTATTCTGAGTTTATAAAAAAATTAATACACTAAGAATAATGTTTGTTTGTTTTTCATTCACATTAACATTAAAATAAATTAGTAGGTAGTATAAATCATGAGTGAGACTGAATATGCGATGACATGTAAACAAGTTACACTTACAAGCTTTTGCCACAGATTAAATCCGTGTTCAAAAATCGACAGGTCCGGATTGGCGATAAGCTCTCACAAGCCAAGCCAAACTTTCTTGGATTCGTAGCAAGCGGCCGCTAACCTCGGCAAGCATGTGAACACTTAATAATAATCTCGCACAGATTGTAAACACTTATAAAATATAAAAAGAAACCTTCAAGAAATCTTTACGTAAAACATTATGCTTATTATAAAAATCCTGCTACTAATGTGTTTTAAAACAAAACTAAAATAAAAAAAAACCTTATTTTAATGTTCTAGCATAATTTTAATTTGCATAAAGTACATAGACAAAATAGTAGAACTAGATGACGATCATAAAGAAAAGAAACAGTGTGGCGTCGTCCGAGCGGATGTTGTTTATGACCGACATTTTCCTTTGGAAATCGTATTTGGACATGAGTTCCATATACTTTGGCTGTTTTACCTAAATCCACATTTATTTTCGTAAAATTTAGGATAAAAATATGTTCTAAAAAAGAATTAGTGTAAATTTAATGTCTACGTAATAATTTCAACGTATAATTAAGAAAAGTTTTTTCCGAACAATATAGCGGGAAATCTACGTTGTGACGCGCACGAACTCTGATAATTTGTCGGGTGGAACAGTGAAGTGTCGTAACGTATTGTTATGTGGTTATTTACGCTCTGACAGTGGATCTCTGTAGTATATTTAGATTTGACAATGTCTGATGAAATGGCGGTGGGTGATAACGCGTCTCATGATGATAGTAAAGTAATTAGTGAAGATACTGAAACTGAAGCTATGGATACACCGAGTGTTTCAGAGCCTGTGGTGGAACCATCTGTTGAGGAAGAACCTATGCCACAAAGCAACGAAGGTAAAATGACTTTCACATAACCTCTTATCGATAGTGTTGACATTAAATATAAATATAACATGTATTTATATTCTCATCTCTTAGCCCGTATATTTTTAATAGTATCCTTACTATTACGCTTACTGCTTCTGAAATAATATATTCACACTATATGTACTCATCAAAGAATAGTTCTTCAAATTTCATTTACAGCGATAGCATTAATCTAAATATGCTGCATAGAATGTGGATAAGATTATTAAAAAAAAAATGTTACTAATCTTCTTACTACAATAATTATAAATTATTGCGACAAGCTCTTTATTATTTAATTTGCATAATATGTATGTCCTTTATTCAATATGGATCTATGTAACATCTGCGGTTTTTGTTATTTGCTTAATCAAATTTTTACATATAGAAATATTCCTGCGAATTATATCTTTATGAATTATATTTGCTTTGAAATTACCTTATATTAATCATATATTATCACACATATTCAACTAAGTTAATAGCAATTAAGTTTAATTTCAGTCAGTAACTGCGTCAGTTTTTGGCTTCACTCTATATCCTGCATATAATCTCTGTATTTCTGTCTTATATGTGTAACCTAATGTCAGGAGACTCTGTTTTTATTTCATTTGATATGTGTCGTAACATATTGTTATGTGGTTATTTACACTCTGACAGTGGATCTCTAGTATATTTAGATTGGACAATGTCTGATGAAAGGCCTGGCTTTGTGTTAAAGTAGTAAAGCAAAGTGTTAAAGTAGTAAAGGTAAATACTTATTAGCTGTTATGATTTTTTAAGAAATACATAAAAAATTTAAACTGACTAAAAACTAAAAAAAAAAGTGTCTGACATCTTCCCTATATTCTATTATTTCTGAGACTTGTATCTAGCCTCAATAACTAAACAGGCTTTTATGAAATTCTCAATCTGTAAAACTTTGCTACCATTACTACCATTAGTTTCTCACTACTTACGCCTCCACCCATTACTTGTTTTCATTTTCATTCTGAGGTGGAAATATTAAAAATAGAAAACTTTAGTAAAAATGCCAACCTATTTTCTTTAAATGGAGTGCATTCAATCTAACATTACTTACTTGGTATTCCTTCATGGTATAAAACGGACTTTGTATATGTATGTTATAAAATTTTAAAAATCTAATAAAAAAATTGGATTTGGATGGAATTGGAAAACAGTATCTGATTGTATTTCGTATTTATGGGTTTCATTTATACTTGGGGGCATAAGCTATACTAAAACTATAAAGAAGAATACCCAATTTGCTACCTTAATCTTAGGATAATTCAATTCAATTGAAAAATTCCCATTTATCAAGGTAAGCAGTAGGTTATATTACAATAGGTTAATATTTCTACGAAACTTGCTGTGCCTGAGGATGAACCTGGCTGGCTCCTGCTATTCAATATATTTATAACAACAAATGGAAAATGAAAAACAGACTTAATAAACTGGCATGAAGTTATTAAATTGATTTTGTGAAATAAGCTACATATCATAATTTTATTGTTATCCTAAAAGATAACAAAACTTTGATCTTGCTATAAATGTTATTATTGACAAATAGACATTAAAAATTAAAACTTAACCAATGGAATTGACCCCACAACCAACAATGGTTGATTGTGGAATCAATGGTAAACACAAGTTTACTACTAGTTCATAATTTGAGATATTTTTCAACCCTATAATATTATTTGCCTTATGACTTGTTTGAACTTGTTTTTTTTCCTTATGAATTTTATGAATATTTAGAAGAAGAATAAGACAATTATTTGTTTTCTCTTTTTATCATATTACAAATGTCTATTTTAATTATATTTTTGTTTTAGACCAACCAGAAGGACCAGAAAACCCTGAAATAAGAGTGGAAATATCAGAATCTGTTGTGCCCCTCGAAGAAAAGCTTGAAATTGAAGAAGAAATGCTTAAACAGGAAGAGTCTGTTGTTAAACAGCCAAACCCTGCAACAGAAGTGGTCAGAGGTGTTAAGAGGAGAGCTTCAGTGGCATTTAGTGATGGTGATGCAGAAGATTTTAAAGGTTTTGATGGTACCGAGAAGAGTGATTTGGCTGACTATAGCCGAATTATTGGTGAGTTACTTCTATTTTTAATATATTCATATAACATACTGAAAAGTATATGATATAACTTTATTGATGAAATATAGCAAACACAAATGTTAAAGGAAATGTCCTAAAATACAAAAGCTGAATTTGCACCTACATTGGTAAAGCTGTTTTCAAGATTAGTGTGCACAAACTCATAGAAAAAGAGACAAAAATTTTACGAATTGAATTGAATTTTGGGGCCTATTATTTTTATAAATTCTTCAAATAATAGATTTTCTCACATATCTTCCATGTACAGACAGTGTTCAATCACATTTTTATTATATGTATAAATACCTTTTGAGTGACTATTGTAAAAAAAGTATAATTGCTGTAAGTACTATATGACAATATCAAAGTTAATAATATTTACTTGATTAAATGAAAATAGTGTTATTATTATTCCATGCATCCCAGAAGAGGACAGAAGGGTAAAACGGAGAAACTCCACGTCTAGTGACGGTGGTTTTAAAGGGTTTGATCTTGTTGAATGCAACAACTTGACTGGATATTGTCAAGTACTAGGTAAGCGTATGGGATTATTGCACTGTTTAACTATTGTCCAACCCATAGTATGATAGTATTTTTTTGGGCTGTGTTCGGGTGTACTATTTTTAATGGCATTTTTTGATACGGGAGTTTTATTAAATAGAAACTTTCTTATTACTTTTTATTTGGGAATTCTTGGGTGTTCTATTATTATTATGATTGTTTGGTTTATGTTTTTTACTTTGTTTTTACACAGTTAATGTATTTTAATATTTTTAAATATGTACATGTTTGTTTTGGTTAGATCAAATTCTATGATCATGGATGATCAAAAATTATTTAAAACAAATTTAAAAGTTTTCCTTAGGTACATATTTGTTATACTTAATAATGTACATTTTAGTTAGTAACTAATTATAATATTATACACAAAAGATGATAATTGAACATGTTTGTTGTACATATTTAAGTTAAGGTGATATGAATGATACTTAAAATAGTTTGCTACTAACAGTTCTACCAAAAAATTGATTAACCAGGGGCACTATAGTACCACCAGTACTTAATTAATAATTTGTATTCAAAGTATGGTAAGCATAACATTTGATTTATATAGTGTTGTATCTAACAAGAAAGCAGAGAGAAACTAGTGGTATATAATTTCCACTTTTTTGCATCCTCAAACAATAATTGACATAAATTTGGCTGATGAAATTTGACGAAAAGCTTTAATTTTCAACTGTTTTAAAATATGAGTAATATGAGCTAAAGCTTTATAGCAATTCCTTATTATAAAATATAATTTGGATCCACAAGCAAACACGAATCAACACACTGGCCCAGGTGGTTGACAAGTTTTTCCGGCAAGCTGTTCCAAGTCAAGCCAAAAACCCCGTTTACACGTTTGTGTTTGCAGATTGCTACCGAGCCTTGACAAACGTGCACCATAATATAAAATACTATTTAATTCCAGAACGTCTAGAGGCCGAAGTGTCAGCCGCCGTCAACACGCACACACCGATCCGCACCGTCATGGCGTCGCCCGCCGCGCGGTCGAGCAAGCGAGCGCGCCAAGACACAGGTGGGTATAGGGCGGAGAAGTGGTCTGAACACCTCGAGGCGGAGGTCTCCGCGGTTGTGAGGAGCTTCGTTGATGAAGAGCCTGGCGTCAGGCCTGCTAAAAGGCAGCGGCAACCCACGGGTGAGTATATAGGGTGTGTATGTTTTTTAAGTGTTCATGGGTATGTATTGTGAGGTTCTGCTTGAGATAGTAATACAGGTCAAAGAAAGAGGTCTACAAACATCTACCTATGAATATCAGTAAAACGAAATAAAAAAAATCATACGTCTTAATAATCTGAATTGTGTATAAGAAGCTTTATCCAATGTGATACAGCTATATACACTTAACTGCTTTTTCACATCATGATTGATTGCATGATGGACTAAAAACAAGAAACAACACAAATATGATGGACTAAAAAGAAAGATGTACTACTTTTTTAATTTCTTATTAAAATATTGATTATGATGCTATTTTTATTTGGGATGTATGTTTGTCTGATTCTAGCTATGTACTGTATATGTATAAATTTCTATATTTATTTATTTAATTATTTATTAAGATCCACCAGTGGTAATAACATAAAATTAATCATACAGTAAGTTTCTTACATTTCAATTATTACAGCTAAATGCATTACCTTTTAAGGTGAATACCACATGCATTAATGTAACTATATAGCCATGTACCTAATTATTCTACACAATAATATACACAAAAAAATTAAATCAAAGTTTAGTTAATTAAACATCAGTAAATACAATATTAAATACTACAATGTGTCACGTTTCGGCGATATTTAAAGAAAGAGTCACCGAAATGGAATTATTGCTCAAAACAGACCTCCGACAAGGAACTTCGAGAAGATTCGTTTTTTCGCGGGAATTCCTAGGAACTTTAAAATGGAATTACTGTACTAGACACGGGTTGTCGTACATGCTGTTGATAGTTTTATATAAGAAAAGCGAATCAATATTTTTTCTTCTATTTTCCAAGCTACTTAACTTAAAGTACGCAAGCCTATCCGCATAGGTTTTAAGTTAACTCAATTTTCCACATGAAAAAGTGAGGTGGTATAAAAAGCGCTTTTGCAGCCTTTCGTTTCTGAGACAGTGAGAAGCGTAATGGGGCCTCCAAACAACACTGGCGTACTCCAATACGCTCCCCACTAAGCTTTTGTATAAGATTATCTTCGTAGGACTTTTCTTAAACAATTTTGAGTTTCGCATTACAAATACCAGCATTTTGCTCCCTCTAGCAGCAATATTTTCTAGGTGCGGTACAAATGTCAGCTCTTTTTCGAATATAATACTTAAGTCCCTTTATCCACTCTACTGACAGGGGAACCATCCAGTTATATTAAGTTTCTTTCTCGTAAACGTAACATGAAAACATTTTTTAACATTCAACACCATAGCATTTAGCTGACACCAATTACGCAAATTAGTAAGGTCCTTTTGTAGCAAACAAATATCGTTTGGACTTCGGATTTGGTCATTAATAAATATATTGAACAAGAGTGGTCCTAAGTGAGAACCCTATGGTACTCCTGAAGTGATGCGGCATGTAATAGATTCATATCCGTTCGCAATCCGTGAGGTATGATTTTAACCACTCGAGCAATGTATTAACTACTCCGTACTTAGATAGTTTATGCAGTAGCAAGGGAATAGGCACCGAATCAAAAGCTTGACTAAAGTCGTCTACTCTATTCTTTTTGTCGACTTCTTCAATCAATACTTCACAGGAATTAACGAGATTTGTACACGTGGATCTACCTTTCATAAAGCCATGTTGGTGAATGTTAAAAAAATGCTTAAAATAATTAGATATCCTGTGGTAGACTAGAGAGATTCAAGAATTTTATCAAATAGAGAAAGTATGGATGTAGGCCTGTAGTTTTTGACACTTGATTTAATACCATTTTTAAATACTGGAACAACTTTTGCGATCTTCCATTTCGTAGGAAAGATACCTGTTTTAAGCGAGTTGTTATATATTTTTTCTAAAGGATAAGCTAACGAGTCAGCGCAGTTTATTAAATAGATAGGAGATATATTATCTGCTCCAGCACCTTTGTTGCGATCGAGCTTTTTTATTACATTAATGATTTCACTAAGGTTTAGGCGCACGTTAAATAGGCTGCGATTGTCAATTAAATCAAGGCATAAATTCCGTTCGACGTTGTTATAGTCATATTGAGAAACTTTATTCAGATCATAGATAGATGAAAAGTGTGCTGCGAATAGGTTACAGATATTCTGACCTCCTGACACATTGATAATATCATTATTCATTTCAGCTGGATATGAGTTGGTGATATTTTGTTTTTTACGTTTTAAGAATGACCAGAAAAATTTACTATTTGAAGTTATTTGCTCTTCAGTAAAATTAATATAGGAGTTATAGCACTGTAAAGATAGCTTATGGCATCTTTTCTCTAACATCGTTAAGATTACCTCGTCCATTGGATTTTTATACTTTTTATATCTTAGCNCTGACACATTGATAATATCATTATTCATTTCAGCTGGATATGAGTTGGTGATATCTTGTTTTATACGTTTTAAGAATGACCAGAAAAAAATACTATTTGAAGTTATTTGCTCTTCAGTAAAATTAATATAGGAGTTATAGCACTGTAAAGATAGTTTATGGCATCTTTTCTCTAACATTGTTAAGATTACCTCGTCCATTGGGTTTTTATACTTTTTTATATTTTTATACATATATTTTGTAATATTGTATGATATTAATTTTTAATAACTGCGATAGAAATGAATGGTATTAAACAATTAACTGTTAATGACTGTGATCAAGAGAGATTTTAACTATGGATGTTTTTATGAATGTGTGTGCTCATTGGGGAAGCTAATGATTGTAAGTTATGTAATGTATGTAAGTTTATTGTAAAATTAAAAATACCTTCCGAGCTGGTAGCTTCCTGTATGACTGACAGTAATGATAGGTAGCAGATAGCTATGCATATTTGATTTTAGTAACTTTCTTACTTTTTTTTCTTCCCAAGGGAAAAACTCACTATACTATACTTTATGATTCAATAGTGCTTGTAAAGACTGTATTAAATTCGTCTGTGACTGCTACTATGTAAGACTGAGCACTGTGTATGTCACTTTTTTAATAATTTAAGTACAGTGTGCTGACTCATTCATATTTTAAGGTATTGTATTGTAGTATTATTCAATTTTATTAGATGTTTATTATTAAATTAGAATACAATATGTTTTTAAAGTGTTATGCCATATTTTGGTGTCTAGAAAGAGTATAAAAATTTTAATATACAGGGATTTACACACGCTTTTTAGATTAACTTTTTAGCTTGGATGGTCTAAGAGTTTTCTTAAAACTAGAAATAGAATATAATATATGCTCTGCTATTGACTAATTGAAGATTTGCGGGTTCGAATCCTGCTAAAAGAGTTTATTTTAAATATATTCTCTTTTTGGATTCGTGAAAAAAATTTTTTTTTTTTTTTTCATTTCGATAATTAGATGTTTTTTGCTATTTTTTTATTCCACAGATGGTTCAAGACCATCGTCGGCGTTGTCGTCTAGATCAGATGGGGAAGGCGCTTTATCTACAGACGTAAGATATCGTTGTGATTTTTAATTTAATTTTAAGGTTTAGCTAAAGTTAATTGTGTCTGATGAAAAATGTTACATATTAAAAAATTCCGTCCAAATTTAGCTTGGCTGAGAACAAAAATATATATTATGTAGATCATAGATCCAATAAATTAACCCATATAGACAGCTTAACTCATATAGACCCGCCGTGCTCAAATGGGTACACCTATAATAGTATCCTTGTTTTTTTTTAATTTTTATATTCTAGACAGAATTGTAAAGATAAGTAGTATATCCTTATGTTGTAGCCGTAAAATTCAATAAAAAAATGTGTACAGTCGTTAATTTCGTGCATTTTGTAGAGCTATTTCAAAAATCAGTGAAGGCTAAATGTAAGTATTTTTATTTTTAACTTTTTCTTCTAAATATATTTTGGTATAAAACATACTTAAGTACTTAGTATTCTATGTAATATAATTACATTTTATTAGAAAAGAAAGAGTCGTAATAAGACAAATTCAACTTTTACGATGCTGTCCCCATTTGGGGCCAATGGGCAGATCAGAGGTAAATTTTTATTTTTTTATGCGCATGTCCATCCAAAGTTCATAATGACTCTTAGGATATTTAGCGGTCGCAATGAATATATGGGTCTTCAAGAAGCAATCGCAGTTGTAATTATTGAAGAAAAAGACTTCGGAGAGGTATACGAGTATTTAGTAGCGCTGCCTCTAGAACCAGGTGTGGTAATCGACGAAGGAGATGATAACAATATACAAAGCGCTGCTAATCTGCCTGCTTACTAATAGAAGCAATGAAAGTTGAGACAGTAGGAATTATCAACCTTTTGCTATAAGATGTAGAGGAACCGTAATCTTGAGCAAACCGTTGGTGTAAAAGTGATCCAACTACGACTAACATACAAGGTCGTTTTGTGAAATTGTAAGAAATGTTAAAGGTGAAATTCAGCAATAAAGGATATGCAAAGAAAAGCCGAGCCGATTTTGATTTGCCGAAGGTTTGACACTGTGGTATGGGCGGGGTTTTAACCACATACTTAGGATCTCTCTCTGTTGCAAATTCGCGGCACCTACAATTGCTAACCAATATATATAGGATAGATTAGCTTGATTTTCTCGTTACATTGCTTGTCACGATTTAAGAGACGAAATCAACGTATTTATGCGCCCAGCAGCTTCTGCAGTACCAAGTCTGCAGCACCACGGGGTAGACCACTACTCCCAAAAATTTTGCTAGCAACTGAGATGTGCAATGTGCCATAAAAAAACGCGTTGATAGTGTAAAAAGTGTTATAAAACATTTCGTGTCGCAAAAATAGTTTCGATAGTTTACATACTACATGTGCCCCATTTAAGGACGGCATTTTTTTTGTATTTAAAGGAAAATAAAAAAAAAAAATTTTACGTTTTTTATTTTTTACATCGATATCTATCAATTATTACCTAAAAAAAATATTTTATTTACTGCTAGTTTGAGTATGGGTCTAAATGGGTCAAGGGTTCAATTATATTGAAAAGGAAAAATAGATTTATTGTTTCATTTAATTTAGAACTCTTTCATTCCACGAACTTATGACTATATACTAAATTAACTGTATTTTAGAAACATTTGTTTGTAGAAACAAATTAATTAGATGTACAAAATTTAGTTAATTTAAATAAAATATTTGATGTGAACAGGCATCATCATCCCCCGCAACACGAGGACGGCGCGCCACCATAGAGATATCCTCCCCCCTGCTCCGCATCCCGCTAGAGCGCGGGTGGCGCCGCGAGCTGGTGTATCGCGCGTCTGCCCCCGCCGCCGGTCACGACGGGACTACCAGGAGACACGCCGATATATACTACTATACCCCGGCTGGCAAGAAGCTGAGGTCTACTAGAGAGGTATTGTTTGGTTGTATATATGAGTTTTTTACTTTTGCGGCGTTAAACTCTGCTAATCGCTGTAGATTATCAGGTGAAAAGTAGAGAATTAAGTGTCTTCTTTCATTTCTTGTAAGGCGAAATTTCTTGACCAAGTTAAGCACGTGTTAAATTTTCTTTTTTAAATACATATTTTAAACATTAAATATATATTATTATCATAACTCCATATAAGTATTCTTTGGTCACGATGTTGAACTAAAGTGGCTTAAAACAACAGTGTTACGATTTGTAATCCTTTACTTTGATCATAATTTATGAATACGAGTTATTTATCACTCTTACATACAAAGCGTAAAACACCGTGAATGCCGTTAAAACGTTATATAGATTTTTTTACATTTCATGAATTACTTTAATTAATGCAATTTACAGTTTCAAGATTTCATAAAACAAGTAACATAAATTAGAATAGATCCGTCACACCTTTCTGTCTGTCGTGTCGGTGGGTATATCGCAGCTACTTTATTAGAACCAAAGTCGAATTTATAGGTTCACTAGCGACCCTCTTGCGGCTTCGCCCGCTTTAACTACTGGATTTTTCATATAATGTATGTTTGCAAAGCACTTAAGAGACTGAAGAATTCACCCCGCATTTCCGTAGTTTCAATAAGGATTTTCCACAGCAAGGATTTTTTAGTAGGTACCGTAATTTTAAATCTGTGCTACTAATCTTTTCAAGTACTTATTAAAATATATTTAAATGACTATTTTTAGATAGTAAAATGACTATTTTTAAACGGAAGAAATTATAAACAAAAGTCTACCTACTAATAACTACTACAAAAAAAATGAAACCAAACATATCGCGCTGAAATAATACATTCAACTCCAATTATCCAATACGTGCAAACGCATCTAAATCTTCGTTGCTATAAAGGCAGGCGGGTTTTTTTTTCGAGCTTGTGGTTAATGCTGAAGAGGGTATTCTGTCCGTGATGCAAGCACTACGTGGCTGCCTGTGAGGAAAATTAAATAGAATACATCGGCCGGGAATCGAACCCGGGCCGCCCGCGTGGCAGGCGAGCATTCTACCACTGAACCACCGATGCGTGTAAGGCAGGCGGGCGCGGCGGACGCGCTTGTATAAGCAAAACGTCGCGGGACGCATGGCGAGTGGCGAGCCGTTTCGCAGCAAGGATTTTTTGATATTGTAACAACTTCTAAAGTACTTATTAAAATGAAAAACAGTAAAAGACAGTTTTGATCTACATTAAATGGCCAACGTAACTAATATACTTATTTATATGCTGAGAGTAAGGGATAAGTGAAACTTGAGTAACATACAGCTGATGTGTCAACGGCGGGATGTGTCAACAATTAAATGCGTTTTTCTCTAAAACTATTCGCAATTTCGAAATAGTGTAAAAAGCAAATTTTATCTTCGTTTAACGTAGAAAATTAATAAAGTATTTTAAAGGATAAGGATTAATACCATTATGGAAAAATATCCCTCACAATAAAAAATATATTGAAATTACTATTTTTAGACAGAAATATGATCACTACACGTTATCCTTAAAAGATACGAATATGCTGTCGCGGACTTTTTTGTAGATCTTATTAAGAGGAACAATACTCCAGTACATTATTTTCATGTAGTACTTACCATTAAAGCAGCGCATGCGCGAAAGTGTCTCAATGGGTAGGACTTTATACACATTTATCGTATTTATGTTAATTTACATAAGAATGTACAAATAATAAACTATATATAAACCTTCTACGAAAAATACTCGACCTAATGGTGAAAACCGCATAAAAATCCGTTGGGTGGTTTAGAAGAAGAAGAGTTAGAAACAACAGACAGACACGAAAAGCGACTTTGTTTTATAAGATATAGGATTATAAATAATTTAGTCTCCTTCTTCTTATATGGAGCTCCATATAAAGAAATAATTAGCTTCAGCTGAAGCTAAACATTTTTGCAGCAAACCTATATGTGTACGGTTATAAAAAAAAATTATACTTAATTTTTTTTTCAGGTTGGTGAAAATTTGTCAGGCACTGGGTTAACGTTAGAAAACTTCTCGTTCTTCAAAGAACCATTGGGCATTGATGATCCGGAGAAGGAAATAATTCGGTAAGATATTTTTAATGTATCTTTATGTATAAAACCATTGTTTTGTGTACTTTATTATTGAAACCCCAGTAACAATTTGCTTAATATATCGCTCTTGTTCCCTCCTCCTTCTGGGTCTGGTAACAAGGCAAAGTGCGACGGTGCGTTTCTACATATATTCCAACTACAGAATGGGATCAGTTACATATTTATTATATATATTACAGTGATGCAAAAGTGATGCGTCGTGTGGAATCTCCGGTACCAGCGGCAGCTCCGCCGGTTATAGTGGATGGCAAGAGGACACCTAAACCGAAACCACCAAAAGGAGCCAGCCCCGAACCAGTTACACTTAAATCACCGCCGGCTAAAATTAAGGTAAATCAAGATGTTTTTTATTTAGCATTGTATAAGAGCATTGTGTTGGGTGTAGCAGTAATGGCGCTTGGTATAGCGCCACACCGCCGCAGGTCTAGTGTCAACGTCACTCTGACAGTACCATTCAGTGACAGTACCATTCCCGTTAGCTCAGCATATACCATCCTAAAGTTGACTGTATATGACTATGTAGATTTGATTTTTAAAAGTTTCTTACATTTACTTTCCGAGTATATGTTTAAAAGTTTAGAAATCCTAACGTGAGGGCGCCCGCCCCGCCTCCGCTCTTCAACCGTACGAGAATTTATTTTAGAAAGAATTTAGCATTGAGTAGAAATCAAGTATCTATTCTCCACTTTCTAATTAAATTAATACTTTGTAGGGTGGTGTGAGTCGTGTTACAGAATCTACCATTATAATGTTATTAGTCTCACTGTGACATGATGACCTCAAAAAGACTTTTGGAAGACTCTTTTCCATATTGCCATTTTCTTATATTGAGTATTTAAAACTTTTATATTTCTTCAGGATGTTATTTATTATAGTTGATATGAGATGTATAGGGAAATTATAATAAAATAATTCCATTGAAGCCCTAAGATTTTCCTTCAAGTTGGGATCAAACCCTTTTAGTTTCATAACATGTATAATAAATATGTAAATCCGTGTATTTTGTTAAATATTTGAATTAACATATAAATAATATGTATGTCTTTATTAGGTCAAATCCATGGGTTCACGTTTAAGCAGCAATGGTACAAGTACACCCAAGCCGATAAAAAAACCTCAAGCTCCGGTCCCAGCACCAGCAGATAATAACAACACTGCAGCTTGGAAAAAACCAAAGTACGTAAATATGAAAATTCTTTATAGTTTTATATATATATTTGTTATTTAATTAACTTAAATTGGTCCCTTTTGTGTGGTTCACAGCTATAATTATTTTTTATAAGAAATATTTAGATATTTTTGTATATTCTATGACATATTACATATATGTTTGTTGTATATGTAATAGAATATACATTATATTCAATTTATAAAAGAAGTGTCTAAGAATGTGTCTTGGGTGTTTTTAAAAATGAAGATTTAAAATTTCATAAGTAAAAAAATTAATATTTTGTAACCTTAAAAATATTTGTTTCTTGAAATTGTACTTTATCAGTACCAACCGTTTAGTTCTTTAACAGTTAACAGTTAGTTTACATATATTTTTTTAATAATTATCGAAGATTGATTTTTGAACAAAAAAAAACAAAGATCTGTTTTAATTTCTTTTCGCGTTTTTTAAAACATTAAGTTTATTCAAACAAAATTATAGTTACGAACCGTTTTGAAACTTGTATTTTAAAGCGATATCGTAAGTATGAAATTATATTGTAAAAAGGAATGAAACTGGTCTCATCGAAATACAACCCCCAAAGAAATACAAATCCGGTCGCAACCGAGGGTTAATTGACATTAGAGCAATTAACCTTCGCGTGCGGGTACTGAGCGCGTGCGGCGCAGGTAACACTGTGGTACGGCAGGGGCCCGCTGAGACACCCCCACCACCACTCGGCGCCCTCACAACACCCCCCGGCCGTGGGAGCGGGAATGCAGCTGGCTGCGGCGCAGGAGCGGGACGACGTGATACATCATCAGGTGAGCTTTGATTGGCTTATTTATGTATTTATACATATAGCAAAAAAATATATTTGTTTTACAGTACAGGCCTCTTTGATTGTTGTATATTATATAATATTATTATATTTCCACACCATTAATGACGATTGTACCAATTACAAATGGTTATTTCTTTGACTTTTCGGCCCCTTGTGGAAAGATAGGCATAAAAATATAATAGTTATGCTGAGCGTATACGATATGCGTAAGTTCTAATAGCGCGGACCGAAATCAGGCGTGCGGCTGCCCCGAGTCGTGAGGAAAGCACACTAAATTAGCAGCCCAGCGAGCGAGCTCCCTAGGGCGGCGCGGCCGCCGATCGGGGCGGTAACCGGTTCCGCGAGAACAAAAGATCAGCTGTCGCTTGTACGATCAAGCGGGAGCCGTATTGCTCGTTAGGCGCGCGCTCCCGGATTTCGCCCGCATATACAAAATTATTAAATAAAAATTGTGTGGAGAACGATCGCCACACTAACGCCCCCCCCCCCCCCCCCCCCCCCCCCCCCCCCCCCCCCCCCCCCCCTCATCGAAGCTCGCCTCACCCAAGCTAAGGTCGTAGTAGTCCGGGAAACGAACTACTCTACCGGAACGCGTCTTCTTCTCCCTGTTGTTATCAGGTGATGATGATTCTGGGCTTGCTCTGATGCCGTCTCGTCAACGGGAGGTAATACAGAACTTCCTTGATTCATCTACAGAGCTGTCTGCGGCTATGTAGGCAGGTTTGACCCGATCGATGGACTCTGTGACGTTTTGCAAAGCCAGCCTGATTGCCTTCGCCGAGCGTTCCAACACCTTGTATATAAAGGCTCAAGCGACCGTCTAACAGCATCTTGACGAAGGAAAACGTACTTTGCTGTTGCCAGGTCCTTCGGAAAATAAAAGGTCCTCGTTTCGTGACTGCTGGCAGGTTTTGGAATTAGTCTAGCTATATGAACCCGTAGACGTGCTGCGAAATCCGTAGCATCGTGGTCGGCTTCGGAAGTTGGGACGAAAAATTCACCAGGAAGGCGAAGGGGTTCTCCGTAGACGAGCTCTGCCGCCGACGCCTTTACGTCGTCTTTCCAGGCGCTGCGGATGCCAGCAGTACCAGGGTACCTGTGTCCAGGATGAAGTGGAGTGGCACATTATGGCCGCCTTCATTTGACGATGGAGACGTTCCACCATGCATATCTATCAACGACCGTGAGGCAGTACCTGTAACCAGAATAATAGGGTAACGGGCCAACCAGGTCCGGGTGGTCATGGGAAAATCTTTGAGATGGAACAGGGAAATAAGAAGGTGGAGAATGGGTATGACGAGAGATTTTACTTCCCTGGCAGGCAGTGCATTCTCTCGTCCAGTTTTTGCAATCCTTTTTGACCCCATGCCACACAAAACGTTCTGTTACCAATTTGATCGCTGCCTTGACACCTGGGTGACTCAAATTATGCAGCGCAATAAATGCAGGTTTCCTAAACGGAGCCGTCAGGTAAGGCCGGGGATGTTTGGAGACGTCGCATATAATGAAGGTGTGCAGAGATGGACCTTTGACCTTCTCCAGCTTCAACGACCGTCAAGTAGGCAGTGGTTTCGTAAATCCACCAGTAAATTATAAAATTTAAGAAAATCGGCACCTATTATTGGTTTCGATAACTCAGCTACCACAAATCTCCAGGTGTAGGCACGCCGCAGTCCGATGTCCAGCTGGAGGTGGATCCAACCGTAGGTAGGTATTGGCGAACCGTTGGCTGCGTATAGCGTATAATCTGTCTTTGCACGTGGTTGAGGGAGGGCAGACCGCGGATAGACACACAAATCTGAACCCGTATCAATAAAAAAAAAAACAGTTTAATTACCCGATCGACGACAAAAGGGCGGCCTGGTTTCATATGGCAGTCGCTAGCCGCTACTTCCGGCTGCCGCTTGCATTTCCCGCCGACGAACCCGTGGTCTTGAACGTGCATAGCGGAATGCATTGAAAGGCGCGGTCACGAAACCGGGTATGGTACCAACACTAGCCGTTGCTACTGTGTGGCCTATGGCGTGACCTACTGCGATCCCGTCTACCTCTATCTCGTGAAAGCGAACGACCACGTACCTGTGATCGAAGTGAAGCTACCTCATTGGTGACCCCGACGTGATCTGAACACGCAACCTCAGTTCAAATTCAAATTCAAAATATTCTTTATTCAAATAGGCAATTATTATAAGCACTTTTGAATCGTCGAATGAACATATGAAAAAAAAGCTACCACCGGTTCGGAAGGCAGTTCTGCTGAGAAGAGCCGGCAAGAAACTCAACAGTTGCTCTTTTCAAAATCAATGGTACAATCTATAAACATTAGCTGGCAGTTAAATATTATTATAATAACCCATAAAGAACAAAGACGATTGTGGTGCAGTGGTAGAACGTGTGATTGCAAACGCAACGATTTATTCGATTTAAATTCAAAATATTCTTTATTTAAGTAGAGTAGATATAAGCACTTTTGAATCGTGGAATGAACATATAAACAATAAAGCTACCACTGGTTCGGAAGGCAATTCTGTTAAGAAGAGTCGCCAAGAAAATGAACAGTTGTTCTTGTCAAAGTGAATGGTATAATTTAATTACTACATTAACTGGCAGATACTTCCATAAATGTTTATCCTCTAAATGTTTTAGAACAGTATAATAACCTTTACTTTATAGTATTTTTTTAAGATACTTTAAATTGTGGTAGTGGCAAACTAACAATACACTGCGGGCAAGTATTATCTTTATTCTCTCGATTTAGTAACAAGACAAAGCGCGGCGTTGAGTTCTGCCATAACACTTAATATCTTGAAAATGGGGTGCGTAGTCGGAGTGTCTTAACACTAAGTTCCATCTGCTTTTTTATGCAAGATAGAGCGTGAAGCAAAAAAAAGTTTCATTGTTTTAATCGTAATGAAGTACAATATACATATAAATAAAGTGTTATTTGCTGAGTGAGAGTGGGGAACAGTAATCTTCCGCCAGCAGGCATTACCAGGGACGCTATATAATATCGTTGTGCGTCTACAGCCGCGCCAGTCGCAGCAACCGTGCTCCATGGCGTGCGGGCGCGGTGCCGTGCCCTCGCTGGCATGCGCCGCCTGCCTGTGCCTCTACCACCCCGCTTGCGCCGGCATGGCGGGCGCCAGCCCCGAACGGTTCTTGTGCAAGGTGAGTTGTGTGTGACTTACGAACGTAACGGGTTTCATTTGTAAGTTGGGATATATTTTTTTTTTATTCCAAAGTAAGATTTTTTATTTCAAGGTAAGAATATCAAAGTCCGGAGTTGAATTCCGTGATATTTCAATATTATTATTTTGTTAATCGCGATTGAAAGTGAAAAGCGAAGTTTCTTAACAGTAGCAAAAAATATTGAAATTAGGTATTTGTATAGAACAATTATTTGTTGAACACAGAACTGCCGTAAACCATCCCCCTCACCGCCACTAGACAATCCACTGCACAAAGGATCACAGTCCACTATTCCTTCGTCTGCCAGTGGAGCCAATCTATCAAGGCGCTTGCCAATACCAGTGCCTGTACCAGTACCAGTACCGGTGCCAGTGCCTGCCAAAGTGCCGAGGAATGATAAGCGAGTGTTATTGAGGATGAAGGTGAATATAGTTTATATTCTATTCAGTATTTCAGTATTTTTAAAAAAAAAAATTAAAAAAAACAATGTTGAATGTTTTTTGATTGTTTGTAATGTGTATGTATGTTTTTTGACATAATTGATGTCGTTTAAGAATTATAAAAAGTTTAAGATATTATTTTGTATATTCACAGTTTTTTAAAAACGTTGTTTTCCTTCTGTTTGGTGATTTACACTCTTTATATCTAGTTCTTACTTCTGAAACAATAATGATTAATGATATTAATATGCAATAGGTAGCAGGTGGCGGTCCAGACGGAGAGCGTGTATGGGCAGTGGCCAAGCCGCCTGCAGCGCCCACAGCTCCCGCGCCGTGCAGGCCGGCACTGCCTCAGTCGCTGGCTGTGATCAATGGAAGGCGCTTCATAGTTGTGTCGAGGGCGACGCATCAGTAATGTGGATTTTTTGACTATCAAACTAAAAAAATGATTAATCAGCTTCACACTGTATACCGCTAACAGTAGGGTAAGCAGAGGGAACGTAGTTCTAAGACATTCCGTTCCCCATTGTCTGCCTAATTCTGGAGGCACTATGTGTTTAGTGGCTGTACTCAACGCAGAGCTTTACCTCGACACCAGAGCGGGGAAATAAAAATATACATTTTAAAAAATATTTTATTTCCTTGAGTGGGGCTTGAACCCACAACCATATGCATTTACAGTCTCTGCGCTACGACTGGCCTAACTATCAGATAAAAAAATATTTAAAAGATGAATAATTAAATATGGGATATGTCTTATAACAATAACGGCCTAAGCTTCTAGTCTTTCAAATACTCTTAACATCTATTAAACATTTATGAAGGCAAATATTGTTATTTCCCCAAATATTTCTTCCCCATGGTGAAGTCCAACACCAAGTGGTGAATAAAAACGATTAATTTCAACTTTCTGGAAGTGACAAGGAAAAACATAACGTTTTTAGTAAAAAAAAAATCATGTGCCTGTGGGTAAAGTATACATATTATATAGTTTTATTTTAAGTAAAAAAGATTTTTTTTACTTAACATAAAAGGGTAGCAAAACCTCCACTTTTAGCCCAAACTCATTTGTGTTGAGTGACAGTTCTCAATCTTGTCAAAGCAGTGACATGAAAGTCATTTATTTCCCAGAGTTGAAATCAAACTCACCACTATCGTGGCCTCCAATTCCAATAATACTTATAAAAACATATAAACAACGATTCATTTAATGATTTTCAAATGATATATTTTTTCAGATGACCAGAAACTGAAAATGAAAACACAGACATATTGGATAGACAACTTTACATCACCATTATTGTAGCCATTATATTAGTTTATATTTACTTTGCATTTATTATGACTAATATCTAATAAAAGTTATTGAATGAATTTTAAATGAAAAAAACGAAGTGCAAAAGATTAAATTGTTAGAAAAAATAAGAAAAAATGCATGATGTCTGATATTGATGATAATGATAGTAAATGATGAGAAAAAATCATTTCGTATTCTGTTTATTGTTTTAAATATATTATTTTATATAATATAGTATACAAATACAGTATTTATTGCTGATTTATATTTAAACATAAATAACAAATTTAAAATATTTTAAGGGTCTATATGTTCGTATTTGCAAGACGTGAGAATCAAATCATTTAATAATTTTGTATTAGTTTCGCACATTGTCCTGTATATTTTCTGACAGAGATAACCTAGATAGACTGTTCTCCACTTTCCATGTGAGATTCAGTTATTGCGTCTTGTGTTACGGAGCTCAATGCACGTCATCGTCTGTATTATTTAAATGATATTTGCTGTTTGTATGGTAATTGTAGAATTTGTTTTTTAGCTTTGGTTATTACATTTAAATTTTTATTTGTTATTGTTCTTCTCTAGAATTTATTGAGGCAAAGAAATTATTCTACTTTATCGCCATATTTTGTGAAATTATACATGCATTTTGATTGAAAGTTGTACAAAAATAATGTAAAATTGTCATAGTGTTATTTAATAGTTACGTCATCAAGTAATAACCGCTATGTCCCTTTTATATACAGCTCTCATAAAAGTATTTTACGTTGTAAAAGAATGAAAAGAAAGGATATAAAAAATTATATTTTCTTATTACTATCAATTTGCCCAAAAGGAATGTTAAGGTAAGTGACCTTTATTTTTTTATTTTTATTACGTCTAAAGGTAAGTGTCGTACATTTTAATGAACCACTCAAAAGATTAAGACCAATTACAAATTATTTAAAAAAAATTAACAAAACAATACGAGAATATATTTTGTTTTGTCGTTCATATATAACATAATTAAAGAAAAAATTTTTTTCCTCGCAGTGAGGCAAAGGCTGTACGCGGCCGTACCTTAGCCAATGGTGCGGCATCCCCTCCCCCTGTACCTGCCGCAGCCGCGGGGACTCCCCCCGTACCCTCGCCCCGCCGCCGGGGACGCCCCCGAGTGGATGACACGGACTATTTTACAGTTTTTTGTAATAAGTCGACACAGAATGTCGCTGTACAGGTATGTTTTATTTTTAATATTTTTATAGATCTAAGATTTTCTAGTAAGGTTATATGTAGAGAAAGTGTTAGAGAATTTAAATCGTGAATATTTTTATTTTGTGTGTTAAGAAATGTAATACTGAGGTTTTTATTTAGTATTTCGACGTGTTCAAGTGAATCTCGTCATAATAAATTTAACTTTTCTAAGTATGAAATTGATGCCGCCTTATTGTACTTTTTTATTATTTTTTAAAATTTTACATTGTTTTATTTTTATTAAGGTACAATAAAGTATATTATATTACTTAACACACTTTAAAATATAAAACAATCTGTTATGTCGTGAAGGCTATCGTCGACAGTCGAGACTGAACGCTGATCTGGCATATGTGTGAAGTAACCAAGTATAGTATTAGTTATTAGTACTAACATTAGATATTAAGCTTTATTGTATTTTACTAACATTTTTGGATCTTTGGTTGTCCGATTAATAACCATTATAATTTTTTTTATATGCTAGTACTTCAGTATTAGGGGTTTCTCTGCATCAAAAATCCATTTAAGTTATGGTTGTATTTTTTTATTAAATTAGTTGCATGTGACATTATTATAATATTGTTGTCAGATATTCCAGTATCTGGGCATGCGCGACCTGGCGCGGAGCGCGCGCGTGTGCAAGCTGTGGCAGCGCCTCGCCGCCACGCCCTCGCTTTGGCGACACGTGCGGATGAAAAACTCACATGTAAGTGGTTTTAGCATCATCACATATATATATATACATATTCATATTTTTAACTACAGGCTGTATACCCCATATAGCAAGGTAGGTTGAGGGAATCTAGTGTTGAGACACTCCGTTCCCCACGAATCGCTTAATCTTGGAGACATTGCAAAACTCAAAGGTGCGTTTGTTTTGTTGCCGAAAGACATTGATTCAGTCCTCCGAGTGAGCATCGAATCCAAAAGCGTGACGTTTACAGACAGAAACTGTGCAGCGCGCGCGGTCTCGGCCGATATTAAAATATTAGATAGAGAAATACTATAAAAATGTCAAATAAAAAATTACGTTTTTGAAATGCGTGGTGTTGAGTTCCGAGACACGAGCCTACTCGATAGTCTTAACACTAGCTCAAAAAAAATGTTTATATTACTTATGCTCTAGGTAAGTGACTGGACGGGTCTCTGCGCTGCTTTAAAACGTCACGGCACTCGTTGGCTGGACTTACGCAAAATGCTGTTACCGCAGAACGACGCGGTGTTTTGGGAACAATTTGTGGAGCACATTGGTTCTGTTGATACACTGGAGCGGTGAGAGCGGTTATACCTTATAATATTATAACATATTTTTTTATGCGTGCAACTATGAACGCGACAGGTTGTGAGTTCGATTTACACTCGGGGAAATGATATACCTCTAGAAATCGGCGGTCTTAACACTCGGTTTCCATATTCTTTCTGCCTACCCTGTTATTTGCGGAATAGAGCGTGAAGCTAAAAAAAAGTTACTCATACGTTGGGGTACATTGTTTGTGAAGATTCATCAATATAATAATATTCATAATTTGTGAATATTATCGTCATAAATTATTTATTTTGTTTATAGATTGGAACTATGTCGGTGTCCAGCTCGAGCAGTGGAAGCAGTATGTGCTCGTCTGCCCACGCTCCGAGCCCTAGCGGCGCCCGCCATAAGAGACGCCCGATTAGATCCCGCACCCCTTGCCCTATTACCGAGGCTAGAATTACTGCGCCTAAAGAGTCTCACAGGACTATCATTAACACGAGATCTAAGACCTATATCAGCACTGGACCGGCTCCAGCATCTATCGTTGACAAGTATAAAGGAATTGGGCTGGTGTGCTTGTGAAGTGGTCGGCCAGCTGGAACAGCTCGAGTCATTAGAGCTCGGTGAGTGCTCGTTCGGAGCCTCCTTCGCTGAGGCCCTCAGTAAGCTGTCCAAGCTACGGAGATTGAGACTGGAGCGCGGCATGTCTCATTGTGCCGCCCCGCAGCTGTTGAGGGCGTTGTCGGCGTTGCCCAAGTTGACTAGGCTGGAACTTGTTAATTTTGATGTTAAGGTAATTATATTTTTTTATTTTCACTCGAAAAAAAAATTAGTTTTCATTATAATAGTGAAAAGATAGTTGAGGCGGCGTTGGGTCTCGCAATTTAACAAAACTCGAATTATTTCGAATTCAAAGAAGCAGATTCTGCGGTTTGCAGAAAACATCGTGAAACTGAAAAGAAATATAAAACTTTGTGATCATTGACATTTTTTTTATAGGTTGGCTTCGATGACGCACTCGCAGAGTGTAAAAACATACAGAGACTGCTCATCATACCTACATATGTGTCCCAATCTGCTACTACAAATAAACAGGTTAGTTTTATAAACATCATGGCTTTACACCCGCGGCTCTGCTCGCATCGTCAAATGAGAATAATTAAGAATTTTGTGTGATACCTGACATAATATCAGGGCGGGAGGTAGCTCCGACCTTAGCGCAAGTAGAATGGGGTACTAATACTTCCCTCTTTAAATGGAGAATACCACTATATTATTTTTTCTATTTGAACTAGTACTACGATATGCGTGCGTTCAATAAATTAAACTTTTCAGTTAATTATAATATTAGAATAGACAATTCTTAGCTCAGGTAAAAATATAACTATAATCGTTTGTCTAAAACGTAATGATAGGTATGGACATACACATAGTGATACATAACCCAATAGAATACCCATCCACATAATAAACAGAAGGAATTAACATCCCACACAGATGGCAGGTAATATACGTTAAGTATAATACCTGCCATCTTTACATTATAATAATAAATTTATGACATGATGATATATTTATTGATGGTTTTCTTTCAATAAAACATTGTTTCATTCTTATTAATAAACACATAATCCTACACAGGTGCTAAGCGGTGTACTCCGATTAAAGGAAACTCTAACCCATCTAATGTGGGGTGTGACCATCGAGCTGCTGCGCGTCACGGAGCTGTTCATAGACCAGTGCGAGGCGGGTGAGGGTGAGGGCAAGAGACGGGACGTGGGAGAGTGCATCCCGGTGCTGAAGCCCGTACCTGGTTGTAGGCTGCCAGACGACCACCGCACTGTCGCTGGACCCCCGCAGGTAGTGTTGTGTTTTGTTTTTTTTAGTAATAAAATGCTGTGAAAAGATAATAGCGCTTTCTTGGTTTTATTATGTGATTTATTTCTTTATTTTTATTTTAAGTTTTGTTTAGAGAGTACACTCGATCCACTGTGTCATATTAATTTACATGACATTAGAGAAAGAACAGGCTTAATATTAGGTTCTATTTTTAATTTCAAATAGTTATTAAATGTATTTGTATCAGTTCTGGTTAACTAATACAGTGTTAGTTTAATCTAATCTAGCTTACGCTGTATCTTTGGTGGGATAGAGTGAATGGAGAACCAAATGTTTTAGTTTAATAAAATATAGAATCAAGTAAAATTATAATCATTATTATCGTAATATACCTCCATATGTTTATGGTTGCAAAAGATTCATATTTGCTACTTTAATTACTAAAGTTTATGGCTTTGTTTAAATTTAACTATTATCGTAACAATGTCTTAAAGTAATATGTATCTGCTCGGAAATCTCGTTTATATGTTGACTATATCATATTTATTTTTAAAAATAGGTTATATGCTTAAAATAAACAATATATTATATAAACAACTAAACAAAATGTTCAATATTTAGGTGGAAATCCTCCCCATACCAACGCTCCAACGGCTGCTATCAGCACAATTACCGAACACCAAACTGAAGCTGCTCCGCATCCCCTTCCACGCGACATGGAGGCAGTCCCTGGCCGACTTCCAGTAGCATCGAGCATCGCCGCCGTCAGTCAGTCACGGCCGGCACTCATCAGTCATGACTGTGACACTAGCGTGACAGTGACCAAATACCATATGACAAGTAATAGTGAATTGAATTGAATTCTTGATATATGGCGTTTCGAGCGTGCCAGCAAGTAATAGTGTCATAGTGTGAACTGTGACTATAGTGTGACAGTGACATGAGTAAAAACAGGAACCGTGACTAATTTCATAGTGAATGCAGATTGAAAGGACTGACTCTAGTGTGACAGTGACAAGATACCATATGATACTTATGACACTTGTCAGTAATGGGTCAGTCATAGTGTGGACACCACTAAAGGACTTCCAGTGGCACTATATATGTGATTGGATGTTTTCAAAAGGCGCAGACCCGCTACGTTCAAACTTTTTTGTTTCTAAAATGTTTTTATATAAAGTCAGTCATGACTAACTTACCGATACATTATAAAAGGGTTGCTGGATACACTAATATTTTTTTTCAATGCAATACAATATCATTTGGCAACTTTTAAATATTGCATTTAAATATTATATTTTATAAAATAGTTTTTGTTTTCTGGTTAATTCTAAAGAGTATTATTATATGGAGTTGTCAAAATATATCATATAAAATAAAATTTATGTTGATAACCAAATTTGTGTATATGAGAGTTGTTTTTGTTTATATTGTGATAAAGATTCAACAATTTTTACTATAGATTATTATCAAAGTAGATATAGTGTCAAATTTACAAACTAATACTTATTGTATGGACGAATAAACATTTATGTAAGAGACATTAAATTTCCTATTCAGATCTCTTTAGAGTTCATTAAGAAGCTAAACTACCATGCATGTGAAACAAAAAACATATGTTAATCATGTATTAATATCATTACTAAATTAGTAATTTGTTCTAAATATATAATAACTGTTCAAATCTACTAATATGAAACATATATCTTCATATATACAAGTAAATCCGCGGGTGTTCCGTAGTGTTAAGGTGTAGAGAGAGATATTTTTATTCAAGTTCATCCAAATGTATGCAATGAAATATGTAAATCTTTATATATAATTAGTTGTATGTAAATTTGTACATATATCGATCAGTGCCTACATTACTTCATTTGGCATAAGTTTTAATTTATATTATAATAATTGAAGGAATAATTGAATGAAAGTGATATTTTGCATAATATTTTAGTGTAAACCCTCTAAATTAATATATTTTTTCGGTATGTGCTGCATTTTTATACCATTAGATAATGTAAAAAAAATACAAATTTGTCTTATTTTATTTCAAATAATAGAGAATACAAATCAATTTTCGAAATTGTAAAAACCTTCTAATAGTACATACAATATATACTCTAGTTTTTTAAAGGTGGTTTTTGTCTCTCATGAGAATTTGCTTAATAGGCTACTAGCAGATTTACACTTTAATCAAAAGTAGTGTTTAGTACTTTCTAGGAAATAAATATTTACTCTTTCAGCGAAAAAAATATATAACATTTTTTGCAAAATTAAAATTATTATTTTTCCACCCAATTAGTTAAAAAGTATAAGTTTATAATATTAAATATACTTAGAAAACACTATTAATCATCTTCATACATTTGTTCCTTCAGTTATAAATGCATATAGATTTTATATTAAGAAATTATGGGTGAAATTTAAATTATTTAAAGCAACAAATTTTCCATTTCTTCTGTCTATGCCTTATACTATAATATACTTGCAACTTAAAAGATTTTTTTATATATCCTTTAGTTATAAATGCATATTCTCACTAACATATTATAGAAGTTATAAATAACTTTTTTGTATTTATTTTCATCAAGTCATTATGCATTTTCTTAACAAAATTAGGGACATATAGAGAAGATTTTTTTTATTATTAAACATTTTATTTCATTTCGTGCGATTCAGTACTTGATTTAATAATATGCATATGTCACTAAGAGCTCAACATTATGATGTAATTTTGCTTTTTTTTCTTAATTTCACTGTCTTTCTTTCTATGTAACTTTTAACCCCAAGTCAGTTAACTAGTGTAATTAAAGTTTTTTTTTAACAAATTAATATTATAGTTTGACATTTATTTTAATATAGTATTTTAATTGAAATCCATAGTATAAATTCAATTAATATATTTTATAAGGTTAAACATATAAAAAATAAATTTGTTACACTTACTGTATACAGCCAATGTAGATTAATTATGTAGTGGGTACACTCTAGTTTAGGAATTTAAAATTTCTACCACTTTTAAACGAGAGTGTGGACCTCCAAAAAATATATATAGCTATAAAGTAGATTATAAAGAAATATATAATTTTCATATCTAGTTTTACAAAAAAATAAAATATATTATGATAATAATAATAATAATGTCCTATAAATATTAACAAATAAGCAATATAAAATCACCAATATGAAATGGAACTGTGACTTAGAGTTTGACATTATACATAAGTTGTATTGTTTGCCTCCGGTTGTATCTTAAATTATTTAAGTACAGAAAGCATAGCTTCGTCACGCGACTTCGGTCTGTATTGTTTATAATCTCGTTTTAAAGATGCTTTGTATTTTTATCGTAGTTTTAGAGCCGGTGGTTTTCAAACTTCACCGGCGTTTAGGTTAATCGTATAAATAGTATGGCGACCCAATAAACTGTTGCCTTGTAAATGATCGTTTTATTTCCTGATAATGTGTTCTTATGAACTTCCATAATAAGTCTATTGTTGATTTACCAAATTCTTATACCAAAGTATTTGTTTTTGATAATTAAATTTGATATATAATAAAGACAATGTAACTGTTGTAAGGACATGTGGAGTTTGTGTCACATATGCAATGATTGCAATGCCTTATGCCCGCTCAACAGATGGCGCCGTCTCGCTGGCAAGATGTTCTATAGTTCCGTGACGACTCTCGTTTTCAGGGCGTTAGTTTTCGCTTCTCGACCTTTAGGCTGAGATCACTGTGTAGCAATCAATGAGGTTGCTTGGAGAGATAGAAACCGCGGAAGTGGATTACACACTAATTGCGCCTGGATTAAGATTAGAGACTTAAGATCCGCTAAGGGTAGCAGTTAATAGAGATGCTTAGTGATAGAAGAATCACGAAATTGGACTTAAGCTCCGATCATCTCCATTGAATCCGGGTGGAATTAAGGAGTAATCCAGTTCCACAGTTTTTGTCTCCCTAAGCACCTCTTCGACTGCTACAGTTTCCTAGTGATCCTACTATTACTAGTTCCAATAAAGAATTTTTATTATTTATTTGTGACAAGTACAGGAAGGATGACAAAAAAGACAATGACAAATAATAACATTTATTTATTTTTATTTTTAGGTGCTTGCGGCTTACCAAACGTTTTACCTTTAGGTTTACCCCTCATTGGCTTACCTTTACCTTTCTGCATATTTCTGCCATTTTGTATAGGCTTACCCTTTTGTACTCTATTAGCGTCGTATCTTAAACGTTTGGTGGATGCTTTAGATGTATCAGTAAGATCATTGGCAAAGTTACTTTGCTTTTTCCGTTTATTTTGATTGTTTTTATTTCTATTTTGTGCGGGCCTATCCTCGTCGTCCTCCACAGCGCGGATTCTACGTAACTTCTTTTTGCCTTTCGACATTCTTGATTGTAATAATGCAACCTGTATAAATAATAGACAAGAGATATGGTTATTATTATCTTCATAATATGTTATATTTACGCCATAATTTTAGAAAAATAATGTATGTATTCAATTTCTGGTTAAATTTTTTGTATAATTTATAGTAATTGAACGTAAAAGCTGGGCTAGGCGAAAGTGAATATTTTAATTACAATAATTCAATTAAAAAAAATAAAACAGCGTTGTTATTTGTGTTGTTGTATTTTAACTGTGGCGTCATAGCTCCCAAATTTAGATTTATTGCTTTTGTTCGAAAGGGGATTTAAACGAGAATGTTCTTAGCCATAATTAAAGAAAATATGTTTACCTATTTGAATATTATTAGCCCTTTTGAGTTCTTTGTTTACTTTGCGAAGTTTTTGTGTCGGGGACGTTCTAATTTGATACGGTCATAAATTTTATACCTTAAAATAATAATAAAAACATCGAAACACAATTTAAACTTACTTTCTCCATCTCCCGTTTAACTCTTTCTTCGGCCGAATCCTTCGGAGTGTGTTTAGTTTGCTTTTTCTTCTTTTTCTTGTTGTCATCGTCATCTGAATCGTCATCCTGTTTACGTTTCTTACCTTTACCCTTTTGGATTCTATCTCCTATAAAATAGTTTTTTTTTATAAGATATAAATAAATATGATTATTATTTAAGGTAAATCTCTGGTGTTTTTATAAATAAATTAAAATGTTCAATTTAAATGACAAAATAGTTGCAGGATTATTGTCAAGCAGCAGCAACACAATGGTGTGACTGTAATGCGATGGTTGTGGGCTCGATCTCCACTCGAGGAAGTGAAATATTTATTTACGTTTACATTTCCATTTCTTTGTTCTGGTGTCGAGGCAAAGCGCGTCGTTAAGTTCTGCCACTCAACACGCAATGCCTCCAGAATTCGGCAAAAGAAAGTGAGGAACTGAGTGTCTTAACATTAGGTTCCCTCTGCCTACGCTGTGTGCGGGATTCAGCGTGAAGTTAATTTATTTGATCAATTTTATTTAATATTTTCGTTTCTCCACTCTGGCACCAAGGTAAAAGCTTGGTAAAAAATGGAAAGTGGGGAACTAAGTATTTTAACAGACCATGTGCTGTACAGAGAACAATCAATTACAATTATTGTTATACATGTAGACAAAAAAATCTTCATAACCTACCTTTCCCTGGGTGTTTAGTCAAAGCCAATCTTTCTTTCTCCTCTCTCTTCTCCTTAGGTGTCTGGAACCATTCTTGTTGACGTTTGGTTTCGAACTTGGGACCATCCTCCTTTTTGATGGCACCTTCTAATTTTCCAGTTTGTTTTTCCATTTTTTTTAGTTGTTTCTCTGCATATTCCTCGTCTAGGATTGCGGCTGTGGATGTATTTCTTATGTAATATTTTTTTAATAGTAATTAATAACATTATTTACTTTCTTGAATAATGAATGGTTGTGAGGTTAGTTTTAGATTACCTTTGAATTGATTCCAAAGAATGTTAGTAGTGCCCTGACAGATATAGATATTTTTTTGCTTTATTATGAAGAATAATGTGACGTTTCTTTTTTATTTTCACGTTTCCCTTAATATGCATGGTCAAACGGATCTTTTTGAGACATACTAAGACAAACTCACTTTCAAACTGCGACCTCAATATTATTACATTGAATTACAATCAACATTTTCAACTTAGACTAAGTACCTTACTTTTAATGCTTTCTGTCACCCAACAGGTATATTTTAGAACATAATGTAATAGAAACTCAATTAACGGAAACAATTGATATGTTAAGCATAACAGTTAACAGTTTTTTTTAAAATTACATGTACCCGGTTTTTAGCCCGGGTAATACCGAATCCATATAACTGAAGGCCGGATAATCGGGTCTCCACTTACCAATTTCCGTTTCAAGCTTGGCCAATTTCTCCCTATACTTGGCCACTATGTCTGGTGGAACTTGTCTGGACTTGACTGGTCGTCTCGCGCGTCTTACTATAGCTTTCACTAGAGCACGTTCTGCTTCACCCGCCAGAGACACTGATACGCCGGCTCGACCAGCTCGAGCCGTCCTACCTACCTATAAACGAAGATATTTTAAATTAATTTCTCATTTAATATTTTCGCATATATCAAAAGTTATTTTGATCAAATAATAAATACATTTGTATATTTTATTTGTAAATGGTGAAAACCTACACCAATTGTATTCATAACATACTGCCTGTGCCGCGTCTGGCACAATTAATACATGGAACTTTCCCCTTTGAAACTCCTTAAAGGATCTATGTCAATATTACCTATTTCCCAACTTACCCTATGTATATAATGTCCGAACATGGCAGGTAAAGTCTATTACAGTTTTGTCCCCTGGTATGTGTGAACCACGGGCACCCCCGTCTATTATCACTATTGCCATCACATACTGCTCACTCACTTACCCTATGTATGTAATGTTCCAATGTAGCGGGTAAGGTAAAATTGAGGACAGTTTTGACGCCCGGTATGTCAAGACCTCGGGCAGCCACGTCCGTCGCCACTAACACGTCAACTTGTTCATCTTTAAATCTTTTTAGAGAGTCCAGACGTTGAGGCTGGTTGAGAGCACCGTGGAGTTCTGCTACCTGGTATTTAAATTTTATATATTACTAGCTTTTATGGGCGGCTTCGTCCGTGTAATTTAAAAGAAATCACTGAGAGTGGCGTATGATACATGAAATATGTTAAGGGCCCGAGGTAACTAACTATTACATCTAAATAATTAACGCAATGTAATAGAAACTGAAGCATTTCTTGATAAACTATACAATGTAAAAAGATTTTTTAAATCTTGAGATTACTGCGTTCAACTAAATAAAATCTTCAACTTAATAATATTTGTATGTATATGTGTTGTATTGTTATATAGATATTTCAAATAAAATTTCTCAATCATCCCCAAAAATATTTTGAATATCACTGTGGCAATACTTAGGTGCACACAAATTTATTGACTAAATCTGCGTGTGTTTTAGTAAAGCGTCTCTATACCCACTGTAATAATGTGACAACACCATGTTAAAGTGTTGCCACTGCGTTGGATATGGGAGTTACATTTGAATTTCTTTTTAAAATAAAATATAATTAGCTAGTAAGTACATTACTAATCTACAAAAATACGACATACCTTTATGCCCAACAATCCTAAAGCGACGTGTAACCTGTGAGCCTGCTTCTTAGTCTGCACAAATATGACCGCTCTGTCCCTGAACGTACGACACACCAGCGCGGCTAGAATCGCTTCACGGTCCGATTCGCGCTCCTTACGTATTCTGTTAATAAATCATAATAGTTTATTTTAATGCAATGCAAACAAGGCAAGGCAAGGAGAATGGGGATCGGGATAACAATGAACTTTATAAAATCTTAATTAATTAAACATTGATTCTTTAGAAGTTATAAAATTACTTTCAATGAAAATGAAAGTATTTTTTATGATAAATTATAGGATTTTCATGAATATTAAGATATTATATATAAGAACGTACTTATGATAAGTATAAAGTCAACAATATCTTGATTTAAATTTTTTTCTATTCTTTGTCTATAAAATTCTATCATCTATGTATCAAAACACCCACAATTCACCAACACCATTAACATTACCACGTTTCATTCACAGGTATACATTGAAATGAAAAAGATCTAACACTAATTTATCCCGAAATCATTTTCTAGTAAAAATAACCCTAACAACATTGGAAAACAATTTGTCCCAATATTGAGTTACCTCGCTTTCAATTAAATAAACACTGAACTCACCTCACGAACTCCTGTCTAAGATTAAAAGCAACATCTTTATTAGAGTCCAAAAACAATTTCACTGGTTTATTAAGAGAAACAGCGGCCAAATCTTTGACTTCGTCGCTCATTGTGGCAGAGAACAACATGGTTTGTCGTTTTGGTGAACACTGGCGGATGATCTCTTTCATTTGTTCAGCGAAATATTCGTCCAGCATTCTGTAAAAAAAGAAAGCAATAGATTTTTTTTTTACAAACAGTAAATAGATAGCGCTTTATTGAGTTTATTATCATTTATTAACATATAGATCATATTAGATTCACGCTGTATCCCGCACACAGCAGGGTAGGCAGAGGGAACCTAGTGATAAGATACTCCGTTCCCCACTTTCTGCGGAATTCTGGAACACGCAATGTTGAGTGGCAAAACTCAACGCCGCGCTTTGCTTCGACACCAGAGCGAGTAGGTATCGGACCCACAACCGTCTCGTTACAATCACACCCTTGTGCCACTGCGCCACGAAGGCCTCCATACGACACGACGGCTATATATATTTTGACAGTATCAATATAAACGTTGAGTTGAAAATATGATGTAGCTAGCTAGACATATTAAGGAAGTAATTAAAGAAAAAAAATAAACAATTTTTGAGCTCATCACATGGAATGATCCCCTAAGACATTTTAGTAAAAAAAACCCATTAAAAAATATTTTATGTATTGATTTACCTGTCAGCCTCATCCAGTACAAGAACTTCAATGGAATGCAGACCAAAAGACGGTGTGTTACGGATATGATCAATAAGACGCCCCGGAGTAGCTATTACTATGTCGGGATTACGACGTAACACACTTTCCTATTTTAAACAAAAAAATATAAATTAAAAAAAATATACGCAATTAAACAAGTAGTGTTACGTTTAAAATTGCTATATATTTAGAAAATGAAAGTTCGACGTAATTTCTGTAACTAAGTTGATTCTTAAACACCATATATCTCTAATCATTTGGAATCGTTTTCTTTTTAGTTCATTTCATAGTTTACAATCATATTTTTTTCAAAATGCCATAAAAAAAATATGCCATAATTGCCAGGTGGCAAGGTAGATAAAGAAGCTCAAGTTAACCTTGTGTGTTAACATTATAATTTGCTTATACTTAAAAAAAAAAAACAAATTATTTCCCAAATAAGTCACAATTTTCTTTATTTATTTTTAATTATAAGTTCTAACCTGGTATTTGACGTCCAACCCTCCAACAGACAGCCCAATAGTTACCGCTGTGTTTTGGGATAGCTGTCTAGTCACAGTGTGTACCTTAAAAATATATGTATTTTATAATTCATTATATACTTCAGGTTTGTATTAATGAGTGTATTAAAATTGGAAAAGCCTGTCAAATTATATTTTTTTCCAAACAAGAAAGATTTTGAAATTGAGATTTTTTTTTATATAATTAAATATGGCAATAATTTTCCAAAACGATCTACAAAAAATTGCCATCATTTTTAGGTTGTGGTCCGAAATTTTTCCATTTCCGAAATATTCCCATATTTTAGAAAGAATAATCTAATTACCATATGTGCTCAATATAAGCAGCTGCTGGAAAAATATTTTACATGTCTATTTTACGGTATTTTTGTGTTGTCTAATATATGGCCCATTTAATATGAAGCCGTCTGAAGGTTGTGTTGATTTTGTTTTCTCAAAATGTTATACCCCAAAAATATTTGCTTATATATTTTAAAAACATCCACCCGTTGTTGTATACGAGAAAAAAATATTGAAAATGACCTCCTCTATCACCTGTATCAGTTTGTCCATCAATCTACCAATCATCTCATATAAGTAAAAAATAAAATCAAATCATCTTCACACTGTATCTCGCACACAGCAGAGTAGGCAGAGGGAACTTAGTGTTTAGACACTCCGTTCCCAATTTTCAGCCGAATGCTGTAGGCATTGCGTGTTGAGTAGCGGAAGTCAACGCCGCGCTTTGCCTCGTCATCAGAGCAAAGAAATATAAATTTAAAATAATATTCCAATAATAATAAATTTATAATTAAAACTAAAATTAACATTTACCTGAGCTCCCAATTCACGTGTAGGGACTAAAACTAGTACTCTAGTGACACGGTCAGCCGCAGCCTTATACAAAAGTCTCTCTAATATAGGTAGCATGTATGCCGCTGTTTTACCTGTGCCTGTGGCTGCACAGGCACATATGTCTTTACCTATAAATATAGAAAAAAATATTGAAAACATTTTTAAATTGTATGTCACCTCATATTCATGTAATATTTATTTTATAGCTTTATATTTTTATCCTGCATATAGCAGTGAAGATAGAGAGAATGTAGTATTAAGACAATACATACTGCATTGCTTGGTTTAAAAATAAAAAAAAAATAAAAAATCAGCTTCATGCTATGTCCCATATAAAGCAGAGTAGGCAAAGGGAATCTAATGTGATGATGACACTCCATTCCTCGGTTTTCACCGAATTTATCAAGGTATTACGTGTTGAGTGGTGGAACTCACCATCAAGCTTTTGCTTTGATCCCAGAACAAATGATTAAAAATATTAATAAATAAAAATTTATTTCCTCGTTTGGGGATTGAACCCACAAACGTCGAGTTACAGTCACACCCTTTTACCCCTTGCGCCACTGCAGCCTCGACCTTGAGGTGTTATTTTAATGTTGTCATATTTAAGTATTACTGAAATTATAGTAGTTGAGGCGAGTCGTGGTGGAGAGGCACAAAATATGTTTATAAGCGCAATTGGTTATGGGTTCAATTCCCACTGGAGGACATGAAATATTTATTTACATTTATATTTTCACTTCTTTGCTCTGGTGTCCAGGCAAAGCGCGACACTACATTCGGCCGCTCAACACTTTCAGAATTCAGCAGAATGCAGGGAACTGAGTGTCTTAACACTAAGTTCTCTCTGCCTACCCTGCTATATAGTGGAGTATACGGCGTGAAGCTGAAAATAAATTAACTAATAATTTCATACTTATACATACCCAACAAAGCTATTGGTATAGTCGCAGCTTGTATAGGCGTAGGATGCACATAGTTTAGTGTACCAATAGCTTTTAACAACGGTCGTGATAAATTCATCATATAAAATGAAGCCTGCTCATCATATGGTGGAGGCTCTTCAAAGAAGTCGGAATCATATTCTATTTTAGCACCTTCTGCTTCATCTTCTTTTAGTTCCTAAAATAATCGTGTTAATATTATATGTTTTATTATGTATTCAATACCTATGCTTTGAGTGGTGGAACATAACACAGCACTTGGTATTGCCAGAGCAAAGAATTAGAAATGATTTATTCTCCCAAAGGGCTACATCTGCTACAGCATCACAATACTTTCTATTTCAGATATTAATAAGCTTTAAACTTATATTAAACAAATACAAATTCAAATACAGAATTATTATTATGTTGTGTCTACTTACATCTTCCAATTTTTGTTTTTTGGTAATTTTTTTTTCTTTAGTTTTAATTTCATCCTTCTTAAGTTCATCATCTGATATTTCTAATTCATCCACATCACTATCTAAAATATTACATATATTCACATTCTATTAAGACAATTGCAGTAGATATAGTACATTATCGATTATCAAATGTCAATCAAAAGTACTGCTTAATTATAGAAACATTGTGTTAATGGCAGAATTCAATGTGGAGCTTTAACTACCAAAGAAGTTGTTAACTCATTGTGTATAACTTATACAGAGAATATTAATAGAGCTTGAAAGTTTTAGTTTTATTTTGAAAGTTACTTGCTAAGTAATGTTCATACTCCTCTGAATTCTAATAACATTTTAATATTGCTGTAATAGCAACTATTACAGCAAAATGTTACTATATAACTATACTAATAAATTCTATTGTTATTTATTATTGTTATTTTTTTGTATATTTCACCCACCTTTTGCTTCTGCCTCAGAATCTGTGTCTACATCAATATTCCCTCTCACCTTGGCTTCAGCTCTTTTTTGTTCAATTTTTTGATCAAGAGTTCTTTTAACATTTCTTCTCACATATTTTTGTAAATCATCCCATGGATCCTATTGTTGAAAATGTTTGTTAAACAAAAACATAAAATTAAAAACAAACCATGGTAATTTTAACATTCTTAGTGTTATTCCACACTTAGGAAAGCGGATTTTTTTTTAAAAAATGTATAAAAAATTAAATTGTTAATATTTAAGCACCTGGCCTCTGGTCAGACTATGCCATAAATTCTCATCCAACTACACATAAGAATTTCGACATTTGAGTGCTAGGTTTCTAAGAGGTACGGGTTCAAATGTGTTATACTTAACTTCAAAGTAAGTATTCAATTAAAGTTACATTACCTTTCTTCCTTATCACATTTAAAACTGCAAAAATTTATAATAATTATGCATCATTAATCATATAGTACCTTATTATACTCTTCAACGGAAGCAACAAATTTGAACTTTGGGTCAAAATCAGCTTTCCTTTTTATCTTTTGCTTTGTGGGCTGATACTAAAAATAAATTTATTATAAATTAGTTAGGCATAATATCGTCACCAGATGTAATTCTTAAAAGCTTTTAACAAGTTTTAAGACGTATAGATTGTTTTTTATTTTTCGTAATTACTTGACATAGTCACAGAAAGAAAACAACTAATAGTACATTTCTTCGATTTCAATATGGATGAAGAAAATGAACCTAACGATGGAGGTATTTAGCTAATTATAGATTTTGTAATGCAAGTTACATATTGTAGAACAATTAAACATACATCTTCTTCGACGTCTGATTCTTCTGAAAAATCTTCTACTTCTTCATCATCGTTTATAGTTTTTATGAGTCCTGGATAACCTTCCACCTCCATTTTATTTTAATAATGAAACTTGATGTTCTAACTAGTATTTAAATTACTAATAAAAATGTCTAAATTCACATGGCATAATATGTGGGTTTAGAGGTTAGCTGTCAAACAAACCAAAACTTGTGGTGAACTTTAAAGTTTAATTTAAAATTTATAACATCAGAGACACATGTTTACAAGATTATATGAATATAAAATTTTATCTGTATTGTCCGTTCAGTATCTGAATAGAATAATAAATTCATAGCAATATACCTTTTTTTAAGAAATAAAATAAATTATTATCCATATTTAATTTAATTTTGAAATCTTGTTTTTTATTTTCAAATAGTTAAATATAAATTAAATAATTTAATAAGTCAATGCTTATCTTTCTAAGTTGTCATCCTGACATATTGACATTTAAAATCACAATTTTGTGTTGTAATCACTAATCACCGATTTTAACATAATTCTACCTCTAATGTCATCAATTTTACTCTAGGATCTGGTAGACCATACTGTAAATGTTATGATATAAGTAAACTAATATTACACAAGAAAAATAGTGTTAAAATGGCAGACCAACTACTGATTCACGATGATATTAAACTGTAAGTGAAATAGCATAATTATTTTATAACTATGGTTGTTAATTTCATTAAGTTGTAATAAAGTTCATGTTATGTTTTCTTAAATTTATTAATATTGCTACTAATTATATGATATTTTATTAACAATTACTTCTCTTATAAATACAGATAATTATTAAAAGTTCAGTATTTTGCTTTTGGGTAATACCCAAGTAAAATGTGATAGCCACCTTTGTGTTCACAAGAGTTTTAGTTTCAGTGCTTTAAATAAATCCTTAAATCACCATTTTCATTGATTTTATATAAAATTGTTTTGGTATTATCAATATATATATATTTATAGGTACACTACCTCAGACAAATTTTATTTGGAACCTACTATAAATCCTACAGAGATTATGGTAATTGATAGAATCACTGGTGATGCAGCAGTCACAGGTAAATTTTAAAAAATAGAAAAAAAGTATATAAGAGATCATAATAGTATTTTTTTAATTAATTTATATATTAAAAATTATCTAAAAAAACAATACATGTATTCAATTAAGTGAAAAGATTTAATTACTTATTTTTTCTCTCAATGTCATGTAAAGTTATTTACATATTATATTAATTTTAATTATTAAAATGATTTTTATACAATAACTTTATGAATCCTATTGAGGTGTTTTGGTGCAGAGTAGCATCTGATTATGAATGTGTCATTGGTGGAATTCTTTAAAACTAATTATTTTTCTGTCATGTAATATTTTTGTGTTGTGTGTGGGAGCAGAAATGGGATGTCTGAACACTAGATTTCATCAGGCTACCCTGCTGTGTGCAGAATAAAGTTGACCTAAAAATCCTACCTCTGGTAACAAGGTAAAAAATGGAGTGTCATAGTACTAGGTTCCCTCTGCCTACCCTACTATATGCAAGATACAGTGGGGGGGCAAAACAAAGTTAAAGAAATAAAAGTAGAACATGTTTGTTGATATGATTTGAGTCACATATTTATAATCTGAAATTCAATGAGTCATATATTTCAAAGCTGAAATTTTGTGGATTATTAGTCTAATATGTAGTTAAGATGGTATGCATACTTACTAGCATTGAAAGTAAGTACTCGAAAGTGGGGTCCTTTCAGAGGTAGCACCAATTAAAAGTTGAACCACTTGTGTTTAAGTATATTTTTAAGAATAATGTAAAAAAATGTATATTTATTATTACTAGACCCTTTATGTGGGCCTTTATTTCTGCTAGACGTTCTCAAGATTGTTTATGATTGCCTAAATTTTACTTATATTATTTAAGATAACAGAAGTGCCTTAACAAGAAAAGAGTGTCTTAACACTAGATTCTCCAGTTCCCTCTGCCTACTCTGCTATGTGCGACATACAGTGTGAAGATAAAAAATAATAATACATATTTGTATGAATGATTTACATAAATCAAAAAGATTGTTTGTCTTCAGGCCAGTGGTGGTGCAGGTTCACAAGTGTTTGTCTTTATTACAGATTTTAAGTCTGTGAAAATCCCAATACCACTCCATGTGTACAAACCTGTGTGTGGATTCCTTGGTTCTATAAAACTTATATCAGGATTGTATTTAGTGGTTGCTAAGTATAGAATATTGGTAAGTTATTATAATATTATTATAGATTTTTGGTTATCTTTATTTATATATTTTTAATTTTACATATAGGAAATTTTCAAAGGTTATGATAATAATAAGAGGAAGAGACAGTGAAAGCTCTCAATAGTTTGCTATAAATATGTTTTACTTAGATCTTTGCTTATCAAGAGATCATCAGTTTGTGCTCTGAGCTCTTCTTCCTGCAACACATTGGGCATGGAATGCTAAGAAATGAATTTTCTTTAATATTCCTGGTTTTATAAGACAAATGGAACATTGAGTTTAGATTTTCTATATGTAATGCCTCAAAAATCATAAAATCATGGAGAGAGTAGAGTGTCTTTTGTAATGAGACATTGAATTCTCTCAACCTATTATATATAACTAAGATGAGGCTTAAAACTACAGTGTTAGTGTGGTAATGTTTATATGGATACTAGTTGCCACTTGCAACTTTAGTTGCATGGACTTTAAGCCGTAAAATGAAAAATACCATTGTAGGGATTCTCCGAAATCGAGTCGTAGGTATTGGCGATAAAGTTCAAACTTGTCTAGTAGTATTTTTGTAGTGGTAAGTGTTATTGGTATATATGCGTAACTGCGTCACACGAAATACAGGTATGGATAATCATCGTGAAATGTAAAAAAATCCTATGTTTAAACTGTTGAGGTATTTTGATTAATTTGTTTAGATATGGGTTTTACATATTTTATCCTATATGCTCTTCCCGTAAAAGTAGCGCTGACGCTTCCACCTTGTATAAATATAGATTATATTCTAATTATTTTGACAATATTTATATAAATATAATTTTATTTATAGAAAAATTGTATAAGATTCGTTTAATTTTTAGGTAGGTAAAATAAATGGCCAGGACATATATCAGTTAGCTGGTACAGACATCATCCCTTATTCAAGGTCTACAACACATATGACGAACAAGCAGGCTAGTATTATTTCATATATATAATATAAAAATTGTTGTTATTTAAAAAACATATTTATTTTGATAAATGCCCCCAATAATAGTATTTCTCATTCTCATTTATCTTCCATGTACAGACAGCGATAATTCTCAATTTTCGTAATTTTTGATCTACGACGAAAACAGGGGCTTTCACGTCAAAAAGTTTCACATGTCTGTGTACCCATGTGATCTGTGTGTCTGTCGGTGTTATCATAACTCCTAAACAGATGAATTATTTGGTTGTATTGTTACAGATTGAGGACAACAACACATATGAACGTATGCTCAAAGCTGCGTTGGACACACCCGGTATATACTTCTCGTATGGATATGATTTGACTCACACTATGCAAAGGTTGCATTCTGTGCCATCGGAATTTCATAAGGTATTTATAGTTTCTGTTATTTATATGATATTGATAATTTACTTATTTTTCTTTAAATAATATTGTATATATTTTTTAGAGTTATTAAATAAGTATCATTTTTATATGATAAAAAAAAAATTCTGACTGCATATTATTGTAAATACCTATTACTATGTTTTTTTGATAGTAGGTACAGTTAGATATTCATTATTTTTTACAGTGGTTTAACCTTAATGCCACTTATAAAAACCACATTTTTTCGGTTGACACTGTATCCAAAACACTCTGTTCTCCACTTTCCATCCGAATTTGAGATATTGCTTGTTGATTGACGGAACGTAACACTGCGCTTGATCTTGTCAAAAAGGGGGAAAAAAGAAATATATATTATTATACGTCATACCATGAAGATCGAACCCACAATCCTCCATGTAATATCTTAATAAATAATTGAACTTATTCTATGTAATTCTTTCAGATATCATTAGCAAATCGCGCTGATTCACGTTTTCTATGGAACGGTAATTTACTAAAGAACTATTCACACCAGCAGTTCGCGAGATTCACCCTACCGATAATTCAAGGCTGTATCCTTTTAAACATATTTAGTTATAGTAGGAGAGCTAAGCGGGTATTTTGCGCATTACTCAAAGTTGTAAAAAAGAGTTGTCTCGAAATAAGATTGTTTTTTTTTATTTTGAAGGCAATCTCTTAAGAATTACGGAAAAATTATAATCTGATGATTTTCATACGGCAATGTAGCTAAAAATAAAGCATTGAGTGTATAGCTGCTAAGAACTGTATTTCTAATCCTCACTCTTTCTCTATCTCTCACTCTCGCACCATCCCCACATTTGACATTCCTGTCTACCTCATAATGATTTCACAGCTGATCACATTAATGTGTCTGTTTTCGTAGACGTACGACTTTTTCATTTGTTTGTTGCGTCTTAAATAATTGAATTTAATTAAATTAATTAATAATTGAATTCAATAAGTATTACGAAAATGAAAAAACAATGTGTGAAATTAGAGTCGACTTGTTCGTTGGTAACATGAAATTTAGATTAGTATGACACATAAATTTCATTGACAAATAAATCTTTAGAAAATTGAATTAAATAATTTAAAAATACCATTTAACATATAAGATTCCTTAATATTATCGAAGTCGTCGCAATAAACAGAGTGACGGTGAACGGCCACCAGCTGTCCTGGTCGGTGGTGTCCCGGCGAAGTGTGAACAGAGCTGGTACTAGGTTGTTTATGAGAGGGATTGATGGACAGGTATGGGGAAATGTAAATAAAATGTAACACAGTACCGTTGTGGCCACCTTGATGTCAGTAGGAGGTGGCTCAGATTTGATTTTAGGATTTTTCTGGCTTTTGATTTTTTCCGAGTGAGAAATGAGAAAACTTTAGAAAACCTAAGTTTAAAGTGACCACGAAATGTCGATCACACTAAAATATACATCTCGTAGATCAAGGTAGGCAAATAAAACCTAATGTTAAAACACTTTATTCTACATATTGAGTGGAGGGATTAAAGGTAGCACTTTGCCTCGCCAAAGTCTCTGTATGTCTTCACATGATAATAGTCTATTCCTCTAAGTAGGGGTCAAATCCAGAACCATCAAGTTTTCAGTCATACGCTGTCCCGCTGCACTACGATAGCGTTATATATATTCTTTGAACCTGCAAATATTGGATCCAAAGTACAACCCAGAGCATCGACATATTATAACATTTTATAGATGTGCTAATGTAAGAGAACTACCTACCTAGTTTTCTTGTTTTCGCTAATTTGAGAAACATTACGCGTTGAACGGAATTATCTGCGTTCTTCTTTCTTCTGGGTTTTACCAGAGCGAAGAATTAATGTAATTTAAAATACAATTCTTAGGTTAAACTCACAATCATTAATGGTACTGTCAGACAATATACAGTAACTTACATGTAATTCTTTTCGCCGCATAGCAGCGTACGCAGACGGAACCTAGTACAATACTTCGTTCCCCACTATTCGTGGAAAATTTTCGAGAAGTTGCATATTCTACCAAAGCGAAGACATAAACTAAAATCCCCATCAGAGTAGTAATAATCGTTTTTTTCATTCAATTATATATATTTTTTTGTATTCTAACCCACTTTCAGGGTAATGTAGCGAATTTTGTGGAGACCGAGCAAATAATAGAAAGGGGTGGGGAGAAATCTTCATTCGTACAAACACGGGGTTCGATCCCGCTATATTGGAATCAGTACCCCAATCTAAAGTATAAACCAAGTATAGCATTGTCTCAAGAAGACCACGTCACAGCGTATACCAGTCATTTGAGAGATCAGGTGCTGAGATATGGGAATCAGGTTCTGTTGAATTTGGTATGTATTTTTTTCTGTTTTTATTCTCTACATTTGAAAAAGTAGAGATTGGTTTGCACTAAGATTTTGTATTGATTCCTGACAACATTCTCATCTTTATATAGAAGAGAGTAACTGTTGAGTTTGTCGGTTTTCATAGCAGAGCTGGTGGTAGCTATATGTCCATTCAAGATCCGAAACATACTTGCAAGTTTATTTGAATTGTAAATAAAGAATATTATAAAAAAAAATAATTCATGGCAATAATCATCGTGAATTTGCTTTTTATGAGAAAATTGCTTATTATTTGGGATGTGACGATGCACAGCATCTGTGAGAGGGCGCTGTATACTTCCCTTTGATTATCCAATGATTGTCACTTCCGGTTGCTGTTTTCGATCAATCAGCGATTCGCCGGACTGTTACGTGCTAAGGATCAAGTACTCATCACCACCAGAAGAAGACCGGACCAAAGCAAGCTCACACGAACCCGAAGACCACACCAAGAAGCTCTCGCGCAACATGGCGCGCCGTGCCCCGCGGCATCGACGCCCGCACCAGCCGCCTAGCCTGCCTCAGGCCAGGCACCCAGGGCCGCACGCAGCGCCCACCGACACGAGGAGCCGAAGAAGCGCTCCCCCTCCGCGCCCTCTAGGGTGCTGGACGACGCCATGTCCCCGCAGTCGTCACTGAATAGGGACATGGTAGTCTTGGTAGAACTCAAGCTCAATGGTCCGCTGAGTCGGGAGCTAATGGAGCACATGGCCGTGTTCCTAAACGACCGTGCTCGAGCGCTAGACCAGGCGCAGTCGCAGCCCATGTACCAGACCCCGATGCGCCGCCAGCGCGCTGCGGAGTCCGAAACCCCAGATACAGGAAAGCGCCACTGCCCAGTGACTATCCAGGCCAGCCGGCCAGAATCAAGAAGACGCCGAGATAGAGACGGAGTTGGCAAAGACATGCCCCTCCGCATTCCCTCAACCACTACAGATGCCTCCAAAATTAATACAGACCAGGCACCGGGTACCGTACCCACTGCAGCCACAACGTCGAGCATCACGTTCGCCAACACACTCTGGACACCTGGCCCGAGCCGCGCAGCCGCATCTGCCCAAGCCTCTCTAGTGCCAGGGCACACCAGTACCACGTCAGCACCAGCACCAACACCTGCACCAAAACCTCGTTTCCCTCCCCTCATAGTGGAGGTTCTTCCTGACTGGGCGTTGCATTTCAAAACGCTAAGGGATAAATTGGGCCACGCGCCTAATGCACGCCCGTTCGGAAGAGGCGTGAGATTCACACCGGGCTCGGAGGATGAATACCGCATAATACAGCGGTATCTCTCCGAGGTCGAGAAGACTGTTGCCATCTCTTGGTTCACGTACGCACCGTCGGAAATTAGCCGGAAGGTGGCCATTCGTGGACTACCTGCAACGACCGTACCCGAAGACATCACCGAGGCGCTAGCTCAGCTGGGATACCAGGCAGAATATGTGCGCCCGATTAAAGCAAGGATGGGAAGACCGGGGTGCATTTTTTACGCCATCCTCGCCAACACTCCGGATCTTGTGCCTGGCATCTAATAACATTTAGCAATGGGCGTCAAAGTATTTAGCAATCACGGGATCTTCTGTATGGCCTCTTCGGCAAAGGATCTAGCCAGTCACCTTACCTTAGTTGCCTTAAGGGGGACCCGGGCTATTATTTGACATAAGGTATGTCCAATTATTTAAAGTGAATTTATCCGTACATTAGAATTTAAAAAAGCTCCGTACTATTTTAATTAAAAATGCTCGCAATTGTACGGGAAGGGGGCAGTTATAAGGAGGCTGCCTCTGAGCGTATCGGAGGCAGTGGCTGATGGTTTGGGCTCCGTAGGCCCTTCCCGGTTTAATCGCGGGAATGAATCTAGCCATTTACCTCCATGCCACCAATAATCCTTTATTCAAGGTTTATTTGAAGCAGTTAGAGACCTTCGTCAACCGTACATGCATCATAAAAAATTGAGAAGCATGCGTTGAGTATAAAACTCTAGCACGTTTAATTATACATCAGCAATTGTCAAGTATCGGTGCATACCGGGTATCGGTAGTATGGAGAGTCCCGCCGACTGGTAATACAAGCCAGAACTTAGTACAAGGGTATTGCATGATTGTTAATAACTTTATTTAAATGTAACCGTATCTTTCTGTATACATTGTGTTGAGAAAAACGGAGGCTGCCTCTGGGTATATCGGAGACGGGTGTAGATGGTTTGGGGGCTCTGAAAACTCTTTTCGACTTAATAATGAGCATTCTCCATATCATCTTTGGCTTTATCCAATAAGAATTTTCAAGCGGTTCGAGAAAGCAAGGATAGAAAATAGCTCGACTCACGTTCGACAACTGATAAAGCAAACCAATAGGAAATTCTCTAATGGATAACGAAAGGTTTATCAAAAAAAAGAACAAAAAGTTTGATATATGGATGGTTGAGTAATGGATAAAAAGAAGCAATGTGTCTAAAACTAAATTAAAAACTGACTAAAATAGTGGGTCCAAGTTCACGAAAGTTTATTTAGGCTGCCGCGGCAAAAGTATTTTATACCTTACGTTCTATATAGTAGATACTGTGCATACCTGTGGTGCATTCGAGTAGCCATCAGAATTGAAGCTGATGTAGTCGAAGAAATCTATAATCCAGCTAGAAGAAAAGCATCCAGCTAGAAAATGCGAAGGCGACTGATGTTAGTATTTGGAAAAAGAAGTAAAATTTGCATCTAAATAGAAGGAAACGTTAGTAAGAAGCAGGAGAAAGAGGAAAAGAAGGCAGCTAAATAATTCATAAGGCAAATGAAGACCAAATTAAAGTCGCCAGTTGGGCCTATCAAGTAGCGAATTGTATTGTATTACGACCTTTTATTACTGAAGTTGTTGGGTACGATAAAGTATGATACACAATAATATTGCAAAAAGACTATCAAGGAGTTTCATTCGTTTTTTTTGTAACTTTGGTTCCAAAGCTGGGGAAAGCTAATGAAAATAATCGTCTTCATGGGACATGAGGGCTGTGTAAAGGTAGTTACATATATACCTTGGCGATATCCACGTGCGTAACGTTGATATTCCGCCGCATATTGCCATGAATTTTGCATAAACTGAACCCGGCTGGCGAGGTATGCACGTCGAATCTGCTATGAGGTAAGAATTTCTTTTTTTCGGTTTTGAGGTTAATGCTGTTAGCCCTATTGGCCTTTACAGCGACACCGGGTGGGTAGGGAAGAGGGCACTCTGTCCCTGAAAATATGCAGGCACTGTCTGGCTGCCTGTGGGAGTGGCGACGACGCAAGGGCGCCCCCTGCAGGGCTCGAACCTCGGCTTGCGATCGTCCGAGCGGACTGGGAGTTTCCCTATTCTAAACAAAGCCAGCCGCGACACAGAAGCCGCGACTGGGGGATAAAATTAGACTTATCTAAGGGATCTAACGGTCCCTAACCGCTGGACCCGACAGCGCCGAGACGCCGCCGGGTCGTGAGATAAGCTATACTACGTCGTCGGTTCCGGCGACGACGGTGTGTTTGTCGTGCGTGTGTAGTGTGTTTCCTACCTACGTACGGGGCATTTGCTACGGTAATGGCGTCATCGGGGTCTAAGAGGACGCTACGCGGGCGTCTACGAAGCGCGTGAGGCGTGTAATTACACGCCTCAGTGACGAGGGAATTTGCGTGCGAGCCTGCGCGCACAAAGTAGCGCTTCGCTAAGCGTTTGCAGTGCTCGTGAATCGATTCCAGTTCAAAATCTCTATGTAGGTCGACATTGCGCACGTACCAGGGGGAACCTGATGCGATACGCAGGAATTTATTTTGCACTATTTGCAAGGGAGCAAGCTTGGTGTGCGCGAACGCAACGCAAGCGTAAGTAAGGACAGGTCTAATACAAGTTTTGTATAGTGTCAGCTTATTTCTAAGTGACATTTTACTTTTCTTGTTTATAAGATGATATAATCTATTAAGAATGATGAGGTAAGAAGCGTAGTGCCGCCTTTTATACGTTCCGGCGCCCTACCACCTGAGACCACGTGACTTCCGACGAATCGCTGATTGGTCGAAAACAGCAACCGGAAGTGAAAATCATTGGATAATCAAAGGGAAGTATACAGCGCCCTTTCACAGATGCTGTGCATCGTCTCTCCACAATATTACAAGTTTTATTGTTATGTAAAACTTGTACTATTATTTTTAGTACGATTTCATGGTCATGGTTGACTCATGTGCCTTTACACCCCAATGGAAGATTAAAATTCTTCTTTTCTCTTCTCAGATCGATCAGCATGGTAAAGAAGAATCTTTAGAGCGTGGTTACCGTGCAGCTGTCGCAGCGGCTGCCTTACCATCTGTCAGATATGAACCCTTTGACTTCCACGCTGAATGCAGAGGAATGAGATATGATAGACTTAACGTTTTGATGGATAGGATTGCTCATGAACAGGTAATTGTGTAAAAAGTAGGTTTAGATTTGAACCAAAAAAATAGTAAAAGATAACTGAGGTAATGGTAAATACTAAGGGATAGTTAGGAAATTATTTTTTAAATCATCTTTTTAAGTATGCCCGCCTCTTTTTGACATAGATACGAGCCTTTTGATTTTCACTTTACTAAAATTAAATTAAATCAGCTACACGCCGAGATGGCCTCAACTAATTGATTAAATTTTTAAGCCATATAGCAATAAGCCAATAAGCTTAAATTGACATTTTGATGGATAGGTTTTCTCACGAAGCTAGTTAATTAAGTGTAGTAATGGTAGATATTTGTAATTTTTTTTTTGAAAAATAAATAAAACTTGTGTATGAGTAAAATTTAACGAAAATAAATGAGCAACATTAAAAGAACTGTGACATATAAAGAAACTAATAAAAATCTAAAAACAATTACAAGATGTATGAGTTGTTATATAACTTTGTTATGTCCGATAGTCTTTTGTATATTTTCCAGCATAGCAGGGTCCGTTAATATCAAATTCTTTTTTCTGTTCATAGACGGAATTTGGTTATTTCCTGTCTCGTGGAGGAACAATCTTACTCCGCCAAGTCGGCGTGTTCAGGACAAATTGTGTAGACTGTCTGGACAGAACCAATGTAGTCCAAAGCCTCCTCGCTAAAAGACAGCTACTGGCTGTACTGAAACTCCTGGCCGTGATCAGGGATGATGAACAGCATCCGCATCTGGACTCTTTGTTTAATACTGTAAGTGGCTCGAAAGCCACCAACTTTTAGTTTATTAATTTTAAAAATAACTACTACTAACTGCTTAAAGGTAAATGTAACATAAAACTTATTACAGTATTCAGAAATATCTTAAAAATGTGTGAAGTTGGATCTTTTGGACTGCAGCATATTGTTGTATTTAATTGAATGTAATAAAATAATTATAAATTAATATTGAAAAGAATAAATTAATTGGTTTCCCGCTCTTTCTAGCAAAATTTTTTTCCAGGCCGTTTTAGCGAAATGTGTAATTTGGCGAGAGGGAAACCACACAAACTTTTAAATATCAAAATTTATTATTATCCTCTATATTTAATTAATAGATCTGGGCGGACCACGCGGACATGATATCAACCCAATATTCCGGTACGGGCGCTCTCAAAACGGATTTTACCCGAACTGGAAAGAGAACCCGCATGGGTCTCCTCAATGATGGAATCAATTCACTCACTAGATACTATAAGAACAACTTCAGTGATGGTTTTAGACAGGTAATATTTGTTTTTCGCATGTAGTGTATATATAATAGCCTAAAGAAATCATATATTAAACAGGCGCAGCGTCACAGGGCTTGGCTATCGTGAGTTCGAGTCTCACAAGGCAACAATGCCTATTATTTTCGTTTCACCCCTCTAGTAAAAGATTTCGAAATTTGGGCTACGTGAGGAACGAAATGTCTTAAAACTAGATCTTCTCTGCCTACCCAGATATGCACTCCACTTCAGGCTCTTCATCATCTAGATTCTAGACAAAGTCTAAATTATATTTTTTTTTTACTTAACTGATCAGATTTCTTTAGTGTTAATAAATGCTCAGAGTATATACATTTCAGAAATAATTTAGGGCTAGTTTTGCTTATTTCCAGGACTCAATAGATCTACTCCTTGGTAAGTATGTGATAGTGGACGGAGAGGGCAACACGGCGCTATGTCCATTGCGTCAGGAACGTGATTGGAAGCATTTAGCGGTAAGTCCGGGACTCAAACCCGTGCCTTTTTGAAAATTAAATTCCTATAAATTAAAATTCTTATAAATTCTTTGTTTAGTCAGAATTGAGCGGAGAATACGTACACATATGAGAGAAACCGAGATTTTACCTTTTCTTGATTACACAAACGAAGTCGTATTATCCTAATTATTCTAAACTAACAGATAGACGTAGATATCCGTAGCAGAAATCGAAACCGATAGTGTGTTTTTTATATATATACGTATCCAGATCATTCATTTTAAGGCATTTTTTTCCATTTTAGCTGCCGTCATTCCTGTTGGTAGCGATGTCGATGTTCTGCGCGAGCGCAGTCCTACCAACACGCGGGGGCACTGACCTCCTTCTCTATTTAATGTTTTGGGGTGCCGCTGTCGGTGTCACATTGAACTTTATGTTTAAGTAAGTCATTTATTATGTTATATTTTTTTTAGATATTCCGTTCCTTACTTTCCGCTGAATTCTCGAGGTATTCTCGAGGCATGTTGAGTGGTGGAACTCAACGCCGCGCTTTGCCTCGACACCAGAACGAAGGAATGAAAATACTAAATATTTAATCCTCTTCTCTGTCTTACCTTGCTAAATGCCACCATATATGAAGGAGTGAAGCATGAAAGTACCAAGATATGTTATTCAGCAAATAAGTTTTCACTTTTTTTATTCTAACATTTTCGATTTAACAGATGTTTTAATGTAATTTTTCTATCTCAATTTTTTTTTGTAGTATTAATTCTATAGGCATAGCACACGAGGTTCTCCCACTTCTAACGCCAATTATTTCAGCTTCAGATGAAAAAACACTAAATAATATTTTCTTAATGTTTATTTCTCGCCATACAGAAATGGCAAACAATTCGTGGACTGGCCTCGCCTGGACTCTGCGCTGGCGTCCTCCCGCGCGCCTCCGCCGCACTTATGATTGCTGACCTGCCACTCGTTGTCGTCGTCTAACGTTCACATGTAATGGTTCAACATAACACAACATAAAACTACAATAGTTCAACACAACATGAAAGTACCGTATGGTCTGCGAGTCGTGGCCAAATTCAATTTTAGGATTTTTCTTAATTTCACTATTTATTTACCGAGTGAACAATGGGCAATAGTTCAGAATGGCCACAACTCAATGACCCTAATGTATAATTGTTGTTGGACAAAATTGTATCAAACAGGATGAAGTTTTGTGTTTCAAGCTACAGATATGTGTGGGTATTGGTATGACTATATAGTTAGGTTTTGAATTTTCAATGCTTATTATAATAGTTAATATTTAATGATTATTATTGTCAATGTTTTCAACAAAATCTGTTTTGCGGCTACTTTTAATTCTGTCATCGTATTAGCTATTTGAGGTATTAAAAAATTGTTTTATTTAGATTTTGCATAAACCTCTTTTTGAAAATTGAGATTTTATTAAAATATTAAATAACTGCAATGAATAACATATTTTAGTGATTTCACGATTTTAATCTTAGTAGAGTAACAATTATTTGATTTAATTTTAATATGTCAAGTAGCCATGTGATGCACATTATATTTTAAAAATATCTTATAATTATTCTCCTAAAAAACGTACTTTGTTTGGTTAAAATTTACATCGAATTAAATCAAATTGAATTTGAATTGACACATTATTACCTTTTTATAGAATAAATAAGCATTTTTTTTTTCTATGATATAGTTCTATAGTCTAATATTGTAACAAGCATATCGATATATCGCAGATTTTAAAAAAATACGAATAAATGTGAATACCTATATATCTTTTGAGTGTATTTTCCTACATTAAAAAAGGTCTTTAATTTTCATACTTAATGTATCATAGGCAGAAAAAACTAAGTGTTAAAACACTCCAATAATCATTTTCCTACCTGTTTGTTATGGAACCTAACACCACACTTCAAGTATTTTTTAAAAAAATATAAAACACTCTTCCGAAAAGGAATCAAATCCACAATCACTATACTTACAGTTGTATACTTCTCTACTGACCTATGGCTTTTCAATTACTCTAGAGATTATTTCTTGATTTCCACTTTATTGTGATAATTGTTGAAATCATTCCATTCACTTTTATAATATTTGGATCACTTTTTGATGTTTATAGTTTTTTTTACTGGCAATTATTTTAATACTGGTTTTCGTATTTTTGAATGTTTGTATGATATGTCGCATGATTTTTATAACTCTACATATCAATAATAAGTTTGGTACCAAATTAGCATATCTTTCAAAAAGTGAACCAAATATTTGAGTGTGCTATACTAAGTTGACGCCATTTTCGCCAGAAGTTTTGTTTTTATAGAAATATTGCTTAGATTTTGAATTTTTTTTGTTAAGTGACGTTTGTTTAAGACTTAATATATTGAAATGTTTCACATAAATTTCTATTAAAACAAATAATATATAATAAATAATGGATAAAGCGATTATTTTTATAGTATTTAAATTTAATTATTTTTTATAATTAATAGTGGTTTATAAATAAAAAGCAACAATGTTAACTAAATATTTATGTTTGTATATTTGTGTCAATTTCTTTACTAAATTTACTTTATTACTTACAACTTAGAAGTAATTTCACCTTGAACAACTGTCTCATGAAGTATCATACACACTTGCAATGCAATATAAATAATAAGACATTTATGTGATACATTTTAAATGTTATATGACGACACGAGCTGGCAATTTTAAGTAAAGATATCTTTAGAAATAACATCCTCTGTACAATATTATAAAAATATCTATATTTATAATGTACACAAATTAAAAATAGGCTCGGAAATAAATCATATTACATGAAATTAAATGAAATTGTGAATAAACTTTAAATATTTACTATAGAAATTGTAAATAACTTTATTTTTTGACGGATTCGATACTTACAACAATTTTCGTTGTTCGGCTGTTTACCACAACGGGTAAATCAAAATAATTTAAATATAATGTCACCTTGGCGAGATTCTAACACATAATCATCGCAATTACAGTCACACTGTCCCACTGAGTCATAATGATACTAAGTATTGTAACTGTTTTCTTACATTGACTTTGTTTTCTATATTTTTGTCTTAAATTGTGTGATTTCTATAGTAATGTTATTTCTTTTAAGATATCTTATTTGAAATATAAATTTATCTGCTCGATAGTTAGCAGTATTTTATGATTATGTAACTTTTATGTGTAATTTTATTAAGGTTTTTATTATTGCAATAAACTATCTGAATGTGAAATTGTTTTATTGATTTACATCTAAAGTCCTTAACCAATATATTATTATATTATATACCTTATAAATATTTAAGAGTATTACATATTAATGCAGTAATTAATATTCAGATATTTTTTCTAATAAAAATTTGCCCCTATTAACATATTTTTTTTCCGAAGTAATATTATTCATTGAAATTATAATTTCACACTAGGGATATTACATTGAGAAATGCTCCAGTGTATCGAGCATTTCTCAGTTCTGCCATTTCGAACCTCTGTAAATATTTATTATTTACGAGAAACCTTTCGTGCACGAGTCTCATTCGCAATTGGACGACGTGTTATAAAGAACAATATACATTGGGTGGAAGAGGCAGCGCTCCTTTTACTGAAACTGCATATAGGTTAAAATATTTCCAACCCAGAACTAAAGAATTTAATCAAGGTACCTCAACAGTTTGGACGTAGGAATTTTTTTTCATTTCACGATTTTTATCCATACCTGTATTTCGAGTGACGCACACATACGTATGCGACGTTGCCGCTTTGAACGGTAAGTGTGTGCGTGCCTTTGTTATACTTTACAAATGGCGTTTTATTTTATAAACGATAATTTTATTATTTATTTTGTTTGAAAAAATAACTTTTTCGTTTTTGGGAATTATTTTTTTTCTGAATTATATTAGGCTTTTATAGAATAGTTAAAACTGTGGTTTCATTTAAAGTGGTGCTGACAAATCCACCCTGTATATTGTAAAAGGTGTTAGATTTACTATTTTTTTTTAAAACGTCACAATACAATTTAAATATCTAATCTAGATGCAATGTATATTTGAATACATATTATTCAATAATATCATATTATTACTTTTATCCGAAATTAAATTGACAGTTAATGCAATTACCTGGTATCATTAAATGAGGAACGTCATGATTTACTTTATACAATATCTGTGGATAGTTCGTTCTGTAATTAATGTTCAATTTTATACTTTGTATATTTAAATCAATAAATATAAAATATCTACGGTAAAGACATGACTAAGATAACTTATTATATCTATTAGTACATTATATAATACTTTATTTTAGAATAGTATCTTATAATATTCCAAATAAAAATACTTTGTAAGAAAATCTAAGATAACAATTGTTGAACGTAACTTTGTTATTTCAGTGCGATTTCCATTCATTTTCTTCAGTCGTCAATTTTAGCAAGTGAGGATTGATGTCTTTACTGTTATTATAAACGTGCTATGTATTTCTTATTAAGGACAAATTAACATAATATTATTTATTGTGTGCAATAGTATAAATCGAAAAGTTTATGCAAAGTTTTTTTCAAAGTTGTACTAATTTTAAGTTATAACAGAAAATGCGTTAAAGTTGTGTTTTTGCGATTACGGCGCCAGAATGTCTGATGAATTAGAGGCTAGAATGTGGGATGAGGGCGGTTCAAGATACGAATGCCGGGGCCGCAGTGCTTACTATGAATCGGCCTTCGCCTCTTCAGAACATTTGGACAGAGCCCCTTTGTTATCAGAGGTAAGATTTTGTGATAATAAGTAGTATAATTCACATATATTTGCGCAACGTATTGTTTGTTCAAACAACATTCGTTTTTATTTGTTGTACAACAAATGGTAATACAGTTATATTTTCTTTTTTAATGGATTCATGCAATATCGTGTTACTATTATTTATTTTCTTTAATTGTTTGAGTTTTTCTAGTCTTGATATATTTTTTACTGGAAAATATTTACTAGATCAAGGTGAATGATTAGATATTTTTATTCATCAAAATTTTTATGTTGGTTGCTATCTTTATAGCACACTATAAAATGATTCAAATCATGTTATGAAGATCTATTTTATTTTAATATAAATTAGTAGTAAGAAAGGTACAACATTATTAATTGATAACTTTTAATTATAATTATTTGTGATACATTATATTGTTCCTTTAGTGACAAATATTTTAAAATTTTAGGCCGTAGCATAATTACATAATGTATCTAATGTTGTTTTAAGTTATTATAGATTCATATATATTACAAACAAATTTCATTTTCATTTTTCTTCCAGTATCATAAACTATTACTTCGTTAAATAATTGCAATATTTTATAAGGCCTTATGTATGTTTCAATATGTAAAGATTTGTGTGTGTTATTAGAGTATATTTAATTTACTGTTTGTTTCCCTTAAATATAAATGAATAAAATATATTGTGTGTGCGGTAGTACTCAACACCACATTTTGGTATTTGCCATATTTGCTATTAGCACAGTGAAGTGTGTTTGTAAACTCACTGTGTTCATTACATGTTTAAACAAATTAAATAATAATATTTAATGCATTACATTAATATGTCATAGTTATAACTTCAAATATAAATATATCCATAACCTTTACATATTTTTAGTGACTAAAGACACCATTGTAGCATAAAATCAAATTATTCTTTATTCAAATAGAATTTGAGGCCATACATAGCGCAAGTGCATACTTGTGCACTGGTATAACTGTAACGGTTGTGGGTTTGATTCACATTCTAGGAAATTAAATATTTAATGTTTTCGTTTGGTGGCTCTGGTGTCGAGGCAAAACGCCGCGCTGAGCTCTCCCAAATAATTCATCGCGGGGGGAGAGAGGGTGTCTTAACACTAGGCTATATGCGGGATATAGTGTGAGAAAAAAAACAAATAATAAATAAGTAAATAAATATAATCCTTCACATCACTTACCTAATCATAGTAATAATTTTGCGATTGTGTATTTACCTGAAATACATATTGTCAATTTGGCGTTTCCGTTTACGATAAATATGTAAATTGGCAACAGTTACATGTAAAACTTGGCTAAGGCGTAAAAATAGTTATACTCTACACAAACATTATAATGTATACACCAGGAAAAATGTTTGACAAATATTGTTGTTAAAACATAATATTGACATAGATCTCAACTCTTCCACAAGTTTGATCTTCATAATATAAAATAAAAATATTAATTTTATCAATTTTTTTAAATATCCTGCACATAGCAGGCTAGGCAGAGGGAAACTGGGAACCTAGTTTTAAGACATTCCGTTCCCATTAAGACCCTTTTTTTCGCCACTTTAGAGCAAGGAAATACTGAAAATATGAAAATTTTCCATTTCTTCGAGTGGGATTCGAACTTACAAAGTGTTGCGTTTACAGTCACAGGCCTGCGCCATCACAATATAACTAAAAAGCAGCCATAAAAACGTTAAGGTACTTTTACCACATATTCCTCGTTACAATGTCTGTTGAACCTATTAAACTTCCCTAATAATGTAGTACTCAAACCTGTCTCGAATTCGCGCGGTAAGCGGAGTGTTTTGACACTAGGTTCTTTCTGTCTGCTATTTGGTATGTATATGTATACTATGGTATGTATATACATACTATGTGGGACGAAATGTAACGCTGAAAATAAAATAAAAAATGAATAGAGATTCTACTGCTTTTATTGTCTTTGTCATGTTGTGCCCTACATATAGTCTCTAATATATTACCAAAATACTTTACTGTTCTCCGCGAACAATTAGAGACATTGGTCGCTAGCGAGAAAACCTGCCTATATCAGTGTTCCTCTAAGTGCCAGAGCAGAAAATTTTAAATATTAGTAACACCCGGGTGGATATCGAACTCGCAAACACCGGGCGAAAAATATATCGCTTACCCACTGCACTATGGTGGCTTTAAAGTATATAAGTAGGTACATATATGTATACCTAAGTATGATATCGTTCTTGGTATAATTTGAGAACCGGTATTAAATAACTGAGACAATTGGTTCAATGAAATGAGGCTGTAAAGTGTCGATATTGGTTTGTGGGCATACGGGTTAGCGACCCCGGATCCTCGAGCCGCCACTCTTATATCCTGAGCCAGTCCGTAAAAATAGTGTCCTCCCCCCTTCTTCCCCTCCTCCTTAGCAGGCGGGCAGGCGAGTTCTTGGCCTTTCTAGGGGAGGACCTGTCATCGACAAGGAGACATGGCGGTGGAATGACGAGGTCCAGGAGGTGACCCGTGAAAAGAAGGCTGCCCTTAAGAAGACTCCAACTCTTCCGAAGACATACTGGAGTACACAGTCTAACCTCGGACTTATTGCCCCAATAACCCTTGACGAAACTCGTAATTGCCTTCGACACATGAAGAACGGAAAAGCGGTGGGACCTGACGACATTTCGATCGAAGCGTGGAAATCGTTGGGCTCTCTTGGTGTGCTCATGCTTACTGACCTTTTTAACCATATCTTGAACACTGGTAGATCATCACTGGATGCCGCATCAGTGGCGGCTTAGCTTTATTACCCCTATTTACATAGGAAAGGACAGTGTTCAACGAAACGGAATCGAATTCACAATCACTTCCATAGTGCAATGCCACTGTTGTCGTCTCATTTATGATACAAACGTTATTCATTACAAAGTAAATAAAGTGTTATATTTTTATTTTTTAAAGTTAATGAACATAAAAATGATAAATAGGTTCATATTTTTCACATATTTCACATATTTTTCTATATACCATTTAGCGTACGCCGTATGGAGTCGTCGTTTGATAAATATACCGTATTAGTTTTTTCTTATTAAAATAGCCTTGATCAATTACATTCTAAAATTATATACTTTTTCATGCACCATTTATACACATAAATATTTTTTTTGTTTTCCACTCGCTCTCAACTTTGTCTAAGCTCTTTGGTAAAACTATTGGTTAGAGTGTAGGAGAGGATTAAGACTAAAATAGGATCTCTCGAAAGTACTGCGGAAACGAGAGAAAAAATATACTGCCAGCCACACTTCACAGTCTCAAAAAGTGTCATGAAAGCAATGCAAAATGATATGATATCTTCCCTTGACGACCACCTCCCCACCCCTCACTACGCCACTGNGGCAGATGACTTTGATGGTTTTGTAAATTTTTATATATTTTCGAATTACTGTTAATTTTTATTTAATTATTTGCTGCTTATTACTACTACTACTTATTAATTTATCTCAGTTCGGTTATCTATACCGATGTTATACACTTAAAATATCGTAATTTTAATCATTTGGGATTTTATTTAATATTGTTCGCAAAAATTAATAATTATTTAAAATATAGAAAAATGTTTAGTACGCGCGCACGGCAAAGTTTAGGTACTTTTTCTAATATTAAGAATTTCCTTTAGTTACTTTTACTTCTTTTGTTTGTTCATTTCGGTTATTCAGATATTTTATTTAATAATAAATCTCCATTTATTATTCTTTTTTAACTTATTTTAATTATTTAGGCTTATATTTTCTTACAAATTCAATTGAAAACCGAAAATAATTTCTTAAATATATTTAATAAATAATCGTATAGTTCAAGCGGACGTAGCCGCGTCCGGGCCCACTAGTATACATATATGTACTTATTCGGATAATCTATATATATAAAATCGAAAGGTCACACATCACGAAATCTCAAAAACTACCAGAGCTAGGAGTTACAAATTCTGCACGGAGGTTATTTACAGGTAGGTAGGTGCTCGCTAAGACATAACTACTCCACAATGTGCTGAATAATGTATATTACAGTTTAGAGATATCTTGAGAGTGTGAAGACACTACTTTCTTCGTTTTCCGGTTAATTTCGAAACATTGCATGCCGTGTGGCAGAATTCAACGCCACGTTTTATCTTAAATTTGTATTACATTTAAACTAAAGTAATTCTATTTTATCGTCTAGCGCCAAATTGAAAGCAATAAAGTTTTGATCGCATATATATATATTGATTGTTTCTTGGGGAACATAAGGAATTGGGTTAAGCTTATTTTTAATCAATGCGGCTTTTTTGTTTTATATGCAATGCGTACATCCATTTTATAAGGAATGGAGTACTTACATAATTTTTATATACGTAAATACTATTTCTACGAGTCAATAAAGATTTTAAGAAATTTTGAGATTATATTTAAAGATTTTTTGGAAGTAGGTATATGCATAATAAAAAATACTTAGGCCGTCGTAGTGCAGCGGTTGGGACCGCCTCACTGTTATCTAATATTTTTTTATATCTTCGCACAAGACAAAGTTCGGCGTTGAGTTTACTGCTACAATAAACTTAAAATAATAATGTTACCCTTTTTTACAATTTATTTTTTTATTCTTACCGTTGTCGCAGGGAAATTGTTAATCTATATGACATAAAGCCATTGTGTACATAAGCTCCTTAGAATAAATTACTTAACTGAACGCCACTGGCACGTTATAGGAAATATACTTATATGTTTATAAAACATACACATTACACGGAAATGGCGCTTGATAGTGTCTATTATAAAAAAATATTCGTTTAATTATTCTTTTTAAATCGGTTTCACGCTGTATAAAATTGTTTTATCTGTGGCATTGGCTTGTACAATTTTTTTCTTGTATCATATGGTCGTATAAATTAGTATATTAAATTGTACTACAGAAGTATGACAGTTAACGCGATGTTAGTGGATTCACTTGGGGGAATGAAATATTTTCATTTTCTCGCTCCGGAAAAGTGCGGTGGTGAATTCCGCCATTCAACACGTAATATCTCGGAAAATAGAGCGCAAAGGATCTTAACATTAAGTTTTCACTGCCTATCCTTGGTGTACGGTAAAAAATTTGAAGGTACACCTAACACATTTCCACCTGATTGACGCAACTGTGCCACGACGGTGTCAAGTAATTGATATATTTCACTTTATTCATTCAATTTATCGCCATCTGCCTATACGAGAGTTTATCTTTTCAGTTAACCTGTCGTTAACCATTGAAGCCATACAAAGATCAGTAAATAGTTTCAAACGATAGATAGTTTGCTATCAGATCGGTTACTAATTAATGGTCTGTATGCTGTTGATTTATAATTTAAATAGGTATTTATGTATAGATTCCAATCATTATTTGTTTAGCATTTACCTTTTCAGGACACGCGGTAGCGTATACAGGCAAGTTAAACAACAGGAAGCGTGCAATTTGTATTTTACACGATTTTTTAAAAATTGGATGTTCTTTTCTCTATTCTTTATTTATTATTCTCTCCATATTCTCATGTGTATCCATTTGTATACTGTTACTTTGTGGTTTCGATAAGGACAATAACACTAGTAGTGTATCATTTCAAGTGTAATATTACAGTGTCTTATTCTTTCGAAATATCAGTTTATATATCTCTTTAAAGATAAAATTAACTCAACAACTTTTAATACGTTACATTTATACAGTATATAAAATAAATGTATTTACTTATTCATTATATTTGTAAGTAATAGAGTTAGTAGAATACATTTACTTAGACTTTTATTTGGCTACAAATATACAAGAAACATACGTACGGACATAAAAGATAGCGACTCATCGCAATTTCGCTCTTATCCCAGTTTTTTACTACTTTTACGTAACAATGGCGCCACGAGGGGTAAATTACTTGGTGCGGCTGGATGGAAAATTTAGACTCAATTGGCCACTGGCCATGCTCAGCCACCAGAGCGGATTAAATGTGTGTAAGGGATTATGGATATAGAATTATATATTTACTAGCTTTTATCTGCGACTTTGTTCGCCTGGTCATAATATATGACACATGACTCAGAACTAATTGCTAAAAGTAACTCTGATATCTCTTTCGGTACCAGAGTGAGATATTTAATTTCCTCGTGTGAGAATGAAACAGTTTCCCTTTACTAAACAAAGAAGCGCTCAAAAAGCCCTTATTTTTTTCACTCTATAAGACATCGAGGTAAACTACGGCGTTGAGTTCCGCCACTCAACACGCGCTACCTCAAGGATTCGGCGCATAGCGAGGAACAGAAGTGTCTTAATACCAGACCCCCAGGTACCCTGCTACGAGCGGAATACAGCGTGAAACAAAAAAAATGTGCGGCTAAAGAGTAAAAATGTGATTTCAACTGACCGTCGCCAGGTCTATTCACATTCAGTAGTCACTTACTCGTATATACATAATTGCCTTTTATGTTCATATCCATTAGTGACAAGTAGTTGCAAGCTTTTAATAAGTAGGCTTAATATTGCATAACAAGTCATTAAAGTAGTAGGTAAAGTAGATGTGTAGTAAATTATTTATAGAGAAAGCAGTAATAACATTTATGGCAAAAAGACGTAAATTACGACTTATTATTATGGTATTTAATTTATGTAGATATATACAATGTGCATTCTATATAGTATACTAAAATAGTCTAAAAAAACATGCTTTTGGACATTAAGTGCATAGAAGTGCTAACGAATGTGCTCGGAGCTACTTAACTAAATGAGACTGGTTCACTAGTAATAGTTTCACTATTGAGGTCCTGGCTCCATCATCAGACCAGCGCAATGCTACCATATTATTGTAGTAACAACTGAGCCTCGTATAACTACTCAGTTTTATACAAGTATCACATGTGGGTCAAATTCAGTTTCTTAGATTTTATCCCATAGTTGCATAACCACAATTCGACCCAATAAATACGCTTCCCGCTGGTTTGGCGACACTACATCAGTGTATATATAACCAATATAATATACTAGCGGCCCGCCCGCGGCTTCGCCTGCGTGAACGTTACTATTAATTTCTGTCCATGAGTACCTACGTCCTATAAGTAACGTCCATAGAAAATTTGAGACTCCTAGTTTTTATACTAACAAAGTTTTATACAAACTCTCAACCCCAAAAACAACCCCTTAGGAGTCGAATATTGCAAATTCCCGTCTCAGCGAGCACCTACGTCCTATAAATAACGAGATTCCTAGCACTTGTAGTTTCTGAAATTTCGTGATGAGTGAGTGAGTGACCTTTGGATTTTATATATATAGATAAAAATCTTCAACGGCTTCAATTGCTCTGAATTTTTTCACTCTTTAAGATACACATAAATTAGAGTTTTGATTAGACCGTGTGATTATGGATATTTGGTTATTTATCATTTCTATTGGGTAGGCGCAAAAAACTTTTTTTTTTAAATCATCAGGAATAAAATGATATATTTTTTTAAATATTTAGTTAACTCATTTTATATAGTCGAGCCTGTTTTAGATTATTTCTAGGCAGATAGCGGAAAATTAATGGAAGTAACATTTTCAAAGTCAAGTTGATATGCTGTAGTAGTTCTTTGAAGTAGAGTCTGACATTGGCTCTTAAACGTTTGAAAGTGGAAAGCTCATCTAAAATTGCCTTTGGCGTTATATAGCTGGATAGTAAATATATTTCTGTAAAATATACTTACATGTGCGAAAATGCTTTTATTTGTGTAGTTTATCATTTTTACATTTATAAAGCGAAATGGTTTGTAAAATATTAATTTTAAAATTCCCTAACATTAGGTTCCCAGGTTCCTTCTGAATACCCTGCTAAGTACGCATGCAGCGTGCAAATTTAAAAAATGATAAGTTATATACCTAATTTAGATATGAAATACAATCTTAAACTCGACTGTATGCAAGTCCATAATCTAAATAGAAATAGACTTAGCAGCCGTCTTTGTTTATTCTTAGGTCTTAGGTTTAAGGAAATAGTTCCTTTCAGTTTAATATATTGCAACACGCGCCGTAAGCATGCCAATAAAAACCCCCATAAAACTCACATCTATCGTCCACTGTTATATATATTTTATATATATATATATATATATATAAGGACTTGTCCTCACTGACTGAGGTAAGACGCACGCACAGCCGTTATATCAGTGTGGTCGTTGTGGGTTCGATTTAATGACTGGAATATATTATAGGTGTTATGTCGATTCGATTAAATTAAAACTACAAGATTTAGGGAAAAAAGAAACAATAATGTTGCCAGATTACTATTTTAAAAAACCGCCAAGTATATTTGTATTGTACATAATAGTAAGAAGTTGGACAGTTAGTGCGCTCGACCGTAAAGATTCAATGCTGTTTACAATGTTAGACTTACAAATGGCCTGGTAGAGCTTTCCTTTTGATATAGATATTTAATAATTCGAGTTTGTTTGGAATTTATAATAGTTTAATTATAACTTACAGTACATGCAAATATAGTGCCAAAGCAACATTAGGTCTTATTAAATCTTACATAATGACCCACTTGTTTCCGTAATCTGTTATAGTAATAAATTTGTTAAGAAAATCACTTCATGTTTAGATAATCATAGCTAAGACAATCGGTGACGGTATTCTGTGTAATAATAATTTGGTCCTCATATAGCAGGTGGATGCATTAACTTCTTCATAATTAAAGCATTTATTTTAATGCTTTAATCGTATTTTGCTTTTTAAAAATTATATTTTGTATTATGCATATACATAAACATAGGCCGTAGTAGCACAGCCGCTCAGCGTCTGACTGTAAACGCGACTGTTGTGGGTTCGATTCCTACTCAGGTAAATGATTATTTTTCATTTCTTCGCTCAGGTTAGGTCTGGCAATGCGCGGTTTTGAGTTTTAGCGATACGTCGCGTCGCAGTGCTTGGGCAACGGAGTGTCTTAGCACTTAGTTCCTTCTGCCTATTATACTATATACTATATTATTCCTCTCAAGTAGTACAAAGTACAGTCTTGGAATCCTTCAACTAGAATGCAATTTATGAGGGGCGTGCCTCAAGACCTTCTTTTTCCACTCGTAGATTTTCAGTCATTTCCATTTTCATTGTTTCGGATTGTTTTCTTCTTAAGGATTTTCTAAGGAGAGCTGTAATTTAAGACTTTTCAAACGTTGAGCGTACTGTATACGAAATACTTACACCATCGTGGACGACGGACAACGGACAACCACTTACTTACCTTTAAGGAGTCGGGCCCTTTGCTTTCCTATTATATGAAAATGTAGCAAATCGATGTGCAAAATTATAACATTCTTAGCTTTTTATTCTATATACGATGTATGTGATAGCCGATGGGCAAAAATAAAAATATGTAGGAAATAGCCAAGTATAAAATGTTTTATTACATCCTTCAAAAACTAATAACGGCCAAATTTTTATACTCGTACTGCCGATCAACTTTGCCAAAAGATAGATACTTCTCTCCCAAGAAGTTTGCGGCCTTTGAAGCAAAAGAACCATTAAGGTATCGGACTTTCAAGATTGCTAAGTTTCCCTTTTTTCAAGAGCCTGTTTGTTGTGAATTACTTTTATCTCTTTATTTATGTTTTTATACCACCACGACGTAGTTGGGAGTCCTGTGAGGTCAAAACGATGGTTTTTGGTTCTCATCTCATCTGGTGTATATTTATATGACACTACTAAGTAATCTTACTGTACTCGCAAAATGTGACATTGGATCCAACCATAAAATTGGAAGTAGGTATTTTAGATTTGACTAAAACGATTAATAAAGCACCATATAAAAGCCAAAGGAAGAGGAAAAGTAAATATTGAATATACCTATTTTTGGATTGTAATATTACGATTCGTATATGTGCCTAGGTTTGTTCCAACATTAACAATGAATTTGCCTCTCCCAAATTGCATTGAATGGAATTGGAATGGTTCTAGCAATTAACATAAAGTATTCGATTAAGATTCGGCGGTTACCAATACATTTTACCTGAAACTCATTCTAAGTTTTAATATATTTAAAGTAAGATAGCTTCCAATCTTTATTTTAAATGGTTCCCTCAAAACAACAGAACTTTATGAATCAGTAATATCGTCATAAACAATAAACATGTTTTATTTTGTTGAACGACCCATAATTTTCCACTAGTTCACTAAAATGTCTCTGACCTGGGAAGAACCGGAGTAAGATATTGAGCGGAACAGAAATTCCGTTTTGTTTTTTCTTTTTTCAATTTATCAACTCATAAATTCACACATTTATTATATAGAATATATCATTTTGTTAGACAATATAATAATCTATTTAAATAAAAGTTAACAATACTACTGTTAAACGTCCAGCCAATAAATCGCTCGACATCTTATCGATTTGTTATTCGGAATATTAAATATTAGAATCGATAACAATATTACATTCGCTTCGGTGAGCCGAAATATGAAATGCGCTTCGTTAGAACACGGACCGGCGGATTGTTGTTTTTGAAATAATTACATCTGACGCGGCGACATGACGGGGGAAACTACATGGATTTCAATTTTCACATCGAAACGAGAAAATCGATATTTCGATTAATTAGTTTTCTGTATTGGCGTCTGGTAAATGTTTGCGTGGAACATAATATGTAGGTAGTAGGTACAGTAAGGGGTGACTGGCGCAGTTGGACAGCGTGTAAATACAAAGAATGCGGATTTGATTCTCACTCGAAGGAATTACTTAGTTATATTACTTGCGATATTTATTCCCTTCATAATGTCAAGAATTCGGATGGAAAATGGAGAACATAGTATCTCGTCGCTATTTTATTTGTGCCTACCCTAGTATATGCAGGTCACAGTGTGAAATAAAAAAAAACTTTTTGTTATTATTATTTTGAGTGGCAGACGGAGAGAATGTACTAAAAAAATATTATCATCTTCTATCGCATTTGCTTATAGACTGTGTGTATAAGCAAATGTGTGGTAGCGGAATTAAATGGCATAATTCGTAGGGTACATAATATATATATATATATATATATATATATATATATACTCAGGAAACACACTTTTAATTTTATTGCGAATATAAATGCTTACTATATATATATAATAATGATGTTTTGTTTCAGGAGAGCTACACAGAAGTACCAGTGACAGCGTCGGGTGAAAACGACGATCATTGCCACTGGACGAGACCCGAGCCTCCTAGTGCTGTTCCCCAACTTCTCATTGCGCTTGTACTATGTGCTATATTTATGGTATGTTATTTAATTATTCAATTTATCTTCACGCTCTATCCCGCACTCAATAGTGTAGGCAGAGGGAACCTAGTGTTAAGACAGCCCGGTACCCATTTTCCGCCGAATTTTAGTGGCATTGCGTCTTGAGTGGTGGAACTTAACGCCGCGCTTTGCCTCGACACCATAATGAGCAAATGAAATTTTATTATTTCATATCCTCGAAAGAGAATTGAACCTACAACCTGTCGCGTTTTCAGTCAAACGGTTGTGACCCTACAAAAATAAGATTATTTATTTCTTTGGACAAATTACGGAGTTGAGTTTCATTGCTTTTTAGTCGCCTTTTACATTTTATATCCATTTTTCTTCTATTTTGGAGCACGCAATGTATGTAAAATGAAGGTAAATTGGAAAAAAGGAAACATTTGGAGAATAATCTTTGTTTCCCCTACAATTTACCTTATGTTTAATTTATAAAGTACGTAATAAAACTCTGTCAATGTCGTCAAGGTCTAAGGTTAAAACTAATTAAATGTTAAAAGGTATCACAATAGTGTACTTTAATGGTGGTATTTGAGTGTTATTATTATTATTTTATTTTAAAATTATTTACAATTTAATTAAAGTCTGTGTCTTGATTAAAAGTAAGTTTCAGAGCGAATTCAAAATGGGCTTCCATTTTATAATTAAGACCATCGTGGGCGCAGTAGCACAAGCTTGCAACTGTAAACGCGATGGTCATAGGTTCGTTTCTCACTTGGGGGAACTTTTATCTGTCCACGGAAAAGGTTAAAGCCACTCTCCGCTTACCACAAACCAGCAACGATGTAAATGATAAAGATAAATGAGATTTGACGTCACTCAAGCGTAAGAATAAATGCATTCAGTTGTTTACGTCCTTGCCATTGATTGCACCGACCTCCCCCCGTCGTCACACTCACAGCCCACCCCTCGCAAAGATTTACCGATCGATCCCTACTACTAGGTATATATGTATGTATATAGCTACATATATGTATATACGTAAGTATGTATGTATATATTAAATGAGTCTTTGTTGTCTCGACGTGCACATGCTCGGAATATTCTATTTGGCGATGAGAGCAAATTGCTGTGTAAAATTGATAATGCTATGTATGCTTGAGACAGTTTTGTGTCTCACTTGGGAAATGTATGACTTTATACGCAATTCTATAGTAGGTAGAGGAGATTTAAGACACTTCTTTCTCTGCGTTGTTATGCCGTTGTGCCCAAATAAATATTAAACCAAGCAAAAACGTTCCTATAATATATATTTCTCAACACGCAATGCCTGCGGAATTCGGCGGAAAATGGGGAACGGAGTGTCTTAACACTAGATTCCCTCTCCCTGCCGTGTGCGGGATCAGCGTGAAGCTAATTTTAATATTTGTTTTATCTCATATCCACATTATATTACATTTTTAGATCTGCGAGCTCGTGGGCGGCTATCTGGCGGGCAGCCTGTCAGTCATGAGCGACGCGGCCCACATGCTCAGCGATTGCGGGGGGTTCGCCCTCGCCTTACTCGCGTTCCGGTGCGCATCGAGATCCCCCACGGCCAGTATGACGTATGGGTACCGGAGAGCTGGTGGGATATTTTTACTTTTATATGTTTGTAGATAAATGATATATTTATATATATCTAGGTGTAATTTTATTATACGTTCACATATTGTTGTTGTGGGATTGATTTCCACCTGAGGGCGAAGAATTACGTCATATTCGTTCCTTTTGGTGACAAGATAAAGGGCGGCGTTAAATCACGCTGCTAAACACACGATGTATGAGAGAAAGTAGAGAACGGAGAGTCTTTACACTAGGTTTCTTCTCCTTATCGTGCTAAATTGTAATACAGTTCAATTTTTTATAATGAATTAAAAATGTTTGGTTAGGTTAGCGCTTGTACGTATTATCTAAGAGGAAACGATACCAGATTGTGATATAGAACGCAAATGTTCTAAGAACTTTTTTTATATACCTAATATTTATAATTAAAATAAATTTTCTTTCATTTTAGTGCTGTATCCCGCATATAGCAAGGTAGGGTGAGGGAACCCGGAACCTGATATTAAGACCTTCTGTTCCCCACGCACCTCTAAGTATTATTAACGCGTGTAGAATCTGTCTTGTTACCAGAGCGAGCCCACAACCTCCGCGTTTATAGACCTGTACCTCTAAATTAGAAATATTCTAAAAGTTTAAGATAACATCCTCTTGTTTAATATACATTGACATGTGTGGGTAATATATTCCTTTAAACTTTTAAATGAAAGCTTTTATTTACACAAATGTACTTTACCATTCACATATCTACAATGTAATCATGAAACTTTTTTTTATGTTAACAAACTGTTAACCGGTCAAGAGCTTACTCATGTTATTGTTTATTTATGATACAATACAATACGATAATGTACGAGTAGGTACAATTATAAATATAATTGAAATCATTTGTGATATTACAATTTGTATTAATCGTTTTCCCTATAGATATCAAGATCTATAGGGAAAACATAAAAAAGAATAGATTAAACAATATCCATGACATATTTAAGATGAAAATGTTATATTCTGCAAACACGGATTTTAAAAAGAAAAGTTTTTTTGTAAACAATTGTGAAAAGACCTTAAGTATTTTTTTTTCTTAATTCCAGACTTAAAAAGAAAAATATTTTTTTTTAAAAAACATATATAAATATATAAATTTGAACGTAGCAGGATACGTGTATATATACATATATTATGTTATAAAAATTAGTCCTTATCTAAGACATGCAGACACCTTGATAAAATATTTTGTCAACGCGTGAGATAATTTTTTTTTTTAAAATAGTGTATAATAATAACCAAAATTGTTCGATTTTCCCTTTGACATCGGTAATAGAGGATAATAAATCTAGAATAAAAGTACAAGAAACTTCTAAGGAAATGATGAATTGAATATTAGTTTTTATTATATAAAATATATAAAAATGTGAAGGCTCTTAAATAAAACTGGTATAGAATTTATTTTTCCTATAGTTTACTATAAAATTGTTAATTTATATAAAATCTTGTAACATATACCGTAGTAAAAGGGGGGTGAACCGTGAAATATCAGTGGCCAATAAACCTCTTAGTAAAACGATACCTACGAGTATGCCATTATAGGTTGTTTACATGGATCGTTAGAGATTATAGTGTTAACATTGCCGATTTTATTATGTTAACATATTGATAGTTATCGGGACTTTGACTTTAGTTTTGAACTATTTTTTTTTGTGTAATGGGTTTTTTTTGTTTTTTTTTGGTTTAATGTTTTTGTAAGTAATAGTTCTGGGGTGGGTACCAAACTATTTTGGGGTAGAAGGAGGAGAAGGAGAAGAAATAATAACATGATAAGAACAATATGCAACAGTTTCTTTCCCGCATGGTTTATTTAAAAAATCTTGATTTTCATACTTTCAGAAGACTCCAACGTTGTCAAGTATGTAGTAGTAAAAAGTTGCCACAAAAACTGGATATATAAATGAAAAATGTAATTAAAATATAGCATTGCATAAGAATCAAATTTTTCGATTAAAATTTAAAATTAAAATTTTTGCTGCGAATTATTATAAAGGAATATTTCAAATCGCATCCTATTTCAATTTTCTTCACCACGTTTCTAAACGAACGCAGAAGTTTTGCTTGTTATTGAAACTTTTACAGGAGTTATTAATTATAAGTTGTCGTGGTCGTTGTAGTTAATTGCGAGTTATCCATATAGCTTCGCATGGAGTACACACTATTATATATAATAACTAGCGACCCTCTTGCGGCTTCGCCCGCTTTTACTACTGGATTATTCATATAATGTATGTTTGTACAAAAAAAAATATGAAACCAAATATATCGCGCTGAAATAATACATTCAACTCCAATTATCCAATACATGCAAACGCATCTAAATCTTTGTTGCTATAGAGACAGGCGGGTTTTTTTTTCGAGCTTGTGGTTAATGCTGAAGAGGGTATTCTGTCCCTGATGAAAAGCAAGCACTACGTGGCTGCCTGTGAGGAAAATTAAATAGAATGCATCGGCCGGGAATCGAACCCGGGCCGCCCGCGTGGCCGGCGAGCATTCTACCACTGAACCACCGATGCTTGTAAGCCAGGCGGGCACGGCGGACACATGGCGAGTGGCGAGCCGTTTCGCAGCAAGGATTTTTTGATATTGTAACAACTTCTAAAGTACTTATTAAAATGAAAAACAGTAAAAGACAGTTTTGGTCTATATTAAATGGCCAACGTAACTAATATACTTATTTATATGCTGAGAGTAAGGGATAAGTGAAACTTGAGTAACATACAGCTGATGTGTCAACGGCGTGATGTGTCAACAATTAAATGCGTTTTTCTGTAAAACTATTCGCAATTTCGAAATAGTGTAAAAAGCAAATTTTATCTTCGTTTAACGTAGAAAATTAATAAAGTATTTTAAAGGATAAGGATTAATACCATTATGGAAAAATATCCCTCACAATAAAAAATATATTGAAATTACTATTTTTAGACAGAAATATGATCACTACACGTTATCCTTAAAAGATACGAATATGCTGTCGCGGACTTTTTTGTAGATCTTATTAAGAGGAACAATACTCCAGTACATTATTTTCATGTAGTACTTACCATTAAAGCAGCGCATGCGCGAAAGTGTCTCAACGGGTAGGACTTTATACACATTTATCGTATTATAAGAGACAGACATAAGAATGTACAAATAATAAACTATATATAAACCTTCTACGAAAAATACTCGACCTAATGGTGAAAACCGCATAAAAATCCGTTGGGTGGTTTAGAAGAAGAAGAGTTCGAAACAACAGACAGACACGAAAAGCGACTTTGTTTTATAAGATATATATATAGGATTAACAATTGTTGGCTAGTAAACATGGGCCAATATTTATATATTTACATAGGCTCCAGACCCAGACCCTCAGCACTTAAGCCGTTAGATCTGCTGAAGCTTGATAAACCTTATCACGTACATAGAAGATACTACTATAGGAAGTGAAAATGTAGGGTAAAACTGGGATAGATGCTACATTATATTTCAACAGAAAAATAAAATAGTTCCATCTCATAATACGTATATGTAATCGGAGTTTAATTAAGCATTTTGAACGTATCATATACAATCCTTACTTATTCAGATTAGCCCTTGAGGGCAATTAGTTAGAATAGAGAGTGATTTCTCACTTTCATTTTTAAATTCTTTTTACTCACTTTACTTCAAGTACCTTTTCATCAAGGAATATGGTATATTAATTAACAAATGTTATCGGAAATTAGGCTTAATAAGCGTCACGTGCTTGATTTTATCAGTGTGACAGTCACTAATGAAATATAGTTATTATAAACATTCTTATCAAATTAAACGGTTTGTGATAACGTAATATAGACATTAATCTTTTTAATGCTGATTATAAAACAATTTTTGTTATGATTTTATGGCTACCTACTGTTCTAGTGATTAGTAGGACATAAAATGTGTTCCATTATTATTTTTTTATCTTCACGTTGTATCCTGTACGTAGCGGGGTGGCAGAGAAAAGCTGGGAACGTAGGGTTAAGATTTAAGACACTTCCGTATTATTCCATGTATACCCACTTTTATATTCGGGTGAATTGCGTATTGAGTGGTAGAGCTAGAGCGAGGAAATGAAAATATTAAATATTCCGTTTCCTCGACGGGAAATTGAACCCACTACCTGCCGCGTTTACCCTCGCACGCGTGTGTCACTGTGCCATGACTGGCCTCCACGAATTTAATTTCTCTTGAAGAATTATTTAATTATTCCATAGGTGTATCGAGGCCAGTAGCCAGTAGCACAGAGGCACACGCGTGTGACTGTAAGCGCGGCAGGTAGTGGATTCGATTACTGGCTTGTTACCAGAGCAGGGAAATGAAAATAATTCATTCTACCGAGTGCTAATCGAACCAAAAACCGTTGCGCTTATTGTCTGACGAAGAACCGCTGCGTCATGGCGGCGTGAAGTTCCTATTAGGAAACCAAAATATTTTATTAGGATAAAAATTATTTCTTAACATATATCTTCTTTCTTCCAGAGGTGCTAGGAGCGATGACATCGGTTCTCCTAATATGGGCATTGACTGGTATATTTGTATACGTGGCCGCGCTGCGCATACGCACCGGCGAGTACAACATAGAGCCGGACATGATGATGCTGGTGTCTGGCTGCGGCGTAGTGTTTAATGTGATCCTGGCTTTAGTTTTACATGGATGTGCCTCAGATATTGGTAAGTTCTAATGGGATTTTTTTTTAATTTTTCATATCTGTAATATTAGTGAGGTTCTGCACAAGCCAGGCCAAATCTAATAGGCGAAGGTGTTCTATATAAAAGATAACTATATGTCTTCTTCTTCTTCTTCTTCTTCCTGGCATTAATCCCGGCTATTACCAGGGTCNCATCCAACCCCTCTAGTATAAGCTCTAGATATAGGTACAGTTTAAATTGTCCCAAAATTTAAGTACGCCACATTAAAATAACTTTCATTTAATAAAAAAAGGCACGGGCAACTATGCGCCTGTGGATGTAGCTGTTCAAATAAAAAAAAATATATATTTGTGAGGTAAGGGTAAGGATGGTCAACTTTCGGCCCATAAAATGAAAAATATATTTCCCGCTTATTATAAAAATAATTTCTTCAAGTACTATACATTTTGTAGTCTTATTATTAAATATTCTATAAAATCCTTCAATCGCAAATAATATCTATAACTAATCAACAAATCCTAGAATCTGCACCTAAACATTCGTTGAATTATTTAATATTTTCATTTGTTCTTCTGATAACAAGTCAAAGAGCGATGTTGAAAGGTTGATAGGTTAGGTTAGGCGGGATACAGCGTGAAGCTAAACATACTTTTTACTTTATTTGAACCCAAATACATAAAATATTATATAGCTCATCATCACACCCACGGTGGGGCAGCCTGTGCCCACTCTCATACGGAAACACCGCGGGGCTTCCGCTTCTTCAGGAAAAGAGAGCAAAAGCAAAGTAACGGCGCTTTAATTAATGGAGACTACACTATGAAGGACTTGTCCAGTACCGAAGCACATGTCTCAGGATCTACGGCAAGGTAATATTTATTATTTATAATTGTTTTCTATATAGGTATCTATAATATAAGGACAGTAGATTCGAGTAAATATTAAATATAACACCAAACAAATACGTCGTGTACGTTTATCCTGCCTTGCCATACGGAGTTCTCTGAGGAATCATGAACACATATACAATAAAACATATAATAGGATTTCAGTTGTTAAATGTTTGGGAAGCTGTAATTTTTCGAATTAAAATTGTATTTCGATATGGAAACGATTATGAATATTTTTATAATCCATGACGTTGCTTATTGTTATCTCTATGTTATGACTTCAATAAATGTTTGTGGAATACATACATTATACGAGTACATATTTATTTTGGTATTGTTTGTATATTCATTATATTATTTGTATATGTATAATATTTTACATTTCAGAAATATAAATCTTCGAGCCGCTCTCATTCATGTCATAGGTGATTTAATACAAAGTTGTGGGGTGCTGCTCGCCGCAGTTATAATAAAAATATACGTAAGTTAAATCTTGTATATAACTAAAACAGATTTTTTATGATTAACGCCTTTTCCTAGATTTCGTTCAGATTCCATATATTAAATTCGAGTGTAAAAAGGCGGAAGTCATCTCTGCCGCATCCGCGCTTTGTCTCGCGAAGAAACGAATCTTAAATGTTCATAGTTTTAGTAGTTAAGCTTTTTTGACGCTTAAACTTTAAAGTTTTGTTTGTATTTCAGCCTTCAGCAAAAGTGATAGATCCCATATGCACGTTCGTGTTCAGCGTACTCGTGCTGGTGACGTCGGCGCGCGTGGTGCGCGACGCGCTGTCCATGCTCATGCAGGCCGTGCCTAGGGACTTTAAGTATGATTGATATATTTTTATTATTTATCACTTTCATGCTTTAGCTCGCTTAGTAGAGTAAGCAAAGATATAGTGTTAATCTAATTTATTGTCCACTTGCCATCCAAATTGAAAATTGAGTGTTGGGATATAACACCGTGTCTTTTTTTACAAGCTTTTATTTACTTTCACCTGTCCCGTTGTCTGTCTGTAATCAAGACTTGCAAGTTATTATTTTCTTTTATATTATGCTGTTTTACGTTTAATTCCTTAGAAACGGTTAGTTGTTTTGCTTAAGAATGTATTTAGGGCTTTCTACGTAATAAGGGATTAATAGAGTTTCACACCTCTTTCACCGTAGATACCGCGAGTGCGTGTCGGCATTGTCGGCAGTGCCGGGCGTGCGGCACGTGCACTCTGTGCACGCGTGGGCGCTGTCCACGCAGCACACCGTGCTGACCGCGCACGTGGCTGTGGACGAGCTAGCGGACTGGCGCGCCGTGCTCGCCGCGTGCCAGCGCGTGGCCCGTCAGCGTGCCGCGCACGCCGCCCTGCAGGTGGAGCCCTACTCCGCACGCGCCACCTGCGCAGAGTGCGCACCGCCCTGACGCCCGCCACCCGCCGCGGTGCCCCGCCCGGTACGTATTTAGGCGCGCGCCCTACAGGTGGTACGCCCTAAACCATGTGCGCCGCCTGCGCCGATCTGACTAGGTCACGACTGGCCTCATATATAATTTTAAAAAAATAATGTTGATATCTTAAAAATAAATAGATTTATTCTTATCTACATTAATAGAAATTATTTAAGTATGTAAAATGTGTATTTTTAAAAATAATTTCAAAAAATGTTAATATCTACTTTGCTTTACCAACTTTTTCTATTTCAGATTGCGGAGTAATGTGGCTGGCAACCAACACACGTGTATACAAATGGATAAAGTGATAATTATTAAATGTTATTATAGAAACAATGTGCTTGAGGACCTTTAAATGTCGTAGCAAACGAGTCATTTATTAAGACTTAAGAAAATAATATTTTAAAAAACTTAATAATATGTACTTAATATATTTATTGTTAATTATATCAGTAAGGAACTATTTATTTAAATGAATGAAATTTATTATCTTTTAAAAGCTAGCCAAATGTAATTTTTACTTATAAAAATGAAATTCAGGTTTTCTTAATCGGTTTTTGGGTTTAAACTCAAACTAAACTCAAACTATATGAGTTTTTTTTTAAATATAAGGAGTTTTTATTTACTTATTTTCAAGTACAATGTAGCTTGAGATTAGCAAAGTTTAGTATTTATAGTGCCAAAGTTAAAAAATATTGACATTTGTATTATTAATAAAAATGAATAAGGAGCTTTATGAAAAGCTTTTTAAAAAATTTAAGTAAACACTTGTTGACCCGCATTGTAATGATATTAGATATAATTTATAATATTTTGTAATTATTTATTGTTAATATATGTGTATATGTAATTTAAATATACTGTTTTGTTTATTAATTTTACACATATGTATGTATATTACTTTAAATTTATCTGTTGTATTTTTAGAATTCTCATTTTTAAAATTTTATGAATTAACTGAGATTCACAAATAATTTTACAACTTAAATTTATTAAAATATTTTATTTTACACGTGACAATCCTTTCTACAGATCAATAAAATTTCAAATGGTCAGTACTGTACTTTTTTACTTATTATACTTTTTAACATTGTTAATAAACAAAACAATATATTTACATTCGTTATAATATATAAGTGTAGTCGACGCTATGATAGTTAAGCGAATACAATTAATTACACAGACTGTCCGTTTGTTAAATATTTTTTGACTAATATATTTAAATGTGACTTGGTTGTTATTTTTTTTATTTGTTAAGTGAAAAATGTTTTTAATGTCTAGGATACAGGTTTTACAGTCGAAGTATAGCTGTAAATATTAAATGTATATGTTGAATAATACGACTTTGTAGTTGTAAATAGTATAGTTCTAAAATCAATTCTTGTATTCCCAAAGAGAAGTTGTTATATCGTTTTTTTTTGTCGCTGCCTTTTTAAAGTGCTTATGGAGTATTGCATTTTTTTATAGATTTTATAATACAAAAAAGTTTTATTGGTTGTGGGTGTTGGTTGTAGGTGACAGATCTTGTCAAGAGTTATTTTTTTCTTAAGATTTTTTTAAATTGCATGAAAATGAAGAACTGTTTTAATTTATTCTGTAGTTGTATATCTATATTTTCAAAGTGTGAACCTACTGCCCTTGCCAGAAAGACATGGATGATCAAAGAAATTAAGAGTCTTCTTATGTTTGCAATGTTTCACTAAGTCTCCTTAATACACTTTCTAATCATGTTCGAATAAAAACACTGAATGGCATTGAAATCTTGGTATATTCAAACAATATTAAAATATTTTAACATTTTGTGTTCTATTACATGTCTTTTTATCTTTTGCCTAATTTAAAAGAACTTTTGTGTTGAATACTGGATTAAAAATGAAGACATGTATAAAATTCATAAATGTAGCCACTTTCTCTTTCTTCTGAAATTTGAACCAATATCCACAACATATACTCTACATGGTTGTATTTTAAATAATAATAAAAAATTGCAATATTTTATAACATTATTTAAATGTATAATAAATGTATGAGTAAAATGCAATGATGTGCTCAAATAGTGAATTTATTGTGATAGTTTTGTAGATATAATTACTGTATCTATTTTGTATTCATGTATGGAGAATGAAAAAGACATGCATCTAAAATAACTTCCTTAAGAGCAGAAACTGGTTAGCATTCCATGGTTAGGTTTCACTGTACCGTTACAGAGTGAGGAGCTCAGAGCAGTGCCTGGGTCAAGTGTGGTTGTAAAGGGGCCGAGCCAGAGTTAGACAAATTTTAATTGCAATTGACAAATAAATATTAACAGTCCACTATTTGTTTGTTTAGAAATCAATCACAATTAATATTTAATGAAATTGTAATTTTATTGTCAAATGCAATAAAATGTTTCCTAACTTTGAATTGAGTTCCTTTACCAATATCAAAATTTAAAATGATGCTACTAATGCCGCCTTTGAAATATGATCTAGAAATTTTTAATGTTATTATAAAGAGATTACTTACTATCGGTTATAGACTACAATCTCCACTGTTCGAGCTCCTCTCTTAATGCGGTAAATAAATAATCTTCCAAAACTATAATAGTATTGTATTTTCAATTTAGTTTAAAAAAAATAATATATGATAATTAAGCATAATGATTATTTTAGAGGCACTGTTTAATAAGAGATATATTTTTGTTTATTTTTTGACTAAAACTTCTATACCTAATTAATATATTAATATTGTTATTTGTTACATAGATTTTATGTTTGCCAAACTTTGTAGTGACTGATATTATTATTATTTTCTTAACTTATGTAATTTGTCAATGTACTTAATTTTTTATTATATTTTAATACATATATTGTTTGTTGCCTTTCGTTCATATATTTAGTTGCATTTTTTAAATTGTATGAAAATAATAAAAAAAGGTATAATTTAATGTTTCTCCTGCCAAAACATATTGTCTAAGACTATTTTTGTAAATTATTTATTAAAGGTCAGTTATGTTGTATTATATGTGAATGTATTTGCCGTCCGCATAACCTTGTAACCATTGAAGTATCGAATAAACTGTAAAATATAGCTTTCTGATTTTTTTTTCATTGACATTTTTTATCGACCCCCAGACAATATATAAATGATTAAAAGAATAGCAATGTAATGAAAATGATAAAATCACATAAGATCTAAGAGTAGGAATTATATTATCTTGGAACTGAACTTTAACTTTGAACTGGATAGGCCATTATTTTGTTAGGAAAATTTCTGGGCAAACTAGAATTTATTAATTATAAAATTAAATATTATTAGATTACAATTTTTTAGGTAGATTAATATCATCTATTCTTGCCGGGTACACTGAAATCGTTCCATTCTCTACCTTTAGTGTTAGTTATAAACGAATATTAAAAGATACGATAATTGAGAATTTAGATTAATATTAAAATTATATGATAATAGTTATTTCATAATACAAACTTGTCTTAAGTTCGCGTACGGTTTTGTACTGCTTGAGGTCCTTTTTCTATAACAATTAATTCACAAAATGCAAGGTGTAGTTTCCCCAATTACTATAAAGAAATTTAATTTTCGACTTTAAGTCCTCTCCAGTCCCCTCTCTCATAAAAACTTTGTACTATGAGATAAATTAAATAAAACGACTAGTCTTATTATAATCTTTTTATTATTATATCTAAATTACAAATCTTTTATAATTTCCATCATTACAAACTAGTTCACGTGATTATTCAGCATTAGTTATTTCGTCTAAAAATATTCGATTTACATTTTTACAATAACCACTATTACTTGGGTTGCGAAATGTTACCAGGTTACAAAAACAATGCTGAAATAAAAAAATAAAACCAATGAAATATGGAAAAATAAGAACTTAAAACTAAGACGAAGAAGACTTAAATATTTCATAAAAATGAATTACATTGTGTATGACATATTATTTGATGTTTCGGAGGTTATAAAATATTTCAGAATAGCTTTTCCATAAATTTAAATTATTAAATTAAATTTATACTAAAAATCGAAGTTATTTTTGCTCAAACTCTTTAACATATGGAATATCAGAGATAAGAAAAAGTAATTATGAGAGCATATTTAACATTTTTTGACACCCAAATAAAAAAAGTATATTATTGACAAATATCCGAACTAATATTTATAGCCAATTCTAATTACAAAAACATAATAAATTCATATATGCCCTCTCGTTTGTACTAAGTTGCATTCAAAACAATACTTAACCTAAGAAAAAAATATGGATAGCTGAATGAATTTTGACAAACAATTAAAAAAGTAAAAAAAAAGTATTATGCATATGTTGAGCACAAAGTTAAAAAAAGATTAATGATGAAGTGAGTACTCTATGTACTATACAGCGCGTATACCTTACGATATAAACAAATATGTATTCATAGCATTCCAATACTAGAATGTCGATATGCAATAATTTTTAAGTGGTGAAATTTAATGCCGAAGTTTGTAATTAAAAATATTCCCGAATAGGAATCGAACTCACAACCATCGCAGTTAGACGCTGTCCCACTGCACCACGATGACCTCAACAACGGCAATAGTAATGTAATAAGCTCATATTAAAAATAAAAAAAGTTACTTTTAAATTAAACAAATGGTTATTCTGTATGATAATAATATTAAAATAAAAAATCACAATCGACATATGTATTGGAAAGTATTATAAGGCATCTGTTGGTGGAATAGATCTATAAAAATATTGAAATGTTATTAATAACTAACATATGTAACAATTTTCTAAAATAGTTTTATATAGTGCTGTTGTAGTATTTATTAAAGTATATTAAAAAATTGAAAAAAAAAAACCAAATAAAATCCGAGAAAATAAAAATATATTTATATGGATACATATAATTTTTGCAAAAATATGCATACCATATAACATTTATTGTAATTAAACCATATAACATTTGCATACCATATAACATTTATTGTAATTGTAACTAGACTTTCTAACAATTTATTTAAAAAAAAGTTGCTATCAAAAAAATAATACTTTCAAACAGAAAAACATACAGTTATTAATAACATTCCAAGACATTTTGGTTGTTTTGATGTGATCGCAAAACAGACTTTAGTATTGGGAATAAAAGCTAAAACTTTGGTCGTTAGGTAACTAGTGGATGCTAAAGTGTGTCTATGCCACCACATCAATGCAGTCACTATATCAAATACCATATTGCTTTTAAGAATCGTTATTTTGATAAAATCGATTTTGTTATATTTATATATCGATTTTCATATATTTTTTTATAGATTCACTCTGTAAAACGCATATAGCCGGGTAGACACGAGGGAAAATAGTATTAGACATTCAGTTCCCAGTTTTCGAGACATTGCGTTTTGAGTGGAGCCCAATACCGCGCTTTTTGTTGTTACCAGTTCGAGGAAATGAAAACAATTCATTCCCCCGAGTGAGAATCAAACCCACCACCGTAATGTTTACGGTTTCAATTAACCGATACAATTATTATCGATTTTCAAATCAAATAAATGACAAATGTTTTTTCATATATATATCACTAATTCTACTCAGCTTTTTATATTCCTAGTATAATCTATATTTTGTAAAACTATTTTTTTTAATATTCGTTAGTTATAACGATTCATTAAAGCGCTCACGATATAGTATCAAGTTATATATATCCTACTTATAATTTTTTTATTGCATTCACATTTTACAAACACTAATATTTAATCTATATTGGAGGCAAAGGAACGGGTTAAATTTTCGAGATTCTATTATAAAACATTTCAAATTAAATGAGAACCATATTTCTTTTTCATACACGACTATCCAAAAAAAAAATCTAACATAACAATAATTTGTCAAAATTTCACTTTTTATCATCACTTTCAGCTCAGCCATAATTTTTATTCAAACAATAACTATAATTAATCGGCAAATTGAACTTAAAATCTACTACAAATGCTTCACTTAATTTAGAGCTCTAAAATTGAAAGAAAATGGCTGTGAAAAATATAGACAATGTCAAAAAAAATTCAAATGTATTATTTTTAGAGAAAAGATGTCACTTCAAAAATTTGTATAGTATTGCCAGTTGAGAAATGAGTCAAGTAATATCACATTTATATAGAAACTTTCAACTCAATCATAATTTTTATTCAAAACAATAACTGAATAATGAAAAGGCAATAATTAAATTAACATTAAATCACTTTTGATTTTAAAAAAATAATGTGTACAGTGTACATTTAAAAAAATACATAATGTTGCCAGTAAAAAAATTGAATCGAGTAATAAATTGGCATATAAAAATATGTGTATTATGTTACATTGGTGTCACAGGTTTACTACAGTCTATAATTGTTAGCCTTCCCGCTTGATGCTTGGCATTTGTGGTGGCGGCTCGGCCAGGCCTTTTACCTATTGACAAAGTAATCTTAAATGTTATGTTTCATGCTATATATATATATATATGTGTTAAAAATGTAAAAATGTAATAAATGTGCATCCTGTATATAATAGTGTATGTAGAGATGCTCTCTAGTGACACAACACTCTATTCTCTCACTTTCCACCTAATTTTGAGGTATTGCATTGTTGTGTCTGAACTTAATGTCACACTTTGTCTTGTTACCAGAGTGAAGAAATGAATATATTAAATATTTTATTCCCTTAAGTGGGAATCGAACCCACGACCGTCGGGTTTACAGTCAAATGATAATACCATGACAACCTTATAATATATAAATATTATTCCATTGGGACGTCAAGTAAAAAAAAATAAAATTTTCATTTGAAATTAAAATATTTACTCTGGATATGATCCAACAATTATCTGAATATAACTCTTATTTACCAACAAAGTGACCAAATGTATTAATTTAGATCCCATAATTTAGAGAAAGGGTAGACAAGGCACTCCATACTCAAAACACTGAATATTTGAATAGTGGAACTTATTGTTGCATTTATCTTTATATCATTTTTATAAAATTTTTACCTTGAATGGATTGTTTGATACAATATCAAAAAAAAAATAGCTAAATGACTGTAAACTAAAATAAAATAAACTGTAAACTATTAAAGTAACAAAAAAAATAATTGAAAAAATCTATCAAAACCAACCTTAAGTCGTGCAGCTGTCTTGAGGAAGGCGGGCAACTGTTCCTGAGAAACATTTACTTCACCAGCATACATAAATTCAAGTATTGCTTGAAGGTGTAAGTATGAGACATCCTTTAGAATTATTATTGGATGTTTTGAGGGGTTCTCCTAAAAATAATAATAGTAAAGGAAAGTTACAATTTAAAAATAATTTTTACGTCAAATTTATCTATTTCAATTTAAAATTTGTTCATTTATATAAAACATCTTATTATAATTTTTTTAACAATTTTGTAATCCATAAATATTTAAAACATAATTATAGTTAATATAATAGATATATTTCATTGAATTGATTAAATGTTCAACAAACATAAGAGAAGATATAATATATATTGTTTTAATTTATTATATACAAAAAGCTATCATGGCACAGTGGCATAGCAAATAACTGTAAATGTTGTTGTGGGCCTGATTTCCTCACTCTTGAGTTCTACTACTCAACATACTGGTTTCATAAATTCTGATGGCAATCGGGACAAGATTATATTAACATTAGGTTCCTTCTGTCTATCCTGCAATTTTATAATACCTGCTACTTTAGATACATTTAAAGTTTAAAATAATATGACTAAATACAACATACCTCTAATAAGCTTTTAAAATATGGACTACACGCTGACAGTACCATTTTGTGTGCTTTACAGGTTTGACCTTCACATGCTAGTGTTACCTGGAAATAAAACATGAACACCTTATTCTAGGTATATTATAGCTAAAGTTAGTTTTCTTCTCCTTTTTATTTATTGTGAAAGATGAGTTTCACATATTACATATCTTGATCATTTATAATTATGACTTCATTTCCATGGCCAGATGAAATTAGGTAAAAGTTGTGTATGACACATTCTAAAGACCTGAGGTAACTGTGACATCACATCCAGTGGGCTACATTGAAATGATTAGTATGATGTGATATAGTTTATAGCCTGCTTCAATAAATGGACTATTGTATGAAAAAAGTAAATTTCAGTAGTTTCTGAGATAAGTGATTCCAACCATAAATGCTGTCTCTACTGCCTCCTTACAGAAGTAGAAAGACTTAGCAGTGGTTTTATTTCGTCTTATTGAAATTAGTTTGATCTCAGTGAGTCATTGGAAATGCATTAAGATAGAATTATATTATAAGTCCTGGACAACCATGTTGCAATAGAGGGCACCATTTTTAAACGAATGGGAACAAAATACAAATTTCATGTATGAAATATTTATTTGTCTCACAGAATAAAATATTTTATTCTCTAAATTGAGAGTCCCTACATATAAACCAACATGTCAAAAGAAGGTTTACAGAATAAAGGTTTATCTTGATTTTTAAAAAATAAACTGAAATTGTAAACATATAATTTATACTACTTATCTTTATAATTTTAACACAATAAAGATATTATTTTAAACTTTATATAGATTATCCTAACCCTATTTTATTAGATTGTTCTTCCATTATAAATTATTTTTGTAATTGTAGTCTTGCCTCTAACTCTGAGCTACTTCTGCCTTTCTTATGTGGTGTTACACCACACTCATTAATTATTTTCAATATTTATTCTGATGGAAAACACAATAGATTATTTATTTTCATTATTACAGTTGATAGTAACATTGAATGTATAATTTGATTGGATGTTCAGGATGGATAGTCATAATTAACTCTTAAACAGAACTTAACTATTATTGTGATTATTGATACTTTAAACAATACCAATATTTATTTTAAACGTTTTGTGATTTTTAAGAGCTTATTTACTACAGACCAGACATATATTGAATATCAAAGAATAAAGTTAAAACATAATTTTTCATAACTCGTATAAGAAATCGAGGTTATAAAAAAATATTGTATACAAATATATAATTTTGAATATTACTAAGCACTTACATCGGTAAAACTTTTCTCATCCCGCAAATGTCTAAAGGAAGTCACCATATTCGTCTGGAAGTCGTTCCATTTCAGAAAAAATTGTTGGTCCCCCATATTGAACGTTTTTTTTGGATCCTGTAATTATATATACATGTAAATAAAAAACAATTTCAGTTAACGTGACTTCCAAAGTAATGTTCAAACGTATAACTGTTATAATTAATGGTACCGTTAATCGTATCTATGAAAACGTAAATATTGTAAGTAGAAATAGTGCATTATAGTTTTCTTCCTACGTCACTATGTGGAATGCATCGCATAGAAAACAAGCTTAGCTACATATTCAATCATAATTTAAATAAATAAACAGTTAAGCATACCGTTTAATCACTTTTGTATAAATTCAAGGCCAATTGATAGTAATATATATATCACACTTAAAGTTAAGCTATTGAATCTGAAAATTAAGACGCCGTCTCGCATAAATTAGCGACTTCTTTCTATTTCTTCAAATTCCTTCATTCGCCTATTCAATGTTGCTAGCTTCTTAACAATTTTTACCTGTATTGATATAATTTAAAATTAAAAACAAATAGTTTATCTACCTATGCTAAGAAAGTGGTGGATTTTAGTAGAAATAAATAGATGAACTTTCATTAATTGTCTGAAATATACCCTGAATATATTGAAAAATCTAAGTTTTATTATTAATAATAAGTATGAAGTATAAAAGATTTTACATTTACAACAATAAAATATGATATTGTTTATATGAAATTCTTATGTATTTAATATTTAAATTATAATTTACATTTAAATTCAAAAAAAAAACTTATTATTATTTTATTACTTCAAATTGAGGTCATGCAATGAAATGGTATCCCTAAGCACATAAGTTCTCATTCGGTAAAAATGTCATAGAAATGCGTTCAAGATAACAATTTCTTTGTAATGTAAATATTGTATAGAAATATAACAACTAAGTAGAATAAAATACCAATAATAATATATTAATAATAATTTAGTAATTATAATGACTATATAAAAAAATATTACGATAATATATATTTTTAATAAGCTTATATATTTTAAACGGTGACATCTAGTGCATGCAGCTTACATTACAACTTATAAGACAATAAATATTGAATTAGTCAGCGTCATCTTGTTAAAAAGTGAGTAATTTAAAATTTAAAAAATATCCTTTAAATAAATTAAATAAGAAGACAGCAAATGTTGTAATTAATTATTACGTTTTACTTTTGAAACAAGTCTTAATTTTTTGGGTGTTTTTGGTTGGCATATGCGTGATATTTTTAAAAAAAGGTTAAATATTTAAAAAAAACGTTACAGAGTTTAATGTTTATATCTTAGTAGTAAGTACAAGATTACCTTACATTAATTTGCATTTTTGTTTTTATTGTAAGTACGGATCATCATTAGCGTTTCTGGTATTGGGCGAAGTAATTATCGATTACTGGATTAGTCTTTAATATTACTAAACATATTCTTTTTGAATTACAACATATTTTTATCACAATAGTTATAATTGTATGTACACATATTTACTATTGCGTAATTTGATTATAGGTATTTTTCTTACTTTTCATTATTCCCAATCCCCCAACTTCATATAGCCTAAGCCTAATTTTTTTCTTAATTACTGGAATTATTAACAAGTTCTCCAAGTTGTTATTTGGACCCGCAACCATCGCGTTGACTCAGGTACGACCCAAATGCGCCCATTGGCTTATAATTTATTAATTAGACAAATAAAACAACATATATTAAAAGCAGTACTCCTTTATTAATTCCACCATAATGTATTTCACAAAACGTTTTTAAAACGACACTCATATTGCAAATAAAGTAAGAGAGGCAAAAGTGAATAGTAAATACGGATTATAGTATAGTAATAATTACCATAGAATCATGCACATTATGTATATAGTATTCATTTTAATATTACTTTTCTTAAATAACAGTATAATATATTAAACACACAAACTACTTTGAAAGGCCAAGCGGTGTTGCCACATCTTATTTATATACTTATATCTAAATTTATTAACTATATAAGTACGATAATTAACATCTAGAAGAAAACTTAATACACTTAGTATTAAAACAGCAAATTATTACTAATACAGAAATGGAAATTTTATATAATTACAATTTTTTGATATTTCCACCCTGTCTATATATCTATAATTGACATGAAGCAGGAATTTAAAAATATATTCTTAATAATTTTGTATAGCGATTACATACTAGAGTGCAATTTTATATATTAATAATAAAATTCAATTGGTGCTCTAAATATTTTATAAACACTTTATAAATAATAATATTGCTTATAATGTTAAATGTATAATAAAATTATATTATTATTATAATTAAATAAATTATAGGTATACTTTAAATATACATCAATATAATTTGTATTTGGTATATACTTTAGCGTCTTCTATAATACAAAGCGAATTTCAACTTAGGTATATTCTAGCGTATGATCGTCAATCCTTCATGGAGACTGATTTGTTAACCTAACTAAATACTACTGAGTTTATAACTCACTAATGCACCAAAATTACTTAAAATTCAAATAAAATTATACATCTGAATAATTAAAACAAAATTTTATAAAAAAATATCAAAAATTACTTAGTTCAGGTAAACAAAAGTCCACCAAAAGCCTTTGGTTATATAGCTATAAAGAGATCCTAGATTCTTACAAGCAAACTAAGTCTTTGTCAAGAAATGCCATGGATTTGAGCAAACAAAATATATTCTACACAATTCTAGAATACTTAAGATTAACTACAAATATATACAGATATTGAAAGATTATAAAAATCCTATTAGCTATTCTACTAAAAGATAAGATACGAAAAAAGATAGTTATTACATAAAACACCCTAAGTACACATTATACCGTAGCATAAAGATTATATCTATTCATTGGTTCATCTATTATGGGTTTATATAACTACATCTAAACTCTTAATAAATGGTGAAACTGACATTTGGTTACATAGAAAGATTTAAGATAAATTGACTAGAAAATTTTGGATTTGCAAACACTATTTGGCTGATTCACAACAACTAACGAAATGGGAATGTAAATGTGGAGGCGACTAGATGAAAATGCAAACGTGGTTGAGTTACACTTGAAACTCTTAATGATTTTAAATTAGTTCTCATTGACGAAAATCAAAGCATAAACGTATTAGAGAAAAAGAAAGAAATAGAAAAAAATAATAACGATATTTGCTATAAATATCGTAATATTTTTACACAGTTTCTAATAAAATTATTAAATAAAATAAAAATGGGTCATAAACAAGTTTGACCAAAAAAGAGGTTCAACTGTAACTTTCCTAATAACAAACACCAATGTACTTATAAACTGGCACTACAAAGAATTTCGTTGCTCGTACCCACATAATTATAATAATAATTAATATACAATAAGGCAGAATAGGACGGTTCACTCTATTTTAAGGCATCTGCGCTATATACAAAAAAGTGCATTACTTTTATGCGAAAACACTAAAATTATTCGCCGATAGATGGCGCTGAAGCAAAACGTCCTAATAATTATATTATACCAATAATATATTAGACATGTGCAATGTATAGAAATATAATATATAAACAAATCGTTGTCCACTAAAGTGTTTAAATATCATTAAAATTTACTACTTTAAAATAGCAATAATTAAGTACTATTCGTTGTTAGATGGCGTTGTATAATTTTTTTGATTGATAACAGGTATTTTTAGTCCTCGCGGGGCCAAAAACAGTTTGGCGGGAGTCACGAGGACTATTGCGTATTCTCATTTATTGACTCCCAAAAACTTGGCTGCCTCGTCGGGAGATGATAACAGTTTGTTGATAATAGTCTTATCAGGTATACCTAAGAGCTTTCCGATCAAGTCGCTGCCGTTTTCCGTATCGTTTTCCGTTTCGGTGGAATATTTGCGTGACGTCATCTCCAATTTGAGTTTCTTGTCGTAGGGCGCGGAGGGTGGAGAGTTATTGTTGTTTACGTTGCTTGGGATCTCGTTGCCGGAACCGTCGTCTTCTTGGTAACGATATCTATAATAAAAACCAATTTCTTAATGATGAGGTAGGATGTTTGTTCAATTTTCGGGCAAATATTACTGAACGGATTTGGGTGAAATTTTACAGTAATATAAAATGCTATCATTTATGTTAGGATTCAAAATATTTTGTATTTGCTTTTTAAATACAATATTTTAAATTATTTTGGATTTTAAAAGTTATCAAAATTCAAAACTCACCCATTAGTGCCATCCTCTCTCGGAGAAGATTCTTCATCATCAGTATCTTCTCTGTGCTTCTTTCTGTGCCGTAGCATACTGTGTTTCAAAGTGAACCTCCGTCTGCAAAGGTCACAGGCGAACGGACGTTCACCAGAGTGAGTCCTCATGTGACGACGCAGGTCCTCTGCTGACCAAAAACGACGAATGCAAAATGCACATACAACCTGAAAGCAATATTATTTGTTACATATTTTTTAAATTTTAACTTTAAATTTGACAACAAAATTTTCCACTTACTTGAAGAAAAATATATTAAACCATTAATTATAAAGTATTTCATAACGGAAATTAAATCTATATCGTCGTTCCAAACATATTTGAATGTATAAAAAGGTGCTAGTTATTTACTTATCCGTATAAATAATTTCGAAAATTAGTTTAAGTTAACTAACCTTTCTATTGGCATGATCAGGGAATTTTCCTCTATCGTCATCATCAGCACTTTCGCTGCGATCACTAGCTGCGTCCAAAGCGCCTTTACTTACAAGCTGTTCATACTCCGAAGAGTGAACAGAAGCCAAATGTCCCAACGCCCCACTCCGTTCACCAAACGAGGCCTCACAAAGATGACATTTAAAGACTAAACTGCCATCTCCATCTTCTTCAGGGTTTGGTGAACTTGGTTGAGATTCTCCGTTCCCATGTCGCGATGCCATATGCTTCTTTAAGGTTTCTAATGACGAAAACGTACTGGTTGGACACGAAGCGCATTTAAACGGCCTCTCTGGTACACTTCTGCTATCATTCGTTTGAGAAGTAATAGTATCTTGGATAGGCTCGGCAAGTATTGCTTTTGCGGATCCACCGTGTTTCCTCAGCAAATGGCGATCGCAGTTAGATTTTGTGGTAAAGAGGAGAGGACAGTGAGGGCACTTGAAGGGCTTTTGTCCAGTATGTGTGAGCACGTGTCGTCGAAGGGACGAAGACCAAGGAAATTTACGATGGCAGTAGGGACAAGATACGCGGTTTGGTGCTAAACTGTAAGCAGATTTCTTCTTTGGTGGTTGTGTTCCTGTTTCCGATTCAGACCTAACGAATAAAACAAAAATATTACTACAATGTTTGTAAGATAAATACGTATTGCCCTATTAAGAAAACTTTGAACTGACAAAGAAATCCGGAGGAGCTTTAGTGAACAGTTGATTGTGTTGTGAATTTTTAATTGCGAGTAACTTTATATTCTTGATTTTAAGAATTATTTTTGTATTGGATACAATATTTAATAAAAGTGTATATTAAACTATTAACTTACTTATTTTCATCGCTTCCAGAGTTATTTCCTTCACTAGTAGATGCTACTAGGCCTTCCTCATCTTCTTCTTCGTCACTACGGGTTGGCACTATAGGAACGTTATCTTGGTTTGGAATTGGATCCGTTCCCGTCTCCGTTTTGTCTTTAGTAATTGGTATCGGCTTGTTTATAAGGTTGCCTGCTATTTTAAGATCAAAATCTTTATTAAGTTCTTGTTGTCTTGTGGCCATTAAAATTTCCGCTGCGGCTCGATGGGCAGCTGTACGTTCATCTGCAGGTTTAAGATCCTCTGGTTCTTCATCAATAACCAAAGTATCATCTTCATCTTCTTCGTTGTCAGCTACTTCATCAGAATCTCTTCTTACAGGAGAACGATCAGCTTGCAAAGGTCTTTCTAAATGACGAGCAAGTAGTGCATATTTGACCCTATCAGCTAGAGTGTCTGGTGTAGGGTATGGAGGCGGTGCTCTCGGAGCTGGGCGTCTGACACTCCAGTGCTGGGGATGTTGTTGCTTGACGTGGCGTTCCATGTTGGATCTTAATGTAAATCGAGCTGAACATTGGGAGCACGAAAAGGGTCTTTCGGTTCGATAACGCCTTTGCTTTTGTTTTGGCATTAAAATGCCATTTTTAATTACCATTTTTACAGAATCGTTTGGAGAAATAAGATTGTTGGTTATAATAGGTCGAGGCGATTCAGAATGTGGAGGTGGTGTAGGTGTAGTAGGAAATGGTATGGGTTTTTGTTCCTCTTCCTCAGGTTCTTGTTTGGGTTGAGTTTCAGGTTGTTCAACTAATCTTCCACCAGACATACTCAGGCCACGTATTATCTCCTTTTGTATACGTTGTTTTATTTCAGCAATTTCTTGTGAATCAGTAGGGTGGGGAAAAAAAGAGGTTTGTAGAAAATAAGGATTAATAGGAAAAGAGGGTGGAAGTGGCAAGCCAGGTAGACCTGGAACTGCACTAGCATAGAGTTGAGATAATTGAGTTGCGTAGTATGCGGGGTCTATTTTAGGTAATGAATTTTCAAAAAGTCTTTGTTGAGTGAGAAGCAATCTAGTTTTTTCAAAAGCAGCTGTAGCAGTAATTGACGCAGAAGTATCAAATGACGAACGTGATGAAATTTTTGTGTCCTCATCATCGGGATTGCGTTTTTTCTTGCTTAGATCAAGAACGTCGCAACTATTATTGTCACTTGTACTAAGATCTACGGGGACTTCTTCATTATATGGATCTGATTGAATATCAGTTTTGAATGATATTTCTGGCGTTTTAAATTCAGGTATCTGTGTAAGTTGTCCGATACCCTTAACTTTTATTCTAGGCATTGGTTGCTCTGTTTCTCTGGGTGTTAATGTTGGTGTATCTGGTAGTGACTTTGTGAGGGAGGTTACTGGATGCCTATCGGCTACGAAACTAGGGTTATAGTGAGTTAAAGGTGTAATGCGGCCTGTAGGCTCAGTCCGTCTTTCAATTTCTGGCGTATGGAATGCAAGCGATCTTTTAACTTCATCGCGAGCAAGTTTTGAGTTGACTTCGTCATTGTTGGGATCCTCAGACGGATGGTAAATAATTGAACGTTTTACATCTTCTCGTGTAACTTTAGCGTGTCTATTACGTAAATGTCGCTCGCAATTTGCTTTGGTGGTAAAAGCGTAGTTACAAACAGCACATTCATACGGCCTGTCACCATTATGTGTACGCATATGACGTACAAGGGCGGCTTTATCTAATGATGCATGAGGACACATGTTGCACTGATAGGGGCCTGGTCCTGTTCCACTCAAATGAACTCTATTATGACCTTTCAAAGCCCTTAAGTTGGGAAACTTAGCAGGACACAGTCTACATGGGAATTCCCCGCGAAGCTTCATTCGCCTAAATTCAGCTGCAAAGTTATCTTGTGTTTCTTCTTGTTCACGCTCTTTAACTATGGTGTCAGGAGGAGTTAGTACAGTATTTTCTAGCGCAACCCTTGTTCCCGTTAATCTTTCCAAGAGACTTCCAGCTGACGTAACATTAAGAATTGATTGTATATCGGCTAAGTCTCTTGCTGCATCAATATGTCTAATACCATTGGTGAGCCCATCGTCGAACTTCGGCGTAAATCGATCCATCGGTGGCGTCAAAGTTCCAGGTATGCCAAACGACCTATTTCTAAGATCAAGTTTAGCAAAAAAGTCTTCTCGTCTTTCCCGGTCCGGGCTCGATATTCTAGTGGCTGCTGAACATGTTTTTCTATGAATATCTAGGATTTGGCCTGAGGGAAAATCTCTAGAGCAGTGGTCACATCTTTCCATTACAGATATATGGCGATTTCGCAGCATTTCTGGGAATTTTTTGCTGGAATAATCTACATAATCGTCAAATCCAGTTCTATTGTCATCACCATGGGCTGTAAATCGATGGAGATCGAAAGCGTTAATTGAATCAAATCTTTGGAAACACTTTGGACATTCAAAACGTGCAGTTCTCTTATCTAGAGGTAAAGGCGAAGGCGATGAAGAAGCTGCTCTTTTCCGTGACCTCCTACACTCCTCCTCTTCACTTTTATCAGAACGATTATCGCTATCTATGCTGGTAGTGCGCGTAGCACGAGTATCGTGCGGCTCAATCTTCATTTCCTCTTCCTGATTATCTGTTTCAACTTTAGCCTCGCTGATGACTTCTGTTTTGATTTCTGCAACAATAAAGGAATGCGTTACGATCCATGGGTCATGTTTGAATAACGACTTTCATTTTACTATTCCAAGAAAACTCGACAATAGGTGAGTCAGATTCACTTGTACGAATGTAGTTTTAATACAATTATATAATGGGATGTGTTATTGTGAATCAGTTTTACAATCAGCTAATAGATTAGAAAATGGAAAATGATATGCAAGCGGTTTCAATGTAATTAGTTACGTAAAAATCAATGTCAGCAGTATTTCGAAGTTGAGTATTTAGGGATGAATATGGCGTGGCGCGGTCGCCTTAACCGCAGCTCGTATGAATCAGCGTCTATTGTCTTAAACATAGCAAACGTCAAGCACGTCTCAAAACTCAAAAAGGACGCCGATAACAATCCCTTAAGAATGGCCTCTCGAACAATGACTTTACCTAAATATTCAATCATTTGTTTTTAAATGATATAATATTTGTAAATGATTATAATTAATTTCATTGCTTATCAAATTCTGTATTAAATTAGGTAAGCATCATTTTCTATTTAATTCATATCAATGTAAAAACAAAAATGTTGATCGTAAAGGTTAATTATAACTACTTAAGAGGTAGATCTAGGGTAGAGCTTGGTAATATAAAAAATTGCCGAGTTCTTATCATTTTGGACTCTCTTTTGATTATTGATTTCGTTTTTCATATTATTAGGCACTCATGAAAATAAATATTATATTAATACCTAATACTTTGATTTTAAGCTTACATTTCACAATCGTCGTATACATTGCGTCAGTGATCTTCAATTTGTTATTACTCACGTGACAGATTAGGATTCGTAAAAATTGATAAACACGTTATTGATTTACAATGTTGTTGTTGTTTTATCCTCAAAAAAATTATTTTAGTATTTGTTCAAACAAACTCAACTAAATTGAGAATTTAGACGAGATGAGAGGTTAAGCCACGTTTTAATTCTAAGTGATTTGAATTTACTTTAATGTCAATTATTTTTGCATAATTTGGCTGAAATATAACAATAAGTTAAAGCGGGCGAAGCCGCGTTTGGGTGGCTCTCGCTAGCTAGAGGTATATACAACAAAAGTCCGAATACTTTCAGCGATGTCTCACTTGATCGCGTTAGTGAGGTGTTTTCGTCGGCCGCTGGTTGGCTAGCGGAAAATCAATACCGACATCTATGCGCATTGTATTGTACCTACAGTCTACCTACAGCTACAGCTATAGTGCTATTGACTTTTATACCTTCTCGTTATAGGTATCTTAGCTAAGTCCTAGTGTTAAGAACTATTGTGAAATATATAATGAGTATTTGATGATATAATTTTTTCGTTTAAACTAATATATATGAGGAAAATAGATTATGAAAAAAATGCAGTGTCTTGTAAAATACAATACCTATACGTATAAAAATTACATTACCAGGAGTCAAACCCGCGCATCTTGGATATCGTCCATGAGGCGTAGGTCCGAGTCCTATTACGTTAACATTTTTATGTGGTTTTTGGTAAAAAAATCTTTTTTTAGTGTGAAATAACTGATTTTCTCAATTAGTTGATCTGTCATATAAAAATTTCTAAGCTAATTTACACGTAAAAGACATTGTAATCGACCACAACCTACATATACAAGTGACGTGTGTACAGGCGAACGGCAAAACCGCTTTTCGTCATTGCAGAAGTAGGCGTTTCCTCGCGTCATTTCTGTCATAGTACAAAATATAGGGCGTCTAATCATACATTGCGTTTGTAGTTGTGACGTTGTGGGAAACGGCCAACGGGTTGGACGTAGCAGGTTGACGATTCCGTTATTTAAAAGATGAAACCAGCTTAAAGATATTTAGATTGTTTGTTTCAGCCAAACAATCTATCTAAGTGTCTCAACCGATCGCGCTTATCTAAGGAACAAATGAACTGAAACATTTCTTTCGTTAGGTCAAGGGTGTGGGCTCGATTTACACTCGGGGGAATGAGTTATTATTCATATTTTTATTTCTTCGCTGTGGTACAAAAGCACAGCCCGGCGTTGAGCTTCACCATTCAACGCGCAATGCGTCAAGATATTACCAAAAAGTGGGGAACGGAGTGTCTTAGCACTTGGTTCCCTCTGCCGACAAATTAAAAAGAAAGCAAGTAAAGATTTTTTTACAACTGTAATTTGATAATAAAATATTATTAGTCGATATCTTTTACCTAACGTTATTTCTATCTTTGTCGTTGGTACAAGTATATTGTAGGGGAAAAACAATTATAATCTATACTGATAAGGCTTCTCATTCAGATGATGTGTTCATGATATTACGTTTATTTTAAGTATGTTTCCTTATATACTTATTGTTATTGTTTTATATATTTTATAGTACATTTGTATTTATATTAATATAAAAGTAATAATGAAGTTTGTGGCCTGTGTATCGATATTAAATTAAGACGTAGAAAGACAGATTTTTTATTAAAAAAAAGAATATTTTTGTTGGTCTCTCCGTCGTTCTAGTAACGAAGCCCTTGCCGTCTCCAGAATTTCGCGACAAATGTGGGTTAATGAGAAAGGATAAAATTAACACTAGGTTCCCAAGTTTCCTCTGCCTACCTTGCTATGTGTAGGATATAGCTTAAAGCTTGAAAAAAAGATATGTCGTATATTTTTTGTATGTACGAGCAAAAATGTTCTTAAACATCATCTTATAGTCATTCATAGTTGCAGTAATGAGAAACTACCAAATACCCAACGTGATGTTTTGTAAATCCCGCGAATGATTCACAAAGGCGTCAACGCTTATTGTTTATATACTATAATAAGCTTTCTAATATAAATCTTATATATAGAAAATATATAAAGATTTTAAATCTATATATTACTATAATGACTTAATAGATATTTAAAGATAACGGAGTGCCATAACACTACGTTGTGTATTCCGTAAAATATAGGAAAATGTGAATGGCATTATCATTTATCATCAAGTCTATTTTAAATATTGATGTCTAAATTGAGAATATTGACGGATTTATGTCAGAATCGCTCCATTTCCTACTTTACGCCGAATTCAGTAATATTCTTTGATAGGTTGTAAAACCAGATGGCTCAAATAAACCTGAGATTCAAACCCACATCCACGCGCTTATACATTTCAATCAACTAAGCAAAAAAAAAAACATATAATTTTAAGTTGCAAATAAAATATGTAAAAATAATCAACAGTATTTTTCCACTCGTTTCGATTTACGTTTACGTGTCATACCTCAGTTACTTATATTTATTCAATTATTACGAATCCGTTTAGAAACACAAATGTCGCAAAAATACGTATCCATTTTCAGAGGTCTAGATAAAAACATCCGGTTTTGCGGAACGATCAAATTACTGCTGTACTTAATACACGTTTTACAATTCATTGATAGCGATATTATTAGATTATGAAATTGAAGAGAATATTATTACGAATCGTTGTTATTTTAACATTTTTGGTTGAATATTTAAAAAAATATATATTTTCACGCGTTTTCCCGCATAGCAGGGTAGGTAGTGGTAGTGGGCTAAGACATATTTTTTTCACTTTCAGCTTTTTAAGTTTTTGGATGTTAAGAGTGCGTTGTTCATCAGAGCGGGGAAAATGATTTTTTTTGGCTTCGTGCTGTATCCCGCACATAGCGGGGTAGACAGAGGGAACCTGGTAACTTAGACATTGAACTAGACACTCTTTGTTCCCAATGGTGGCATTGCATATTGATCAAGGAAATTAAAATCTTCATAAAAAATAATTTTTTTTTCGCCAGAACTACCTATTGCAAGTTAAATCTTATTTAACTTGCTTGCTTTAAAATGAATTCTGATCGACGCGACGTCTCTGAGCGTGGCTGTATAAACATAGGTATATTTTCTTAAAACTAAAATATATTTTAGTTATTTACTTTATAGTTTACAAATCTTACATCTACAAAGCTCTTGCTTCGGTTATAATAGGTACCAGGTACATAAGTATATAATTATAGGTTTTACCTTCGGTACCTTAGAAAGTACAAAGGCCATCGTGACGCAGTATTACAGTGCTGGATTGTACATAAGATGGTCGTGGATTCGATCACTGCTTGAGAATATAAATTATTTTCTCCGATCAGGCAAGATAAAAGATAACACACACCTTTTAAAATTCAGGTAAAGATAATTTTAACTCTACCTACCCCGGTACAAGGAAAAAAGGGTAAAGCTATTTTTTTTTAAAACCACAGTTAAATAATTAAAACATTATTTAATAGTTAACCAAGTATCGATATTCACTAATCGATTAATTGATCAATGTGCCGTCCGTTTCGTGTTCCAAGAAGTTATTATATCACGCAATCTCATGAAGTAATTCGACGCGTTTGACGTTTGTACCTACGCCACGGTGTCTTACATAGTGTTGTAATTGCTATATTGGTTGCCTATAAAAAAACTATTTTTTTCTGATGATAATTTTGACAGTATATTTTAATATTTAAAGAAAAATTGAACAGTTTGTATGAGGCGTGGGTTTGAATCCCGCTGCGAAAAAAAAATCTATTTTTTATCGTCCTCATCTTCTAGGTGAAAATTAAAAAGTATAGTGTCTATATTTTACTTTTGCATGATATTTATTAGTAGTCAGTATGAAGGTTATAAGGAAACAAAATGAAAATATGCAAAATGAAAATATTTTTTCAATTCGAGCAAATAGTTCCTGACGGTATCGCGTTCAAACAAACGGACTCTTCACCTTCAATGTATTAGTATAGTAGTATATTTGTGGACATTTATTTTAATGCGATTTAAGCAACCATCGCTATGATAATCGCCTCGAAAATCTGCATACAATATAGATAATTCTCGTGTGTCTTTTAATTGTTGCAAGCACTAGTTTTATAAATATTTAACATTTTAATACGAATGGTTTTTTTTTTAAATAAATAATTAAATATTTATTAAGTTTATAAGTGCGGAGTAAAAAGTCATCGCGGTACGGTGTTATGGAAGGAAACGTTTACGCAAACTAAGTAATTGTAGTAGACATACAAACCTACCTATAGGTATATAATTGTACTGCACAGGGAAATTGCGCGTTTGACAAAATGTCGAAATTTGTCAGTGTTCCGTGAATTATCTTGAAATATAAATTCGGAAACGCATTCAAAGTAACTCTTGATTATGATATAAGCAAATCGTTTTTGAGAATTTAACAATAAACTGCTGTATATGCGAGTATATAAAAAAGTGATGAAAATATTATGATTCTTTAAGAAAAAAATGTATTTCATAAAAAAGTAGACAAATGAGGCCGGTCGCGGCGCAAGGTCACAAAGTGTAACTTAAAACGCGACAGGCTGTGGGTTCGATTTCCACTCGAGGTAACCAAATATTTAATGTTTTTATTTCTCCGGTCTTTGAGGCTTTGATCTTCCAGCCACTCAATACGCAATGTCTCCAGAATTCGTTGGAAAATGAAGGAGTGGACATCGAACCATGCTACTATACCCACTTACTTATGTAAAATTATAAACCCCAATTTCAAACAGGTAAGTCACTTCACATTCAAAATTCACAAAATACTATTATTATAAATTTTATTATCAATTTCACCCGTAGCCATGAATACAAATGCCCATCGAATTCTGTTAGGTTCACCCAAGTTTATATACGGAGAAAAGGTGTCGCATAGATGCACGCGTGACTTCCTCCTTCCCGCTTATACGGAATTTAAATTGTCCACTGTCCAACTATATCCTGCGCTGCTTGGGTACTTTGGACCTTATTACTGTAAGATATATTTATATTAAAAAATATATACATATCTTTTTTAATTTTGCTAAAAGTTATTAGTTAATTGTTTTTTATTTGGATTACCTGGGACTAAGGTGCTTTATGATCTATAGGTGCCCATTATAGATGAATGTGAGCAATAATAAAAAAAAATATTTTTAATTTTTTTTTAGTTATATTACCTTAATTTCGAAAGAAGAATAATTCATTTCGAGGGGTGAACTATGAATGTTTGTGTTTCAAGGTTATTTTTTGATAGAAAACGATGCTTTTTGTCATATTTGGACGATGTTTTTGTACCCAAAATATTTAATTGGATGAAAGTATTAAAGTAAATGAAATAAAGTTCAAATTTTTCAACAAATTTCATAGATCCAAGTTGGTCACTTTCGTCAAACGTAAAACTACCTACCCAGTTACCGTAACGGTTGTCGCATATTATAATTTGATTGATATGGTCGGGACGTCGTCGATACCGCTTTCTGCCGCACTACAACGAGCTCAACGGTACCTGAATTACACCGTGTATCTCTTAAGTCCTCATTTACGGTGTTGCCATAACTCTATTAAAGGTTTCAGTTTTTTAAACTGGATAAATTGTTATTTATGTCTTTTCACTTCGAATTATTTATTCTATTAGAACTGATAGCTGATTGTGTGGAAATTGCTTTTCATTTGCTTACTTAGTTGTATAGGTTTATATTTATATCGAAAATAATTGTAAATTATTATTATTTAAATTTAATCCGTTAACTGGCCAATACAATAGGATTATTTTACGTTGATTTTTAAAATCTTTCATCTTTTAACAAAGTTAACAGTTTCAAATAAAAAATGCGAGTCAGGGACTTCCGCGACATTTTAACGGTTGTTTTGCTTCTGGTTATAATATTATCATATTAAGGCCCTCTTATAAAAGTGTATAAAAATTTTAAATATGTATATCTACGTACGTCTATACTTATGTTTGTTAAACCTAGGCCTTTATTGGCTAGATCGCTTGGAAGGCATCCAAGAGGTGTATATATATAAGCCCTGCTACAAAATCTTAAATAAAAATAGTTAAAATAATTAATTTTATAATATCAAACTACATATTTGGTGAATCTTTACTTTTTTTCATATTATAATTTTCAATTGACTTTCGACCTGTGCATGCACGTGTAATAAATTCAGTCTTTTAATACGAATATTTATGCAGTGGAAAATAACATGTAACGGTTTTTAAATAGTACCATGTTGTTTGCAAATTACCAATAAATATAATTAATTAATCTGCAATTAAAATGTACCATCGATCGTTTTTTTGTAAATTAGTGTTGCGTAAGTATTGAATTTTGCATTACTTTCTTTCTAGCTATACTGAGGTAGAAAATTTTACCATATTTTTTTATACTCATTTGCTCATAAATATGATCTTATGAGAAGAAATTTAGTTCCATGAATCGAACGTGCCCGTTTCAGGATGAGCTCAGAGCAGTGCCTGGTTCTTGTGTGTTCTCTCTTTGAAATATGTATTAGCCCCCCTTCACTGTCTAAGATCCTATCTATAGCGACATCAAATTTGAAATGAAACTACTAATGGCGCCTTTAAAATACGTCCGATATCACTTATAGTATATTTAATAAATAAGAACATTGAAATAAAGTTAGCCAAAAAAGCGAATTTAAGATGTAAGCATATTCAAAGAAAACTCAAAATTTTACTAAACTGTTGACTGCATTTAGCATATGCTATGTAAAAGCAACAGCACACATTTAATCTGTATTCACTAAATCTTCTCCAATCGATTACTTTCTCTTAACGGAAAATCGATTTAATTATCGTAGGCCTGAATTTTAATTCTCGATCAACTCGAGAGATGGCGCTAATAGGAATATTACGTGCTTGCGTAAAGCAACTGTAGGGTGACAATGTTTATTGTATCTTACGAAATGCTGTTTTTTTTAGCAATTTGCTTAACGTTTTATTTTAATTTAGATCATTAAACATTTTTCTTAAATGTTCGATGATATATCGGTTAAACTTGTGAAAATATTCCATAAATTCATTGTAATCATTCAATTTAAAAAATGTTATGAACGCCTGTTAAACTTTTAATATTTTACACAAAGGGCTAACTAATGGATTACAAGAAAAAAATCCAGTAGAGATAAGTAGAAATTTGTAACACATTAACAAATTCTACACGTATCCCGTACATTAAGTAAAGGTACACGTGTTAGGGAGGTTGTTTACCTTTCTTGGGTCAAATGGACTAACTTTAATTTATTCCAACCAAAGATTGAAATTTCGAATTCAAATATATAAATTCAGTACATATTTTATTTATTTGCTTTATTTATGAAAATGTACTATATGTTTTTGAGGTTTCTATGCATCGATACACTTTATTTTATGTATGAAACATATGAATATTTAATTGAAAGAAAAAAATACAAGATCCCGAACAAGGACGTTCCAGAACTTTCCACAGCGGATGTTTCGTCATTTACCCGAGTGAATAGCCTTTACTCATCTCGTCGCTTATCACCGATTGTCCAAATTTGCCGAACCAAATGTGGCCGGAACGCTTTATCTGATACCGTTACTTAATGATACGTTTCTTAGGATTACATTTGTCATTCAAAATGCACCTTTAAATGTCTTTCAATATATAACAATTCACTGATTTCAACAAACCAAGATAAAATTTTCCTGTAATCAATTACACATTTCATCTGTCGTGCACTGATAAAATGTATTAATGTAGATTTAGTTTCAAAAACTCATACACACAATAACAAAGCGTACATATTTACATATTTTTTAGCTTCACTTTACCTCTTACTATATTAAGCTAGGACGAAATAATCCATAAACCAAAATATGATAAATCTCCTAGTTGAATATTAATAATTTCTTAACTCATTCAAGATATTGTAGACACAAGTGTACTGAACACAAAAGGATGTTGCTCGCTCCTGAGAGATAGAGTCTCGGCTGAGTAAACTAAATTCCGACAATTGTCTTAATATGATTGTAATAAGTCTTTCACATTACAAAATAATTCGAGTAACGTTTGTGTTTGAAGAATTCAAAGTTACTAAGTAAATTTTTTTTGAAGCCTCACTATAGTATTCTCAACTTAGTGCTCCTCCCTCCCTCTTTTCCTTACTTTTTGTATAATTTTCGAGACATTACCAGAGCGAGGAAATTATATATTTTCTTCCCCAAATAGGAATCGAACTCACTTTACAGCGAGACAAGTCGGGGCACAAGGGTATCCTTGTGCCCCGACAGCCTAATTACCATATATTTCATATATTTCTGTTATGAAAATGATATAAATATATGTTAAATTCACATTATTACTGTAGTTTTAAATATTCTTGTCAGTTGCAGGCAAATTATTTCAATAATCTTAATTTCGTTAAATGTCTAAGATTTAATCACCAATAAAGTTGGTTACGATTTTATTGCATTGTATGTACATTTTATCATTCACTTATTTTAAAGAGAATTTTTAAAGATAAAACACCAATAAACATGACACATCAATTATGTTTGCCGTAAAAAATGTAATTTTCTATTTTACACGTCTAAGTGTCGATTGGTTATTGTATAATAACTTACTTATCGACAGGAGACTTCGATGTTTTAACTATTTTGAAATAATGATAGGGACTCACTGATTTATTCTTAATTTATATTATATTGCAACGCGACGATGACAAAATATTAGTATATTTTTTTATCTTTGTTGCCAATTAACTAATAGGCAATATTCATTATTACTCTAAATTATATGTATATATTTTTAAATGTATTAGGTCCTTTCCTTGATTAAAATTAAATTTTTAAATTTTTAAATGTCATTCATAATAATCTCTGAAATATAAAAAGAATATAGCAGTACATCTTAAAGTTCCAGCTTGTCTCAATGAAGGTAGTTGCAAATGACTAGTGTCGAGTGGTGCGCACGCGCAAAGCATTTACAAATTATGATCACTCATCAAATTTCCGAGGCATTAATGGCACGAGTCATCTTACGAAGTTATTATAATGCTCAAGTTATCTGATGTTACTTCCTGCTGCTAATTGTACGATCTATTGACTTAACGGTGACAGGAGATCTGATATATGAGTGTTATTTGCTTAATGGTAGGAGATAGATCTTAATATCTTTAAACTGTGTTGCATGTATGCATAGATTAAAAAAATATTATCGGTCTATTCTGTTTTCACAGTGAAAACTTATTTGATTTTATAAATGTTTTTTTTCTTAATTGTATTAGCAAGTAAAAATATGTAATTGTAGAAATATGTGGTTGCTAATACTTACGTTGCGACGACGGTGGTTCAGCCGCGGGGGGCGCTTGAGCGCTGGCTGCCCCCTGCATGGCCCGTGACGCGCGACCTCGGCGTCGCCTGGACGAAGACATATTGTTATTTAAGTTAATTCAAATTCAAGTTTATTTTCATTTATAGAAAATCTATGAATATGTATATAAGAAACGCCTTCAATTGTGTTTAATATGTTGACGTATGCAGATGTTAAATATATTATCTATATATGATCATTACTTAAAGTATAGAAATGGTCCGTTATCATGTTTGGTAGGTATATAATATCGCGGATCAATAATTATTGTTGTTCTTAGATAATTTGAAGAATATCAATGATTTCATTCGCACTTATTTCTACTTGACAATAATCGTGAATCCTTTGTGATAAAGTTATAGAGTGGTCGTTTCACCGATATTTATGTATTGTGATCCATAGTACAGTTTTATTAGACAAAGAGGCGCGTGAGTCACAAATCCTTCTGTTTATCGCTTCATTTCCTGCAAATTAGCTACAATCGATTCAATATATTTCTACTTTTACAGATACAAAAGTGTATTAACATTGATATGCTTTTCTAATTTTTAGTTCTTGTATATTTTTATACACCCAACTAATACCTAAATACAGTAATATAGTACCACACCCGTAACATATAATTAATATTTTTTAAGAATATCATAAAAAGTGTATTAATATAATGAAATTCGTAGACTTCTACCTACGTATTGGTACCTATGGTACGAAGTAAAATCAATAGTGTTGTATGATAATGCAGCAGTATGCTCTGCACTTTGAGTGACCTATTATAGAGACAATGCGTGGTAATAACCTGACGTCGGTATGCGCTTACTAAGTATAAGTGCCCATGGACGCCATTTTGTCTAAAACTTTTAATTTATAATACATAATACTACCTATATTTAAAATATAATCTAGATTCAGGTCTATACTTCTATAGAATATTTTATTTCAAGATTAAATTCTCATCTGAATACAAAGAAAGTAAAGCGCAAATAAAGTCGTAAAAATTAAAAGAAAACAAGGCAATGTTTTCTATTCATATTTATATCAAATAACTTATGTAACAATTGATAATGTGCAATAAATCAGGACGCCATTTTGTCTATAAAAAGCTGTAGGTATATTAAGCGATGAAATGACGAGAAAGATAAGATATCCATCTCGAATATTCAAGTTTGGAACGAATGTTTTGGAAAATAAAAATGATGGCTATTTGATTTTATGACTTATTTACGTACATATGTAATTAAGTCTTAAATTATAGTATTCGCTTAATAAACAACTCTATCTATTAGATCTCATCTATTGTAACAACCGAAACATATATTGCAATATCACAGAAATACAATAGTGGAAAGTATAATCATTTCTTCACCACGCCCTTAAAATGGTAATTGAAAACATATCCACAAAAGCTCACCTATATGGTCAACCTATCATGATGGATACATCAAAAAAACCGACCTAATTTCTGTCAATACAATAATTATATACATTTTTTAGACCTTATTACATTTAAAGCGTTTGAAACGTATCTTAGAAAGTTTTTCCGTCTCAGTTTTCGCAAAATCGCAAACAAAAGACAAAGAAGCCGCCCGTCGGTGCCTTTGAAGCCTTATATTACTTAGAAACGTGTAGAATTGTAATTCAATATTTATTACTATCTTAGTGTGCCGATAACACCGAGAGTTATAAATGTATACGGTTATTAATGATCTCATACAATTAACAAGTACTAACTACATATATATATATAAATAATAATAAATTGTAAGCTTTAGCTAATAGTAGAACCTAGCGCTGTATCATAGTCATCGCCTTCATGTGATGAACTCTTCAGATGTAAAATGGAATATTCCGTCCCCAATGGGAAATTCAATTCCTATGGGAACTTCCCATAGAATTTCGAATAATGGGCTTTTAGTTCTTCCAACACTTTTTAACCTATCTACTTGTTAAATTTGAATTTCCAAGTCCAGCAGCTTTCTGTTAAATAAATATTTATAATTAATACAGAATAATTATAGAATAGTGTACTTATTAAAGAAACCATATTGTAAGTTCTCATTGTAGATAAATTATACCTACTTAAGTAGTTTCGAATTATTTCTTTGAATGTTAGTTTTAGTAACGATTATAAACTGAACAGGAAATTTAGTAATCATATAGTAATTTATAAATTACTGTATATTAAGTAAGTGTTATTATTATTTAGAAGAAGTACATATTATAAAAAGCGTGTAAGATATTCAATTGGGCAAATTTTCTTCAGATTAATATAGAATATATTTTTTTTCAGAAAAAATAAGTAATTTAAATAATAGCAAACGCTACAATTATTATTAAATTACCATTACATTATTGACTATTGTAATTACCCACGTGGTGTAGTGGGAAACGTGTTCAGGTTATTAATTACTGCGCGAGTTAGCAGTTCAAAAGCAAAAGATATTGAAGATATCAATCCACATTGTTTCTAATGGCAAGGTAGACAGAGGGAAACTAGTGGTAAAACACTCCATTCTTCGCTTTCCGCCCAACGTTCAGTGTCAGAACTCAAGGCCGCGCCCTGTCTACCAGGGCGGGGAAAAGAAATTAATTTATATATAATCCCACAGACTGTCCCACTGTGCCAGGATGATCTCATATTAGAATTATCCTTTAAATATTAAAATTTTCAACCCTATCTACAATAGAAGATACTGTTTTTAACCTACGATAAAGTTCAAAATTAATAAATACGTTTACAGAGTATCAATTATACTCAATATTATCACTGATAAGAGACAAGGATTTCACCTGTTATCAACGAAGACGTGATCGGCTGACAATAGCTATTTGTAATAATCATATATGAATTTGTCAATAATTTAGCATCTTAGGAATAAGATATATCATTTTTTTTCATTTATACTTATTTGTGTTTTTGTATTATTATATTTCAATATGAAACAAAGTTTTGAACTAATTGCTGTCGTGACGCAGGTAGTAATTCTCTGACTTTTAACATTTTGTTTATAGGTTCGATTCCCACTGCTTAAAATACTTTTGCTTCCATTCGGATTAGACAGAAAGTAAATTCCGAAGAAAGTGAAGGATATTTAAAATGAGCATCTTCACGCTTCACGCTTTATCCTGCCTAACAACATAAGCAGAGAGACCTTAGGGTTAGGATACTCCGTTTCTCACTTTATGACCAATTTTTAAGACATTGCGTGTCGAGTAGCGGAACTCAATGCCGTTCTTTGAGTAAATTTAATTGTTATACGTCGAACATATCTTTTCAAAACAAAATTATGTTGTATATACTTTATATACAGTTTATATTATATACAAGTTGTGGTTGGTTACACGAGGAAGTGCTCACGCAAAGGGCGTGTCATTAAATATCTTATTCGAATCGTTAAGTGGAATCCATTTCTAAGTAGCGCCTTCTCATATAACTGGAAAAATATTAATGAGATAGATTAATTTATTATCTGTGTATTTTTTTAACCATTTATAATATTCCTTATCATATATAAAAATAGATGATGAATGTAAATATTTATTTTCTATAAGTGTTTTTGTTTGATTTTATTTATAAAAAATGTAAATAATCCAATATTGAGCCAATGAAAACGTTGTTAATGCGCTAAAAAAATAAAAAAGTATAAACGTCAAATCTCAACTGTAAGTCAAGTGTAAAAATTTATGAATCTTCATAAAAAGTGATAAACAATAATGCAGCGGCGTGTCTATAAAAATAAACATAAAGAATAGAATAGTATTAAACTAATTAAAATATAAGTGTAATAGCTATTTTATCTTAAATCCGTGACAGTTGTTAGGTACCTATAGGTAACGTTATTGTTCTTTTAAACTACGGTAGAAGAAAAATGGAAATTATTTAAATAAAGTATTAGGTTATCCTTTCGATTTTAAAAGTTTTCTTGTCTAAAATAAAAAAAATATCATTTGAATAATGCGCTTTTTTTTTTTCAAATTTATATATTATACATTTTTTTAATTTGTATTAATTATTAACTTTAGTTAGCTATTAATCGGAGTAATAATATTTTTTCTTACATATTTCAATTTTCATTACTTTTACAAAGTATCTTCTTCACGTGTTCATAATAATTGCATCTTTGAGAGGTTTTGACGTAATCAAGATAACTGAGATACACACACTTGAGATATAAGTACAATTATGGTATATCTCGAGATGAAATTGAGATTTAATATCATTTATCGATTTCATTGTTCTTTTTTTGATAATTTGTTAGGAATTACTTTTTGTAATCGTTTTTTTTTATGCGAATGAAAATTAAATTAATATACATTTAAATAACCAAAGTAATGTTAAAAGAATCTAATAAGAATAATTTAAAATTATTAAAACAATTATGACACACAATTATTTGCTGAAGCATATTTTTGATAATAACTAATAGCATTGTTTTTTCTATAGAATATATTATATACTAAAAAGAGTAATATTTTAATATAAACTGAATGTTTTGTTATATACTTATGATAATAAATTTATTATTAAGTAATATATTCATTAAAATACATTTAAAATACGTACACATTTTATTTTCGTGGTTTCCTAATTTTATTTGAAAGAATTTATTAAGTGAAAGTAAAAAAAGGCCGTCGGTGAAAATTCATTATTATCATTTAAATGTATATTATTCGAAATTTCTAAACTTATTTCAGCAAACACATAGGTATTTCTTAACACAAAATTATTGTTTTGACACATAACAGTACGTTGAGTTATAGACAATTTTAGTGAGAAATTAAAATTTCAACACTGAATAATTAGTTCTTATCACTTTTGAGGTACATACAGGTATATTTAATTAATAATTACAACAAAACCGGAATTATTTCGATTATTTTTTAGTATATAGGGATAACGCTAGTTACTCGGCGTTAGGGGTCAAGAGACGAAGACGACAAAGCATTCGACAGGCGCTGTGTGCACTGAGCCTACTCGATATTATAATATACCACTTAGTCTTTACATAGGGCAACGGCAACGATAATTTGCATTGTAATCTAATCGGTATACTTACCCAATCGTGGATAATTTTTACGTTATCGGTCGTCCGTTTAAAATTAATAACGTCCAAAATAGATCCCCAGTCTCTCACTTATCACAATGCACAGATTTCAGTCACATAAAAAAAATTTTAACACTTATTTATTCTATAATTATTAATGTAATATACCGTCACTCGTGGTTGTATATCATCTCCGCGGGAACGACAACCTCGCACGGCGAGATGTCGTCTCGTTGTGATCGTGATGAGAGTACGCACTGTCGCTCTGCTCTCGGGGGAGCAAGAGATGGCCGTTGATTGGTCGAGAGCGGTGCTCGGCCGCTCTGTTGGAGCGAGAGGGAACATCTTGGATGCAAGACGAAAGAGCGAGATAGATATCGCCAATCGTTTCCTCCCGTTACAGATTGTCGAGTTCAGGTGTATTGAGAGTGCGTAATAATATGGAGATGCCCAATGTTTTATTATCAAATATTTAGCGCATTTTTATATATTTTTTTATCTTTATGTATTAAAATATTCTGAACGTTTTAGAAAATGATAATGTTGGATATATTAAATCTAGTAATAGTTATAATTTAGTAATACCTGATTTGAGTAAAATTTAGATAGTACATTTTTTAAGCGTCGAGTCGTCTTTAAATGTGATATTTTAAATATTTAAACAATGTATTTTTCATTACTATCATCTAAAGTTATATCAAACATAATAGAAAACTATACAAATACTACAATAGATATCGTATTTATTCAAAATGTTTAATATACGACAAATTGTGATATGAAAGAATTATTATTAAAAACAGATAATCGTTTTTTGATCGTGACCATCTCTGTGAGGTTGACCTTATGTAATCGGTCAAACGCTTTAAGTCAACATAACGCCCTTCGATCTGTCAACACGTGGTCACCGTGGTCGTGGCCATCTCGTATTAATATGTAAATAATAATAACTATTTTCTATAGGTACTTTATAATATTTTTAAGATCTTGGAGCAGAGGGACTACGTTTAAAGCGCGACGTTCAATTCCGCTACTGAAAGCGCGATATCTGGTGAAAAGTAATATTAACGGAGTGTTCAAGACATTCCACTATTTCGTCTGGAAACCAAATTTTTGTTTAGATTAATAAAAACATATTTTTTCCAAATCTTATATATAGATAGATAAGATTAATATAATTAATCATTATTTATAATTACAGACATTCGCATTTCAATAGATATTAAATTCATGATACAATTGCGTGATAGGTGTAGAAATCCAACTCATCACTTTGAGTGACCACACCACACCAAGGTAAAATTTATATAATGGATATTTCTACCTCATATACCTACACCTACAATCAATCAATGCAATTAGTCAGACCTAAAATTTTATATTTAATAGTTTTAAGTTTTTTCCTACAAAGCTAGTTTGGCAGAGAGGAATCTAACGTCAAGAAGAGTCCATCGCTATACTTTTAAATTCCAGGTGCCGTGCTTTGCCGAGCCGAGAAAATGACATTAAGGACTTTCCCCAAGTGGAGATTGAACTCACAACTATTGCCTTTAAAATTAGGCACTGTTTCACTGCCGCCGCTACAATCTATTATATTTAGATAAAGATCATATAAATTATTATGACTGGGTACCTATAGATAAACAATTACAAAAGACAAATATCAAACCGATCCTAGTTATGTTACCATGACATTAATTGGTTCAGATATAGATATAGCTGTCTGTCTCCGGGTAAAATTTGTAAAACAATTTTGACCTTGTTTAAAATGGGAAAGACAGAGAAAATTTAGTGATACGTTATTCCGAATTATGAATTTCATCTTAGTTCAGTAGATTTAGTTATTGTAAGCTTTTGCTATTGATTTTATCTCTACGGAGTAAAGGGCATACATGTTTGTCAAAGCAAGATGGTACTAGTTAACGGTTCTATAGATATCGTGTTGGTAAAGGTGTTCGCTTGTATAGGAAACTATAATAATTATTATCTGATATGGTCGATATAGTGTAAATAACAAATGTGTACTCAATATTCCTAGGAAGGAATATTATCTTTACTCTCTACTCATATCTATTGGGGTCGTGAAAGTAATTATTTGGTAATAATTTGTGACATAAATTATTAAATGAAAATATGTATGATGGAAATTTATGCGTCTCTAATAGAGTATAGAGAAGAATGTGAGTTATATAAAAAGTAATATGTCTAATAATAATATTATTTATGTTATTGTTAATTCGTCTATATAGTTAATCTCGAGACACTAGTTCCTTAGTATGTATGTACATATTTAAATATTAAATTATTAATTTGTTAAATTTATAATACAATAAAAATCCATAGCGTGTACCAATGCGTTAATTAATCGTATATAATGATTAATTAAGTATAAACAAGTTCTCGTGCCAAATCGCGGAAACTGCGCGAAATTCATTCACTAACCGACAACGACATTTACAAACATGGCGGCATAACGGAAAAAATAGTTAGACGGGATGTCCAAGCAGTTAGTTTACATAATATAGACTAGGGTGTATTGGTATATACCCTAGCATAACGGATAATATCTAATAAACTTATAATTGGAAATTGAGATTATTTCAGAATTATGCATGAATTTTCTTACATGACATTTAGATTATATTCTAATAAGATTTTCTAATTTATAATAATTTATCTAATATGTATAATATAAATATATTCACCATCCATACAATAATTAAGTATCGCGTAACGTAATCCAATACTCGCATGTTCACCAGTGAACTATAATTGCACGACAAACAATTTTTTTCCAACGAAGCAACCAGTAACTGACACTGGCCGGCAGGAATGTCTTACGTTCGCTCGCGAGTAAGAAAAAAGTTGAGATTCTTTTTCGCGCTTAGCTTCCGCTATAGCGTTCGCGTGATGAAAATGATGTATTGGTCAAGCGACTTTCTTTCACTTTCGTTAGAGAATAAATTGAATTTTCTTCAATGATTCCGTTCTTCCTTGTTCATTCATGCTAGTATCAATTTGCTGAGTATTGAAAATGCTGACTATTACATAAATTACTCCAATTTAGAGGTTTCACTTGTAATAGTTGTACATATGTATGTCTACAAAGTAGTTTAGCAATTTCTAGACTTAGATTTTATTAAAATCTACATGTAGAAAATTTATATATGTAAGAAAATTTAATTTACTGTATAATTGACAAACAACGCATAGTCGTGACTATACGCCGTGCGGTGTTCATCGCTGAAATTTGGCATTTATGTCCCTTGGGGAGTTTAGGCCCCTAAACTCTATTATGAAAGGTTTTGTTAAAATTTCTACGGGAACGGGATTTTACTTTTATAGTTCAAGCAAAGTAAATTGCGAATATCATCTAGTATAGATTAAAGGTGTACGGAGTACCCAGGACATTTTGCGTACCTTAGAAAAATAAGAATATCTAGTTTTATATAGTCCCTATACCTATATTAAAATAAATAAAAAAAAACTAAATCTAAGAGAGACATTAAATGACCAATTCGTCACATGTATCGTATTTGGCTACAATATTTGTATGCGGCGATATCTCCTCTTGCCAGTGTCAATATTGTTAGACGGGTCATCGACCTTTCTGCATCGTACATGATGAGAATAACGTCTCTCGTGTTAATACTCTATTTAAGAATGTTATCTTAGTTATATAGAAATATCTAAGGAAGTTTTGTCGTATCAATACTATTCTTACGTTGTAAAATCTAAAAAGTCGTTACAAATATTGCTGTGGGTACCTACTTGGTGTTTAATTTTTATCATAATTTTTGTTTATATTTCCTTTTTTTTTGGCCTGAAGCTGTGTCTCGCATATAGCAGGGCAGGCTCGTACTTACACTTAATTTTCAAGACATTGCATGTTGAGTGCTGGAACTCAACGCCGCTTTCTCTACCGGTGCCGCGAAATTAAAATAATATGAATGTAATCGTTACCTCAAGAAACGAATTCTTTTTATTTTAATGATGATTATGAATTCTATGATTTTTTCTGTACGTACATTATTCTTTTTTGTTATCATTTTTTTCAGCTTTACAATGTATTCCGCTCCTAGCATAGTAGGTACAGGGAACCTAGAGCTTAGACACTCCGTTTCCCAATTTCCGCCGAAATTGCGAGGGATTGTGTGTTGAGTTGCGGAACTCAACGCTGCGATTTGCCATGTCTTAATGGGGATAGACTGCCCTAAAAGTTCCCAGGTTCCCTCTGTAAGCCAAGAATGGCCAATCATTTTGATTGGCCTGGGTAGATGTGATCCTACGCAAGTGACGGTTACAGGATATGAGATTTGGAAAATTCCACGTGTTTTATTATTTAAATTATAATAACTGTTTTTTTTATTACATAACATAAATTACAGATGAGATTTAGCATAAAATAAACCAAATTTGTATAATATTAATAATATACACATATATTATATTGTTAACATATTACGTATTTCTAGTTTAATTTTTGGATTTTGCCTTAAAAACAATATTCATGTTTTAATTATTAAACATATACTTATGCGTATTAAGGAAATTGTATATTTACTATACTGCCAGCGTGACGGTCGGCTTCGATTCCCACTTGGGGAAATGAATTATTTTTATTTCCTGGTGACAAGGACAAAAAACGACGATGAGCTTCGTCACTCAATACGCAATAACTTGAGAATTGGGCGGAAAGTGGAGAAACGGAGTGTTTTAACACTAGTTTTTCTGCCTACCTAGCTATACACGAGATATGATGTGATGCTGAAAAAATGATAAGAATTTAGAAAATATTTATATTCTATATACAGATCGAGAATTGCAAGTGTTCCACTATCAACACTTGTGTACATAATCTCTCATTTGATTATTTGTTTGAATGTGGCGTCGTTAACCTAATAGTGTTGTTATTGTTTTAGTATAGAAATAAAAAGTCACTTGTTTAACATCGATTCTAAAAATCGATTTCATTTATAAATTGGTTAAGTATCTCTGGGTACAAATGATTGTTTTCATCTGACTCAGCTACATGATATATCTAATATTGTACAAAAATTTTAATATAAAACATTTGAACAATAATTAAAATGTTTCATTTAGTTCTTTTATTGACGTGACATTTTTTTTATCTGTTACAAATTAAAACGTTCATGTTAGATATTTCATATAGTGTCAAGAAACTCGATTCGAATCTGTAAGGAATTTCAAATTCCATGTAATACCTTCGTATGGATTTACGGAGCTTAACGCTGCCCTTCATACATATATTTTCAATATGTACATTATCTAGTAACGTTATTTCTTTATATAACATAACTTATAATATATATAACAAGACACAATACGCACATTTCCTATACCGTTGGTACTCAAGCGGAAACATTTTAAACCGCCAAGCGTACCATTAGCGGCAATTATTAAAAATATCATACTAAAACTAAATTGCCGAAACTCAGATCTGAATATTTCATGTGTTACAAAATATTTTTATATTAGCGTAATCACGTCCCATCTAAACTATTTGCTTGAGAAACCACTTACCTAATTGTTTAAGTAATATTGAACGGTTCAGAAGGAGGTTACCAGCAACCCGCGATGTATGACATTCAGAAATTATAATAAGTTTGGTAAGCTGAGATGAGTTTGAAAATTAACATTTTTCTGTGTGGACCTTGGTAGTGTTATACGCAGCGGTGAGCAGAACAAAGAGATAGATATAGATAAATGCTACATGTGGCCATATATTTATTAGTTTTACTTGAAAACTTAGTTACAAAGCTTTATCATTAGTTTTTTTAGCCTCACGCTGTAACCCACTTATAGTAGGGTAGGCAGAGGTAACCTACTATAGGAGTGGAGTGTTTTACACTCCGTTTTCCACTTTCCATACAATTTCCGTAACTCGACGCCGCGCATTTTCTTGTTACCAAAGTGGGGAATTAATTATCCAACACAAAAATATCTTTTGAAATTGAACCAGTATTTTATGAGTTCAACGCCTTGAACCAAATGAATTCTTTAGTTTTACAATATTAGTACAAGATATAGGATATATCTACAATTTATAAAATACGAATGCGCCATACATTTTTTTTAAGTATTCCTGTACAAAGTAGCAATAGGTGTCCATTACGAGATTAAGTAAGATTAGATGATTTATGGTATTACCACAAAGTGGCTGGTGTAGGTTGCACCGACTGACAATATATTTGTAGATACTTTGTAGTGTTAGTTGAAGCGTATTTGTCTGAATACATTACTTAAAAAAGACGGGTATTAAGTAATTAAATATATTATTACCTACTCGAAGTAACTATATAAACATTGACACTATCGGGAATATATTATACGTACTTATGTTTTTATGTGCCTTATCCTAGACACAGCTGTAACCAGACACCGTTTCCGCTCGTTTCGTGCAGTTATCGACGGGAATCAACCTTCATTCGACCATTTCATTCAACTGAATTTACTATTTTTATTTCTTCGTTCTGGTACCGAGGCAAAGCGCTGTGTTAAGTTCCGCCACTCAACACGCAATGACTCAAGAATTCAGCGGAAAGTGGCGAACGAAAGTGAAAGTAATATCAAACGGTGTCTTAACACTAGGTTCCCAGGTTCCCTCTGCTATATTCGAAAAAAAAAAACAACAATAAATATCCACTTTTACCACATCTAGAAATAATATGAAAAAACATAACCGGAGGCAGCACATCGCAATCAAGTCGTTATAATTATAATTTAAACGTTTCGCAAGTTATCTATTACGCTATCTATCTATAGTGTAACACTGTATACGAGTAAGTTTTGGATGTGGTACACTCTCGCGGCGAGCAGGAATCCATTTTGATCATTTACTTTTTAAAAATGCTAAATATTATTTCGTATTTAAAATTTAATCACTTTTATGACCGATTTTTATTTTATTTCTTAATATTTTTTTTTCGATTTGTAATTTGGTTGAATTTCAGTTTGAAGTGTATGTAAATGAAGCTATAAATTAATTTTCGGTACATTATATTTAAATAGAATGGAAACGAATGTTAATTCTTCAAGTAAAGCCTAAGTTATAAATATATAGCCTAAGTTATACAAAATAGGAATTAGTTAAAAAATTTTGGAGATGTAATTTCCATGAAATATTTTTTTTTTTAATTCACCCTCTTTCGCGTAGCAGGGTAGGCAGAGGAGACCTTCTGGCAAGACATTCAGTTCGTCACTTTCTATCCGAATTCGAGACATTGTGTGTGTGAGTATCGGAGTTGAACTCCGTTTTTTACCAGACTAAGTAGGGAGAATGAAAATAATTTAAATATATGATGATATTTAAATACATGATGTTTGCAGTGGCACTTTATCCTTCTTCTGTTAATAAATAATCTCCTCTAAATAAATGGACTAGGTATGCAACTAAAAAATATTTTTTAAATTTAACAAGTAATTCTTGAGATTACCACGCTCAGCCAAACAAACTCTTCAGCTTTATAATATTAGTAGGTATATAAGTACATTGTACAGAAAAATATATTGTAAAATAATCCAAGTCTGTCATCCCAAGTATCGTTAAAACTTTATTAGAATTCGAAGAATCGATTTACATGTTAATACGAGTGATAAACGTCGTCTCTTAATTTACATTTAAATGGCCGACTGTTTCAGTGCCTCGAGATAATGATTGTAAAAATTTTCTTATAATTTTTGGTTGTTTTCGACAATTTTCACATGTCATAGCATTTTTATACATATTTTTTTTGTATTTCGATCCCGTATTAAAGTTTTTGTAATATTCTTGTATATGTACCAGTTAGGCAAAGGAAACCTAGTGCTAAACCACTTAGATCAATTAATACAACAGTTTATCAAATATATCTTACTCCATTACTTTCAGTAATATTTTTTTTGTGTCGTACGTCAACTCCCACTGTGAGTAAGATTACTAGTTATATTACAATAGTAGAGATTTTTTATTAAAATATAATAAACAACTTATATTAAGGTACACCTTATTTTTAATATTGGCTTCAAAAGGCTGATGATGATGGTGATGATACAACTTATATTATTATTGTAAAACATCTGCTTTCGTGCAGTGTGTGACTGTAAACGCGACTGGTCGTGTCGTAATGCCTCCAGAATTCAGAATCAAATGGGGAACGGTGTGTCTTAACACTATGTAGTTTCCCTCTGCCTTTCCCGTTGTATGTGGGATACAACGTGAAGCTGATAAAAAAATATTCTGTTTTTAGTCAGAGTCAATTTTAAGTGAATACTCGCAAAGCGGTCACCGCCACATACGGATACCAGCGAAATTGAATGATTTTGCAATGTCATTGAAGCGATAACACGAGTGAATATTATGTGCATATATTATAACGTTTCTTAATACATATTTTTATTTCACTTCCTTAAAACATTTTTTTTATGCTGACAGTTATGGGTTCGATTCCCACTCAAGGGAATAATTATTTTCATATTCTTCCACTGGCAACAAGACTTAGCGCGACGTTCTGGTAACAAGGCGTTGAGTTTTGCCACCTAACAGGCAGCGTCTCGGTAATTTGGGGGCACGGCGCATTTCTACTAAGTTCCCCCTACCTACGTGCCTACTAAGCTCTTTCCTGGATTTCCTCTGCCTATCCTGTTATATGCGGGATACAGCGTGAAAGCAAAAAGAGAAGCAGTCACTCTGATATAAGTTATTGTTATCACCAAGCCGCTTTAGTTCGGGGCCGGACCTCCTCTCATTGTCGCGAAAGTGGATGGCTGCGCGTACGCATCCCGCGCGCCGCATGCGTAATGCCCTGTCAAAACTTTTCTCTATAGGAATTTTCGATCAGTCATCTTTAGTATTGTTGCGGTCACTGATTCATATTTTGTATTGTTTTGGCTTAAGCTTTAGAGCGTAATTGTGATACATTTGTTGACTATCTTTACCTTTAAAGGTGCGATTTAAATTTTTGCCTCTTTGCAATATTGTAGGCATTTTTTTTAGCTTCACGCTGTATCTCGCACGTAGTAGGTTAGACAGAGGCAGCCTAGTGTTAAGACACTCCAGAGTGGCGAAACTCAACACCGCGCTTTGCCTCGACACTAGAGCGGAGATATTAAATATTAAGTATTTAATTTCCTCAAGTGTGAAAGTCATCACACAGGTTGCTCCTGTGAAACAACTAGCTTCTATATATATATATATTTTTCCTTATTAATTGTTATATGATGTACTTAATGAAAATGGTTTGTTACATACTTATACGGTATTTTTATTATCTCCATTCTTCTTCTTCCCTTCATTATTGCAAGACTAATATTACCTAAGCATCTCGGTTCTCCATTTTTGGCCCAGTTTTAAGACATTTGGTGACGGAAGCAGGTAAACGCTGTACTTTACCAAACCAGACTAAGGAAACACCTACGTTTCAAATATAAGCATTACTGTCTGCAGTGACGCAGCGGCACAGCGTCTGACTGTTAACGCAACTTGTGGTTTCATATGGGGAAAGAACTATTTCATTATATTCATACAAGAGAAAGAGTGCCATTGGGTTTCCTTCCTATGTCTTTTAAATAGGACGGTGCGTGAGAAACGGAGTGTTTTAACACTAACCCTCCTATATGCAACATACAGCCTAAAGCTCTAAAAATACTGAAAACTAATTTAACTTTAATATTAAAATTCATATGTATCGGCTCTTTTTTCTTATTTATTTTTTAACCTTATAAATAGCTCAAATTGTTTTATCTACTACAGAGTTCTTAACAATAAGCAATTAGCAAATATTAGTCAATTTAGTAATATTTTAATCACTTTTTTCAACAAAATCTCAAGTTCCCAAGAGAATTACGCAACCACGATTAACATTCCCGTCTCCGATCCATTACTTAAGTAGCTTTCTATACTTATCTAGTGATTTCATAATCATTTCTTTGGACATCCTCCGATTGTTATTACTCAGTACATTTGTAAATGATTTAAATGTTCGCAGAAATGTGACTGGCGCTCTTTAGCCCCGAGTGGTTTCTTCCACGTGATAGTGTATATCTTTGCAAGACTCTTAAGATTTGACTCTTTTTATTGTTATCGCTTTTGAATCAGAGAATTCTCACAAAAATTTTATATTACTTTGGATCTCACCCGGATTAAGTGTCTGTTAACTTAGAATTGTACAAATAAAACAATAAAATTGCGTGTTGCTGCGCTGGTGTGCCAAAGCATGGCGTTAAGTTCCGCCAGTCAACACGCAATAATTTCGGAATTCGGCGAAAAGTGAGGTGCGCAGTGTCCTAACACTAGCTCTAGCTAGCTCCCTAAAAAATCTTACTAAAGCCGAATTTTTATAGCTTTTTATAGCTATAAGCCGAGCAATTAGTTAAGGATATAAAGTGATAACAGTTCTCTGTTCTAAACACAAAGAGACAACATTAATTTAAATATCATATAACTAGACCTAAAGTAAGGCCAAAGTGCCAAAATATATTTTAGATCTTTTAGAAAATATGTACTTATTCAGCGTTCTCGTTAAAAATAATAAAACATATAAAAGGATAAGTAAAATCATGTGTCCTTTACGTGGAACGTAAGTGCGTAATAAAGATTGCATATTCAAAGAGACCCGATCGACACCTTTGACTCTACATCCGTTGGTACCAATAACCAAAGAATATTGAAATTGTAAATCATTTAGTTACAAAATATGTGGCGGCGAATATAACTGACGTTTTTTTTAAACCTTACACCGTATCCATCTTATATATTCCGCAGAGATGATCTAGTGAGTCTAGTCTTTGTTCTATGCTCTCCACCCGAATCCGAGACCATGCGTCTTGAGTGGCATAACCCTACGCCGCATATATGTTTACCGGTCACAAATATTTTAAAAGAAAAAATAGATCTTGTTTTATTTATTATTTAACATGATTTGCTTTATATAAATTACGCTCACTCTATTTATATACTATAAATCTTAAAATATATGTTTTTTTGTTTTACAAAATAATCCAAAATTCAATTACATATATGTATGTCACACTATCTAGGTAGGTATAGATAAAAAACTTCAATTCTTAAGTGTACCAAAGCGTTATCTAACCGATTAATCTACCTAAATCCACGTCTGCGTAAATATACAAATAATCTTTGGTTGATCCCATCTAGTGTTTTTCTTGATTTTTTCCAATCGTCAGTGACCTTTATTGATCCCGTTGAGCATATTAATTAACAGTAAAAAATAATATGTAAAATATACATTAGGTATGTTATAACCTTGTATTGTATAAAAGGATTACTTAACTTTTATTACTACGAGTATATAAAAATAGCTGCTTCATGCTTTTTATTAGTACGTAAGTTAAGACACTCCTTTTCTGCTTAACTCAATGCCGCGTTACATCACCAGAGCGAGGGAAATGGAAAAAAATAATTATAATTATTTATCCGCATGGGAATTGAACCTACAACTGTCATGCTTACAGTCAGAAGTCGTTTCATTACACCACCACGGCCTCTACTACATAAATGATAAAATGTAACAATACGCGTTATTGTATTTTTAACTAATTAAATGCTTTCCTATAGTTATATTTGTGATAACCAGGTATTTAAATCTTGGACCTCGAGTACTTATTTCGAAATTATTCATACAAAAAGTTTAATGTAGGGAACACAAAGCAACCTTGGGGATACTCGTGTTCGAAAACTCTGACACACATGCGTAGGTAGTTCATAAAGTATGAATGTTATAGCAGCTTCATATTCTCGCTTAGTAGAATAGACAGAGAGAGCTTCTATAGAGCGCATCCGTTGTGTTGCGCCACCCAAACACTCCCTAAAACTGGGCGAAAAGTAGGGAACGGAGAGCCTTAGAACTACGTTGTTTCTGCGTACCTAATGTGGAATAAATCGCGGGCTATTTAGAAAAACTATAAAAAAACATGTATAAAACACATACATACTTACATATGTATATAAAAACAATGCAAAGTTTATAAACAAATAAAACATAATAGAGCTCTAATAATGGTGTACAATTGACCGCACATTACTATTTACGAGGAGCCGAGACGATTTCCCACGATGTCGTTTACCAGAATCGGTGAGATGACTCGTACTAGGGTTGTTCATGTAAGGTATGGATCTTTAGTTTATATTTTATACTTGATATTGTGTTGAGTAGCGGAATTTAACGCCGCACTTTGAATTGCCAAAGTAGGGAAAGGAAAATGGTTCCCTGAATGGAGATCCAATAAACAACCAAATAAATAGATATCGGAAATATATTAATAATCTGCCGAATACGTAAACTATGTTATCTATGTATTTTATAATATTTTTAATTGTAATATAAAATATAGGTGGGTTATAAATATTATATATTATAACTTTCATAACATTTATAAATAATACCAAGATCGTAATGCTTGCAATGACAGGTTTAATTATGAAACTGATAAGCGTATAGAAATTAATATTTATAGGCAATTTTTTCTAGATTCATACTGATTGCGAAATGAACTTTTCTGCAAATAAATCAAATGATTCAACGTTCTAACATAATAATATTACTTATTTAATTCTTTAATGCCATGTTGAAATATAATAATCTCTTAAGAGACGTAGAGGATTGTCCTGGGATTACAGAATTAACTTAAGATTTCTTTTGTAAATGAAATTTATAAAAAAAATTATAAAAAAATGCATTATTTTCGAAAATTTATTAAAAAAACGTAAATAATTAAAACCAGAATTCTGACAGCCCTGCCATAGTGCATTATCAAAACTCGGCACAGTTGAGATCACTTGAGCTTCTACCTGTAAACATCTCTGGGAACTTGATAATGGTTGCATGCGATCTCACTGATAATAATTAATTATTGTAATATTACTAGAACACGCGTCATTATGTGAACAAATATTATAATTCATTAATTTTAAAATGTATTTCATTATATTATAATTTAATATTGTGTTTATCTTTTGGTAACGTTATGTATTTATTTAGATACTTTGTTAGGTTAATTTAAAAATTTAAGTCAAATATATTTTGTAGGTTAATATAATTGTTATATATTAATTTACAATTTTTAAAATTATGTAATTAAATTTAGGGAACCTTACATTAAATAACTTATAACAATTAAATATGTTATAACATTCCTGTCTAAGCTTTTTTATTAATATTTTTTCTAAACGATCTGTAATGCTGAGTGTATCTGTAGTACTCATTAAGTAAGTAGCGTCCACCACAGACTAAATAAACCATAAAAATTGCCATTGCAAATGACATTTTCAATTTCAAATCTCGTCATACCGTTAAGCGTTCCAATTTTAAAATCAAAATCGATTGGAACAAAGATGGATGACAGTGAAAGCGCGGTCATTGGTCGGCGAGCACGCATAGATTCAATTACAAAATTATTATTTCACGCAATATTATTTTATTCCATTGTAATAAAGTTTCTATTGTAATATCTTCGTATTGTTGTAAAGTTTTTGTACACTACCGCCGTAGCGCGTGCGAAGACGCATCACAAGATGTAATTGCCCTTTTGTTTATTAGTGACTTAATTGTACTCTTTGTTTTAGATTTTTTTGCTTAATCTTATCTTAGAAGGAATTTGAAAGAAAAAACTGTGCGTTACAGCGACGTGATGCGTGCCGGTAAAAAGAATAGATTTGACAGAATCGTGATATTTGTCTGTAGCTTACAAGTTACATGTAAAAAGATTGTAATCGTTAGACTTATGCCATTTTCGCGTAGGTATATATAATCCCAGAAAATATCTTTTTAATTTTATATTTATAACTTATGAAATGAATTAGTACTTTACTAAATACATAATGTAAAATAATAATGAATATGCGGTAATAAGTATACCAAGGTGAAATATTTAGTTAAATATTTTTTTAAATATTTATCGCTTACTTTCATTGTATCTATTTCATATTTTCAAGGTAACGTTGCTAAATAAAAGTCAAATCACTTCGCTTATACTGTAAGTTTGAAAGCTATAAACAATCGAATCATGTAATTTATGATGATATGATATTTGATTTGATATTTCCTCGTGTGGGAATGAGTGGGAATCGAACCCACAAGCTGTGGGGTTTACAGTCAGACGTTTGTGCCCCTGGGTCATGATGGCCTCAAATCACATAAACATAACCAAAGTGGTAACGTATATACACATAATAAATTTAATAATTTTGCCCCTCAACGTACTCACAACAGCTTAAAAAACCCAAAACAACAGTTGGTACAGTACGTTCGACGATGAGTCCCCTGAACGTAGCTGAAGATGCTGTGCAAATTTGAATTTAGAATTATCCATACATTTCATTATCTTCTAATCAAGTGCACAATGCGCAAAAGTTCAGGATGCCAACATGACGTGTCGTCGACAGTTCTGTAAATAAATAAATAGAAAAAAGCATCGAACTATCGCTTTCGTATAATAAAGGCAGCTGTCCGTGAATAAGTAAATACGTATATTACGCGTTACGTTACGTTACTTTAGTGTTCACGTTATAATAGTATTTTCGATCTCAGTGCCTTTACCGTGACGGTGGTGCTTATTTTTTTGTACTGATTTAGTATACTCGTTTAATAACTATTTTTCACGGTTAAAAATTTGTTTTGAGTGTTTTCTTTTTGTATTAAAATTTAGTTTAAATTATTTTTTTAATTTATTTATTTTTCGCTCTGGTGTCGAGGAAAGCGCAGCTGCACCTCGTGGCTTCCGCCACTTTGGGACTTTAGAACTTTCAGAATTGGGCGGAAAGTGGGGAGCGGAGTGTCTTAACACTAGGCTTCCTCCCTGTTATACGAGATACAGCGTGACCCTGAAAGAAAGAACATTAAATTACGAGGGTAGGCAGAGAATACCAAGAGTCGGAGTGGCGGAATTCAACACAGCGTTTCGTCTTATTCCAGTGCGAGGGAATAAAAATAATTTATTTCTTCATGTAAAAATCAAACAGACGCCATACTTATTTTATTTAAAATCCCCTTAAAACGTAACTAAAGATGCAGATTTCTATAAAACGCGCGATTGACGTCCTAATGAGGCGGACAACTAGTTACTTCTGCGTAATAATATATGCGTATAATAGGATTTTATAAAAATGTATCTATAAATAAGTAACGAGGCCGTGGTAACTGACCGTGGTGGCCACGGGACTGTAATCGCAATGGTTCCGAACTCGATACCAATTCGGGGATGTGAATTATTTTATATTTTACTCTACCTCTTTTGAATTCTACCACTCAAAACGCAATTTTACGAAAATTGAGAGAAAAATTGGAGAACGGAGTGTCTTAGCACTAAGTTACCTCTGCCCATCCAGCTACAAGCGTGAAAATAAAAAGAAAAAGGTAAAGTCTAGCAAGTGGCAGCAAAGATGTGCATGAATGCAGAACTGGCACGAGTGTGTCGCACGATTGCACGCGTTACCTGCCTAGCTGCACACGTCCACGTTCACGTGTCGATGGTAATATGTGTTATGTAACCGTTGACTAACAATAAGAGGCTTATTTTATATTTTAGTCATCTTTACATTTCTGTTTTAATTTGTAGATAAAAATACTATATATGATATAGCAAGGACATTAAAAAAACATTTTTTATAAACCAGAAGGTACAGTAAGTACGGGTACGTTTCTAGATTTATTTGTTCTATGAATAAATAATTGTTAGTTTATTATTGCTTGCGATAAAGATCATTAAATAACAATTTTATAACTAAGGATTAGTTACTGACTAAGGATTTTGACCTTTCATTGATTTTATTTAAAGTGATAAGAAAAACTTATATTTTATTGTCCATGGTCAAAACATACGTGAAATAGATTATATTGGTTAAGGTTAAATTTAAAAGCATACAGATAAAAAAACATTTTGTAAAGAGTCAATTTGGTTAATTTGGCGATATGGAAGATTTTATTTACTAAAAACTTTGATTTTGCCTCTACATTATCGATTGTACATTACATTTATTATAGAATATTTTTTAAGGAGTTCTGTAAAATAATATATTAATTTCAATGCAAAGTTGTTGCACTTGATCTACAACATTATTTTTTTTCATTACGTTAGGAAAGAAATAAAGTTTTTTGATTTATAAATCAAATGCTTTGTCCCACATATAACAGGATTGACAGAAAAATTAGTGTAAAGATACTCCTTCTTTCCTCCTGATTTCGAGACATTACAACGGAATTAAACCCTGCACTTTTCATAATGGTGGCAAATCCATTCCATACAATGTAATATTCCAAAATTATTAAATGAATATTTAATAAGCTTGACGCCGTATCCGGCACATAACATGGTAAGCATATTATACCTGGGAACCTAATGGTACGACAGTCCGTTCCCATTAAAACACTTCTGCTCCCCACTTTTCCGAATTCTCGAGGCGCATTGAGCAGCGGAAATCAACGCCGCGTCGCCCGCTACCAGAGCGAGGAAATGAAAATAAATTATGAAATATACGTGCACATATAGATTTCATTACAGTACAGTTAAAGTCTTAGCAGAAAGTTGTCACTGACCACTCGTCTCGCCACCGCGGGGTCACTCATTTAAATACAATGAGCACCTACATACGTACGAACATACTCGCGAAAGAATTTCGGTTTCATATGTTGACTTTTGAGTGCATATTTCTTATGTTTGTACTTACAAATATAAGAACTCGTTTAAGTCTGTAGAAAAAACAGCTTTTATTTTTTTGTGAGAGAGAACCTTATTTGTTATTAATATAATATAATATATTAATAACCAAAGTTGAGTGGCGGAGCATAACGCCAAATGTTTAAAATAATCATAAAAGTATATCTTACTATTAAAATTAAGTAAAATTGATAAATTTTACAAAATATACAATTAAATTATGTACTTATTGTATTGCTTTTTCATAAAATCTATAAGACATTAAACTCTTCTATTACTGAATGACATAATACTACGCACAGACGTATGAAATCTTTAATCACTCCCATTAGGACATTTCTACTCCCACTTTCCGTCGATTTCTAGTGGCATTGCGTGTTTAGTATAATTATTAATTTCCTGGAATGAATCGAAGCAAACAAACCCACAATCTCTCGCATTTACAGTCGCACGCTTGCACCTGTACCACGAACCCACCGGCCCCAAACCACTTGTATCTAGTTTACAAATATTTTCAGGCGTGAACGATCCCGATATAGCAATAGCGATCACTTGCCTTCACGCAAGATACAAGTATGTTACAACACGCTGAAACTGTAAGTCGGGTTCAGTATAAAAAAACGCGTGTTGCGTACATCCTGCACGGCCACAATTATCACGTTCTGATAAACAATCGAAACCCTTGGTTGGTAAATCTATTGGAATTGATTGCAAAATTGTGATAAAAAAAATACCTATGTGGTTAATTAATGCTTATTTAGTTATATTTAGGCATATATTATATAAATATATAACATTAATTCATATATATATAAATGCCAGGCGTGGAGGATGGTGACAAATGTGCGACAGTAAACGCGACTGGTTGTGAGTTCGATCCACATTGAAGGAATTAATAAATTTATTTTATTCTATGCTTTGGTATTGAGGCAGACCGCGGCGTTGTGTTCCACTGCTCAACACGTAAAATCCTGCAATGTGCGGGACATAGTATGAAGTTGATAAAAGTTATATGACTTGGTGTTTGACGCTATGATGATGTAATGAGGCTATCGTAGCGTAGTGGGAGAGCGCCGGACTGTTCTCGAAAATACGGATGCAAGTGAGTGCAAGCTAGGAATGTCTTAACACTATCTTCCCTCTGCCTACATTGATATGCTGCAAATTGAAGCCCTATTAAATATAATAAGTATTATGTAAGAAAATCATACTATTTCCTTCACCATTAAATAGATACCTATTAGTGGATTCATTTGAAATAAAAATAACAATTTTTAATGATTATTTTGGCTAATATAATGTTTAATCAAGATTTATATGTTATTTCGCCGTATTTTTACATAATGAGATATACGTCCGACGTTCTTATCAATTATTCCGACGACGATCTTATCAATAATTCCGATTGAACAATTTATTTTTATTCAAATTGTCTGCTATTTTAATATTTTTATCTTTACAAATTTCTTGAGATTTATCGTGTAAATAGATATTGTATAGATACTGATAATTACTTCGTTCTTTACAGCTAGTATTTGGGAAAGAACTGGAAAACAAAGAAAAACATACCTACTAAAAATACCTAGTCTTAAAATCAAATAGTCTTTTACCATAAATTGGTTCTTAAATTCATAATCTACTTAATGTTATAAAACTACAGAATTTGTTTGTTAGAAAGCGCTTATTTAATGAAATACTGGTTCAAATTAAATATTTTTTTTGTGTTGGACAGCCCATACACGAGGAAGACTAATATATATTATATCATGCAAATGTTTAAAAACCAGTCTTCTTATGGTATATGATGAATAAAAATTAGCAAATTTTCTTAAATATCCGTCCAAAATTTGAATCTAATCTTTAAAACTCCAAATAAAATCTAATATATATAAATTCTTTATACTTTAACATATATATATGAATATTTAACATATATGAAGTTACACCCAGTAGTATACCGGAGATGTCCAGCCACACCCAAAGCTATCTAAAGGAAATCCACCCGCAGACGGCAAGATTAACGGAATGGCTTCCACACGATCAATAGCCTAATCTCTCACCCGTCCTTGTCTCTCCAGATGGGTGCCTCATCTGAACTCGAACACCCTACTACCTACGTGTTAAGGACCATATTCCCGCATCTAAGCATCTCGCTCTTCACGCCTACGTAAAGTAAGGATTTGGTAAATGAATTCACTTGGGTATGTGTGAATTTTGTGTGTATTTTATATTTTATGTTGTATGTATTAGGCTAATAGTTAAATTAAATAAGTTTCAGGTCTGGAGGCTAGTCGTGGTGCAGGATATAAGTGTGTGACTGTAAACGCGACTGGTTGTAGGTTCGATCCCTACTAGAGGAAATGAAATATTTATTTAAATTTATATTTTCATTTCTTCGCTCTGGTATTTAGACGTTCGAGAATAAAATACTTTATTATTATAATTTCTAATTTATAGACTGATTAAAAAAAACAAAGACTAAACGTTAAGGGAAGTTTACAAAAAAATAATAGCAAAAACTACATTTAAATCGGTTAAACGATTACTGAGACTCACGTGCACAAACGCACAAACAAAAAAAAAAAAAATGTTTTGGGTTGTACCTATCTATTGATTTTCTCATATATTTTCCATGTCCGCACAACGATCAATTGCAATTTTATTTTATGTATAGAAAAATAAAAAAATATATACTTACTATGAAATTAAGATTATATTTTATAACTACTATTATATTTATATCATCCAATCAACCGATATTATAAAGACAAAGTGCACTTTTGAGTTCTGCCACTCAAGACTTAGTCTTGAATTTTGATACTTACGTCTTACCCTGAAAATAGAGAAACAATTTCTCCTTTTCAATTCAAATTTTCAATTCAATTTTTTACTCAAGAAAAAAAAGGAAAGCATTATTAAATTTTATTTCATTAATTTTAGTTTTCTATATCTAACTATATGCAAACCAAGTTATAGTTATATAAACAATATATTTATTACCAAAAAAAACAAATTGAAAGAATCGTTTTTAAAGCAAATTTTAGTGTTGCCAGACAATAATATTTACTACAAAGTATATAGGAATACAGTCATTTACATTAATAGTATGGAAGACGAAAAGTCTTAACAAATGAATGTTATCACAAAGGATTTTGTAAAAACCCACAAAGAAGGCACGGAAGTTAGCTGAAAGGTTCGAATATTAATTATACTCTCCCACCACCCCTGCACTGTCTCGCTAGTAGCGCCTGGTACCGAAATTTCTTAGTCCATGAGACGGTGACTATACTTACTGTATAATTTTGTAATTAAAATACATACTCTGGACAGTTACGCCTTGTACTTCCTATACAAAAAATTTGCCCCACAGACGCGACTGTTGTGGATTTGTGAATATCTCAATAATTGAATGAACAGTGGTGAACGAAGAGTCAAAACACTACGTTACTAGGTAATGCAGCGAAACAAATCATTTCTTAACATTTTCCACCCAAAAGATACTCGTAAAAGTAATGTAGGTAAGGCGATAAACTGATATTTGTTTAACTGCACATAAATTTATTTTATAAATATTACCTAATATTATTAAGTATAAATATGTAAAATAGTTATATCTACATAAATAAATACATCTACTTAGATAACACTTTTTAATATTTTTTATTAAAAACGTTTACAAACAAAATTTCGCAGCCACACCCTATGCAATTTTCTGAGATTTTCAACAAAAGCTTTCTGAACAATGCCATCTGAAGGTGTTTGATGGCTTGTATTGTGTACGTAGGGCTTTATGTCCGTAGGGGGGTTGTTCCGTAGGGGGGTGGTTATTCAGTTAGAAATACTTTGTGAGATTGATGTGCACTGACAAAGGAGTTTCGGTGACCTTTTTACTCAATTACATGAGTAATTTCAGGCTGCGTTTCTTATATACATATATTATAGAATATTGTAAAGCTGAAAAATTTGTTAGGTTAAGCGCACTAATAGCAGGAACAGTAGGTCCAGTTTGCTTCTTTTTGTGTTAGATTGTTCATTTATTGAAGAATTACTGTGTATATTAGGTTACTTTACTCTGGTGGATATGCGGACGAATCTGCAAGTAAAAGCTGGTAAAATATGAATTGGGTAATTATTTTCATTTACATTATTTACCATTACGATTTTTTATAGCTATTTAGTAATTTACTTGACGCCCATCTTGGCGTAGGGGCTCAAATGTGTGACAGTAAAAAAGAACTTATATTTATTCTAAAAGGACAAAATAATCTAACCTATAAGACATCGAAATAAAATAATGTAAATTGTTACATTTTTTTTTATAAATGAAATGAATAATAAATATATAAGAAATAAAAAGTAAGTATATTATTTATGTAAATTCTAACACATAACAATGTGAGTATCCTTCTTAAGTTGGAAAATCTCAACCAATGGGACCTCTGCATCAAATAGAATACGATCTCGAAATATTCGAGCCATACAACTTTACTCGCTGTGTTTCAAAATTGAAGCGATTTTTATTTTATTTTCTTAAATTTATATCATTTTAAGATTCAATTTCTTTTAACTATATCTGAAGTTATTTAAGCCCTTTTTGAATTAGGTTAAAAACGAGATCGATTCTCTTAAAGTTGTATCTTTTAAGCAATTTTAAATTCTAATACAATCTCATAGAGCTGTATTTCTTTTGTAAATAGTATAATGATAGACCAATTTAAATACGGAACAGTCAAAGATGGTTCTCTGGGGAAAAACTGGATTTCTATTCACGGGATTGTCGACTTTATGTCGTCCAGTTTATTAAGCGTTATAGTTGATTTTTGTTTGCTGAAACAACGTTAAGCCTTTTCGTTTCCAGAAAGTTCTGAAATCGATTTGCTCTGGGGAGACCGCCACGTCAGATAGTGGAGTTTCCAACATAAAGGTATATTAAGTTACGTAAAACTGAAATATATATATTTTTTGGGAATAAGACTTTAAATTAAATTTTCATTTTATGTTATTTTTGTGATGTTTTTAACACTAGGTGTGGTTTTATTATGTTTAAATGTAAAATATACGTACATAGACACGTAAGTGGTGTCAATGAAAAGTACCTACCTAATTAAAAGCATTGGTTATCACTTCAAATCTTATTTAGTGACAGTTTATACTTTATTCTTATTGTATATATTCTTCCATTGAATACTTTAGTTTCTCAATCTAAATAAGCAAGATCGCTATTAATTTACAATTTCAACATGGAGAATACTGCAGCATATATAATAGGTACGTATAAATTAACTATTTTTAAATCTTGCATCTTTCAATGCTAAATAAAAATTTAAAAAATCAGAACAGAAAATATATCTCAAATATCCAAGCTTTCATCTCTTTAGAACACGCCCTGTGTTTATTATACATATTTACAAATATTATTATTTGTTGAGGGCGCCGCCCGCCCTACGCTGGGGAGTCTGTCTACTTGTACATTATATAGGCTGACAAAGGGGTGAGAATTGCGCAGAATGTCTCGTTTTCAGAGAATTTTAGAGGACGTCATAGGTCAAATAGTGTGAAATACCAAAGATTTCTGTTGACGATAGTTACAAGTTCAAATATAACGAATGTTATGAATATACAAATCATAGAATTGATAAGGTTTTTGTTATATGTGCTTGTGATAAATATAATCCTAAGCAGCTATAGAAATATATGGAAATTTGACCGTTGATTCTTTTTTTTAAAATCATAACTAAATGTTTTTCATTTCCTCGCTCGCTCTGATAAGAAGACAGAGCGGTATTGAGTTCCGCAATACAACAGACAATGTCTTGAAAATTGACTGGAAGGCGACGGATGTCGATCACCAGGTTCCCTCTACCCTGCTTTATAGGGATACGATAGATATTCATACAGGAATACAACATGAAGCTAAAAGAGTTGGGCTTTTGTCAACATCTTAATACAATTGGGAAATATTTAACGATATAGTAAAGGCGAAAAATGGAGGACGTAGTGTATTAACTCTAGCTTTTCCACATCTACATTAAACGTAAAAAGAGATTTTTTTAATAATTATATATCTATACTTATTAATGTAATAAAGCGGAAGAGTTTGTCTGTTTGTTTGTTTGAAGGCTAAGATGTCTGGATCTATTGGTCCGATTTACTTTGTTTCATATGAAAGCTGCATTCTTCAGAAGTGCTATAGGCTATATATATAACATTACATTACACATATAAACTAATATATAACAATACTTATCTCTAATTTGACATGCAATTTATTCTGCAATCTTAATAACAACCGTCATCGCTACGCGACCGTTACCGCGACATTTTGATATTCATCCTTATGGATATAAATATAATAATAGTCACTTTTAGCATTTCATCTAGATTGATATTATAGTTTACTGTATAACATTCTAATAAATAATTAAGAAGATGTCACTTATTCCAAATAACCTAGCCTTCGGGCGGCATCGTTTAAGTATGAGCGACGCGAACGGGCAGATGACGTTGTCGGTTTTATAAATTTCATACATTGTTAATTTTTATATTATACTAGCGGACGCGCGCAGCTTCGCTTGCGTATTTAGGGGTGAATTCTAATAACCCATGAAACATGTGTTCGACTAAATATTTTTAAGAGTCTAAATTTTAAAATTTTATAACAAACGGTTGCGATTTAAAGATTTTTCCATACAAACTTTCAACCCCTTATTTGTACCCTTAGGGGGTGAATTCTAGAAAACCATGAAACACATGTTCAATTAAATATTTTTAAGAGTCTAAATATTAAATTTTATAAAAATCGGTGGCGATTTAAGAATTTTTCCATACAAACTTTCAACCCTTTATTTGCACCCTTAGAGGGAGAATTCTAGAAAACGATGAAACACGTGTTCAATTAAATACTTTTAAAAATCTAAATTTCAAATTTTATAAAAATCGGTGCCGATTTAATTTTTTTTCCATACAAACTTTGAACCCCTATTTTACCCCTTTAGGGTTAAAATTTTTCAAAATCCCTTCTTAGTGGATGTCCAGATTATGAAAGTAAACATCTGTCCAAATTTCATGTTTCTACGCACAGCGGTTACGGCTGTGCGTGCGTCTTACCTCAGTCAGTGAGGACAAGTCCTTTTATATATATAGATTATATAATTATTTAATGTTTATAATTTATTTAAAACACACTTTGTTTCTATTCTTATTTTATTTGATATTGCTCGCAAAAATTATCCTATTTAATATAGAAAAATGTTCAGTTATTTCATAGAGTCGATATCTACGAGTAAAACGCAAACGCGAGCACGGAAAAATTTTGGTACTTTTTCTAATATTAAGAATATCCTTTAGTTACTTTTACTTATTTTGTTGGTTCATTTCAATAACTCAGATATTTTTTCTAATAATATGTCTCTACTTATTATTATTTTTTAGTTATTTTCTTACTAATTCTATCTGAAAATAATTTCATCAATATATTTAATAAATATGGTTATAGTTCAAGCAGGCGTAGCCGCGTCCGGGTCCACTAGTTAATAATAATTTATTAGTATTTAAATAGGACCTTAGACAGGCATGCGACACGGCCATCATTGATTAGAAAAACAAATTCTGTTTGCGCATAGCCCGCCCTCTCCTGGGCCTGCATGACGCCACGCCATGCATTATAACAGACTACATGGGGATGAGGGTGAATTATTTGTATAATATATATCTCTATATACTCGTACCTATTCCAGCGACCTGAACGTGGCTCTGACCGCCTTAATTTATTGTTTTATTATAGCTTATACAAAATCTTTACATAAATTGTATGTGGCCTATGCATTTCTACTATTTTGATATAAGAGCGGACAGTTGGAAACGGAGAATCTTAAAACTAGATTTTCTCTACATACCCTGCCTATGTGCGAGAAATGTGGAACATGTAAACTCAGACTATAATGGAGGAATGAAAATAGAGATTGAAAGATGCTGTCAAATTTGTATCCTGATCTAGAAATTCATTATCTTCATTTATAACTATTTCCAAAGCATCTTGTTATAAGCATAAACAATAGAAAATTAATATTATGTTATAATCTAATTATGTGAATAGCAATGTGTTTCCTGCAACATATGTTTTAATTCTCATTTTTATAATATCAAGGCTAATTGCCTTTATATTATACTAGCGGACGCGTGCAGCTTCGCTTGCTTATTTAGGGGTTAATTCTAGAAAACCATGAAACACATGTTTATTTAAATATTTTTAAGAGCCTAAATTTAAAATTTTATAAAAATCGGTGGCGATTTAAAGATTTTTCTATACAAACTTTCAACCCTTTATTGGCACCCTTGGGGGTAAATTCTAAATAACCGTGAAACACGTGTTCAATTAAATATTTTTAAGAGTCTGAATTTACCATTTTATAAAAATCGGTGCAGGTTTAATTTTTTTTCCATACAAACTTTCAACCCTTATTTCACCCCTTTAGGGTTAAAATTTTTCAAAATCTCTTCTTAGTGGATGTCCAGATTACGAAAGTAAAGATTTCACCATTCTACGCACAGCTGTTACGGCTGTGCGTGCGTCTTACCTCAGTCAGTGAGGACAAGTCCTTTTATATATATTGATTAGATATGAGTAAAAGAAATGAGAACATTGATTTGTTGTACAGCCGAAAAGTCTTTGGTTATATGGTTACGGATTCTATTTTCAATCAGGACAGGATAATAAAAAAACGACTTCCTCCTTTCTCCGCTATGGCAGGTTAGGCGGGGTCATGGGAACCGAGTACACATTCCTTTCCATACATTCCGCAGAGATTTAGGCAGAGAATATCTAGGTTTAAATACTCCGTTCCCTACTGTTTTTATTATATTTTTTACACGCACTTATATCCCTACATATTTTATATGACAAGTCTTGTTGCCAGAGTGCGGAAATTAAAATATCAAATGTCTCATTTCCTCGATTGGAAATCGAACCCACAATCGTCGCGCTTACAGCCCACGCGTTCCTAAATAAGACAATATTTTTTTTCCTCAAACTATGCATATCTAATCATTTTTCAAAGTTAAATATAGGTTAGGTTAGATCGAGATTTAACTGTAAAGGCTGAACCAAACGTATGTTTAGATAACGGACTGAATACGCTATTGTAGCGTAAGCATCGTGATAAGGAAGGTGAGCTATTCTGAAACTTTTAATATATTTCTTTTTATTTAGTTATGTTTAAAGTTCACCTTATACAGGACAGGTTAGGCTGAGGGAACCTAGTGTTAACATACACCGTTCCCTTTTTTTTAAATATGTTTTAAATGGACATTAGACAGTACTGTGCTTATAAATTTAATCAGTTTAACTTATTATTATAAATCTGTTGTTGTCAGAAGGAGAAGCAAAAGAAAACATTATAAATTTCATACCATAAAATTTTCAAAACTTTTAAAATTGATCAATAAATGAAATTATATATTTTTTGCAGAATAGCGCAACTGATAAGGTGAGTCAGGGCCGCGCCCGAGTAATGCGGGTTCCGGTGTTTCAGGGAATCTGTGTTTTGATTCAAGCAATTTTCACTCATATCCTTTGTAAGGTAAAGTTCACATTCAAATATTTTTATAAGATAATTGTTAAGAAATTATTTCAATTATGTTACAGTATTTTCGTTTCTATTCAAAAAAACTTAGAGTTGATTTTAGAGTACATCTTCTTGATATATTATAAATAATAGCTTCATTGTCTGTCTGACGTGTCAAACAAGTGCATGAAGGTGTTTTCAGGAGAATTTTCTTGTAACATGTCTTTGAAAAATGACGATATAATATATCTTTAAAAAAAGTTCTCGTCTTATATACAATTAGCTTATTTCTAGAACGGTGGCATTAGTCCGGCAGTTTCAAAGTTCGATCACTGGCGGGGAGCTTTAATACGCAATATAAAGAGGCGAAGTACCAGGCGTAACTCCAAGCTTCTCTACCAACATGATGAATCCATGGAATGCTATGGGTTCCTATCCCTACAAAACTTGGTTTTGTCGTAGTATTTGTAAGTTTAACACATGATGATACAAAAATAATATTTAAATTTAACAATCAAAAATATCACATTTTTATTGATTTCCTAATTAATTATTGAGATTGATAATAAATGAGATAAGGACAGGACAGGTTAGGTTAGGATTAATGCTAAAAGTGACTTTTTTATTTATTTTTATAAGGATGAATATCAAAATATAAGTTCATTTTAGGTAACGTTTTCTTAAAACAACAAACAAACTTTACAAACCGTTCCTTAGCAACGACAATTGTTATTAACATGGCAAAATAAATTGCTTGTCAAATTAGAAAGTATTTTAATTTATTAGTACATATGTGTAATATAATATTATATAGCCTATAGCACTGCTGAAGAATGCAGCTTTCATACAAAACAAAAACAAAGTAAATCGGACCAGTAGATCCAGAGATATTAGCGTTCAAACAAACAAACAAATTCTTCCGCTTTATTATATTAGTATAGATTTGTTTTTTTTTGGTTTCGTTTAGTTTTGGTAACGAGGCAAGCGCTGCGTTGAGCCCCTAAATACGTAATGCTTTAAGAAGTTAGGAACGGAGTGTCTTAACTCTAACTTCCCAAATTCTCTGCCTGCTGCGGGATGCAGCTAAAAAGTTGTATCAAAATAACATCACGTTAATCGACTCTAGGCCTTCTTTCATAAATTCTAAACAAATAATATTTAATTTCTTTTTTCTATAAAATGTAAATAGTAATAAATACTTACCTAAGAATTTTAGGCGATCTTTTGTTATAAAATTTTACAATGAAATGGAATTTACCTATATAAGTGTATATTTTTATTTTCATGTCAGAGTTTGTCCTAGATTATAGTATACAGGTAGCAGTGATAGCTTATCTAGAAGATTCGGCAAATCCAACAAACTAAGTGGACCACTCGACCGTCTCAATTTCATATCACAATGTGTGATAATGTGATATAAATTGTAATTTATATCAATTTTGTGAGATATCAAATGGAAGTTTATGTATGAAAATGCTTATCTTGGACCTGATGTGATTAGCTGAAAAAAAAATTGATAACCTCCTTTTCTTACAGAAGTCGGTTAAAAAATAGCTTTAAGCTGATAGAGTTTTGTATAATCGTTGGCAACGAAAGGAGAGATGCTTCTTTTAGATCCTTTTATTAATTATAGTACGGCCTTAAGCCTATATTTGGTGGTGGTGGGATAAGAACCCAAGATCATCTTAAATCTATCATTTACTATCTAAAGAAATTTCTTAGCATTTCATACATACACTGTGAGTGGTTGACAATAGCGCAAGGCTTTCATACCAATTTCAGGATTGTAGGTCTACGAAAAGTACAATTTATAAAAAATTTCAGAGGTAATTTTGCATCCATTTTGTATGAACTGAATTACAAATGTTTTTTTCTATGAAATACCCATAAATTCTAACGTTTTGCATTTTATAAGTAGATCTACGGAAAGTAACCTATCGGTTTTGATTACCCCCGAGTGGGGATCGAATCCAGAATCCACGATGGCCTCTTCAAGGGTACATCGACTTAAATATTTGATTTTAATTTCAACTTGATACATCCACGCGATCTCGCGATAAATGATCTTGACAGACGGACAACGGGTGATCGTATAAAGGTTCATTTTTTAACATTTTGAGGTACGTAACCCTAAAAGTAAAGTATTAATGAAGTTAGTTTTTTTGTTACGATACGTTTTTTGTTACGATACGATAATTATGACATTTCCCAGATACATAAAATCGAACCAAGACTTAGAAATGAGCTTCAAGTGACTGTACTTAAGGAAAATCTACTATCTCCATACAGCGCCTTCAACGCCGCCCATTGTCCGGCGTTCCTTAATTTCATTGACGTGTCGGGTGAATAGATATCCGTTTTCCGAGTATCGATTATTTCTGTGAAGTCACATGACGAAACTGTGTCATTTGTAGATTATTATCTTTAGTGTTGGTGATTATCGATTTTTAAATAACATCGAGTAATCTTATGTCGGATACGATTGATGTTTCAGGTTCTTATGTATGCTCACAATAGTAAGCATATAATAATGTGCATATATATTTTTGAGGTACCACGTGGTTTAATAGCAAGCTGATAAAAAGACATGGCATATCCGGTCACTAGGGCACATAGTGTTAAAACACTGCGTTTCCCGATTTTCACCTGAATTTAGAGATATTGCTTGTTGAATATATGATGTTGGCTGAATATGAATATTCAGATATCACCGAATTCACATTTTTTCCAAAACGTAATATTTAAGTTTAAATATTATTGTCATAATAAAAATATTTAAAGTTGAATATAAAGGAAAGGATTTTGCTGCTATTTTAATAGTTCTGAATACATGCCATATTTTTATGCGAAATCTCTAAATAGTCTTTGATATAAACTACATATTTGTTTAATTCAGTTTTTAACTTTAAAAACTCTAAATCAAAGTAAAATTATCTAAGAAATATAAACTTAATTTCTGACGAATAAAACAACAGTTAAGCGACATGACACATCTGTTAGAAGGGATTAGGATTCAATGAGAGCTTCGTCTTAGAATTTCTTCTAAGAGATACTAAGGTACACATGAATGAATGAAAATTCAACGGGTACGTGATGAATACTTAAATTCACTCTGCCAGTGTAATTGCTGGGACCACATACACTTGGTTTTGTTTATTCAAATAAATTGTGTTTAAATTACGAATAAAGTGTGTTTACTGATTAATTTGGGTGGGATTGGAATGATATACACACTTATTGAGTAATAAGTGTTTTTTTAAACTCTATACTTTAAACAATATAATCAAGAAAATTTAGTAATTTGTAAAGGTTTTTTTTATTTTTACCCATAATTTGTAGGAATGGGAGTGGGGTGGAGTGGGCACCAGAGTGTTTCAGTGTTACTCAATTACATTTCGCGTATTCAACCGCATAGTTTTATAAAGTACTTACAACATTTTGAAAATATAAAATTACGTATACCTACATAAATTTTATATATGATAAAATCAAATAATTCGCGATAAAAATTAATAAAACCCGTGAATCATATTCAAAATATTTCATTTTCTTACTATCTATGATATTAGACGGTAGTCTTATTATAAAAGATAAAACTTTCTATTTATAGGGTTCCGTACTTTGAAACGAAAAGTTTCCAAAAAATTGAACCATAGCGTCACTTTTGGCGTGGATAACTGTTATCGAATTGTTTCTATAAAAGTTCTTTTTGTCAAGAATGCCTTGATGTATCAAAATGAAATTAGAACAAATACCTTACAGTCCTTTGGAGCATAAAAAAAATTATTCATGAGTCCACATAAATAGCTTTGATACGGAACCTTCCTTGTGCGAGTCCCACTCGTAATTGACTGTTTTTTGAGTCAACTGAAATTTTTATTTATTTTTATTTACCGTTTACAGAGATAAATAGATATTGGAACACGTTCCGCATCTTAAGTGCTTGACAAACCTAACGAATTATCGGCATATTATCCTGATAACGTAACCCAGTTTAGATATGCCACATACTCGTACATAGGCGTGTTGACCAGCTTGTTTGTTATTACGACATCGTTCCTAGGATTTCTAGTTCGTTGAAACCTGTATATGTGGAATGTCTTAATAAAAAATGGATTTACAGATTATTTTATTTCCAATAATCATGACAGTTATCATTTCGAATTATTATTACATTATCTATAATTTTTCAGTTTTAATATATTTCCCTTTTAAATTAAGATAGGGGATAAATTAACCTCCTCCTGTAAATCTCCTAATTTGCGTCCAATTAATGAGACATTGCGTATTCAGTGGTGAATCTCAACGGCGTGTTTTGTCTATGAAAACCCACAGCTATCTCTAGAAGTAGTAATCTCTTAAGATTTTCACTATTAATTTCCTGGCTCCATTATCAGACCAGCTTGAAGAAGCCATATTATTGTACTGTTATCTAAGCTACGTATCTAATATATCAAATTTTTTATAACATAGTAACAGTTAAAAATTAACCGAAGAAAAATGTGTTAAAATACACAAATAAGACCATTCGTGGCGGGTGAGCGTGAAACTGTAAACGCGACAGGTTTTGCGGTCGATTCCCACTCGAGGAAATGAAATATTTAATATTTTTATATGTTCGCTCTGGTGTCAAGGCAAAGCGTGGCGTTGAGCTTGGCTCAACATGCATATAAGTGAGGAACGGAGTGTCCTAACACCAGGCTACTTCTGTCTAACCTGCTACATGCAAAAAAAAATACACAAACAACGACTAAAAATGAGCAGAAAATCAACATAACAAAAAAAAAATTTCAAATGATCATCATTATACGTACGATTCAAGCTTATTTTGTATTACGTACCCTTCGCGGAAGCCGCGGACGGTGTCTGAATCAAAATATCCTCTTATACTCCCCAACCTTACTCGACCTTCCTCCCCCCTCTCCCCATTAAGAAATCCAACGAAATCAGAAGTATGCATCACAATTTTATGGATCATTTTAGTTTGGTTAGGAGTTATAGACAAGATATACCGTTAGAGCGGATCGGCATTTGACTGAATGAACACTGCCCATTCAATTGCTTCGTAGAACCACAGAGAATATATTGTTTTGATTGTAAAAGCGCTTGGATCTTCGTCGTGAATGGCATTCGGTAATTAATTAGTATGGAAGTTTTAGTTCATTTTGAATACATAAGATGGTTTTGTAAAATTAACTGAGAGGTAGAGGCCGTCGGGCCGTGGCGGTTGTAGGTTTGATTCTCAATTGAGAAGGGTGAATTATTATTTATATATATTTTCATTTCTTCGTTCTGGTATCAGAGTGTCTTAATACTCTTAATCGTCTTAATAGTTCTCTCTGCATATCTAGCTAAATGCGAGATACAGTGTGAAGCTGAAAAAAAATTAAAAGCTATATTGAAATATTTATTTATTGATGGTTGGGGAACGCATTTTATATACTTGGATCTTATTCAATTCGATTCAATAATGTAATTAACGATCACAAACAATTAATATATATAATTAGTTGTCAGTATCCCCGACGGTAGAGAGTCACTCAGGGGAATTAATGACTTTCATTTTCTCGCGTTCTTAAAAAGATAAACAAATAAACTCTTAAAATCTTAGGCAACGCGTGGGGAACGGAGTGTTTTAACACTAGGTATGGGTTTTCCCTTTTTCTCTAATGCATTACTCAGTACACAATTGGGGCATTGTCTTATTAGAACGCATGCTTGTGGTTGTTGATTCATGTCGTCCATTCTGTAATTAATTATAACATGTGATTTTTGCAATATTTTCCTTAATAATATGCGGTCTAATATTTAACATGTTTCCTCTGAATTAAATGTTGTTAATGCTGTTGCCTTTATTTTCTGAAGCTTCACGCTGTGTCCCGCTAATGGCAGGGTAGGTAGAGGGAACCTAGTGTTAACCTAGTGCTATCCTATCTCCACTTGTCACGAACTTTTCAAGAAATTGCGTGCTGAGTGACTTAAGGCTGTGCTGTAAAACATCTTTTATCAGAGTAATGAAAAAAAACGCTATGCCTCTACGCCACGACGGTTTCAGCTATTCTCCAGTTTTGCACTTTATCCAGGGTAGAGAAAAGAGTCCCGCTGCTGATGATCGCGGAAGAATTTCTTAGCATCCGAAACGTAAGATTTTGGTTCATAATATGAATGACCTACACAATATGCTAGTCCATGAGCCCCTTAGACCTAGCATAACCATTCAGGCGGTGTATCCATAAAAGGATTTCCTTACGATAAAAAAAGGTTGAGAGAACCTTCTAAGAGAGAATCTTCTAAAAGACTCCAAATTCTCTCGAAGATCAGAAAACTCTTCGTCCCAATTCAAGATATTGCATGTTGAGTGCCGGAACTCAACTCCGCGGTTGTCAAAGAGCTGATTTTACCGATATATTTTACTATACTGGTTGATTAGTTAACGAAAGTTAAGTATTATTTTGTACAATCTGTAGATAAAAATAAAAAAAGGGATTGTAACAATGACTCATTCTTGCTGTAAATAGATAAAACAAAAATGACCAGTCAGATATTTATGATTTTTTTTAAATTTTACTATCACACTCGATATCGCGGATTTATTTTGTAATAATAATAGTTACTTACATTGGTAATAAAAATAACTTTATTATAGACTAGCGAGCCGCTCGCGGCTTTGTCTGCTTGAACTACACAATTATTTGTTTACTTACCTGAATTACTTTCAGGTGGTTTTCTGTAATACCATTGACATTTTAAATTATTTAAATATTTATGCGTTGAAAACTAAATCTTCAGCCAATTCAATACACCCAATTGAGGCCAGTCAGGGCAGGGGCACAAAATGTGAATGAAATAAAATGGAAAGGAAAGTGGAGAGCTGAATGGCAACAGAATGCTAACACTAGGTTCCCAGGTTCCCTCGTCCTACTCTGCTATGTTCAGGATACAGAGAGAAGCTGAATATATAATAATAAATAGGATGTAGAACTTAGTTCTAAACTATCAAATTGACATCTCAACACGAGAGGAAATTAAAGTGAGTTGCGGAAGCGACGGCCGTTGGCTCTGGATGCGGTGCACATACTGATGGCGTGAGATGTTGTACTCCTATCTACCAACGTAGTGTTAGTGTATTTAGTATTTTTTATACTATGCTTGGTTTATAAAGCTAATTCTTATAAGCTATAGGTTTAACGTAAATTAATGATGGAATTTGTTTTTTTTTGTCATTTAACTATTATTTTAAATATGAATGGTAAAATGATAAAATATAATTGAAGCTGTCATGCCGCAGGGTAGCGCCTGAATTTAAATACGGTGGTCGTCGGTTCAATTTCCACTCGACGGCTATAATCTCCTTTCCTTGATCTCATACCATGGCGAAGCTATTAGTTACGCTACTCAACAGGCAATAAAATATAAACATAATCAAGTTAAAAATATATATCTATACTTGGAAGATATATGAAAAAAATCTAAATATTATCTATTGATGTCATTTATCAGTGGAATAGAACCCAAAACTCCGACGGTGGTTACTTTTGCCATAAAAGGGACACCTTTACACCTACAAAATTATTTTTTGCTTATCTAGACTTAGTATTCACTGTATACATTGAAATTACGAAATTTCTGTTCGTGTCAATAATAAAATGTTAAATTAAAAGATCTGGCAATACGGAAGCGTCGGCCGTTGGCTCGGGATGCGTTTTTCATACTTATGAGTACAACAGCTTACAGCTAGGTATCTCACTTTTAGATTAAAATTGAATAAAAAAAACCAATTAGTTTCACGCTGTATCCCGCACACAGCAGGGTAGGCAGAAGGAACCTAGTGTTGAGACACTCCATTCCCATCTGGTTGGGTCTGTACTTGTAGGAATGAATTATTTCCATTTCCTTGCTCTGATATGATAAAAGTACAACTATATATTTTTATACATTTTCTACTATTTTATACCTACCTAGCTTTTACTCGCGGCTTCGCCCTCGTGGTCAAATTTAAATAACTAAGGGTCGTACATAACATAAAACACATTGAATTGAATATCACCGGTGAAGCAATTGTGATAAAAATACAAAAATAATTGTTCCATTCGAACCAATAGTTTCTGAGATTAGTGCGTTCAATCAAACACTTAATTTTATAATATCAGAATAGTATTATAAAATTAAGTTAAAGTTAAATTAATTTATAATATAAGTATAGATACAATACTCGTAATATTTCCTCAGTAATAAATCAGCTTAAGGTATTTGTATAAGTAACGCAAGATGGATGATCTCCATCACAGGAGGGAGGAGGAGGAGGTAGGCCCTACTTAAGATGTGGATCACATTCTCTTAAATTCCAATGTAAGTTTGAGTGGTCACTCGGAGGCGATTTGAATTTACTTACTTGCTTTATCTATAGTGAATGTTGACTATTCTGTTGAAATTTGTTTTTTAAAATTTTACTCTATTTTAGTGTTTTACATACAAATGTAGGGCCTTCGGTATTTTTTTGTTTCTTTTCGCCTTCAGCATGCATTATAAGGAAACAAAAATATTTTTTTCCCCAGGGTATCCACCCTGGAAATTACGATCGTCTCGTTTACAGCCAGACACTGCGCTGTGGCGCCATGATGCTCTCAATTGATGAACATTTTTCTTCCTTTTTCTTTATTATACTTTTTTTTGAAAGTTTTTTTTTAATAATTTTTATACTAACGTTGATATTGTAACTGTAAACATATCTGTATTCTTATTAAAAATAAATATTATATATTTTTTAACATATTTTTAAAGCGTTCCACCTTTAGGATAATAACAATTTATGAGATTGTCAAATCCAGGCTACATTTAAATTTTTATACGTTTTTCAAGAAAATTTGTTTTTGCTAAATCTCTCGCCGTTTCCCGCATATAGCAAGATTGCCTACTTAGGGAACCTAATGTAATTAGGAAAAAAAATTCCTGAAATTGCGCGTTACGCAGCAGAGCAACGCCGCGTATTGCCTTATTACCAAAGCTCGGAAATGAAAGGGCAATTGAACCCGCAACCTTCGCGTATACACTCCACACACTGTGCCACTGCCTGTCAACGGCCATTAAATAATTCGAAAAAAGAATAACAATAAAAACATTTAAATACCATCAGTTTGCAGAATAGCCTCTCTCAAGTCGGAATCCACAGTGTCAGTTACACGACAGACATCTCAGCTCGAGATACGATCTCAATTGAATCTTGTATACTTCATAAAGCTAAGTATGTACCCAAGTACGAGATTTGAATATTAAATGCAAGAAAGGGCATTGTTTTATTAGCCTGTCTGCATATGTAGATTATTATAGATGACCGCTCGGAAGGTTCCCAAGAGGCGCGGGTTCGATTCTCGATATGTTTTCGTGAAAAAAATATATTTGTTTATTTTCTTTTTATTAACTTATTTATAGTGAAGATTTATCTGATCCAACGACGGCTCTCATTTTCCACCGAATTCAAGACATTACGTATTGAGAGGTGGAACTCAACGCCGTTGGTGTTTTCACGAAAATTGTTCACAATTTGTTGTTTTTTGTTTCCAAATGTTGTTTCCAAATAACACTGTAAAATAAATAGAATGTAAAAAATAACTATTTTTTCCTCTAGCAAGTAGAATCTCGCGGCTCTTGACCATCCATAAAAGATAAGAGACAGATAATGTATGTACTGTAAAAATCAATATTTGACGTATTGTAAAGTATTATGATCACCTTCAATCTGGTTTGCTCAGCTTAACACCGAATATTTTTTACTTTTTTGTATTAGATGAAAATAAAATAGCGTTAAGTTTAATTTTATAATTATTATGATTTTTATAATATATTTTTTTCTATAATTAAACTGTCCATACATGTATAAAATAGTGGTTATCAGCAAAATAATTAAAAACCTAATAAAAATTGTATTTATAAGATGTTTTTTTTTATTAATTGTGAAATATCCTAATTCCTCTAGTTCTAGTGTTAAATGAATTAAGTTCTTAGCAAAATATCGTGGATTCGATGGAATAATTTTATAAGCAAAGTAATAGAAANTAAAATGTGTTTATTGTTTATATACTTTACACATACATACATACATACATACATATATTGAAAAACAATATATATTTACAAATATATACATACATAAAACGTGTTCAAAAATATATACATAATATTAAAAAAAAAAAAAAATAATAATAATTAAAAATCTAATAAAAAATGTATTTAAAAGATGTTTTTTTTTATTAATTGTGAATTATCCTAATTCTACTAGTTCTAGTGTTAAATGAATTAAGTTCTTAGCTAAATATCGTGGATTCGATGGAATAATTTTATAAGCAAAGTAATAGAAATATCGATAGGTTCATTAAAAAAATAACGTTGAGGACGTCTACTATTGGACAATTGGACAATCGATTCATCAGAAACCGATAAATAGTCATATTTATCGGTAAAATTGACAAAGGCCATCGTGACAAAGAGGCACAAGCGTGTGACTCTAACGTGACGGTTTGATGCCCACTCGGGGGTGAACCTAATTTTTTTTATTGATAAGAAAACCGAGTTAGCGGAAGGAATTTAGAAGAATCGATTTATTTTATTCCAAATTAATAACAATTAATTCCTGAAATCGTTGAAGTGGGAATCGAATTTACAACCACTGTCCTTAATTCCACTGCGTGACGATGGTCAAGAAATAATTAATCTTCATATTTTCAATCCTTGGACTTAAGTAGAGCACATTCAATACGACAATGTAAACATGATATTCTGAGTACAGCATAGTGTCTCATTGTTAGATCTCCCTTATCACCAGTGATAAATGGAATCATGTTCATCTCATGTGAAGGTAAACTGAGTTGCAAATCCACACCAATATAAGCTTAGCTATTAAACTGTGAGCGAGTGTCGTTGTGTTTGTATTATCTGTGTGTGTTTATTATTTAGCGTCTATTTCTTCTTTTTTATGGTTCCGTATCTCAAAAGAAGAAAATGGTACCCTTATACGATCACTTTGTTGATCGTTTGCCTGTCTGTCTGTCCACCTGTCGAGCTCTTTTTCCCAAGAACATGTGAAATTTGAAATTTACATTAAAAAAATGTACTTTATTTGACGTTTGTGGCGTAATTAAAAATTATAGGTTCTTTTCGGTGACCTAGAATCGTGAAATTGGTAGAGAACCCTCGAGTGCTAGAGTTAGATTCACACTTGTTATATTAGTACGGATTTTCCTGCATATTGAGCCAACATACATACTCGGAATGCCGTGATAAATAATTGTGTTGCATTTACATTTGTTTGATCTTTAGGTAATAAAATTAAATGTAGAGTTAGCCAGAACAAGGACGTATATGTACATATGTTAATATTAAACTACTTTATAAATAAAAAATAAAATCAAAAAAATCACAAAATTAAAATTGTCTATCTATAGCTTTTACCAGAGTGAGGGAATGATTCGTTTTCTTGAGTGGGAATCGAACCTACAGCCTTCATATACAAAACGACAAATATATTTGTTAAAAAATATGTTTTATAAAATATCAAAACTCTAGGAATGGAATCTTTATTTTTCATTTAGCTACATAAATTTCGTTATAAAAAGTAAAAATTACAAAGAAAATCTTTGACACATTGTTATAAAAAATGTCATACATTGTTTACAGAATTTGCAATTCATATTGTAAGTTACCTGTGTTGACCTCAAATCTTTCTAGGAACGAGGAAAACGAGTGGGAATTACGCAGCCGCGGTAGATCACTTCCAAAAAGTAAAACTCATCGATTTTGAAATTTAAAATTTTTACCTTTTTTTTTAAAGGAAATTTAAAATTAATTATTTATTAAGCAATTTGCACAGAGCCGCTACAGAAAGAAGACAAAATAAATTAACGTTATTTTCCTATTTCAAATATAAATCATCACTAAAAAAACTACCTCTGCTTAGTGTCAATTTGTCAAAAAATTCCGTTCTCCACTTTCCTTCTGCATTTTAGACATTAATGGTTGAATGGCGGGGCTCTACATACACTTGTCTTCGAGTGTAAATCGAACCTGCCACCATCACTTTTATAGTTATACTTTGCCACGATAGCTTCACTACTAAGAAACAAAAAAGATCTTTGCGAGTATATCTAACGTATGTATGCCACCGATATAACATACCGCCTGTATAAGGACCCAGTGGATTGATTTCACCAACGCCCATTGTATGCGGATTCTGCGTATCGGAGATCATTGCGTGCGCCTGCGCATACAAATCAGTACCGGAGGCGAGGTATGTGTTAATTTGTTATTTGGCTATGCTTTGGAAAGTGTTGTATTGTTGATAGATTGAGTTAGGTAAGAGAAAATCTAGTGTGAAGGTTCTCCGTTCTTCGCTTCTTACTGGTATTCGACGTTCTCGATGATTAGTCTCTTTAGTTGATTTTAAATTTCATGGGAGTTCGATTTTTAATTGAGGAAATGATTCATTTTATTGTTTCGCTTTAGTAAAGACAACATTTCACGCAGAGTTCCACCACCCAACTGGCGATGTCCCGAAATTTGGATGATATAATCGATAGTAATATTTACCTATATGAGATTATAGCGTGAAACGGAAGAAAGTTTTTAGAAATAATTTTATTAACTTAATTATAATTTCTGTACATACCTACAAATAAAATACAGCCCTAAATTAATAAAAGAACAACCTTTTAAAATTATTTTATTATGATATTTGTTATATTTTTATGACTTTTAAAGCTCATTAAACTATCCAGTTTTCATAAAAGTTTTTTTTATCATCTATATTATAAGATCTAAATGACTCAAACGCATTCGACCCAAACAACTATAGCTTTTGTAACTTATACATACTATATTATCTCAAAGAGCGTTTCTCACGCGCGTATGTGCCTTCGTTCTTAGCATGTATCTCAGATAAAAATTAAAATAACGATTGAATTTTACCTTTATTTATATTAAAATAAGGTTGGTTTTGGATTGGGTAAGGTTTAGTATTTAGTCGGCAATTTATTTCATGCTGATCTTCCACTGGTGATACGCAGCGATAAGTGATTCGCTGTGCTAAACTATGATAATGTTATACTTGAAAATAATTTGTAAAGATTATAGATTAACGCTAGATAATGATGATGAATCATTTCAGTGATTGTAAATGAAAGTAATATTATAAATGATCTACTTCTTAGATAATATCGCTTGCTTTTGGAAAAGAACCACTATTTGAAACGTAAAAGATAAGTAGGAGATTTGGATTGTCTGAAGTATTTTCATTTACCTGCTCTGGCGAGTCAAAGCGCACCGCTCCGCCACTCAACACTCTTTCTCTGTCTCATGTATGGATAGTCTTCACGCTAGGTTCTCTGTGCCTTCTCGGTAATACAGGAAAAATGATGAAACTGCTTCTTTTTATAAGTTAGTATATGAAAAAACTTAAAGTAAATCGAAAGTGGTCTAGTGATTACTGCTCATCAATCCTGGCGTATTGTTGGTGTTGCCAGGGTCTGCCTTCCTGCTTAACCTTTTCCGCTTTAAACGGTCTTTAATGTCCTCGGTGCTTATTCAAATAAAAACTTAAAGCTATACAAAAATATAATCAGTGGAAACACATTCTGTGTAAGGATGTCCCTCCGTGTCTTCACGGTCGAGCGGCTCAGGTCTGGGCATGTCGAGACTCAGAAACGAGACAGGAGAAAAAACTAAATGCCCCCCCCATCTTGTTCATTATTTTATGCGAAAACGTTGAAGTCATTAAACGTCGGTCGTCGAGTTATCTTTGAGCTGGTTTCCGTTTGAATATATTATGTGGTGACAATGATATATGTAAAATAAATATAAGTACAAAAAATCGGTAAAAAAAAATTGCCAATGAAACATTCGTGGGCTAAATTGTCGCAAATAAAAATTAAAAATATTTTCATTTCTTAGCACCATTAATAAGACAAAACGCGGCGTTAAGTTTCACCGCTAAACGCCGGTTGGGGATAAAGTATGAAGTTAAAAAAATGCTATATAGTGTACACAAACAAATAGAAAAAATAAAATGAGCATAATATGATTCTGGTGATGATCATCTATTTTTATAATTTACTTTAACATTGTCAATATAAATCTCTTCTTACTCTATTCTTCAAATACAAAATAACAAAACCAACAAGAAAAATATATAAAATAACTCTAAGCAAGATATTTTTTCCTCCCAAAGACTTGTAATTATACCATGACATTTCCTCCATCCGGACCTCAACGTATATAAGATGGAGTCACGGTCTACCAGCTACAGGAGCCCGTTGGAACTCGCAACTGGCAAACCCATTTTTTTCCTGCTTTTAAAGAACAAAGACCTATTTAATTATATATAGGTATATTAGACATAAGGATATGAAGTCGGTTGTCGATGTCTTATTTAATATGTAATGATATAATGTGACTTAAAAATAAGGTTGTTCTCAGTTTGACTCTCGGCAGTTTTACGTATTATTATTTTCATATTTATAAGGTAAATAATCTTCGATTTCCATTTAATCCGCTTTACGCGAAGAAGTGAAAGTAAATTAATTGAACCCATAACCCTCGCGTTTACAGTTAGTCGTCATCCCGTGGTTCTCAGTTTAGTTCTAGTCTTTTTAAATATCTATCTATATTTATATCTTTTTTTATGATATAGCCACGTTAAGTATTCTGTGTTAATGATAGTATTGAGAAGCATTATGTACTTAAGTATTTTACTCGTTTTTAGTAAAAATAAGTACTAAATATGCAAAAAATATATATATCATCAATTACAAATAACAACCTAAGCTTTAAATGTTATAAAAACGGCTCTTTAAAATAAAAATGGCAGATTCTATGAATTTAAATATTTAAATTTTCGAACAACGGAATCCTATAAAAAACGATACGAATATATTATATTAAAGTGTCTAAGACAAGATTCACTATAAGCAGGTCTTTCATATTACGAGATAGGTAAAAAAAACATTGTGATGAAACACTCCTTTCTCCACCTTCTGCCAAAAAATAAATTATTTAATATCTCCAAGTAAAAGATGTGAACTATAAAACCGTACAATAAAATTAAATATTCTTAAAAAATATTTACTGAGAGATGTTTCATTTCCATTCGGGGAAATTTATCCGCTTTGGAAATAAAATGGCGTTGAGTTCCGCCACTCAACATACTCGTATAATGACTTCTTCATTTTGTTAAAACTAAGTTCTTATTAACTATGGCAGGGGCCATGCGGGAAAAGCGTGAAGCTATACGAGAAAGAGCGTGAAGCTCCGCGTTTTTTTTTAAATATTATTAACGTATTTTAAAATATAAATTAGTACTCTTTTCCTTTGTGTAGGTACTATAGAGGGAATATTTAAGATGTCTTCACAGTCCGTTGGCCGCAGGGTCCGGGTGACCTCATAAGGAGATGCATTCTTCTTTGTTTGAATTCATTTATTATTTCATTATATTTAATACTAAAAAACCTGTTTCAAAAAATGCTATTGGACATCGTTCAAGCGCTCTAGCCAATAATAAGAAGACGCAGGTTCGAATCCTAAGAGAATTTTTATACATTTCTTAATAATTTTGTTTTATTAGTGTGCCAGTAAAATTTTTAAGAATTTTGAAAATAAAAAAAATATGCAAGGTATTTTCCATGATTATTTTCTTTGGCTTCAGTTATCTGAGTGCAGGGTACAATGGGTTAAATTTAACGATTAATGTGATTCAATATAGCCTTCAATAGATGGACTATCCAACATGAAAATATGCTATTCGAAACAGTGATTCCTGAGGTTAGAGCGTTCAACCACACAAACTCTTCACCTTTACGAGTATAATAATAAAATATTTGAGTAAAGATTTAAATTTTTGTCTTTTTTTTCAGCTTTATATTGTATCCCGCATATAGAAGGGTAGGAAGGAGGAGCCTAGTGTTAAGACACTCCGCTGCCCAGTTTTGGCCGAATTCTGAAGCTCTCCGCATTGCGTGTTGAGTGGCGCGAAAGAAATGTGGAAATATTAAATATATCATGCCTATATAGATGTACATACATATATGTACTGTAATATAAGTATAGATGAAAATAAAAGAAACAGGCCAAGTATTCAGATAGCCGTCAAGTAAATGCTAATCGCCTGCGGAAGCTGCTATCGGTACCTGCTCTCCGACACACTTCACTGCAGACGTTATCGTCCCTACATGCTCACTATATACTAAATACTGTATATACAAGTAAATATTTAGTAGTCTTGTTTGGTTTTGTTTTTGTTTCTTTTCAACTGATAAATGTGTTTTTAAGCGAGTAATGAAACGATTCTTGTCTTAGGTACGGTTGCCAAAATCGAAAATAAATGTCGTTCATTTATCTATTCTATATTATTATTATATATATAAAAAGGACTGGTCCTCACTGACTGAGGTAAGATGCACGCACAGCCGCTGATAGTAGAAACGTGAAATTTGGACAGATGTTCACTTTCGTAATCTGGACATCCACTAAGAAGGGTTTTTGCAAAATTTTAACCCTAAAGGGGTGAAATAAGGCTTGAAAGTTTGTATGGAAAAAAAATTAAAACTACACCGATTTTTATAAAATTGTAAATTCAGACTCTTAAAAATATTTAATTGAACACGTGTTTCATGGTTTTTTACAATTTACCTCCTAAGGGTGCCAATTAGGGGTTGAAAGTTTGTATGGAAAAATCTTTAAATCCCCACCGATTTTTATAAAATTTGAAATTTAGACTCTTAAAAATATTTCATTGAACACATGTTTCGTGGTTTATTACAATTCACCCCTAAGGGTACAAATAAGCAGGCGAAGCTGCGCGCGTCCGCTAGTTATATATAAAATACATCATAATTTATATTTATAGAGGTCAGTTGTGGCGCAATGGCACAAAGTGTGATGTAAACGCGACTGGGTGGGTTCGACCCCGACTCAACGAAGTGAAATATTTAAATTTATGTTTTTATTTCTTGGCTCTGGTATAGAGGCAAGGCGCGGCGTTGAACTCCAACACTCATCGCGCAATGCTTCCAGAATTTGGCAGAAAATGAGGAACGGAGTGCCATAACACTACCTATCTACCTTTGCTTACCCTTTTATGGGCGAGATACAGCGTGAAGCTGATTTATTTTTATTTTTTATATAATGCTAACTATAAAAATAAAACGTATTTTCCTATAAGTCATATGGAAAATTGTTACAAGTTAATTATTCATTTTTACATTTTCATTCAAATATATACCTATATATTTTTGTTTGCTTCAAGAAATATGGGCAAAACACTGCTGACATTTTAATTGTCGGGAATATGTAAAGATGCTTTATATATTATGATGAAAATGAATGATGAAAAAAGTTCTTAATAAACATATTGAAATAACAAAATTAATATTGGTGAAGGAAATAGAATTTTTAATAAGCAATGTTTAATATGGAAACGTAGTGAACGATATGAAAAAGTACATTGATAGCGGCATTTTGCACTACGATTATTCTCCAAAAAACGATGACCGAAATGACTGTGGGTTTACAAAAAGAAATGAAGCTGAAAAAAAATCTGAATTGTTGCATATATTCCTCCCGCAGAATATATGGTCTTACATAAGTACATAGATAGAGAACCCTATTTATTTATTTTCTCTATCCCGCACTTAGCACGGTAGGCAGAAGGAGCGTGAGAACCTAGTGTTAAGACAGTTTGTTCCCCACTTTCGGAAATTAACATAACGAACTACTATGACATTAATAAAGACGAAGTTCTTTTTTTAAGAGATTTTCGTCTATTTAAATATTGTTTATGAAACATAACGCTTTCTTATTTCTTTATTTATTGTCATCGTGTATATTGAATTAATAAACATAACTTCCCTTTAACTTTTTTTGACATAAAACTCAAATACCATTTTACTTTTGGGTACTAAAATATAACGGCCTTATTAAATTTGACGTGGACGCATTAAAATGAAAGTTAACCTACATTTTAATAGGATCATTACGTTGTATTATTTGTCTATGAACGTCACGTCATTCTGTTTTTCGTAAGCGGAAGTGCTTTTTTTTTAAATAGAAATAAATAAAATTAACATATATATTCTATAATTATTAATCAATTACTTTATACTTACATTTTCTATTCACTTCGGCGTTGAGTTCCGCCACTCAACACGCAATGTCTCGAAAATTAAGGCGGTAAGTTGGGAATGGAATGTCTTAATATTAGATTCCCTTTGCGTACCTTGCTATATAGCGGGAAGCTAATTTAATTTTTTGATTCACATTTCAAGAAATTTAAGTGACAATCCATACCATTCTTTAAATAATCATTTCAAAAAACAAATCTCAAATGTAAAAAACAAAACAAGATCGAACGTCCGGCGATTGGTGGACGCGACGTTGCCGCTCCGGTCCCCGTGGAGATGCGCATCTTCCCACTTTTTCACACACCATAAAAATTATATGTTTGTCTCTTTCACACATCCGCAGGATCGTCTCGCTTCAAGACGCAACTGAGATAATTTTATCTTTGAACTTCGAACGTGACTTTTTTTAATCGAAGAACCAATGAAATAAAAGCCATTTAGGTTTTCTTTTTATTAATATTTGTTTTTATTTGTGATGTAATTCATTAAAGGTTTTTCATTACATATTTGATGTGATAAAATTATACTATAAAACTTAACCAATAGGTATCAGTCTACTTAAGACAAAATTATTTCAATAAAAAGTTAAGAAATAACAATAAAAGAATAATTATTCATATTCTTTTGTTTTCTTTTATAACATAGAGATAGACGTAAGAATATTTGGCTTAAAATTTTATATGCAGAAAATATATTCCTTCTGAGGTCAACGGGTCAAGGATGTGCGCCAGTCGAACCAGCGCAAGCTTCTAACTAAAAGCTACGAAGCCCTGAGTCGATGTATATAAAAGCTGTAAAGTCATCACATATCATATATAATTCTTATAGATACGGTGAGTAGAGAAAGAGAGTAGAGAGAGAGAATAATCTTGTAATTTATATATAGTTCGTTTTTTTTTAACTTAGACATATTTACCTTCCACTATTAAATTCATGTACACCAGCTATCCATATTTCGGAACTAATTACTAAAAACAGTGTGTCGCCGTCGACGGATACGTCTAGGAGGATCATAGATTATATAAATAACAATAAAAATTATAATAACTACACTACACTCTCTATATGCTGTATTAATTGCTTGGTTACAAGCTCGCGTTAATAAATTATTAAACACTTTGTATAAGTATCAAGGATAATAATAAAAATAATTGATGATTATTATCGATTTTCTTATAAACGGAACGGAGTGTCTAAACACTAGGTTCCTTGTGCCTAGGATAGCCATTCTGCAGGGAAACAGCGTGAAACTATTTTTTTTATCACGGGGTCGAAGTCACAGGTAAAAGAAAGTGAATATATAAAGGTCAAGATAAAATGGCCATCAATTAAATGATTTCGTGCACCCACAGAATTGAATACTGATAAAACAGGAAAATGTTAATACTCTCGAAGGGAATAATGTATTAAATAATAATTTAAACAGATAACTAATATCAACCGTCGCTTTCTGGAGAAAGGGTCGCGTGCGCAAACTACAAGATCTAAGTATAAATAGATATGAATTATACTATTAAAAAAAATCGTATCTTATAAAATATGATAAATATAAATACGTAAATTTATATTAATAGTTTTTGTTTTTTGTTCAAGCATATTTTTAATGTATTCAGTGGGAAATTGATGTCGTTTACAAAGTAACATATTCAATTTTATTAAAATATTTGTAAGTAGATTAGTTTATTAGAAGGATATTGTGTTTTTAACTTCACGTTGTGTACCACATGTAGCAGAGGAGATAGAGGGAACCAAGAGTTAAGACACTCCGTTCCTCCGAACTGCGCAACTATGGGCTCACATAGAAATAAAACAAATTAAAAAAAAATGAATTTAGCCATGTCTAAGTTTTACCAGTCTACGTGGCAGGTGCGCGGGCGTCACCTTTAAGAAAAAATAGCTTTCGTGGGGGAGCGACCCTATAAGTATACTCTATAGATCGATGCGTGTTAAGGCGTCGCACTTTAGCTTATAACATGTTGACCTTACGTTTTTTTTATTAAAAAAATATAAATATTACAACAAAGAAGATGTATAGCATATTAACGTTATCGCAATTAATATAGGCATGTCCAGTGAAAGTATTACTTTAATAAATGGCGATAATAAATGTGTAACTTGCATCTTTACAATATTTGCATAATTATAACCTTGCAAGTTGCAACATGCTATTGATTAACAATTTCGATAAAGATGAATTTAAAACTTTTGTACGAGTATCTACGCTAAATAGAAATACTCGTATATCTGCATTTTTTTTTTCAAGAGCCTTACCAGCGAAAGTAGCAAGAGCGAAAAGCGGGATTTTTAAGCTGAAGTGGCATTGGGCTGGCCATATACGAATATGTCGCAGAAACTATGACTGTTGAGGTATACGCGTTCTAGAGTAGAGATCGCGTCTCCAAATGTGATGTAGGACGTCCTCGGTGACGTGCCATTGGAGAGATCCATTTCCGGCATTGGACGACGGGCTGATGATGATATAAAAAGCAGTTATCTTTAGATATTATGTATTTCGTTTTTGCTTATTGAGGTACGGAACCCTTACAGGATCACTTTATTATACATACTCCCAGAAGTCTAAATTAGACAACTTTTATGAGTTGTGCCTCCAGTTGATGTAGAATCCTAAAATTTATACTATACGGAAACCTCGGTGGGCGACTCCGACTCACGTATAACCGATTATTTAAGCCTCTGTTTTTTTATTTAATTTTGAATAATTTACTGTTTCGCTCCTTAATCCAAATGAACGGAATACAAATGTCGGTTTGTTTACGAGTTAATTTTACTGGGTTATCGTGACCGACTCCGGCGGGTGACATCCGCCTATTGTGCACCAACGTAACGCTCCCCAATACTTTGGTGATTTCGAATAATGGATCAAATTAATTTAAGGAATTGTAACCACTTTTTTCGTCTGTAAGATATTTTTATCTTCACACTGTATCCTGTATCCTGCACATAGCAGGGTAGGCAGAGGTAACTGGGGAGCCTAGTGACATATTAAGACACTCCATTCTCATTTTTGAGGAATTGTGTGTTGAGTGGTGGAACTCAACGCGCGTGGGCTTCGAGCAGAGCCACAAAATCAAAAACCCATGACCTTATGCCATTGATGAAAAACTAAATTCTACACTATCTGTAGTTGATAAGTCTCTGTATTCAAAGATTTATTAAGATTTATTATTATAAGCCTTTAATGCTGAAAATTACATTTACATTATTCTAAAACTAAAGTGGTTTCTCTTTTTCAGCTTGTCCTTCGACAAAAGCCTCCTCTAAAGCTTTCCATTTTATTTTATTCTTCGCCACTCGTGTCCATGCTGGTCCAGCTATCTTTTTGAAATCGTCTTCCCAACGTGTAGCTGGTCTACCTTTACTTCTTCTGCTATCACGCGGGTACCATTCTGTAACAAGATGTGTCCACTTCTCTATCCTTTCTCTTAACATGTGTCCTGTCCACCTCCATTTAAGGCGTTTGTATGTTGTGTGTATGTTTTCAAATTTTGTTTTGCTCTTTATAATCTGTAATTTCACCTTGTCCTTTCTTTTCACCCCCATAATGCTTCTCTCCATTCCATTTTGACATATTTTGATTTTTTTAGTTTGTTTATCGTTCAATGACCAGGTTTGACATCCATATGATAAGCATGGCAGAACACATGTGTTAAACCCTCTTCTTTTGTCTTTAATAGGCATATCCTTGTCCTTCAACACCTCAGTCAATGACCAAAACCGTTTCCAACTGCTTGTTATTCGTCTATCTACTTCCTTTTGCATTGTATCTTCTGTAGACAATAGTTGACCTAGATATATGTATTCATTAACATATTTTATTTCCATTTGTTAAGATTTATTAATATTATCTTATTTATTGAGCCCTTGAGCAATGAAAAGTTTTTTTCATCTTATAACTCCCAAATAGAGGAAACCGAGTGTTAAGACACTCAGTTGCCCTAGCATCGCCAAATTTTTAAGCTTTGCGCGTTGTAAATTGATTCATTGCATTGGCGTTGATTTATAAGAAATATTTTATATATTTCTGCTATTCGCATGTTCTGTCTATTTTCATATTCTGATTATCTTGAAACAGATAAAAAATACGTAAGAGATTTTAAAAGAATGGAGTATTATTCGTAAATATTTTCATATCTCGGTGTGTTTTGTCTTTAACTCGTGCTGATTGTAACGAAGTTATCAAATTTTAATATAATATTATAAATCAAAGATCATTATTTCATAATACAAGTGATAAAACAACAAAAGTTATTTCATATTGACGCATACGCTATTGAATTGCTGGCGGCTTCGCCTGAGCGGACTTTTTACGTCTTAAATTTGAAATTTAAACCTCATGGTGGAACAACAGTATAACGTCCGACTGTAAAGGTGGCAGTTGGGGTTCGATTCATTCCACACTTGGAGGGAATGGGGCCCAGAACCAAATAAACAATTCATTGGATAATTATTTTTATTTTCTCGCTCTGGTAACTACACGACGACACGACGGGGGGGTTTAGCCTAGTACTTAACTAAGCGACTTAAAACTAGGTTCCCTCTGTCTAAATAAAATTAGAGAATATTCATTCTTTCAAACCAAAACCAAATCCAATATTAATTAGCAAAGCCATAAAAATAGGTATTGTCAAGATATAACCTATAGCCTATAGCCGAGTGTGAGGGTGCCATTACCATAGTAACTGTACACCGCGGAGCTCGGACCCTACGGAAGGGTACAGCGGAAATGAGGTTTATTCACCGGAAGTGGGGGTTCCCGATGGTTGTCTATCTCGCCGTGTAGCGTTCAATTTGTTTCTACCATACCTAATAACGTAAGAAATTTTATACTTGATGCGATGTTAAGAGGATTAAAATTATGTTCTTAACTTTGAACTTGTTTTGTTATATATATTTTTTTATCTTAGTGCTTTGTTAGTGGCAGTGCTTGATAAAAACGAGACTGTTGTAGGTTCGATTCTATTCCGAAGGAATGATTTTTGATCATTTCCTCGCTCTGGTGAGAAGACAAGGTGTGGCAATGCTTCAAAAACTCACTCTGCCAAAGTAAGCTGAACCATGGCCTAATATATTAAGCTAACTAACATATTAAGTTTTTTATTTAGAGAAATTTTATTAAGGAAAATTTCGTGTTTTGTATTGGCTGGGTTCCCCAGCGCTGCACTTCATTAAGAAGACCAAAATAAATAACGCTATGTCCAATTTTAATTATTTGTTTAAAATGGTACTTAAAATCTCGAAATTCGAATGTAAACATATTACAAGTCATCTCATCACAACAAATTATAGTATTAACAGTTCATTTGTAAGATCCATTGTGAACAACACCCCCACCCCCACCCTATCGCTTAAATCAAAATAATCACATCATTACGCATTAGTACGCAGTACGTGGGGTGACTTTGACTTTTCCGATTCGCCACATCTGGAGCGCTTACAATGAAATCAACCCTCGATTATAATTACTACAGGTGGTAAGCCAAAATTTGTTTTATTTGTGGTTCATTGATTTTTGTGGAACAAACTATACTAATGATAACTTTAAAATTTCAGTCGAGTTCCTCATGCAGCGCTGCATGAACAGCGACTGATTGTAAACGTGACGGTTGTAACTTCGATTCCCATTCGTGGGAATAAATTCTTTTCATTTTAGCCGCTCTGATAACAAGACAAAGGTTCAATGGCTGTAGAGGTAAATAACTTGGTGTATTCGACATGAATAGATGAAAATATAGGATCTCTTTTGTTTTCAAAGCATACATATACAGCTCCAGAAAAACGATCTTAATTTTCTTTGTTAACCCGTAAAAGATTATTACTAGCAGTCGTTTTTTCATTATTGGAAATAAGTTATTTCATATAAAAAATAAAAGTAAATCTCACTATCTAAAATCACATCTCAACAAAGCAAATAAACAAATAATGAAAAAAAACCAACAATTATTTATATTAAAGCGCAAGTAATCTAGCATTCAGCTATCTAGCGTCCGCTCTTCTTGAAACTACGGCGGTCGCCATGGATACGTGCCGCATCAACACACAGACACGTGTGAATATCCAGGTGACCTGAACCGTGGTACAATGGGAGATTTATTAGATTTAATATAATATAGATAATTTTATAATTTTGTTAACTTTCCTCCAGTTCATTTTGAAGCATTCTCATTAATGGTCAGAGCACTAGGACAGTATTTGCGGGCTCAAATCCTGCCATCTTAATTTTTGTGTACATAATGTTGTCGAAAAAAGTATTTAATCTTAAATGTAGAATAGTATATTTGAAAAATTTGAGGCCGCTATGGCGCAGAGGCACAAGGGTGCGACTCTAACGCGACGGTTGTGTGGGTTCGATCCCCACTCGAGGAAGTGAAATATTTATTTAGGTTTATACTTCCATTTCTTCGTTCTGGTGTCGAGGCAAAGCGCGCGGCGTTGAGTTCTGCCATTCAACACGTAATGCCTCCAGAATGCGGCAGAAAGTGGGGAACGGAGTGTCTTAATACTAGTTTCCCTCTGCCTCCCCTGCTGTGTGCGGGATACAGCGTGATACTGAAAAAAAAATATCTTGTTTGGTCTCAGTATGCTCCAATCTCGCACCGTGACTCCATCCCCGCTGTTTATCCGCCACGTCACCGATGTCATATTCCGATAGGAGCCATTACCGCCACATTATCTGCACCACACAAATGGCAATAAAAATGAAATGCATGGCCAAACTAACCTTACAATGTTAAAATTGAAATAAATAAAAAAAAACACATAATTAAAATACAAAAATTGCTGTACAAACTATTTTTTGTACTTATATTTTGGCGTAGACAATTTGTTAATAATTGTTTAACATTTGTTTTAATAGCTCTGGAACCAAAATGCATAAAATTCCAAAAAAATATTTACATTTCGTGCACTCTTAAGACAATTATTATTATTCATAATTAAGAAAAACTATTACCATTAAATTTGGGAAAAGAATATATTATTTTAAAATAATCGAAACTTGAAATAATTCAATTCAATTTATTGTCTCAAACTCCTGCTAGCAACCGCAGGTAAAGGCGCTTCAACAATCAACACGCCGTCCTTCGATAAGGAAGACACGATGGTGTCAGGGTCCACATCCTTAGGGAATTGGAACTCTCGGTGATACTTCCTAAATGTGGCGCTCGTGTCAGACTGTTCCTCGTGCACTGCTAACACCATTAGCCTATTGTCCAACATGCTGACGGTTACCTGAAGCAATTTTGTTTTTATATATTGTTAATTAGTGTAATTGTATAAAGTAAAATAAAAATAGTATAAAGTAAAATAGTATAAAGTAAAATAGTAAAAATAGCTTCTTACTTCAGTAGGATCAAATTGGCTAACGTCAAATTGCAGTTTCAAAGTTCTGTTTTCGCCTTCGCCATCGATGATTGGCGAATTAGTAAAATCGTAATTCGCTTGGTCGTCTGTGGTCCCATCAACTTGTAATACAGGCTGACCATGGAGACCCACGCTAGTGTTATAAGAAGAAGAAGAAATTCATATTTCTTATAACACTAGACAAATTTGAAAAGTTTAAGTTGATATTGATCATACAATGTCAACTTAATCTTTTAAAATTTGTTCATTTTAATAATATGTTAATGGTTTAAAATTTCATACCTATTAAAAAATATTTTTTAATCTGTTTTTAATGCGTGACTACGGTTAGGGTAGCGAAGACTTCAAAGTAGCTATTGTATAACAAATGATATATGCTAACGACAGAAATAAATATAAATATAATAAGTAAACGTACATATGTGATCATCAAATGTGTTAAAATGGCTTGCCATTGTATTTATTAGATAACAACTTCACGTATATAGCAGAGTAGGCAGAGAATATGGTGCCTACACTCTATTCCCCACTTTCAGCCCAAATTTTAACTCCGCGTTGTCTTGCCAAAACAAGACAATGAAAATAACTGATTTCAGTCACAATCGAACCCACAATCGACGCGTTGACAGCCAAACGCTGTTCCACTGCGTCATGATAGCGAATTACCTCATTACCAATTTGTTAAATTTTAACATGTAAATATACAATACTTTTATATTAGGTAATAAAATTAATAGGGTACCTAAATTTTGTTATCTCGTCATCAATCCGTTTCATCTCCGTCAAAAACTTTTCTCTCAAAGAAGAAAATGCAGTGTCAAAAATTAAAGCGTTAGTTATTTGAATTGGTAACTCCTGAAGCTGATGGTTCGACATTTTTTGATATATTTTCTATAATTTTCTAAAATGTTTCTTAATTTTTCTTTATTTTGACATTTTTCTTTTAAATTGAATTTTTAATTATTCTTTTATTTTGACACTATTCAAATGTATAATTTCAAAAAGTTTGTTCTTTTTTTATTCTTCTTTCTGTTCTGTTCTGTTCTATTCTTTTTATTATGGCGTTCCGAGCGTGCCAGTTGAGCACAAAATCACTTCGCCAGTGTTGCGTTGAATGGAAAACTCACGAAAGAGGTTATACGATTCTTCTTTCTATGTTTATTGTTTATTTTAGTTGTAAATAATTTTTTGCCATATTTTTATACGTGGTTGTTGGTCGCTATAAATTACTCTATAAATTTTTCCTTAAATATTTTGAGGCGTTGCTTGTTGAGCAGCGGACCTCAACGACGCTTTGCGTTGTTTCTAGAGCGAGGAAATTAAAAAATTAAATATTTCATTGTCCGAGTGAAAATCGAACCCACAACCCGTCGCGTTTACAGTTGCGCGCTTATGCCCCTGCGCCACGATTGCCTCAATAATATAGATAGACAAACGATAGAAAAAACCAAATAGGCATCTACAACAAAGTAAAGCTAAAAAAACTAAATGTTTACTTTACAAAATGTTAAAAAACATAATTGGAGTCTAGTAATTAAAGGAGAAGCTCTTAATTTGTCGGAATCAGCTATTTTCCTAGGCGTAACTATAGATTCCAAACTCCAGTGGAACGCTCATCTGGAAGCACTTGCAGATAAACTCAGCTCTGCCGCGTTCGCAATTAAAAAAGTAAGACAAATGACGGACGTTGAAACTGCCCGACTAGTCTACTATAGCTATTTTCATAGTATTTTATCTTATGGAATGCTGCTATGGGGCAGTGCTGCAGATATCAATTCAATATTTATTCTCCAAAAAAGAGCCGTGAGATATATTTATAATCTAAGAGCTCGAGATTCTCTGCGAGATGTTTTCAAAGATGCAGGTATTATTACAGTTGCTTCCCAATTTGTATATTATAACATTCTCTTTGTCCGACAAAATATACATTGTCATAGCAAAAATAGTGACAGTCATACGATAGGAACGAGAAATAAAGATAAGCTTGTTACACCAAGTTTTCGCCTCCAAAAAGTTAGTAAATCCTTTATGGGTCTGAGTATACGTGTATATAATAAAATTCCGCAGTGTATTCTTAGTTTGCCACTACCAAAATTTAAAATATCTGTAAAAAAAATTCTAACAAGTAAAGCGTATTACACTGTTCAAGAATATTTGGAGGATAAGCATGTATGGAATTAATGTCTATTGAACGTAATGCAGGATTGCTGCCAGCTAATGTTTATAGATTGTACCATTGATTTTGAAAAGAGCAACTGTTGAGTTTCTTGCCGGCTCTTCTCAGCAGAACTGCCTTCCGAACCGGTGGTAGCTTTTTGTTCATATGTTCATTCGACGATTCAAAATTTCTTATAATAATTGCCTATTTGAATAAAGAATGTTTTGAATTTGAATTCAAATAAATTATAACTATAAAGACAATGCAAGCGAATAAAAAACAATTAGCAACTTGACATTTTCTTATAAATGTCAATGCGCAATGCTGCCAACATGAAATTCGAGCAATTCAATTAGCATTTGACATTTCATTTTTCTCGTCTAAATGTCAGACAGAGATAACCTAATGTCACCCCTGAGATGTGGTATTTAGGGGGCAGATTGTCAGTCACCCCGCCGCGGCGCCATGACGACCGAAGTCTAAACATCGCCCCCTATTAATCTCGATGCTAGGGCGTGTCGAATTGGAAGGGTAACCGAAAGCTTTAAAACGAAGAAGTAAGTAAGTCGGATAATTTACTTTACCTATTGTGTCGGGTAAATTACTTTTACATAATTATGTAATTACATTCTTACTTAAGAAACTTCCATATAAATCATTATAAATATTAAACAGTCTCAAGCGTCAAGTAAATTAATAAGCGAATTAATATTAATTTAATAAGCAAAAATATATTTCTTTACATTATATCATGGTCATTAATTATACATCACCTATACATAATACGAGGGCATAAATTCTAAATTGGCGGTAAAGCTGCCAGTTTGACAGATCATTTTTTATTTCGTTCGAAAATTTGGCAGCCATTGTTCCACAAATTACCAGGTGGCCAGGAAGTGAAATATATTCGCTTCGCCATCAAAGGTGTGCGTAATTTCAATTAATTTAATCAGATTTTGGTTGGCTTGTGATTATTTTGTACTTTAATGTACTGGAACGGTAAAAAATATTTAAATGCAGATTAAAATGAGGCTGGCATTGCTTTATTTTTAAGAATTATATTTATACAAAGCAAATACTTATTTCCTCACGCCTACACCTACACATATTTTCTAGTTGCTCCGATATGGTCCTCTAAAAAAAAGTCGAGTTCGGTATAAGAGTGATAACTTTTTAATTAAATTGTATTAATATTATTGTTCCGTACATTTTAAAATGACTTGCAAATTTCTTACCTATAAAATTAGAAACGTGTGTAACATACATAGAATTAATATTTATTTACATTGAAATTGTTATACAAAAAAATATCTAAGGTTTCAAACGCGTTATTAATATTTCATCTGTGATAGCATTATTAAATTAATCAATAACCTAAATTGGATCTATCGGTCTCGTATACCTCCAGGGTAATTTAATTTCTCTAATAGCATAATAGGATTTGCTTCTAAAAGTCTATCGTGCTAATCTCACTTTGAGTAACATTAAGATTATTTGTTTGACTTCGAATGTTTCCTACTTATTAATTGTAGTAAGGAAGATTATTTTTTATATAATTTATATCTTAAAAATGAAATGTACAAACGTGTCTAATTATTATAATTTAGTATTATTTAGAAAATAGCAGAAATTTGGCTCAATCTTTTTCTGGGGAGTGTAAGTTTTCTGGGGAATGTACTGAAAGGATTTGTCGGAAATCCTGTAGCAAAAGGAACAAACGGGAGTTTACATTTTATATTTAACGCAAACGAAGTTGCCGGCAACAACCAGTATGCTATATACCTACTTTTATCTTCTTAGTAGTAAAGTAAAAATTACCTTTATCTATACGAAATAGTAAAAATTAAATCAATCTGTCGCGTCATTAATAAATATCTAGCACACCCTCGGGACAAACTGCACGGTGATATCGTAAACATGTACGACAAGGGAAGAAATATCATAATATATGCCATTTTAATAATTAATTATATATTCGTACTAGCGGGCGCGCGCAGCTATGCCTGCTTTTTGCACCCTTAAGGGTGAATTCTAATAAAACATGAAACACGTGTTCAATGAAATATTTTTTAAGTCTCAATTTCAAATTTTATTAAAATCAGTGGCGATTTAAAGATTTTTCCATACAAACTTTCAACCCTTTATTGGCACCCTTAGGGGGTAAATTCAAAAAATCCGTGAAACACATGCTCAATTAAATATTTTTAAGAGTCTGAATTTACAATTTTATAAAAATCGGTGCAGATTATTGGAATTTTCCATACAAACTTTCTACCCTTATTTTATCCCATAAGGGTTAAAATTTTTCAAAATCCATTCTTAGTGGATGTCTAGATTACGAAAGTAAACATCTGTCCAAATTTCACGTTTCTGCCATCAGCGGTTACGACTGTGCGTGCGTCTTACCTCAGTCAGTGAGGACAAGTCCTTTTATATATATATAGATGTTTGTAAACGCGATGCTCGGAGTTCGATAATTATATTTAAGTTATGCTCATTTTCCAGCTTTCATCTAAATTGGTCAACGAGCGAAGAAGAGAGTGTCTCAACACTACGTCCCCTGGCTTACGTATATGTAGGAAAAAGTGTGAAACTGCGTAGTATTAATTTAACTTTTACCACTTCGCAACGGCGTAAACATTTTCATTATTTATGTACACTAAAATGGAATTTACCATGATTGATGAACGTTTGTTGCCGTGTTAAATAGAATAAACACAATACTTATAAAGAAATATTGTACCTCGTATGTGTTAATTAATTGTTTGGAAGAATTAATTTATTTTTAAGTGTTTAATTTTCACACAAATATTTTATAAGGCCGCAACTATGCAGCGTTCAACTGTGGGTTCTATTTCCACTCGTTGTAATAGATTTTATTATTATTTTTTTAGCTGTGATAAGAAGACAAAGAGCTACAAAGAAAAGTGTGAGTTTCACCACTCAGCACCCAGTCCCAAAAATGAGGCGGTGCTTTAAGGACGGAGTGCATTATAATACTAAGTTCCCTCTGTCCTGCACATGTAATTCTTTTATAGTGATTGAATTTAATAACAAGAGAAGTCGGTTGATTAATACATAAGAATCAAAATTCCGTTGACCGAACGTATATTTCCGTTCGAACTGAACTTTCCGTTGAACTTGATTGAGGTCAGTAAAGCTATCTAGAAGTGTCAAATATCATATATTCAATGCCATGCGCGTGCGCATCACGACCGCATTGTGTACGGCAGCGCGTGATGCGTCGCCGTGATGCAGCGATCACGGCGGGTTTAATTGTCTTCTTATATTCTTATAGTTGTTATACTTGTATATGGTTTTGTAATTATCTAAAGCAGTTATGGGTCCCCTAGCTACTTGAGGAAATGAAATACTTAATTATTTTTTTTTTGGTCTGGTTTTAAGGCAAAGAGCGGCCACTCAGCACGCGATGCCTCCTGAAATCGTTGGGAAATGGGAAATGGAGTTAACACTAATTCAATAAAATAATTCTAACCGCATGTACAGAGTATTACGAAGTTAAGTAAAACGAAGTTATAAATATAAACACAAAAATATTTTTTCAATTTGAATCAACAAACAGTTCCTGAGAATAATCCATCCATCAATAATACTATTAATTAACACTTAGGTGAATTTGTCAAAGTTTAGGAGACTTAAAATTTATTTACTTTTAACATGTCGATAAAAAAAATAACTTTCTACTTCCCTAATTCTATTCGTTTATACACATCAAATAAACGTCCCCATCAAAAAGACAGATGCAAATACAAAGTAATCATTGTAATGAAATAATGAAAATGCATTTAATCAGCCAATTTACCCCAAAAAGTAATCTATATCTCGCACGCGCTCATCCCGCTTCTATCTCACGGCGATCGCGTGTCTGTACGCTGTTCACAGATGGTTTACTAGTGGAACTCGATTGTTTTGAAGTTTGCGAGTTTTTAATACTATCGTATTAAGAAATATTGTAATAATATATAAGATATGGCTTTAAAAGCCATTGTCGCTGTAACCTTAGATACTAAAAATAATTATAAGAAAACACAAAAAATGTAACAAAAACAATTTGTTTGTTAAAAGCTTAAAAGAAATAAAAAAACACATGAAATAAAAAAGAACATACGGAGTGATATTGGTTCTCTGTCGGTATTCTACCATCTTTCCTTTACGTACAATGTTCATGTAAACTACGGAATAATCTTCTTGACTCGCTCTCACAAGGCAGTCAATAGGAACTTAAATAGCTCTACTTTTCTATTACTTAAGTAACGTAAATTTGAAATTCATCAGAAAAAATAATTCTCATTTTACCAAACTGTAAAAGTAGTAGTTCTTACCATCCCACCCCCCAGTTGCACAGTGTTTGTGTTTATGTATACCAATTAACTGATTGTTGCGAGGTAACGGCGCCGTGATACCCTAATCACGTTGCCGGTCCATATGCTTGGAGGGCGCTTGGGGGTTGATAATGATTATATTGATAGATCCGTGGAAGTTTTAAAACGTTATAAAATATTGTGTATTATTTTTTGTACATTTTTTTAATAAAGTAAGATATTTTTTTAGAAAACATATTCAAAACTTAGAAACCATCCAAAGAAACGGGTTCAAATCCCGCTACGAAAACGTAAAACAGCTGTTTTACGTTTTCGCCCACATTTTCGTTTAAGACATTCTTTTATATGACATTATGCCCAATGTTCAAGATATTGCGCGTTGAGCGGTGGAAATTAACGCCACGTACACGATTTAATAGATTAATTAAAAATTATTTTTAAAACAAAAAACAAAGTTATTTTACTTTTAATTTATAATATTCAGCTACTATCATCATTACTTAAGCCACTGTTCTTCATGAAAACAATCGTAGATTTTTTTTCAGTTTATGTATCACGTGTATAAAACATGAGGCCACCGTAGACGTATTTATCTATAAGTTAGAGTTATTAAAAAAAATGTAATTAATTTAATCTTTATAATAATTGTTAATATAAATAAAAAGTGAATAAACTAATAGATGAGGCAATAGATATCATTAGATGACCATTGAATTGTGTAAAGAATTAATAATTATAATAATTAAAAGAAGTTTCATCTAATTAAGAAATATAATGTAATTATATAATATTATTTTATAAAAATAATATAAAAAAATCGATGATAGGTACATATTTTTATTGTTGTGTAAGATCATGACAATGTTGACTTCCTGGCCTTATAGTAGGTTCGATTCTTGATCTTACCCGATAGAATTTCACATTAAACATCAAATTTCACATCACCCGTTAAAAATTGTAGCTAAGAACATTTAATACAATATCTGCGGCGTTGAATTTCGACACACAATTCACAATGTCTTTTAGAACCGTAGGTAGTGTATTGAAACACTAAGTTCCTTTGCCTATACTCGTACTTGCGTCAAGCCGGAAAAAGGGAACCTACATATACTTATGTATACGTAAATAAATAAATAAATATACAAACACTAGAATATTTGAGGAAACTCTTAGTTTTAATATGAATAAATTACTGCTCATACTATGTACATAGTGCATTTATAATGTTACTACTTACTAGTAGGCCCGGACGCGGCTACGCCCGCTTGAACTATACGATTATTTATTAAATATAATTATGAAATTATTTTCGGTTTGCAATAGAATTTGTAAGAAAATATAAGCCTAATTAATTAAAATAAGTTAAAAAAGAATAATAAGTGGAGATTTATTATTAGATAAAATATCTGAGTAACCGAAATGAACAAACAAAAGAAGTAAAAGTAACTAAAGGAAATTCTTAATATTAGAAAAAGTACCTAAAGTTTGCCGTGCGCGCGTACTAAACATTTTTCTATATTAAATAATTAATAATTTTTGCGAACAATATTAAATAAAATCCCAAATGATTAAAATTACGATATTTTAAGTGTATAACATCGGTATAGATAACCGAACTGAGATAAATTAATAAGTAGTAGTAGTAATAAGCAGCAAATAATTAAATAAAAATTAACAGTAATTCGAAAATATATAAAAATTTACAAAACCATCAAAGTCATCTGCCCGTTCGCGTCGGTCATACTATACCTACCACTCGTAGGCTAGGTCATTCCGAATCACTGACATCTCCTTAATTATTTATTAAATTGTTATACAGTAAACCATCTTACGTATAATTTCCATCTAGATGAAATGCTAAAAGTGACTATTATATTTATTTTCATAAGGATGAATATCAAATTATAGAAATCATCTAATTTTTGTTAATGTATACAAATCTATATCTATAGTATATATCAACGCGGACTTTTTTAAACAATATTTAAGGGACAATATTTTTGGAGAATATTGTTTTTGTGTCTCATAAGGTTGAGTCGGCGCGCGCCATGTATGCGTTAAGCAAACTTATTTTGGGTGACGTTTTCTAACAACAAACTTTGCAAATCGTTGCTTAGCAACGGCGGTTGTTATAAACATGGCGGAATAAATTGCATGTCAAATTAATAAGTATTTTAATATATTGGTATATATCGAAAATATTACAAATATGAGAAAAAAAAGTATCCTATGTTCATCCCGAGACCCTCAAGTATCTCTATATGAGTATTTTATCACAATTAAATTAGCGGGTTGGCCCTGATTGCGTAAAAGACAGACAGACAGAGTTACTTTCGAATTTATAATATAAGTATGGATAAAAATACCTCTACGTCATATCAGTCTTATTCTAAAAATACTAATTCATTTTGTTGAATATATCATAAAACCATAATATAAATTGTAGGTATTTGTTATTTACTATAACTCCCACGAGATACGTACAGTTTTACGGAATTAAACTCACCGACCTTCCCCTTTGTGGCCACCGTAAACAAACTTCATGAATTATCTTTATATATCACTCATTTGGCGCAACAATGACGTCATTGTTTGAGGCTAGTCGTGACGAAGGGGCCGTAAACGCGTCAGGTTGTGTGTTCGATTCCGACTCGAGGAAATTAAATATTTAATGTTTTTATTAAAGTAAACAGGCAAAGCGCGGCGTTGAGTTCCGTCGCGCAAAATGCAATTCCTCCAAAATTCGGCGGAAAGAGGAGAATGTAAGAAGTATCTTAACAGGAACAGAGTGTTTCTACACCTAATATGTGCGGGATACAGCGTGAATATAAAAAAAACTCAATACATCGGTATTCAAAACAAATTTACAATACGATTGTAGGTGATAAATACTGTAGACAAAAAAATATAACTCATTCTATTAGCGCTATGGTGGGCTATGGTGCGCATTAGAATATATTTATTAGTACACTGACACGAATACATACATACAATAGAAGCAATTTTGAATGTTTGTATGTTTATTTATGAGTAATAATGGTAAAAATACTTTGAGACATAGGCAATAACATATTTTTAATGAGCCACAGTAAGAGCCCTAGTAGAAGTTACTTCAATTTATTGACTATTTTTGCCTGTTTACTATTTTATCCGTCGATAAAAAATCCTCTAATGTGATTTTTACGCACTAAGGATAGTAACATATTTAGAAATTGTCTATAACTCCTCTAGGAAGTAATTTTGGTAAAGAAAATTTTTAAAAATTTCTCAACAGACAAAAATGTTATAGTAAACGTACCAGCAAGAATTTGGATGTAGCTCTATACTTTAGGAGACATAAGGCGCTTGGTTTTCAATAGCTACGGATTCGAGTCCCACTTAATTCGAATTTTATATGTTTTTAAATCAGATGATATAAACTCTTAAAAAGAGCAAGTGGCAAAGGTCACCACTAGAATTGATTGTCTTGTATTTCACCAATGTATAATTTATGGTTAAATGTTTAGATTTTTTATATTCTATCACTCAAAATTGTTTGAGGTATTTTTGGTGGAATATGTTTTAATTTTTACCGTTTCGTCTTGGCGCAGTGGTAGAGTGCTACTGTAAATGTACGGTTGTGGGTACTTTGTCCACTCGGGAGAATGAAGGTTAGGTTAGGTTTCCAGGTTCCCTAAATTAACATTTTCATACAATTTTTTTCTAAGTCAATTTTAAAGTTCGCACAAGCAAAGTCAAGAGCATAACGTTTATATACGCAAATCTGTTATCTATTTTTATCTATATAAATTAGCAATACGGTACACATCGGACTCTTGCCAACTTAACCGCGGCTCATTATAATAATTGATATTTAAAATGATACGTAAATGGTGGACGCCGTGTAGGGCACTTCACTTGTATTTAGGACGTGCGCGTTGATAAGAGTAGCTTCTATACTTCTATAGTCATGGATTGACTGGCCCCTTACTTCAAACTACTTATGAATGTTAGATTTTACACTGCATATAGAAGAGTAGGCAGGGGGAACCTGGGAACTTGGGAACCATTTTTGTCATTGTCCAGAAATCGAACCCAACGTAGTGTAAAAACACTCCGTTCCACAACCACCGTTCAATTTTGAGAGTAAAGAAATAAAAGTTAGTTAATTCCACCGAGTGGGAATCGAACCCACGACTATCGCGTCTGCAATCACTCTCACTAATACTGCTACGCCATGATGATTTCTAAGAAATATTAAAGAAATCAAAAATTACCTTTTTTTCAATATTCATTAAAATTCTACACACGTAGGCTGTTGAGTGATCATTTCTGTGAACATATCAGCAAATAATGCGCGTCACTCCTGTTTTACATAGGATTTAGGCTGGGAGCAACGCACCACTTTGCTTATACAATACCTTTTTGACCTCTTTATACAAAATTGTATGATACCTAGTAGGCAGGTAGTAGGTACTATTAGAGCGAATGAGTTCATTAACTCGATACCTCTGTACACAAGTATTAGTGTTGGGGCACAATTGTGTGACTGTAAACGCGACTGACTGAGGAAATGAAATATTTAATGTTTCATTTGCTCTCTCTGGTGTCGAGGCAAGCCGGGGCTTTCACTTTCGCCAATACCAACAGAATTCGGGGGAAAGTGGTTAGCGGAATGTCTTAACTATAGGCTCCCTGGTACATGCGGGATACAGCGTGAAGCTATCTGGACTCTATGACCATTCGGGGGGGAATGAATCATATTCATTTCCCCGCTCTAGAAACGAAGCTAAATATTGACGAACTTGAAATTGTATAGAACCGACCGACCTATTAGAATTTCAGACAGGAGCTAGTATTGTTTTAGATTTCTATACATTTTTTTATAAAAATACCTCATCGCTTATCAATATGTCGTCTCGTATTAAGAGCAAAAGGACAAAAGTATTACAGTCTCTGACTAAACAAATTTCAAAATCAAATAAGACCAAATTTAGCAATACATTGATTGTTTTTAATGAATAAATCTTTAACTTTCGATGTAAAACCTTCAATGGAAGTTGATAATAGAAATGTTTACGAAATATTTATGGTCCTATAGTACAGTGCTGTTATCTCAAGGTGTGGACGAAACGTTTTAACGTTTATCGAGCAGTCTCTGATGAGTTTGTTGTAATCTACTGCGCACGCGCCAGTGTACCGAATAACAGTGTATCAGACAAGGCATTATTAAATACTAAATAATTGATATATATTAAAAGTATATTGGTAAATACATATATTTGATTTGTAGTTTATGTAAATTTATTAAAAAACAAATAATAATTAATTCTATTATTTATTATATAACATAAATGTTTAATAAAACAAAAATTGTTAATAGTCATATATGACATACGTAAAATATTAACAAACTTCTCCCTGTTCAATTAATATAGTCAAATATTTTTTGTAAACGTATTGTCAAATCACGGTTTAATATCTATAATTTTCTTTGTTCACTAAAAAATAAAGACAAAATTATTTTATAAGCTGTTAAAAATCCTTTTTAATTTTAATATAATATATTACTTGTATGCCACTTCTATACCTTATTTAGCTCTGGCGGATGTTGGATTCATCTCATGAGCATTCGCCTCTTATCTCACGCAGTAAAACTGAAGGCAAGGAGCTTTAACTAATTTCACCTAAGTTCCTATGTTTTTAGAAAAAGCCACTGTCGAGACTTAAAAGGTCGCATTTTTGGAATATTTAGTTACTTTAAATGTTTTGTTGAAGATAAAATTGGCTGAGTGACAAATCTGGCGGCGCTAATAGAACATAATCTCTCTACAAGTTCATTTTTATTTCTTGAAATATATCTATTAGCAGCTTTACGCTTTATCCCACAAAGTAGTGTATGCAGTGGGAACCTAGTGTCAACAATTTTCAAGACATTGCGTGTTAAGTAATTCATTTCCCGAAGTCGAAAACGAACCCACAAACACGGCGATAGATTAGTAGTAAAATTATATTATTCATTTAATTTTATAATTAAAAAAAAATATTTATTCGAAAATATTGTACAATCGCCCATTACTCTAAAATTCTTAAGGAATTGAATATTCATTATAGGCTATAACAGAACAGATAAGACTATCCAGTAAATCAAAATAAAATAATATTATGACTGTTTTGGCGAAGCAGCGTAAACGTGGACGACTTTGGGTTCGTTTCCTACTAGAGTGAATGTAGGTATGATTGTCGATCTAGTAACTAAAGAAAGCGCGACGTTGAGTTCCTGTATCCATGTCCATCCACGTCTCAAGCATTGGTCAGTGCGTGGAGAAGGTTCCCTGCCTACCTTGCTATATGCGTCATACAGCGTGAAACTAAAAAAAAACAAAAATTACCTACTCCTTAACTATAATCTACGGAGAACCGTTTCTAAAATCGAAAGTTCTACAATCCCGTATTCACTATAGGTACATACGTAAGTATAATTTGACATGTATTAGCGTAATAGCACAATTGGAGGCGGTCGTGGGACACTCTCCAGTCTTATTCCATTATCTTGCCTTTTCTAGGATTTCTTGACAGATTCATGGTATTTTGTGTAATTTGCCATATGTGACGACACAACTTACTTAATATGTCTTTGCACTTAAGCAATGCCCATGAAAGTGGACTACCTACTCTACTCTATGTGAGAAAAGATACAAAAACTATTATTATGTTTAAAATTAATATCCTTTTACCATATTTTTTTTTATGTACATTGTATTCTTAACATATCAGGGTAGACAGAGGGAACCTAGTCTTAAAATAATCCGTTTCAATTAAAACACTTCCGTTCCTCACTTTCTGCCGAAATTTTCGAGGTATTGAATTTTGAGGGGCCGAATTCAACTCGTGTTTATCCCCGTTACCAGATCGAGAAAATGAAAATATTAAATATTGCTTTGCCTCAAGTGGGCATCGAACTCACAACCTAGCTGTAAAAATATGTACTCACATTAGCATAATATACCTTTTAGGTATATCAAACTACGAAAGTAAAATATAAATAGCCAAACTAATTTCATAGAAATATTAACATTTTACGCAAAGTCTGATAAGAACTTTATTAATATAAACGATTCCCTTGAATTAAGGTTTGTTACTGAATGCTTAAATCGAGTTAGGTCAAATAATAATGTGGTAAAAACAGGAAATTACGAAAATTGTTACTTTATTTAATTATAATAATAGAATTACTTCTATATATTACATTTATATCAAACTGACGTTCAAATATTTCCTATTTAATTCTGTACAAAAAAAACTATATTTAAACTGGTAGGAGACAGAGTAAGAAAAAAAAAACTACACAGATAAAATTAAAATAGTAGATGTGAATGTCAACAATTGTATTTTAAAATCGGAAACATTGGAAAACAACATTAACCTTTAAGTATGGACGTCGGGTCTGACAGACCCATCTAGTTCTACGAATTCTACAGATCGGCCATTTCTCGGTGACCTCCGCCACTGAGTCACTCAGTACCTTTCGTATTAATGACAAAATGAATGTAGATAGCAGTGGTTGTGTCTCTGGATTCAAAACACGTGAGTATTTAACTTTCTAAATGGGGCCTGGGTCTGTCAGACCCGACGTCCATGTTTCCCGTACATGAATGATTTCAAAACGCCATATATTTATAAAATATTACAAAATATACTTTAATATTTTAATTGTATTATTTGTATTCAAATGTTTTTATTGTTATATATCATATATTATTTTGCATTGTTTGTTATATATTTCAGTAATATAAATATTATTTACCTAAAAAAGATTCAATTTTTTTTGTTTTTTCGATAAAATGGAAAAAAAAGATCGACCAAGCACGTCAGGGACAAATATATCGGTACTTTATAATCAACATTAAACAAAACAATTAAAAGACGACATTTTATAAAGAAAATAGCACTTCATCAAATAAGAAGACGCGTTTCGTATACTAAACTACTCTAAGAATTGAGAATGACTTTGACTCGCGTTTCGCGATCTGATCTATCATTTATTGAACATGAAGCTAAAAAAATAGTTTTGGGTTCTTGAAAAACCTGTACACTTTGCCCCAAAAAGATATATAGAAAGACAAGACATAATTATGTTGACTACAATCGTCATGTTAGCCTACAATGTTGAAAGCCATTGTCTATCGATGTTCAATAATACCTTATCTTGAGGCGTTGTCAAAATTTTTATTTTATAACATAAGATGTAATTTCTTTATTTTTTTTTTATTTTTTAGACTTTATATTTTGTTATAAAAATATTTATTTTATTACCTGTCTTTTTTTATAGTATTATTTTCTTAAGAGTCATCCCATGTGGACAAAGACTGAAATTGTGACTTTAAGTTACTTAAACCGTTGTGATGCGTAAACTTTAATAAAAAGCGATTTTATTTATGTTGATTTTGTTTGATTTGACGCTATTCATGTAAACTAAAACATAAAATTGTCTTCTTCCTTTAAAAAACAGACGGAATATGACCAATAAATACATTGGTCTGACAGACCCGACGTCCATATTTGTGTTATAAAAAAATCACGTCCATAGTTAAAGGTTAAATGATCAGCTATTTTACGTAAGCTTACACGTCAGTGTATCACCGCGACACACTATCATTCTTTTGTTGAAACGATGTCTTGAGAGAAAAACTAGATAATATATAGTAGCGTATTCAATTACATACCTATACAGATTACAAATTTAAATTATAGTCATACTAGTGGACCCGAACGCGGCTACGCCCGCTTGAACTATACGAATATTTATTAAATATATTTATGAAATTATTTTCAGTTTTCAATAGAAAGATGCGTTAAGCAAGCCCATTTTGGGTGACGTTTTCTAACAACAACTTTGCAAATCGTTGCTTAGCAACGGTCGCATAGCGGCGGTTGTTATTAACTTGGCGGAATAAATTGTGTGTTAAATTAATAAGTATGTATTTTAATATATTGGTATATATTGAAAATATTACAAATATGAGAAAAAAAACACTATTATTTTATAATTAAATAAGCGATTTGGCCCTGATTGCGTAAAAGACAGACAGACAGACAGAGTTACTTTCAAATTTATAATATAGGTATAGATGCTAAATTTGTAAGAAAATCAAGGTCGTCGTGGCAGAGTTGTTATAAAACAGGGTGTGACTATAAACGTGATCATTGTGGGTTCGAAAAATTGTGTTTATTTTCTATTCTCGCTATGGTGAACATACAACGTTTGAATTCGATTGAGTTCCGCAACTCAATACGATTACTCAACAGTTGAGTGGAAGGTGGGGGGCAACGGAGTGTCTTAACACTACATTCGTAGCCTATCTATATCTAGCATTTAACAGGGTTTTGGTTTTGGTATAGCGTGAATCTATAAAATATGATAATCATATATAGATAACGTCCATACAATACAGCACAATAACACATACCTACCCTTATACCTACACATGAAATACCCTAAAAACAATAGAAATCGAGAAATGACTCCCCGTTCTCGGAAGCCAGGCCGCAGTTATCCGGCTTTTAGCTGCACATAAAAAGAGCAAGCCCCGCTCTCCCCATCACGCGGGAGGGCGAGCTCAATCGATATGCAAGTATAATGTACCTGGGATACCATTATGCTTGTAAAATATAGGACTTGAATGTAGTAAAGATGTTTTAAGTTGATTTGTTCTTACAGACAGAGGGAATTTAATGTTAAGACACTCCGTTCACCATTTTCCGCTGAATTTTGGAAAGATTTCGTATTGAGTGGCGGAACTCAACGCCGCGTTTTTCGTTCGTTCGTTCGTTTCGTTTTTCTTGTTACCAGAATGAGGAAATGAAAATATTAAATACTTAATTTCCTCTAGTGAGAAACGGACACACAACAGTCGCGTTTACAACTAAAATAATATCTCATTTTCCATCCTCCCCCGCACATGATGGTCACCGCACACACCCTCAGGTGAGGTATCTGTGTCTGTGTGCGCGCTGCGCATGTGTGCGCGAGACTCGCTGGCGTCGAGCTGTAGATGGGAAGTGTTGAGGATTGGCTCGAGTTTTACGAAAATATAATTTCTTTTAGATATCTATTTTTTTTACCACTACATGAAAAGAAAATATCAAAATAGAAATTAATTGTTACTTTAGTGTATGACAATATAACATTGAATTATTTCATTGAAGTATTTCTGCCACTCCACGCATAATGTTTCGGGCGAGCTCAACGCCGTGCTGGGTGTAGTTATTAGCAAGGAAATTAATATAATTTAAATTTTACATCAGTTATCTGATGCTTTTTACTCAATTCTCAAAGGTTTTAAGATTGTCAAGTGTTTTACCTTTTTAATAGAATTCTCTGTTATTTTTTTAATTGTAGGCTTAACAAACACTACAATTAAAAAATTCTGTCCAATTCATGCTTTGATATTATTTGATATGTCGTATCTATGTTTGTATATCTTGATATTTTTTAAATAAAAATGGCCTTATAGGCGCAGGGGCACATCGTGTGACTGTAAAAACGACGGTTATTGGTTCGGTTTCAACTCGGGAAATTGAATTATTCTCATTTCTCATTCTCGTCAGAAAATAAAACGCGGCGTTGAGGTCTGCCACTCAACATACAATGTCTCGAGGTTTGAGTAGTGCGTGGGAGTGTCTAAGCACTAGGTTCCCTCTGCCTAACCTGCTATATGCGGGATAGAGCGTGAAACTATAAAAATATCTGTTATACCATTTCTCCCACAATCGACTATACCGCAAAGCAGGCGGGTTGTTTTTAATATTTCATCGTTTCAGCACGCGCCTCTCGTGGGAGCTACTATAAGATAAACTTAAGCTAGTCTCACTTTATGCTCTACATTAAGCAGAATAAGGTTCAAAATCATATAATATAAACTTTCAAAGTATGAGTGTCCAGTGACACACCCTTTATTTGGTTTGTCGTTTTATGGATTATTAAAAAAAATTGCTACAACGATAGCATCTGGGGTTTTTGTTGGTTAGAAACATATATTTCATATTTGTTTTGTAAAAACATCAGCTACACGCTTTCTGCCGTATAGAAGGTCAGGTAGAGGGAACCTAATGTTAGGACACTTCGTTCCTCACGTACTGACCAACTTTGGAGTCGCGGAACTCAACGCCGCCCTTATCTACCAGAGCAATGAATATAATACAATCCTTAGCAGTGTGAATGTTGTTCTTATTTGAGCGCGCTTAATGCCGCGGCGCTTAATGCCGCGGTTTTTTTGCAAGAGTGAGATTGAAACATTTTTTTTTTATGAAGCCAATCGCGGCGCAGGGGCACAAGCGTGTGACTGTAAGCGTGACAGGTTGTAGGTTCGATTTCCACTCAAGGAAATGAAATATTTAATATAATTTTCCAGTCGTGGCCTAGGACACAAGGAACTGTGAACGCGACAGGTTCTGCCTTTGTGAATTCTTCAGAAAATGGGTAACGGAGTATATTAACACTAGGTTCTCTCTGTCTACCTTGCTGTCTACCTTGCTGTCTGCGGGATATAGTCAAAAAAATAAAAAATAAACAGTTCTTTTATTTTTACGTTTCATCCCTCATATAATAGAGGGAACCTAGTAAAAAAAAATCTTAAGCAAACAACATTCCCTTACATAACACCTGACCTGAAATTGCACAAGTTCATAATTCATAATGAGATACAAAAACATAATTTATATGCAAATGTGTTTACTCTCACTCGCTCTAGAGCACAGAGGCAGGTTCCCATATCACAATCATCGCTACACAATGCTTATCAATATGCATATATACAGACGCAACAATTACATTTTATCTCAGTTATGTGATGCTTTTTACCCAATTCTCAAAGGTGGTGGTTGATTGTCAACCGTTTTGCCTTTTTTGTAGAGTTCGTCTGTGAATTGTGAATTAAAGTCGTCGTGGCTGTTACATTTGAGAGTTTGATTCTATTTAAATTATTCTTATTTACGCACTGTCAATACCTATCCTGAAAACGTGGGGAACGGAGTATCTTAACATTGGGTATCCTCGATTCCTCTATGAATGAATCTTAGTTTATCATATATATAAATACTTTATATTATTTACTTTTGGGGTAAAGAATTATACTGTGGTACAATCTAATTCATTGATCAATAGGTGAATCATCATTGGAATCCATCATCATCAACTCACAGCATAGTTTTTGAATGTCCAAACTCTATATTAAAGTATAGAATATTACTTATTTCATTTATGAATTATTATATTCTATTTAACAATAAATTACAGAACTCACTAACTTCATAAACAGCTTAACGATAGGAAGAACATAGTGTCAAAACATTACATTTACCGCTCAAAATCCACACATAATTTTTATATTACAGCGCTTAACGCGGCCTTTTTTTAAAAGAAAAAAATAAATTATTTTTATTTAAATAATTATTTTTTACAGTCATTCCTCGATCAAAGATAAAACGCAGTACCACTGCTCTACGATGGCCTCAATAATAGTGATGTATATATCTACAATATTTCTTGAAAACCAACACATCATTTCCTTTAACAAAAAAAAATGGCGCCCAAAAAAAATCTCCACAAACACATTGTAAACAACCATAAAGAATATTAACAAATGCCATTCACAACTTATACGTTACATTAATCCCTTCAATAAGACCCTAAGATAAGGTTAAACTAGAATAGATGTATTCAAAAAAACACCTTTTGTTATAACACGCCAATCCCTATTTTTCAATCGTCCGCTTTTGTCCGGGGTGTGGTCCAGATGACCCCAAGGTTACTGACTGACCAAGGGTCANGCTTTAAATGACCAAACTCTATATTAAAGTATAGAATATTACTTATTTCATTTATGAATTATTATATTCTATTTAACAATAAATTGCAGAACTCACTAACTTCATAAACAGCTTAACGATAGGAAGAACATAGTGTCAAAACATTACATTTACCACTCAAAATCCACACATAATTTTTATATTACAGCGCTTAACGCGGCCTTTTTTTTAAAGAAAAAAATAAATTATTTTTATTTAAATAATTAAATTTTTTAGTCATTCCTCGATCAAAGATAAAACGCAGTACCACTGCTCTACGATGGCCTCAATAATAGTGATGTATATGTATCTACAATATTTCTTGAAAACCAACACATCATTTCCTTTAACAAAAAAAAATGGCGCCGAAAAAAATCTCCACAAACACATTGTAAACAACCATAAAGAATATTAACAAATGCCATTCACAACTTATACGTTACATTAATCCCTTCAATAAGACCCTAAGATAAGGTTAAACTAGAATAGATGTATTCAAAAAAACACCTTTTGTTATAACACGCCAATCCCTATTTTTCAATCGTCCGCTTTTGTCCGGGGTGTGGTCCAGATGACCCCAAGGTTACTGACTGACCAAGGGTCAGTCCGGTCAGTCTGTGATTAAATTAATAATATGCTATATAATTCTCCTTAGTTGTACGAGTAATGTATGAGGCGTGCTCTTAAAATTACCGAAAGATTTATTATTAGCTACCATTCGTGTTTGTTTATGATACCGAAATATTTTCTTTTAATATTTTTAATTTATTCTTGTTATGCAAAGACTACGTATTTTTTATTAAAAATACATATAAAATATATTTAACAACTAAGATAAATATTGTGAAATAAAAAATGAAGGTACTTTTTTTCTTTAATAACCCGCCAATCGCTGTTTTTCAATCGTCCTCTTTTGTCCGGGGTGTGGTCCAGATGACCCTTAGGTCGTTACTGACCAAGGGTCATTCCGGTCAGTCTGTGATTAAATTAATTATATGCTATATAATTCTCTTTAGTTGTAATGTACGAACTGTTTTCTCAAAATGAAAGATTTATTATTAACACTCACTGGAGTTATGTTTTTAGTATTTGTTAGTCGGAGTGTGTAGTTGTAGGAAAGATTTAATACTTTTATTATATAAAAAACATACTTAAGATATTTTTTTAAAGGGACTTCACTTGTTATAACACGCCAATCCCTGTTTTTCAATCGTCTGCTTTTATCCGGGGTGTGGTCCACATGACTTGATGGTTGTTAGTTGTTACTGACCAAAGATCAGTTAGGTCAGCTTATGATTAGATCAATTATTAATAATTGGAATATGGGGATTGCGGCGTTTTCTTAGTAAGATCAAAAAAATATATTATTCGTTTATTTGAGGCACAAGGGTGTGACTGCACGCGTTGCAGTTTTCACGTACGTTTTTAAAAATACTCCGTTCCCCACTTTCCACCGAATTTTTGAAAATATTGTGTATTTAATAGCAGAACTCAACGCCGGGTTTTTTGCCTTGGTGCCAGAGCGAAAAAATGAAAATATTAATAAATAATAATTCATTCCCTCGAGTGGAGATCGAACCCACAATCGTCGCTTTTACACTGTCTCACTGCACCATGTGACGACGGACTTATAGCATTTGTTATATTATAACAATAAGATGATATTAAGAGTTTTTCTTTTCTCCAATAACAAGATACTAACAATTGAATGATTATACAACTATAACTACTATAAGTACTTATCGTATGAGGAATATCCCAGAATAATCTATTTTAACGTAACAATCATTGTAAATCCTAAGTTTTCTATTTCCGTGTATTTTTTTATATTTAATTAACTTTTTATATAAATAACATAATTATATAAATAAAAGAATTACATTTTTTTTCTTAATTCATCTTTTACATTTTGTTTTTACCTTTGTTAACATTGAGCGTATAACTTCCTTAATACAAAAATACAAATAATGAGTTAATAATTATTATCTATTATAAAATAAGAAAAAACAATAAGTCCGTCGAGACAAAAGCGTGTGATTGTAAATGCGACATTTGTAGGTTCGATTCTCATTCAGGGAAATGAAATATTAAATATGTTTCTTTCTTCATTCAGGTCTGGTCATGGCGCAAAGCCAAGCCGGGCGTTGAGGTCCGCCACTCAACACGCAATTCCTCAAAAAAATTAGCGAATGTGAATACAGCATGGAGATGTTTTTTTTTCTTCACTCTCGTTTCGAGGCAAAACGCGGCGTTGAGTTGCGCCACGCTATTATACAAATATCCTCTTTGCAACAATTATCTACTATTTGCAAAACGTTTAGAAAGAAACAGTACAATTGGAATATTAAAAAATAATCCCTATCTCTTATATTTTTCTAAGTCCAGCTGCTAACAAACAATGGCATCGGCAAGGGCCGTTACGTGAAGAAACTTAATTGCTTATATTTGCATAAACACCTCGGGGGATGTTGCAAAAACTTAACAATGAGCTTTTATATGATATACGCTTTGGTGATTGATTGCGTCTGGTTGCAGCGCTGAAGGGTTGAAATGGTTGAGAATGTCTTGGGCTTTCGGTGCGTCAAACTGCTATCTGAAGATGGTAATAGTATTTTTATAATAACTTTACTTAAATATTTTGTTGCGATTAAGAGAGATGAGTCACTCGATTTTCTGTTGTCAAGAAAATTAGATTTTTTTTTAGATTAACGTAAGGCTCCATTAAAAAGCCAACTGTATCCTATTCTTTAATTTTACTGTATTTACTTTTACTGTAAATATGTACATGAACGAGAAACGTATTTGAAATAACATTGTGGGTCGATTAAAGAAAAAATAGAAAATATTGTAAAAAATAAAAAATATCCAAAACTTATTGAATTGTTAATTTCTCAAATCTCAAGCAAATCAGCAGCAATCTGCATATTATCCACGCATTTCAACTGAGATAAAAGATTTTACAGTATACACGCCACTAATCCTATCAAAAACAGCATCCCACAAAAAACAAGACATACCGAAGCAAAATAAAGCTAAATTACCATAAACAACGCATTACGAGATGGCGGTTGTAACCGGTTGCGACCGGTTCTGTCCGGAAATTGTCAGTTCCGACACTCAGTCCTTTGTTTTTTTTCGAGCCACAATAGACCCGGTAGTAGGGTCTTAAGCGATTAAGCTCAGGTCAAGAATGGGATGGACAAAAGGGATGCAAGAAGAGTTTTGTTTGTTGTAATTGGTTTTGATCATAGCTGGGTGATATAGTTCCCATGGCGAGAGAAGGGTTAGATGTGCTTAATATTTATTTATGAATAATTACGTATTGATCCCTAACAATAAATTTATATATTTTACTGAGGAAATAGTGGACAAAACAATGCTTATTAATAATAATTTACAGTTAAATCATTTTTGTGAATAAATTATTATATAGTTTATTTTTATTGTTATGTAGGCAGGTTCACTTGTAAACAAAATATAAGATAATTTAGTAAAAGATGCTGTACCTACAGTTAATTTACAGAAACATGATCATCTAAATGCGACGCCAACATGGCGAAGTTAGGGTCTAAGAACTAAGATTTTTTTCAAAATATAAACAGAGAGCTGTTTAACCTACTAGGCTAAAAAAGACCTAAAAGCGGCCTTAATAAAAATAATAGACTAATTAATTGACATTTCGCCCACGCTTTGAAGGCATTGCGTGCTAAGCGACGGAACTGAACGCCGCGCTTTGCCTCGACACAACAACGAAGAAATGGAAATATAAATTTAAATAAATATTTCATTTCCGCGAGTAGGGATCGAACCCACGACCAGTCGCGTTTACGGTCACACTTTGTGCCATCTATCCAAAACAAAATTAACTGATTAAAGCATTTAACTCACAAACTCTTCAGATTTATAGTATTAGTATAGATTTAAACAAAACAGTTAAAGTTTATGCGTTTATTATTAAAAAAGTAATAAAGACCGAGATAAAACAGCGGAGCAGCCTGGGAACGGTCAAAGGTCACATCTCGGCTAGCGAGTCACTTTACTTGGAAAACCAGTGTGAGAATTACATAATAAAGTCTAATCCTCATTACTTAGAAGTAATATAAAATCTTGTTGAGAAAACTTTGTTGTCGCTTCTTTGAGATATTAAATCAAAAAACAAAAACACTGGGTTAGTCTTATTTCACTATTAGCGAATAATAAGCTAATAATAATAAGCGGCTTCGCTTGCGTATACCAATTATTTAGCTTCACACTGTATTCCGCACAGAGCACAACAGACAGAGGGAACTTGGGAACCTACACTTATGATACTCCGTTCCAATTAAAACACTTTCCTACTATTCACCGAATCCTGGAGGTATTGCGTGTTGAGTGGCGGAACTCAACGCTGTGCTTTGCTTAGACACCAGAGTGAAAAAATGAAGATATTTAATATTTCATTTCCTCGAGTGAGAACCTTGCTCTTGGAGTCACACGCGTGTGACTCCAAGCGCGATCCTTTTCTCCATTTTATTCTACGTTTCGCTTATCACAGGATAAGCGGAACTCGATTTTGTCTATAAAAACACAATCGAGTTTTACAGCGGAGTTTAACGCTGCATTTGGTCTAACTAGACCTTTCCTTTGGAGTAGAACCAACTAATATTATGTAGCGCGTCTTAGTTACTTATACTTTTTTCACATGAAATCATGACAAAGTGCAGCCTGATTTCGTCCGAATTTACATAAGGAAATAATTACAAATATGCTGTAAACAAACTAAATTAAATTTAATTAGAATACATTCACATTAGAAATTTGTCACTTAGGTATAAGATATTTTTGCCAAAAAAACCCTTGGTTGTATCTACTGTGTTCTTGTATTACTGTATCTAGTCGTACATACTGTTACATAATACATCACGCAATATTTGGGTTGATTTTGGCTAGAAAATGGAAAATAGTATATGTCAAAACTAGGTTAAAGAAAAGTTATTGTTAATCAAGAAGTTCTCATGCTCTCAGCAATTGAACTATTTTTTTTATTTTTTTTTATTACGGATTACAATTTCAATTATGTTTTCAGGTTCATGCCCTTTAAATAGCAGGATATATATACCTAATGTTAAGACACTCTGTTCCCCACATTCTGCCCAGTTTTCGAGACATCGCATATTAATGGGCGTAACTTAGGCATAGGGATCGAATCTGTAACAATTGTATACAACCAACGAATTGTCATTCCGCCACGAACGTCTTCAACAAATATGCAAATACCATTAAGAATATAATATAATAATAAAACAAAATATAATGAACATTAAAACCTCTCGGCTCTCATCCGCATCTCAAATCTAACGCTTCTCAGATACAAGGTCCATTGTTCCCCAATTTACATCAATACGTAAACAAAGAGAGTCCATTTATCTTTAGCATACTAACTGACCCATTTCTATTCTGCAAGCCCTTCCAAGCAAAATTTCCCACTGTCCATCCATACAATGACCGAAACCCTTTCGGTGCTGCTTATGGGAAACTTTCTGCTCTAATTTTGCATTGTCCGAATTATATAATGGAGCAACGTATTCGCCACCGGCGTTTTTATATGCTTTTAATATATGTTATAATAACCTCACCTGAGTCCAGAGCCTACGTGGCCGTTATACGTCATTTTAACATGTGACATTGGTCATAGCAAGTAATAAAAAATAGTTTTTACATGTTTTTATTACAAAATGACGGCCGTTATTTTTTATGTATTTTTTATTTTACATTTGGAAATATATTGAATGATATGATATTAAGATAAATAACAATTTCTAGGAAAACAATGATATTTATTACTTTAAGACCATTATCAGAGGTAGACGCGGTCTAGACGATTGTGTTCTTGTAAAAAATTATTAAAGATATGTGTGTATGGAATAGAAATTTTATTAATAGAATTATAAATATGTGAAAAACTCTTATAAATTATCTTTACAAACATTCTGTAAAAATTCTATACATCTTGATCAACAATATGTTTGGCTTAGTTTATATAAAATAAAAAGAAATAAAATCGTTTCCGATACATATTATACAACAAGACATAAAAGGGATCTAACAAAATTTTCACTTACAATTAACTTACAAATTGCTATCATTTAAATACGATAGTAATATCTTAAGGTTATCGCGATTTTCCATCAAACCGTTGATGCACCGGTCTCACTTTAATTGTCCTTTAAATTTCTAAGGGTCATTCGTACCCCGCTCAGGTAGCCAACCCGTGCTGACCTGCGAACACAATGAGAGGTCACAACAACCCTTACGCCGGTTTAAGCCCAAAATCGGTGCAGCGTGATTGATAGGGTCAACCCCGCGTCAAATGACCGAAGTGACCCGAGCCTTAGAAAACCACCCCTTTCTTACAAGGCATTATTTGTAATCCCTTTCGCGAATCTATTCTATTGTGCATCATCTATTCAGTTTCTATCGGACGTTCGTTTATCGAAAATTCGCGTTCGTGAGAACGATCTAGTTTCTTTGCAAAACTGTAACGTCCGAAGGACAAAGACGTAAAAAGGATGGGAAAGTAGTCTACTTCTGTCTACTAGACAAAGAAGTGGACTCTTTTTAATGATTTGCTTTGTTAGCGCTGCTTTGATACAGTTTTTGTGTGGTCATTTATGACCGTTGGGCAACGGATTTGGCGATATTATATAAGTCTGCACGTAACGGTTGGGTGTTATAACGGTGATGCAATCGGTGCGGGAGGCTCGTATGCACTAATGTATGAATTGTATGAAATTATATCTACCAATAATACGAAAAAAACATATGTTTACGTTTATAATAGTTAAAAATTTAATATTGATTTTTTTAAATTATGAATTAATTTTTGATTTAACTTTTGAATATTTACTGTATATCGACCATTGTAACCAGAAAACACCAAAAGTAATAGATACATAAAAAATATAACAAATATTTATAATTGAAGGCCGTTGTGGGGCAGCAATAAAGCGTCTGACCGTAAGCGAATCGGTTGAAGGTTCAATTCCCATTCGGGGAAATTTTCATTTCATTACAGGTAACGCAAACGTCTCGTAAGTTGAGCGGGAAGTGAGAAACGCAGTGTCTTAACACTTAATTCCATATGCTTACCCTGGTATACGATTTAGATGGCATCAAATATGTGTGAATATAGTTTCTTAATTTTCAAGAACGAGCATTAAGTGTTTAATAATAAAACTTCAATAAAAGACATGGCAGAGGAAACGGCGTGGGAGATAGGGGTGCGACCGGCCACCTGTGTGTACGCCGCGTGACGCTTTTGATACTTTTACACATTATTATTATTGAAGTCGAATAACGCTTGTAAGAATACGAAAGTATCCTATCAAGTTTTAAGTTAGATGCAATCAATATTACGATCGTAGTAAGGACCGTTTTGAGGATGAGGTCGTGGCTTAGTGGTACAGAGTCTAAATGCAGTGATTATGGGTTCGATACAAACTCGAGGGAAGGATTACATTTGTTGAATATACGGATAATGGAGAACGAACTTAATAGGGACGGAGTGTCTTAACATTAACTTCACAGATTCCGTCTGCCTACCATGTGCTGATACAATATATTTTTTAAAACTACGAGTAAGTATAGTTAAAAGCTAATTACAATGTTGTGAAAATATTTCCTATACACTTAGGTAAATACCAGTTAATATAAATGTTTACATATTTAAAGAATCTATCTTTCACTTTTAATAACAGTAACAATAATTTTAAAGATTTGATTTTGAGTTTTTTTTCTACACTCAAAATAAAAAGATACATTTTTAAATGTGTTAAAATTGGTTAAGAATAAATTCTACAATATTTTATTAATTTTAATTTGGTAACTAAATTGGTTTGAACAGTCTTTAAAATGTTTACAAAATAAACAAACTTTATAAGTATAATGAAATCGCTTCAAGGATATTATTAAAATAAATAAAAATATCAAAACCTGCCATTTGGTGCGGGCGATCGAACGTCTCTTGAGAGGAAGCTTCGGTGGAAAAAACATTTTTTTACATATATATTATTTTAATATAATAACTATAACTTGGAAACAAATATGTTCATGATAAATATTTATGAACATTAATCAAATAATTATTAAACGAAACTATTCTTATTAGAGTTTATTAGCTTCACGCTGTAATTTGCACTTAGCAGAATAGACAGGGAATCTAGTCTTAAGACACTCCGTTCCCATAAAGACACTTTCATTTACATTTAGCCGAGCTTTAGCTCGTTACCAGAGTGGGGAAATGAAAATATTCAATATTTTATTCCTTCGAGTGGGAATCGAAACAACAACGGTTGCGTCTTACAGTAGCACGCTTGTTCGCCTGCGCCACGACCGCATCATTAGAATTCCTTTAATTTATTAGCGTAGCGGCAAATACTAGCTTGATACTAAGTTATCTGCCGACCCTGCAATATCGGTAAAAAACGTAAATTCTTATTACATAGCAAAATTTATATTTTTTATCAATTCTGTAGATATATCGATTAAAACCTTTAAGCTAAAACAGCATACCGCAGGTTGTTTTCTTGCGCACATACATACATATATGCGCAGGCGCAGGCGCAAGCACCTGCCGGCGCACGTGCCAACTGCTACCCACCCCTGCATCCGGGGATCGCTGGACAGTTACGTTTTTTTACTTTTTAATGTTTTTACTTTTTAACCTTATTTCTATATCCTTGCGTTATTGAGGGCATGAACTTTCTTTAATGATTTTGTATCTCTTTTCTTTAATCGATATTTAGTATCTTTGAGCAGCATTGGATTTGATGAATAAGCGGGAAAAAGGAGAAAACGGAATGTCTTAATTCATTATCCCGTTTTGGCAAGAGAAAACGCGTTGAATTTCACCAATGAACACGCAATTTTACAAATACGGGCTGAAAGAAGAGAAATGAATGTATTGACACTACAGTCTCACTTCATGACCTGCAAGTTATATGTGATAAAGTATGAAGCCTGTAGACTTAATAAAATAAACATATTTCCGTTTCTTCTTGAAATTTCAAATTGAAGTATCTAATAAATTAAATAAGGTTAAATGAAAAGTTTCTATATTGTATTCTATAATTACAATTTAAGTCGCAGTTTTTAACGTCTCGTATTACTGTCTCACTTCCGTTACAGTTGATAGGTGTCATATTGTGATATGTGTATATAATCAAATTGATGGTTTTTGTTTATTATTTTTTATTTACGCAAAACTTTATTTAAAATTAATTTTTGTATGGGGCTTTGTCGTCGTCGTCCAATGCCTATAGCTAAGAGTTGTGTATGGCAAATATCACATAACACGTTGTACCTAATATAGCCTAAATAGAGACTTTTTCAATAAATGGAAATTGGAATTAACTCTTACTTTGCACAATTTCAAATGTTTTTTCTTATTTGAATGCCGCTGTATACTCCGAGTGGGAATAGAACCCACAACCGCCGTGTAAAGGTAGTTGCCAGCCGTCGTTTTTGACCGGTCAACCAGCCGGTCAACGGTATTGATAATATTTTTTTTTAAATTAAAACCTAGGTGTCATTACTTCTAAATTTATAATAGGCTTAAAAACTTGTTTAATAATAAAACTATACACTATGTACATAATTAACTATTGTTTTTTGTAAAGTAATTCGATAAAAGAAGCCGCGAATAATAACGTGTTGTCTCAACTGTCATATAAGGTAAAGATCCAATATAGATTAGTTAATTTAGCCATGCTCTAGGAAAAGATAGAAAGATTACCTTTATTGAAATTAATGTTTGTTTCTATTTTAACGGTTTCAAATGCTATATAAACAGTAGCTAAAATTAAAATAAATTATGAAATTTAAGTTAATTTAACCGCCAAAATGAACCGATAAGTAACGTCTTCCCAATATGGTGTAAGACGGTAAGTTATAAAATGCAAAAACTACCCCTTGCAAGTCGTTACGTAGGAACTGTACAATGCTGCCATGTGTTCGGCCAGGTGAAAGAACTAAAGAATTAAAGTTAATAATTACTTAAAGTGATAATTTCAGGTGTAGGTAGGTGCGTATATGCAATGTTTTAAGGAAATTAAATTGAACGCGACGGTAGTAATTTCTAATCTAGAATGGCGGAATTATTTATATTTATAATGAATTTGTAGCCGCGTTAGATGAAATTTTAGACACAAAATATGTACATTAGGTTCCCTCTCTATACTTAGCTAGATAGGGGTACCTTGTAAAAGTTATAGTACACACTTTTAAAATAAACTTTTCAGCACCGAGTGATACAAGTGCTATGAACGTATGAGCCTAAACTCAAATGGTTTAAGCCTCTGAAGATTTTCAATATTCAGGTCCTGGCTTCATCATCATCATTCAGATTACGCTTGTTAGTGAGGAACGGAGTGTCTTCACACAAAGTTCCCAGGTTCCCTCTGCCTACCCTGCTGGGTGTGGGATACTTCGTGAAGCTAAAAAAATATTAGGCTTATTTTTACTTATTAGCTTTCAATACTGTCGGGTTTCTTGTTATTCTGTTTTTATAATTATAAGTCTATCGTTTCACATAAAATCTGTCTTTATTAGATGTAGAGATAACTACCAGAAGACATCTATTAACGGCAATATCATTATAAATTTGAACCCATAACTATCAACGACAAGGCGATGCCAATTAAACTGACCGACTAATTTGCATATTCAATAAAATATTTTTTATCAAGCCATACCACGCAGATACAAAGGCACGTGCGCGACAGGTGGCTGCGCCTACAGGTGCAAATTACGTAACTAAAGTAAGTGAGATCATTTTGGTCCTTACTTATTAGCCTTGGGTTAATGTCCAGTGGAGGACCGTTTTCTCCAATTATCTGGACTAGCATCGTCACCTGGCGTCGCTCGTTTATGTTTGTGTATTCGTCGTCGCTCGTTTGTGTATTATGTTGTTGCTAACTTTTTTTATATTTGTATAAAACGTCAAAAAATTGTATCGTTTCTTTATATTCTTAATAAAACGTCTAATATAAAATATTCTAAAATGTCAATCAATAGGTTCAAACGCATAATCCATCCAGTCCTTGTCTGATTGGAATACAGGGATTTGATTAACTGGAACCAAGTAAGGCAAGTGTCTTAAGATATTAATCAAATTCTAGAAGAACAAAAGTAGATACTACTATTAGTATAGCAATTATTTATTAAATATATTTTTGTCAGAATGTTTATTGTCAAAAGGTTAATCAACAATAATATGTATATATCACAAATAAAGTTTTTTTACAAAATTTCAATAGTTTTTTCAGCACAATCTTCTTTACATAAAATAATAAACAAAAACCAAGAATTGCCTTATTACATTCCTAAAAGTTTGTTCACACAACGAATCCCGTAATCTTGTTGCCTTTAAAGGCGAAATGCTCGGGAGGTGAGTGTCCGCGAGGGGTGGCCAGCACCAGATGTGGGGACATCTGCCGCTCCGCTCCACTGGGTATAACGTCTTCTACTTAATATACCTGTACATGCATATGTCTTTTCTTATTAGATAATTCTAACGATGGTTAGTTCTTTAGTTAGCTTTAGTAATATTTTTTATTATTTAGATTCACGCTACATCCCGTATATAGCAGGGTAGGCAGAGGGGCTAGTGTTAAGACACTCTATTTACTATTGCCATCCGAAATAAAATATTATGAAATAAGTGTTATCTAGATTTATCTATGCGGTTTTATAGGAACTTCACAACGAGTCTATTTCCATCTTGAGAGTTGGCAGCGCACCTATAGCTCTTCTGCTCTTACACGGGGTCGTGACCTACGCGCTCGTTTGCTTTGTTTTTTCCATAACTCAGCTTCACGCTGTATCCCGCACACAACAGGGTAGGCAGAGGGAACGTAGTGTTAAAACACTCCATTCCCCACTTTCTGCGAAACTCTTGAGGCATTGCGTGTTGAGTGGCGAAACTCAACGCCGCACTTTGCCTCGACACCAGAGCGAAGAAATGAAGATATTAATTTTCCTCGAGTGGGAATCGAACCCACAATCTTTCGTATATATTATTTACAGGCTCCTATTTCACTTAATATTACACACTAATATTAAATACTTAAAAGTTATCCTCCATGTGAACTGACTCAATGTTAAATCAATAGTTGCTATAGATATCTGCCAAAGCACCGCAGTCGGTCGTCCGGTCGGAAGGTAACTCGAGAGGAAGCCTTACCACTTCCACCGTCTCTTTACTTATAGATAGTACACGTTTCAATTTTATTTTATGGGATGTATAATTAATCATTATTTTTTTATATATTTCTTTTGAATTATTGTTTTATATATTTCTTTTTGTCGAAGAAACTGATGGCCGTTGGAGCAGAGGTTTCTTTAAGTTGAAACTCGCAGGGTCTGAAGGGTCAGTGGTAGATGGACTGACAAATTGAAGAAGGTTCCTGGCATTGACAGGATGTGGAAGAAGGGCTCTCTGACACACTCTGAGGGTGATCTAGGAGGAGTATTACAATTTTCGATGCTCGAGGTTGTTTGTATGCTACTGTTTTTTAATTTTACACAAAAATATAATAAAATAAAAGTCAAAAAACTTTAGGCATAAAAACAAAGTAGGCAGAGGAATCTAACTTTAGTACACTCCGTTCACCACGTTTTGCCTAATTCCCACATTGAAAGTGCGGCGAAACTCAACGCCGCGGTTTGCCTCGTTGCCAGAGCTACGAAATGAAAATATATATTTTTTTTGCATCATAATATAATCAAACTCATAATCAATATCACAGCCGTCGCGTTTACATTCCCACGACTGCACTACGGTTCTATATTTATCTACTTATATTAAAAAAATCAACAAAAATAAATTTATCTGAGCATAAATTCAATGTGAATAGACAGATACTTACATACTATCAGCTGTGGCACACCGCAGCTTCCCTTCCGCTGGGAATGGCAATCTCGTCGAGATTATTTATACAATGTATGTAGCATTGTGGTATATTGTTATTTTATAATTAAACTATTATTTCTATTAAATTGATTATATATGAATTATTTTTGTGTTTAATTAGAATCTACACTACTGAACCGACATTGTTAAAACTTGTGTTCTGTAAGCTTCAGGATTTATATAATACTAGCGGCCCACCCGCGGCTTCGCCTGCGTGAACTACGTTATTATTCATTTCTGTCTCCATGAGTACCTAGGTCCTGTAAGTAACGTCCATGCAAAATTTGAGACTCCTAGCATTTGTAGTAACGAAGTTTCATACAAACTTTCAACCCTATAAACAATCCCTTAGAAGTCGAATATTGCAAATTCCTGTCATAGCGAGCAAAATTTGAGATTCCTAGCACATGTAGTTTCTGAGATTTCGTGATGAGTGAGTGACCTTTCGATTTTATATATATAGATAGATAAAATATAATGTTAGTACCTAGCTAATAAAATAAACATTCTTAGAAATAGTTTTTGAGTAACAAAAATTTCTTAAAATCCTATAAGAATTTCTACAATCCTATATTCAAGATTCAATATTGTTTTGTGATTATATAAACGAATAGAAATTAGATATAAAGTTGGGAACGGAGTGTCTTAACATCATGTACCCTTTGCCTACCTCGCTATGCGAGAAGGAGCCTAAAACTGATCTACATAAAAATGTAACACAAATACTCTACTAATTCGAAAAGGATCTTTTCATTTAAAATAACAGTTATTAAAAATAATATCACCATTTGTAAACATGGTTTTTACAATTTGGCGGTTCTGAACCGGCAAATTTGAATAAGGGACCAAGATCCTGATGACCTTTAAATACCTGATTTCAGATAGTTAGCGAATTTGCATACACTTCCATTTGAGGATATCCGTTATTACTGTTAATGATTTTGAATATTTTAGTAGGTAAATGAATTTCAAGGGATGCGTTCTATATTATCTATATTATAATTAATATTGTTTTTGTCTTCAGGTATGTGTCCCAGGTAGGTATTTTTTATTTATTTTGCCCGAATAAAAAAATAAAGTGAACCACGCGTTGAGTTCCGCCTCTCAACACGCGATACCTCGAGCAGAGGGAAGTGGGGAATGGAGTGTCTTAACACTATATTCCATCTACCCACCCTGCTAATATTTAATTAAATTCGCGTAACTATCTATAATAAATAACAACTAAACTTTTAACATCTTTAACTAGTCATTGTAGCATCAATTAATAATTCTTATTTTCAAATAAAAACTTTCCCAAATGTGAAGCCAGATACGCTTTCCTTTCATTTCTAGACCCATTTTACTGCGCTAAAACCCGGAGCTAGCGATTCGTAACATTGCTGGGTGCCTTGGCGATAAATTGCCACTCGTGTGTCTCCGTTTCCATTGTAGCCGAGCTTAAGATAAATGTTTTTGAAATTACATATTTTTATCCCGATGAAAATATATGAAGCTTTTGTGGTGGTACAGCATCTGACTGTTAACGGCGGAAGAAGGGGGAGGTGAAGTAGTTATTTTCATTACTTCGCTCTGGTAGGAGAACAAAGCGCAGCGTTGAGTTCCAGTATTCAACTCAGAAATTTCAAAATTAGGCGGAAAGTAGGGGATGGAGTGTCTTAACATTCGGTTCCCTATGCGTACTGCGTTATATAGCGTGAGCCGAAATAAAATGAAAATGAAATGCTTACATATTTTAAGAATAAATTTCGTACGTAATACGTATCTATGACAAAATGTTTAAAACTTATGATCTAAGCGAGCGCTCTATTACGTACGGAGATAATTCATTTCTCCCACGAAACTACAACCATCGCGTCGCGACGGCTTCAAACTAAATTGTAATTTTTTAACTGTACTTTATTAAGCTGAAAGTAATAAAAGCAAATTCCCACAAAAAACTCAAGATGTCTGTCTTATAAAAACAATATTTCAACTTTCTTGCTGTATGTACGAGTATAATGGGAACAAGTAAAGACAGTTTGAACCCGCGTCCAGCGTCACCTGTGCGAAACATCACATGTTGGTAACTGGTCATTTTGATTTAATCAATACCTTTTGTGAAAGTTTCATTGCAAAATCTTGTTTTTTTTTTTTATTTCACAGCTTATCTAGGCATTTATTTTTTAGTTACTATAGATTTGTTTGATTATGCATCAATTATATTCTGATAGAAAAATACTTAATTTTATATTTTAATATCACTTAATATTAACCAGTCGTGGCGCAGAGGAGGTTTTCCTTTTCCTTGTTCTGTTAACGAGAAATCAACTCGAAGAACGAAAAACTAAACATGAAACGCTTTCCGAGTTCAGCGGAAAGAGGCGAACGGAAGTGTTTTAATGGAAATGGACACTCCATACTAGATTCTCAGATTCCCTCTGCTACCCGGCTATGTGCGGGATACAGAGTGAAGGTAAAAAAATCTTTTTTGTTGTGATATATGTAAACTTGCAAAGTTGTTGTGCTAGAATATTATAATAATCAACCTTATGTTCATAAATTAACGATTAGTAATTACAAGAAATATCAATATGTAAATCGTATACTTTTTTATTGAAATTGTCTCAAAATGTATCGATTTCCGCTCTTTTCTCTTTCGCGGCCATTTTAATGTTACTTTTATGATAATGCAGCAATAAATATGGAGGAATAGTTTGGCGCCAATTTCAACACAGATAAAATAGCTCTGATATAGATAATTTATTATCTTTTTTTATTTATATTACTTAAAGTTGTTTCTTATAAAAATTCAAAATGTAGCTCATTCCACTTTAGTTTAATGACATTGTGTTTTTATATTACAAAACGCGAAACAGTATGTCAAAGAGACAAAATAAAAAAGAAATAGCTACCAGAGTATAACTAAACAAACAATCAATAATAATAAATCAATATATTAACAGAAATGATCTCAATAAAGAGTTTTTAACTTTCATCCATTTAAAAATAATGAGCAAAAACTATTTGAATCCGCATCGCAGTGCATTGACACAGCAGGTGTGTGGCGCGTGCGCACCTTGGGCAAAGATTACGAGATTACCCACTCCGGTATAGGTATATTATAGACCTCATTGATATTTAAAAATGACTCACATACTTTTTATTTATGTCCCCATTTATTTATCATACATCTACATTGTGTAAATAACGATTTTTTTGTGTCTTCATGGCGTTAAGTTCCGCCACTTAACACGCCATATGTCAAAAATTTGGCGGAAAGTGGGGGTCTTAGTACTGGGCTCCCTCTACTTCTCTGCTTTGCGAAAAATGTGCGAAGCTGCTTTGTTATCTTGAAAATAAAAGTCTTATTGGAATTCAGATTTTTTTTTATTTTATTATGTTTTCAGATGTCGATAGAGTCGATACGTGTCACGTAGAGTGACGCCTTGCAGCACGATGTACAGACGATTTAAAGAATGTGGATAGCATTGGATGGATACGAGAAGCTCAAGACCTGGATGCTTGGCGATCGATGAGGCAGGCCTGCCTTCTGCAACAAGGGCTGAGAAAACAATGTTGCTATTTTATTTTTTTATTTGACTTCAGACGATGATAATAATATGCGAACATTTATTACTTATTTTTACCATAATTTTACACATTCTATATGAATATATTTATTCATCTCAATATTTCAATTTACTTGTATTTTCTATACTTATTATAATATCTTGGTTTCATACGATAACGCAACTATTTATAGTTCTTACCACTATTTGATCTTTTTGATTTTAAAGGCCGCTCGTGGTGCAGGGCCACAAGCATGTGAAGCCCCTGCGCCACCACCGGTGGTGCCTGCTGCGTCAAAAAGACTAATAGTAAAAGGTCTCTTAAGTATTTTTTATATGCTGTGTGTGGAATGCTATGCTAATACATAGGCTGATTTAATTCGTTTTTAATTATATTATATTATGACCCGGGGGGGAATCGTCAAATATGTATCCAAAATGAAATTACATGAGTCAATATACAAAAATATGAAATAAAGCTTATGGTAGACTGTGACGTCGGCAGACAGTGACTCACAGAACAATGCTTTGAATCATGTCTGGACTAAACAAAAGACTTAGATATTTCTATTTGTATCAGTTGAATGTGGATTTTAAAAATACTAACATAAACTAAATCATAGCTTAGAAAAACAGCGGCGTTTTTTTTTCTTATTGGATACACTATTTACCTACGAAGGATAGATAGATTATTTATCTATCTCTATAATCCATTCGATGTAACCTACTGTTAGTTGGAAGAATATAGGAACAGTAAGTTGAGGAATATAGGAACAGAAAGCTGGAGGTATATAGGAACAGTAAGTTGATTATCAACCAATGTGTCATGTGTCATACACACCTAAGTGATTTTAATTTGATCATGCAGGCGAAGCCGTATCTATAACCAACAAAAAGTACCAATACCTAGTAAGTAGGACGAGAAAGAAGTGATTCGAGTTAAAGGTAGTCTGTTAGGTATTGTTACCTACTAATATGACTTATTGAAGTTGAATCTTATATTAACCTTCGAATGTTATTGTAATTTAGTTTTCAGTGATAGATATAGGAAAATATTTTTAAAGTGTTATTAAGAATTAAAAGAAGCCCTCTATTAGCGAGCCTGTTCTATCTCTAACATGCCTCTGCATGCCAAATTTCAATTTTCTTGTCAGTAGTTTAGTTTATGCGTTATCTATGAGTCGCTTGGTGACAAAAAATCTTACATGTTGGTTTTTTATTATTTTTACAAAGACACTTCCGTTCTCTACTTTCCGCTCAATCCTAGAGGCATTGCATGTTGAATGGCAGTGCTCAACGCCGCAATAAATAGACTAAAATATTGTTATTACCTTTTTTGTTGATTATATATAATATATACCTAGTGTTAGGCTAAGAGATATAGTTATACTCTGTACTTAATGTAAATTGACATAATAAAACTTTATATATAACATCAATTAACGTTATCATTAGTAATTTTGCATATATTTCAAAAGAAACGTCTAAATACAAGCTAAATCGTTTAATTGGCGTTGTTTATACGGCATTTATATCTAGTAGTGGAGCTCCAGCTGCCTCACACCTGCCCCTCGTATAGGGATTTTCTGACCGATGACCTCCGATACTATAACAACAAATAAACTAACATATTTTAATAGTTTTATGTATATCGAAACGTAATTTGTTGCTGAATTAAAAAATACTGTTACAAATATATATAAAATGTATTTGAAAATATTTTCCTTTTATTATTTTTTTGTTTTAATTTGGCCCAGGGGCACAATGTCTATCTGTAAGCACAACGGTTGTGGGCTCAGCTCACTCTTGAAAGATTATTTGTATTTAATTGCTAGCAACAAGACAAGGGTGTAATTTTTTTTTTTTATTTTAACAGCTAGTTAGTTAATGAATATTATGCGCATAGTTGCCCGTGCCTTTTTTATTTTATGAAAGTTTTTTTTTTTAATGTGGCGTACTTAATTTTGGGACAATTTAAACTGTACTTATATCTAGAGCTTATACTAGAGGGGTTGGATGAGACCCCTACCGACAATTTTTCTTTTTTTTTTTTTTTAATTATATTATTAACATTTATAACTTATTTAACATACATATATGTATATAATTACTTTATACATGTATAGAACACCTTCGCCTATTAGATTTGGCCTGGCTTATGCAGAACGCCTTCCTTAAGTTTTTGGATCAGTGCCTCTATCACTCTATCGTCTCTTTGTGACATTGCCCCTTTTAGGTTCGCCTCCACCACCTCCGTAAATGAGGCGCCCACCGCTCGGCTGATGAAGTTAAGGGCGTAAATTAGCAGAGCGCGGAGAACGGAGACTCTTAACTCTATATTCCCTCTGCCGTGTAGGCAGTGCTATATAGGGATGCGGGAAAGGGCAGAAAAAATTTAATATTAAGAAATAAATATACATTCCATCATATTCTTGAGACATTTTGTGTAAAGTATTAATTAATTTTATTATTAATATAATAATTTAAACCCCCGATTAGGAAATGAACCAACAACCAGCGCGTCATCAGTACCCTCACGGTGGCCTCCACACATAAATAAACATATTTTTAAAAATTCCGAACTCGTTTTAAATAAAGTAAATCAATACAACATAAATGTTGGATTCATTTCATTAGTTGATTGGTAATACTAATTAAAAAACAGCTGATGGGCAGCTGTCGGTCTGACCTACAGACCTGGCGATCACATTATTTGATCATCGAAAGTAAAAAGATTTGTGTAACACCTTACTATTACTTGATAAATATTTATAATATTTACATCTGCTCTTATGACATACTCGTAGATATATCGTGGGTTCGATTCTTTCTTCATGGCTTTTCTCTTTCTTATAGGATTCTAATATAAATAATTAATTGTTCAAATTTTTACTGACATTTATTGAGAGGACAACTTATTTCATATATACATATGTATGCCTAATTGGAATTGTAAATAACTTGCGAAAATCATGAATATTTCATTTTAAATATCACTAGAATATTACAAGCGGGGTAGACAGTGAGAAGTCTAATAACTCTTTCGCCTCGTCCACTGTCAACAACCTTTTCATACATAGGGCATCGCCCAGGTGTCCTCATGCATTTTACGTGACCGGAGGAAGACCAGTATCATCAATGTAGTGTTATCCTCGGTCAACCGAGTTCTCCCGCTGCCTCCCTCACTAGGATCAATATTTAAATATTTTATTTGTTTCTGTATTTCTTCTGCGTTTAATATTGAAAAGAATAGAATCGATTATTAAATTAAATTTTATCGATACAAAACGTTGTATTTGCGAATATGATATATTTAATAAAGCGTATATTATGTTAAACATTTCTTAAATGTTGTCCGAAATTTTGAAAAACCCCCTTTTGAGAAGAAACTAGAGTTAAGATGAATACCAATATATAGCTATAGTATAAAAGAAAGCTACAGGTAGGTAGCAGGTTAGCGCGTGTGCAACGGACAGATGCTGCGGACATCTGCCGCGGCGCGTGCGCATCTATATCGAATGGTAGTCTTGATACTTGGAATCATTTATATGAGGAAGTAAATCGTAAATTGTAGTAAGGAGTTCTATATTATAAATGATATAAATATAATTTACTCTAAATATATGCATTATTATAATTTCTTTTAAGTTCTAAGTATACCAAGTTGTAATTTAAAGTCTTATATTAATTGTATTTATCTCTATTTAATTTTTAAGTTTGTAAATTCGTTGTAAATTTTTAAAGTTTGTTTGTTGGTTACTGGATTCGTGTTACTGGATATCTCTCTCTCTCTTCTCTCTGACTGAAATAAATTATATTTTTTTCATAGTGGGGAACGGAGTGTCTTAACACAAGGTTCCCTCTGCCTACCCTGCTGTGTGGAGGATACAGTGTAAAGCTGATTTTTTCATCGTTGTTCCGTACATTAAAATTATAAAACAGTATACCTATCAAATAGGTAAAATCAAAAAATAATATATTATATCAAGGTAAAGGTTCAGAAACACTAATAGATCTATAATTTATTTCTATTAAAACATAAAGTAAATACATAGCATCAAAACTGCTCATACTGTGTAAAGTATCGGTCAGCTGCTCTGCGAGCATCTCGCGTCTGCCTGTCTATTCTGTGCGTCGAACTCTTGTGCGACGTATGGTGCAAAGTATTAAGATAAACATTATTAATATTATTATTTAAATCTTATTAAATATTCATAATAAATATAAATATTGTAAATCACTTTGGAAGTGTTATTTTAAATTAAGAAAAAAGTGACTTTTTGGTTTTAATTTGTTTTTATTTATTAGTTGAATTGAGCTTTTTAATTTATAATTTCTTATGCAAAAATATACATAAAAACGTATTTTCAATCAAGTAATTATTGTGATTAGGTATGATTATGAATTAAATAGATAGTTTTTTGTTCATGATACATTTGGGAAAAACCGATAGCTACTACATTTACTACTCTGGTTTAATAAGACAAAGTGCGGCGTTGAGTTCCGCCAATGAAGACCACGAAGTGCCTTGAAAATATGTACTACCTCCATACCCTGCTATACCTACCAAGAAAAGTATTAATCTGCTTTTATTTATATTACTTTTGCCTTGCACCACACCCCGCGTGAGTCACGCCGACATTGACCGTGTATCTTGCTTGTAATTATAATATGCAATTATTACTGCAGACAGGTATCTCTACGTCGTTGTGTAACTCTCTGATTGTTAACTTGTCGTTATTACGACTAGCTCTACTTAGAAAAACCTTAATTGTGCTTTTTGGTCTACAATTTTAAAATTGTAGATTCAATTTTGTTGGGATTGTATAATATTTATACCATAAATGAGGATGGTCAATTCTGTTTGTTATTCTTTTTAAATATTATGTTCAAATGTCTTGAATATTGAAATATTGAATTAAGTTACATCAATAGATATTGCAATCGAAAACCATAACTTCTGTCTTACTCGCATTCAAGCTTAGACCATTATTTTCACACCCTTCTTTCACAGTGGTGACTAATGCCTGCATTCGTTTACAACTACATTTCCCCAATACATTTTGAGGTAACTACCGACAAAGTTACGTCAGTAATGTTATTTTTAGTAAGCAATAGCATTTATTCAAAGACTAATCGTAGAAACCGTTAATGATTTACTAAGCAACAGCACCAGTCACCTATTGTTTCGATAAGCCCAGAATCCATCTGGCGTAACCTGTTCTATAAAATGAAATACCTACCTGCCTGCGGCAAAAAATAGAAAATTGACCGCATAAAAACGAACGACAGATGCTGACAATAGATGTACAGTCGCTATGAGATTTGAAGGAACATAAATCTATACTAATAATATAATAAAGCGGAAGAGTTTGTTTGTTTGTTTGTTTGTTCGAACGCTAAGATTTCTGGATCTACTGGTCCGATTTACTTTGTTTTGTATGAAAGCTGCATTCTTCAGAAGTGCTATAGGNGTATGAAAGCTGAATTCTTCAGAAGTGCTATAGGCTATATAACATTATATTACAGATATAAACTAATATATTTTAAAGTACTTTCTAATTTCACATGCAATTTATTCTGCCATGTTAATAACAACCGTCGCGTGGCTACGCGACCGTGCCGCGACATTTTGATATTCATCCTTATGAAAATAAATATAATAGTCACTTTTAACATTTTATCTACATTGAAATTACAGTTTACTGTATAACATTCTAATATATAATAAAGGAGATGTCACTGATGACCTAGCCTTCGGGCGGCATAGTATGAGTATGACCGACGCGATAATATTCTTATAGTTCAAGCAGGCGTAGCCGCGTCCGGGTCCACTAGTAAATAATAAAAGTAAAACGTAGCGTTTAGTTTTTTTTAAGGAATAGAAAAGTAGGCAGAGACAATTTAGTGATAAGACACTCTCTTTTCTGCTTTCCGCCTGGATTGAAGATATTAGGTACGTGTTGAGTGGTGGAACTCAAAGCAATTAAAAATAATAGGTACAGTTTATTTAAATCTTATTATTTTTCTGTATGTATTTCAGGAAAACTGCAGCAGCACAGCGTCTTACTGTGAACAGGGTGGTTGTGAGTTCGATTCCCACTCAGAGAAATAAATAAAAAAAATTGATTAAATCCGCTTCACGCTGTATCCGCGTACAACCCAGGCAGAGGGAACCTAGTATTAAGAAACTCCGTTCCCCACTTTCTGCCGAATTCTGGAGGCATTGCGTGTTGAGTGGGAGAACTCAACGCAGCACTTTTCCTCGACACCAGAACGGAGAAATGAAAATATAATTGTAAATTAATATTTCCCTTCCTCGGGTGGCGATCGAACCCACAACCGCTGCGCCACGACGGAGAATAAATGATTTTCATTTTCTCACTCTGGTGGCAAGACAAAACGCCGTATTCAATTGAGATATTTAGAAGGAAAGTATCTTTTAATACTAGGTTCCCCTCACCTTACCATATGTGGGATACAATGTGAAGCTAAATAAAAATATTAAAAAAGAAGCATTTTCGTGCACGAGCGTACAGGAAGGTACCTCCGGCACGAGCTATCTCGTAAAAAGCATTTATTGTCTCCTATTCACGGCTCTGCCACTTGTAAGGAACAATTGCACCGTGACATTGCAACTGTTTTGTTTTTATTTTGACGGACTGGTGGCAAGAAAGTGACTTATAGGGTGAAGGTAAAACCTAAAGGTATTATTTATCCATACCTATATTATAAATTTGAAAGTAACTCTGTCTGTCTGTCTTTTACGCAATCAGGGCTAAACCGCTAATTTAATTGTGATAAAATACTCATATAGATATACTTGAGGGTCTCGGGATGAACACAGGATACTTTTTCTTCTCACATTTGTAATGTTTTCGATATATACCAATATATTAAAATACTTACTTAAATTTGACATGCAATTTATTCCGCCGTGCTTATAACAACCGCCGTTGCTAAGCAACGATTTGCAAAGTTTGTTGTTAGAAAACGTCACCCAAAATGAGCTTGCTTAATGCATCTCTCTATTGAAAACTGAAAATAATTTCATACATATATTTAATAAATATTCGTGATCGTTCGGCTCCACTAGTATATTATAAATAAACTGGCCTCACAAATATTGACTAGCAATACCCACCTACCTACCTGTAGGTAGGTATGTGACAGTGCGACGGCCAATGTATAATTTTGTGAAAGTAATAAATATAGCTCGCATCTGCCGACTTTCACTGCGCAGGTATTAAGGACGCACCTTAACGCGTCGTGTGCTTATTAAGTTTCGCAGTTATAATGTAATAAATACATTAATAATTTAAACAGCACTAATTACGACTATTTTTCGAGGAGATTGAAATATTTATTTAAATTTATATTTCCATTTCTTCGGTCTGGTGTGGAGGCAAAGCGTGACGTTGAGTTCTGCCACTCAATGACTCCAGAATTCACCTAAAAAAAAAAATTTTTTCTTTATTTTTGTACCGTAACGCTGTATTCCGTACATAGCAGAGAAATATATTCAATTATGAAGTATTTAATACATATTTCCCTGATATGGTTAGGTAAAATGCTAAATTAAATTTCACCAATTTGGTGAAATTTAATTTCGGCTCGTAATATTTTAAAAGCTAGTAGAAATTTTGATGACAGTAGTGACGTTACATTATCTCTATCTCCATCCGAAGTAAGGGCGTACAAGCCCACAAAAATCTTTTTTTTTCTGGACTACCTACCTAGAGCTTCACGAGGAGTTCCATCTCTACCATACCATGGCTATTGGAGTCCGTGCCTAGGATCTTTGAAGCAACATAACGTGTAAGAATTTTGTTACTTTCTAACTGGGCCCAAAATTCACCTGAGGACGACGAGCATTGTGTTAAAAACAATATTATGCTTATTTTTGAAATCACGTTTTGGATGGCGATTATGTTTTTTTTGTGATTTTACGTGATAAGTTACTTTAACTCTGAGTACATTTGTTTTTACTGAAGAAAAATAACGTTAAATGCTGGAAGAGCGCTTTTGACAACAAATATATTTAACATTAAATTAAGAACCATAGGCAGATATAAGTTTAAATATAATGCTTGCAAAAAATCCATTAATTTAGATATTTACTTCTTAACAAGGACGAGAGAAGCTTAAGTTGCAGTGATAGAGGGACCGTAGAGTTTAACGTTTTCTGAGATAAAAATAAATAAATATACACAAAAATGTTTCTAGGTAGGTATATTATTTATGATATTCTTTTAATTTTGTTATGTATTTTAAAATTTTAAACGTTTATGACTAGATAAATGTTAAAATCCTTTTGTGTGTTGATATAAAATGAATGAATGAAAGTTTCTTTGAAAGGAGACAATTCTTTACGGAGAGAAATCATGAAAATATCTATTCATTCATCATCATTTACTTAATTAAGAATTTCATTAACGGTTTGAATACTGACAACATCTTTCAAAATTATATTTTTACATAATATCGTTTGGAGTTCTGCGTTCTTTGTTAAATTTAAATAAAATATATATATTTTTAGCTTATTTTTTATTGTGATGAATAATAAGAAAAAATATAGGTAAAGTGTATCAATAATTATTATCTTCCAAGAATTCTCTTAAGCTAAAGTAAGTCATAGTTAGATATTTTTCAATCTCTTTTTTATTTAAACATTCAAAAAAAAAATCTTAAAATAAAAGTTTGTCTATAAAACAACTTTTTACACTTTATATTTTGTCAATATTTGCATATAAATAAAAGACAAATCGCTTATACAATACCAATATTTAATATTAAAACTTAATACTTAATATNCAACTAAAAAAAAAAAATGTTTTCTTTATTTTTGTACCGTAACGCTGTATTCCATACATAGCAGAGAAATATATTCAATTATGAAGTATTTAATACATATTTCCCTGATATGGTAAGGTAAAATGCTAAATTAAATTTCACCAAATTTCAATTTGGTGAAATTTAATTTCGGCTCGTAATATTTTAAAAGCTAGTAGAAATTTTGATGACAGTAGTGACGTTACATTATCTCTATCTCCATCCGAAGTAAGGGTGTACAAGCCCACAAAAATCTTTTTTTTTCTTGACTACCTACGTAGAGCTTCACGAGGAGTTCCATCTCTACCATACAATGGCTATTGGAGTCCGTGCCTAGGATCTTTGAAGCAACATAACGTGTAAGAATTTTGGTACTTTCTAACTGGGCCCAAAATTCACCTGAGGACGACGAGCATTGTGTTAAAAATAATATTATGCTTATTTTTGAAATTACGTTTTGGATGGCGACTATGTTTTTTTTTTGTGATTTTACGTGATAAGTTACTTTAACTCTGAGTACATTTGCTTTTTACTGAAGAAAAATAACGTTAAATGCTGGAAGAGCGCTTTTAACAACAAATATATTTAACATTAAATTAAGAACTACAGGCAGATATAAGTTTGAATATAATGCTTGCAAAAAAAAATATGTAAGTATTTTTCATTAATTTAGATATATACTGCTTAACAACGACGAGAGAAGCTTAAGTTGCAGTGATAGAGGTATCCAGGGACCGTAGAGTTTAACGTTTTCTCAGATAAAAATAAATAAATATACACAAAAATGTTGTTAGGTAGGTTTATGACTAGATAAATGTTAAAATCCTTTTGTGTGTTGATATAAAATGAATAAATGAAAGTTTCTTTAAAAGGAGACAATTCTTTACGGAGAGAAATCATGAAAATATCTATTCATTCATCATCATTTACTTAATTAAGAACTTCATTAACGGTTTGAATACTGGCAACATCTTTCAAAATTATATTTTTACATAATATCGGTTGGAGTTGGTCCTGCGTTCTTTGTTAAATTTAAATAAAATATATATATTTTTAGCTTATTTTTTATTGTGATGAATAATAAGAAAAAATATAGGTAAAGTGTATCAATAATTATTATCTTCCAAGAATTCTCTTAAGCTAAAGTAAGTCATAGTTAGATATTTTGCAATCTCTTTTTTATTTAAACATTCAAAAAAAAAATCTTAAAATAAAAGTTTGTCTATAAAACAACTTTTTACACTTTATATTTTGTCAATATTTGCATATAAATAAAAGACAAATCGCTTATACAATACCAATATTTAATATTAAAACTTAATACTTAATATTAATAATATCTACAAAAGACAACACGAAACCGATACCTATCCCCAAATCTGTACCCTATCTTAACAAGATGAACTCCATTGGATGCTGTAACCACGCCTCTCATCTCACAGCGGCCAATCAACGTAAAGAACAACGTTATATAAATATACTGATATGCTTGCGATCATTATCTAATGTTTTTATAGTGTAATATTATATGACATATAATTTTAATATTTATTTTATTTATGGTATTTTTAGTATAATATTTTGTTTAGTTTAATATGTGAGAAAATAGGTTTAAATTGTGTCTTGGCTTTGTGAAAGAATATTGAGAGAAAAAATTATCTACAAAACTTTTTTTATGCCTACAGGTAAAAAAAATTACAACTTTAGAAGACAGGATAATTCTTTTTATGTCGTTATACCTGTACAGTAAGTAATCAACTTAGGTAAGTAAGTGCATAAAATTGGTGACTAGGTGCAAGTTGCTAGTAATTGTATATGTCTGTATTAAAATGCAATATACAATCAAATAATTCAACTTGTAGAATAAAATTACTGAATTTGAATTTTACCATTAAGAAAAAAATTGAATCTTACCATAACTAAGAGGGAGTATTTACAGTGAATAGGGTTTAGAATAATTTGTGATACCTATTCGTGATTTTTTTTAATTTTAGATCTTTACTAACCAAATACTTGGACTAGTATCTAAGTATATCTACATATACATAACTAGTCTGGATTAAATTACCCATTTCTATCGACTGTATTGGTATTAGCTAGCAGGCCTTATATGTTAGCTGCTTGCTCAATATGTAAATATTAGCATAATATTTATGTAAAGTATTATTTGGCAAAAAAACTAGTTGATTAAATTAGTGGGGCCAGTAGGTAATAAATGCAGGCTGCTATTAAGGTCATTATGATATTATTATTGGCATTGACAATATATACATAGTAGCCAAACTAAAAAAAGGACATCGACCGAACACATTCCTGTAAATACTTGATTGTTACAAATTATATATTGTAATAAATACCAAAATTCTCAAGTAAAATTTGGCGAACGGAATTTAGCAAAAGCGAAAAATATAATACATACATAAGGGCGCAGTATCCCCTACGTCTCCATTATAATATTATTTATTTTCATTGTACTTACACAGTTGTACTAGCAGCTTATAACCAACGCCATCTACGTGAAATTATAAAGTACTATATTTGCGGTAAGAATATAGTATCATTTAATTTTATTTAAAAGTAGCATGAAAACATGAATTATATTGTAATATTCCAATAAAAATAATTGTAATACAATAATATTTGTACTTTAAGCTATAAGCCTCAGTATTCTTTATACCTATACCTTTTATATTTATACCTAGTGACACCTAGTAGTGAGTAGCAAACTTCATAAATAATGTAAAGTTGATACTTTTTATATCTTTTTATTATTTTAAATATTTTCTAGCAATATTATTAAAAATTTATTCACAAATAAGTATGTAAAGGTTTTAAATTAAATCTATAAATAAAAAATAAGATTTAGATCTTATTTTTCGATTACATTTCCGGTTTCATTATATTTTTCCTAGCTTTAATTTGTAATAGGTACTTTAGAAATAATTTCTAATTACAGGAGCTTAATAATAATTTGAAATAGTATATTCTTTTATTGTAGCTTTATATGTTTTTTTTTACCTAAAATGTATAATGTTTAACTCTTTTAACATTATAATTTTAAATATTTAAACAATTTAATTGACTCCAATACCTACACACTTTGCTATCGGAAATTTGGACACATTACATATGGACGTTATTGAAATTGTTTAAATTTTTTTTTATGGAAAATAGTTTTCTGAATATATACTAGTTTAATTGTTTTACGGCATGACTTCAACACCCGGCATATATCACTGGAAGTTGGGAGATATAGCTCTTGCTAGAATATCAAAAAGAGTGTACGCAAAAGTGCAAGTAGTCAAAAACGAAAAGGGATTATTTCACGATGAAAAAGGTATAGAACAAAATTACTTACTAATTTAACTAACCAATGTTATAAAGCTGTAGAGTTTGTTTGGCTGAACGCTCTTATCTTAGGATCTATTGATTCGAATTGAAAAAATGTGTGTATTGGGTAGTCCATTTATAAAAGACTATACGTACATTACGTTAATAATTTGAGTGTAACTCACTGTACCTGCAGTCAGAAATATTTTTGGCCTATTTTTCGCATCTTAACCTATCGGCGCCCACTGCTGGATGTGGACCTCCCTCATCGAGCGCCAACCGTCCCGGTCGTCCTGATCATAACTCTAATTTATGTCCATACGTGGGGGAGAAGCCGAGTGCAAAAGCTTATTAATAAAATAATAATTTTACACACCATATAAGTATAAAAGGTATTTATTGAGTACATCATTTTTCGTCAATTAATTTTAATATTAATTAATATAAATATGTACTTAAATCCTATATCTATTATCAATAGAGCTAGAAGAAGGTCAAGTTAAGAGCATGAACACCCCTCGAAGGGCATGTATATAGAGGTTGACGATATTGGACGAGAAGAAAGAAGTATGGAGACACCTTACCGCTTGTAACTCTGTTCTCTCTTACTACACCCCTAAGGATAAAGTGTGAAGTTAAAAAAATGGTGTAATTTATTAGTAATTCCTCTTAGTTCTAGGTATATCAGCAGATGAATCTGGTTTAATAATAACAAAGCAGCTCTGTTATTATGTAGAGATTATAAGAAAAAAACACAAGCTATGGCTGCCGTACACCTGCATGCACTTGGCACAGCGTTCAAGGCCCTTTTATGGACCAACTATGAAGGAACCTGTACTAAAACTTACACCTAAGCCTGCTCCTAAAAAGGTAATATAATTTGATAAAGTATTTAGTTTATTAACATTTTATCAAAATAACAATGTCAATGAGGAAAGAATACTATTAACAAATTTTTGTTGTGCCTTAACTTTTAGAAGTCTCTTTAATATTATATAAATGAAAGTCACAAAATTAAATACAAAAATATAATCATCAGCAAAAACATATTATAAATACTCTTAAGTTATGTTTAGTAAACTATTTATTTCTATGAAATATATTTTTAGATCAATATTTCATAGCATCACAGCATTTGTGGCATCAGCATTGTGGACAAGGTGGCTGTAGGTTCAATTTCCACTTGGAAGAATAAATTGTTTTCATTTTCTTGTTCTGATAATGTAACAAAGTATGGCATTGCACTCTGCTACTCAACACAAAATGTATGGAAACTACAGAGTACCAAACATAATATCCCTCAGCCTACACAGCTTTATGCCAGATGCAGTGTAAAGTTAAATTTAATATATAAATATATTTTTATAGAGAAAACTCAAAGAAGACCATGTTCTTCCCTTAAATGTGAAACCATCGGGACATAAGGAGCCAGATCTAAATGTCTCATATGACCTCCGTCAAATACCCTTAAAGCAAGGAAAATATGAAAATAGTTTCAAAGAATTTGTTAGACTTGGAAAAGAGCAGATATTTGATTCCTTCTATGAAAACATTTGTCTCGACAATAACTATGATATAATAGATTATTTGCAAAATGTAGATGCAAGTACAGAAGACAAATTTGAATTGGTAATAAAAAATATTGTGACTGAGAAGGAAATCGATAATTATTTGCATCAGTGTTGGCGATACAATTTTGTTCATAAACAAGTTGTGCCAAAAGATTTGAAAGAATCTTCAGAGTATTTTGTAAGTATTTTTTGTATTAATCTTATGTAGAGGCTGCTGTACTGCAGCAGCACTGGGTAAGCATGGCATTTGTGGGTTTGATTCCCATTTATGGAGATAAAATATTTACATATCTTTGCTCTATCTAGAAAACATCACAAGTCATCACAGTAAGTTATTATATTAATATCTATCAGTTTTTTTTTAATCTTTTGCTTGGTAAAGGTGGCCTGGAAGAGATCACTTGTGGCTTTACACCATTTTTAATTTGTTTCATCTTGTATCTGTTTTATGTTTAAGTTGGTGTAATAAAGTATTAAATAAATAAATAAAACCGTTATTAGGGACATTGTGGTACAATGTAACATTTACTGTATGCACAATAGTTGTTGGTTCAACTCTGCTCCAGGGAAAATGTTTTCCCATGAAATAATTAATTTTGTATTGATCAATATTGTTTTTTGTCATGTCGTTTTTCTTAATAACAAGACCTTTTTAATTGGGTCATGTCTATAATATAAACTTTTAAACTAAACATAATAATTTTCTTTTCTATATTTTTTTTATAACTGCATCTTGTATGATGATTTGTAAAAATTCAATTAATACTATAAAGTAAGTTTTAGTTTTTTATAAACTAAATTATAATAATTTTTTTAGAAATCATGTTCATCTAATAAGTTACCTATAACAGCCCACATAACATGGTGCTTAGTTTGTGGTGAATCTGAGAAGCTGAGGGAATGTACCAACTGTCCATCATCTTTCCATCTTGCTTGCAGACGAGAGTGGCTTGTGTCTATAATACGTGAGTTCTTTTTCTTTTGAATTTTTTTTACAATTTAACATTTACCACTTTTACTGCTGACGGCACATTTATCCGCTTATTTTAAGTATTTGATATTAAAACAAATATTTATATATTTATTTATATTTTTATTAGGGAAACAAACAAAGTATAAAATTCACGAACATTACAAATTTTAAAAGTGATACACAATCTAAAAATTAAAATAATATCAAATATATGGATAATCAATTTTACTGTTTTATAGAACAAATACTAATTAATAAAAAAGTCCAATTATATATGTCCGTCCTCACCAAATAAAGATTGTTTATAACTTTTTTTTAAATAAAGATATATGTGATAACCCATTACACTGCACTTTCCATATTAATAGTTTATTAAAGTAAAAATTGTATGCAAGCTTTTGGATATAAAAAAAATATTGTAAATAAATTAATTAAATGTACTGAAAGTTTACTTTAGTTTCTTTTCAACATTTTTTAATACAGGTTGTTCCATAAATAATATTATAAAAAATACTGGTATCAGTATAATACAAACTCGAGACGTGTTTTGTTGTAATGCCAATTTTTAAGTAAATGATATCATTTTCGTATATACAGTATATACTATATATAGTACGTAATAGTACTACAAAACTATTAATAATATCGCCCTCAATTTTAATATCCGCCATCTACAGTTACCATGAGTAAATACTGGATAAGCCAGTTCTCTTATACTGTTGTTAGATGACGCTGTACATATTCGGTCGATTTCCGAATCGCGCTGGCAAGATGTTCTAAAATTTAGTGACGACCCTCGTTTTCCGGCCGTTAGTTATCGCTTCTCGGCCTTTTGGCTAAGATCAAAGTGTAGTATCTGTTCTTTTCAGCTTAATATCTGAAAGTTCCCGCACCGCGGGACCAGTATATTAAACTGATTTTTGTAAGCTGACGGGATGCTCGGGGCTCGCTCCACTCCTGTCACGGGTCGGCCCGGCATTGCAGTGCCGCCGGGATCGGCCCACATAATACTAATAAACTAGATAAAATCATAATTGTATTATTAACTTTTGTGATACAATAGTTAGTAATATTAGAATAAATTATTATAATAAATAACCTTTATATGTAAAAATCAAAATTGACCTGTAAAAAAAATGCTATTTTTAAAATCCATAATTTTAGCTGTTGTTTTTTGACTCGTATCGCCACTGCCACTCTACTATTAACTTAAAGTAATATAATAAGCCAAAGTTAAAGGCTCCATCCTGCCAAGATTGGACTTTGCCATGCAGGGCGCCGAGATCAGCCGCGAACACCTGGCGGAGGCAGATAGGGTTGTGTGGAAGTTGGCCAAGGGGTGGATGGCTCTCTCTCAACGAGCCAGTCCGGAGCTTGCCTTTTTCTCACCATCGAACGGAGGGGGAGGCCTGCTGCCCCTCAGCGATTTATATGAAGCCTATACACAGGCGCACGCCTTCCGGATGATGCACGCAAAGGACCCCTTGGTGAGCAGTCTGGCAGCAAAGTCGCTGAGGGACACCGTGTCAGCTCGCCTGCGCAAGACTCCCAGCAACATTGACATGGCTCGCTACCTCTCGGGTGACTTGGATATCCCCCGGAGCACTGCGAAGACATCATTTTGGGCCGGAATCAGAAATGCGGCCGGGCGGGTGATTAAAAGGATCGGCTGCCGCTGGATCTGGAGCCAACAACAATAGGAGCTCCAGCTACATTTCCGCGATGGCACCATCATAGGAGCTAGGGAGAGGAGTGAAGCATACCGTAGACTGAGAGAGTTTATGGCCACCTACACCCACTCTTGAGGAAGCCGGACCAGGATAAGGACTTTGCCGTCACCAGCTCCAACCATTTCCTACGGGCGGGCCGGAACACCCGCTTCTGTGACTGGCGGTTCATCCACAGAGCATGCCTGGACGTCCTTCCGCTCAACAGCACAAAGCGCTGGCTGATTGGCAACGACAAACGCTGCCGTAAGTGCGATTACGCACAAGAGACGCTTCCGCATGTCCTCAATCACTGCGGTGTGCATGCTGCGGCCCGCCAGAAACGCCACCATAACATCGTGCAAAGGCTGGTCAAGGCAGCCAACGGACCGAGCGGTCACCGCAAGGATGGAGCCGTCATCACCTCCGACAGAGTGATGGAGGGCACGCGAGGTCGTGAGTCAACCCTGCGCCCGGACATTGTTCTCCGCAACGCCGCTACCAAGTCAATCACGATATCGTCGTCGACATCTGCGTGCCGTTCGAGAACCGTCCCGCGGCGATAAAAGCCGCCCGCTCCGAGAAACTGCGTAAATATGCAGCACTCGCCGACCAGCTCCGGCAAGACGGCTACCGTATAAAAGTGGCTGCCTTTGTCGTCGGCGCCCTCGGAGCCTGGGACGGCCGCAATGAAAAAACCCTGGACCTCCTAGGCATTAACAAGTACTACGCCGGGATGATGAGAAGGTTCATGGTTAGCGACACCATCCGCTGGTCGCGTGACATTTATGTTGAGCACGTCAGTGGCATCCGACAAAACGCGGAGTCTGAAGTCCCACCACGACAGTGAACTCAGTGCTATCAGTGAATTTAGTATTTATCCACCCATCTGTCAGTGTGATTTAGTGATCTCAGTGCAATAGTTATAATAATAGTGATATTAGTGCAATATCACTATTATTATAACTATTGCACTCAAGACGTCAAGTGACTACTTTACTTTATATTAGTACTAGTGGACCCGGACGCGGCTGCGGCCGCTTGAACTATACGAATATTTATGAAATTATTTTCAGTGGTCAATAGAGAGATGCGTTAAGCAAGCTCATTTTGGGTGACGTTTTCTTACAACAAACTTTGCAAATCGTTGCTTAGCAACGGCCGCATAGCGACGGTTGTTATAAATATGGCGGAATAAATTGCATGTCAAATTAATAAGTATTTTAATATATTGGTATATATCGAAAATATTACAAATATGTGAAAAAAAGTATCCTATGCTCATCCAGAGACCCTCAAGTATATCTATATGAGTATTTTATCACAATTAATTTTTCGGTTCGGCCTTGATTGCGTAAAAGACAGGCAGACAGAGTTACTTTAGAATTTATAATATAGGTATTGATTACAGTTACATATATTAAGTTTCTAGTCAGTATATATACTATGTATATATACATTAATACTTGTAAATCTCGTGACTTAAGAGTGATAATCATAAATGGCTCTCAAGTTTAAAATAGATCTTGAGATGCCGTTTTCATTCATAGATATATTATGTTTCACTCTGTTGTGAGAGCGGTTTATAAATACTGGGCTAACATCTACTTCCCATCAAAAAAGCATTTGTACACCTGTACATTTCTATTTGATCAAACCATCAAAAAATTGCAATGCATGGAAAAAAAACTGGTCACTCAACTTACATTCTTCCTGTACTGCCTTATGGATGCCACACCTCCACAAAGGAACATTATAGAAAATTGGAAGTCTGCCAGAGGTCAATAGAAAGGAGTATGTTAAACATATAAAAACATCCAATCGAATAAAAAATACTACAATAAGAAGTAAAAAAAAATGGAGAATTACCTCATCAAAAGACACAAATGGAGATGGATCGGCCACACTATGCGTGGGGCCGAAACATGGAGGAAAACTATGATCGAATGGTATCCCAGGAACCAGAAGAGGAAACGCGGTAGACATTTTAAAAGATCAGAGGATGAAATAAAAGCCACTGCAAGTCAAAGTCAATATGGTATAAAACCGCCAAAGAAGGGAAAGAATGGAAAAAATTGAAAGAGGCCTTTGTCAAAATAGGGATCTACCTGAGCAAGAAAAAAGTAAATGTATTGTAAATAACTTGTTAAAATCTGAATATAGGCTTTTATTATTATATTTCTATTCATAATTAAAAGACAACAAAAAAGTATTTAAATATAATTATTATTTGTTCTTTGGGCATTCTTATGTATTCCTTCGCATTGAAGATATTTAGCCCACATTATTGAGACCCCATAATTAATAAATTATTAATTTTGTACATTTCAGGATTACATTTGCAGTTTGCAGGTTCCAGTGTCGTTTACGTCAACTGCTCTGTGAAAAGCTCTCGCGATTTTAATAAAAACTAGTGCGAAATTTCGACAATTCAGGGTACTAGTTACACTTAAAAAGTGTCTTGTGCGTGGATCCTTCGAAATACATTCGAATATCTTCAAAACTAAGAAGAATCAGTGAAATATCTCTGAATAAAATATTCATTTTACATATAGGGAGGTCAGTTGTCAAGTAAAACGTGGTCATGGACTTGACTCACGTAGTGCTGCCAACATGGAATCAAAAAGTTGCAATCTTATACTTGTAAATTTTTGCGCTTCGTTCCTCGGCAAAAGGAAAAAGAAAAAATGGCTACCGAGTTGTCACCAGAAATGATGCTGCTTCTGTCAAAGATGACTGAGCAACTAAACATTCAAACGAAAACTATTACCGAAAATGTCGCGGCAGCTGTGTTGCAAAAGGTAGAGGAAAAGTTCCAACCCATAATGGAAGAAAACGAGAAATTGAAAGATGAAGTAGACAAGTTAAATAAGAAGATACAAAATCTCGAAGTAAACAGTAAGAGAAACAACGTAATATTAAACGGCCTTTTTCTGTCTGTCTGTTTGTCTGGCCGAATGTCTTCGACCTACCGGCCCCGGCGGAGGACAGCAACGACATCCTGATGAGCCCATTCTTGGCTAAAGAAGTCTCTGCAAAGCTGAGCTCCCGGTCGGACACTGCACCTGGCCCGGGTGGAGTCCGCTATAGCCAAATCAGAAAAACCAACCGCGGGGCCTATGTCATCACGGCTTTCTATAATGCGGTCTGGGGGCTGCAGATGAACCCGGACCCCTGGAAAGACATCGCTCATATTTAAAAAAGGGGGTGTCAACAACATCCACAACTGGAGGTCCATCGCCTTTGGTGACACCTGCCCAAAGCTGTTCGCGGCCTTACTCGCGGACAGACTGAAGACCTGGGATCGGGTCAACGGCCGATTCAGACCATCGCAGAAGGGCTTCCTGGATTATGAGGGCTGTTTCGAGTACAACTTTGTCCTGCAACAGACTGCTGCATCGGGCCAAAGAGCTGGTGTTGGTGTGGTTGGATTTCTCCGGTGCCTTTTCCTCGCTACCGCACTCCTCCATCACACGCGCCCTTCGAGAGCACCAAGTGCCTCGTTGTGTGTGCGACGTCATCGAGCGCCTCTATATAGGGTCCAGAACGCATATTCGCACGATCGACGGACTCACTGACATCATCAACATGGAGGCTCGCGTAAAACAAGGCTGTCCACTAATCCTGGACATCTTCAATCTCACCCTGGAAGTTGTCCTGCGCCACGCTACATTCAGTGGCGTGGGTTTTAAGTTGGACGATGAGATGCTCTTGAGCGCTCTTGAGCGTCCTGGCATACGCCGACAATCTGGTGCTGTTGGCAGACTCGGAGAAGGGGAAGAGGCGACACTTGGAGGCCACCCGGGAGGCCGCTCGGGCGATTGGCCTCTCTTTTAACCCGGACAAGTGTGCATCTTTACACATTGGGCACTTTACACACTGATCGCAGCCCTTGGACCGAAGAACACCTATTCCCACCTGGGAATACCTACGATACCAGGTCCATCAGACGCCCTGCAGCACACTCGCGGGCATGATCACTGACCTGAGAAAGATTGATGAGACGCTGTTTGCCCCCTGGCAGAAGTTAGACGCAGCCGGCACCTTCATCCTGCCAAGACTGGACTTTGCCATGGAGGGCGCCGAGATCAGCCGCGAACACCTGGCGGAGGCAGATAGGGCTGTGAGGAAGTTGGCCAATGGGTGGATGGCTCTCCCTCAGCGAGCCAGTCCGGAGCTTGCCTTTGTATTAACGTCGAAGGGAGGAGGAGGCCTGAAGCCTATAAACAGACACACGCCTTCCGGATGCTGTTTCGAGCCCCGCAGGGGGCGCCCTTGCGTCGTCGGCACTCCCACAGGCAGCCACACAGTGCCTGCATATTTTCAGAGAGTACCCTCTTCCCTACCCACCCGGTGTCGCTGTAAAGGCCAATAGGGCTAACAGCATTAACCTCTGAGAGGTCTGTTCATGGTCATTTAAGCCTTGTAAATCAATTTTAGAAGCAAAAGAAATGCAATATAATTTGAACGACACACAATGGCCTTCTCAATCTCCAGATTTGAATCCAATAGAAATTTTGTGGGATTAATTGGACATACAAGTACAGAAATGTTGTCCTATTTCACAAGAACATTATAGAAAAAAATATAGCGCGTTTTTTTATTATATTTATCACATAGTAACCAAAAGTAAAGAAAGACATTTTATTGATGGATTTTTTTCTAAGCTTCACACTATGCCGTAAGTATACAATGAACATATTAAATACTTACTTCTTTGAATAGCAATCAAACCCACCAGTCTCCCAAAAATATATAATAAATCCTGAAATGAAAATAAAAATCCTACGTCTAGATTGTTGACGAATCTTGGTTATTATTTTTAAGTATGAGTTCGATATATTTTACCCTATATGCTGCTCACAAATTTCAAGTCGCTCAGCGCGACATGGAACGAGCTATGCTTGGTATATCTCTAAAGGATAGAATCCGGAGGAGAACCAGAATTACCAACATAGCTCAAAGAATTGATAAGCTGAAGTGGCAATGGGCGGGACATATTTGTTATAGAGCCGACGGCCGCTGGTGCAGACGTGGCTTAGAATGGAGACTCCGCACAAAACGTCCGGTGAGACGACCCCCTGCTAGATGGACTGACAACCTAGAGGTTGGCGGGAAGCGGATGGGTCCGAAGAGCTGAAGATCGAGTGTGTGGCGAGAATTGGGAAAGGACTATGTCCAATATTGGACAATCGATGGCTGTTGATGATGTTGCTCCCGTAAAAGAAGCGCATTCGCTTCCACCCTGCACAAAAAAATGTTATTGGGATATTTATTAATGATATAGAACCCAAAACAATTATTTTTATTTTTTTATCGGTTTGTCTGTGCGTTTGTTCAAGCTAATCGAATAAAACCAAAACAATCAAAAATAAACAAGCTTTATTTTCATCATGTTAAAAATTATAAAGAAAATATCAACTTAATTTCAGATCGCAAAAAACCGCCAAAAAAAACTCACCAAGTCACATTTGTTGAAAAGATATTATCTAGCACCAGAACAATTTGTAGCGTACAAAAAGATAAGGAAAATGTCGATCTTTGCCCAAGTTGTATGTGGGGACCAAAAGCTGGGTATGTATTTAGAAATTGTAACAGACGTATTTTAAATAAATTAATAAAGAAAAGTAATTGATATTACAATTTTTTACGATAAATTTTACCCATGTCTTTATTTCTGCAACTTTTCGACCCAGTAGAATTTATTAGATTCACCAGTAAAACAACAAAGTTAGCATGTAGACCAAATACTGTGTTTAGGTTATTTTTATTTTATTCTTTTTCCGATGAAGGTTTTTTTGTTGAAAATTCGCAAATGCGTAATATCTTAAGTTTTTTGACTATTTTATTATGAAAAATATGAAAGTACAAATAATATGATGCGTTCGGATAACTTCGAAAATCTGGTATTTGAAATAATTAATTACCTTCACGTAATTACCAAATGCAGCAGTATATCTTGCATTAAAACCTTAAAGTACCCAAAAAAAATTAAGCAAATTTAAGTTACTATTAACATTTAAATATTAATAGTTTTTCTTTTTTTTTGTAAGTAAATCCGAATTAAGTAATTATTAATTACTTGTAGTGTAACTGTTAACCAATAAATATACCAAGAATTTGAGTGTTGTGATTTTGTATCCGGAATACTGATTCATTTGATACGTAAATGTTACTGCCAATAAAGAAATTTTATTATTTTTATTTCTAGAAATCCCGATTTTCAGTTATCGTGTTCAGGGCACATTATTTTAAAGTTTTTTTTACTATTTTTTTTGTACCATTTTAGTTATGATGACGTAGTGTGGCACAAGTTAGGAAGCTGCCCATGGTGGCCGGCCCGAGTCCTGACACCAGGTGGTTTACCTTCATGTCTTTTGAGTAGAACACATTCCCCACATCAATGGCCTCTCAAATATTATGGTAAGAAATGCTAATATCATTTATATTCCTGAACTCTTTAAAATTTAAGATTTTTGTACATGTACCTATAAAAGATTTTTGCAAAGGACAAGAAAAATAAGTTTACTATAACAATTAATATTTTTTTATTATTATTATTATTATGGAGCTTTGTGAATAACAAAAATTTGAAACGCGAGACTCAATATGATATAACACTAGATAGATTCCGTTTTATCTTACATTTTTTTTATGAAAAGTAAAAAACTTTTTTAGAGATTGATATATCAATGTTTATTCGAATGTTGTTAAACATTGATATCGATTTAATCGGCAAATTGGGTTAAATTACAGGTACATTAAATTATTCATGGGGAGATTCAAGTCGTATGTGCTTGTTTTTACCGAAACACACTAGAGCACTTCAGTCTAAAGACGATACCCTTAAACAAGCGGTATTGGATGCTAGCGATGATTATATTTCTGTATATCTTACTTAGGTCAAAGATATCCTGATAAGAGTTTGATAGTAGAATTGGGCAAATTTTAATTGCACTTAACAGTTAAATATTCGCAATTGATTATTATTTCTTTGTGAAAAAATCACAATTTACTTTCAACTGATTGTACCTAATAGTTACTAAAAAATGCAACGATTTATATGTAACAGTTCCTTTCATTCTTTAAAAGGAACTAAAAGCACTATAAGTACTTTAAGTCCTAAAATTATTTGAAATGTTAATAAATTAATTGGTAATTGTGTTTAACAAACAATCAAATGATCAATTGTTAATATTTTATTGTCAATTGTTACAATTAAAAGAAAATAAAACACTATACATTAATTTAACAGAAATAACCAAGAAATGAAGGTGACTTCTAAAATTATTATTAATTATGTACGAAAATATTTTTTACAGATCATACATCGGATTTTATATTCTCCTACTGTTATTTGATTTAAATTGTTTTCCTTATTTCGTTCTTTGATCTCGTGAAGAGCTTTAATTAGGTTTAAGCTTATTTTTATTTTTTTGACACTTGATATTATAAATCGTTGAGTAGCATTTTTTAAGACTATATTTTAACTAATATTTTTTTTGATTATTAATATGATAATAAAATCATTATTCGAAGAATAGAATACTGGAATCACGTTTTAAATAATTAAATATGGAACCATTATATCTTTTTTTTTCTAACCTACACTTACACTATATTCTACAATTCATACCTAAGCATAATTTACCTTTTACTGCCGTCGCAATAATAACCAGGGAGAGAAACATTCTTTATTAATCAATTTTACAAACAATATAATACTTTTTAAACATATAGCGCTAAGTATTATTTGATGTGATCTTTGTACCAAAAACAATTAAAAGGTTAAAAGTACGGACAGACATATATAGGCACGATAATAATGATATACATATAAATAAATAATTATATCACAAATTCTGTATAAATTTACGTTTATATGTTGTACATATAAAAACAATAAAAAGATTATAAATTTCTTTTTTTTTTATTAAATGTTGCCATATAAACGTAAATTGTATAACATTTTTATATTTGAAATATAACAACTATTGTAGAAAATGCTGATTGTATTTACATTATTATATAGATAAGTGGTATCTGCTTATTCAATATTAGTGGGCCCGGCCTGGGCTACGCCTGCTTGAAATAGAAATATTAATAAATAAATTTAAAACTTAAGATTCAGTTAATTCAGTAAAACAGTTGTATAAAATAACTGTTACGGCAATTAGCAAATTTGTTGAGCTAAATACTTTAAATTGACATAACTTTTTTAATTATGAACCAATTTTAATAAAATAAACCCTATATGTTTTCTGTTGATGAAGCTTGCCAGAATCCAATAATGAAAACCGCATCTAAATCGGTTAAGTCGATTCTGAGATTAGCGATAACAAACGCACAGACAAACAGAAAAAAGAATTAAAAATAATTGTTTTGGGTTCTATAAGATTAACATAGGTTCCCAATTATATATTTTTTAAATATCTTCCAAGTACAGACACCGACCCTCTTACGATTTTATTATAAGTATAAATTATCATTTTATATAAAGTAGCATAAAATTACAACAAAAAAGATTTCAAGTTTCAGCTTACAAAATCAAATATTTCTACTTAAAGTCTACTTACACTTTTTTTTAGATAAAGTACAATTATACATAGTTCATTATAAGTAAAGTTCTAAATGAATTGAAACTAATTACAAGGTTAATTCTTGCTTGAAAAATTATTTAAATAAAATTACATATTATTTACTTCTAAAAGTAATAATCTGATACACACGTAAATGCAGTGTCATCTGTTAAATAAATAAAAGCATTTATTAAAATTTTAAATATGAATATTAATGAACATTTAACGATTTAATCTCAGCTATTTAAGTCTCCAATTTCTAATACAGACCATTCCATTGCCATGTCTTAGGCAAGGGTATGTCTGTCTTACAAATTATTACATCATTATTAGCAGGTTCAAAATCAAACTAGTTCATATTATTTATTATTATTTGCATGTTACTTATTTATGAACAATATAAACTAATGTGCAAAATAGTGTTTCATATGTACCTTCCATTATTGGTATCGATATAAATAAAAGGAACCTTTAGTTAATAACTCTATCGCATTACGATCGCACATTATTTTAAACATTTATAAATCATCTTTCTAATAAATAAACATGTCAGAATTGTTGAATGTGCGTAAATGTTTTGTCAAATTAATTCACTTTTATTTACGTCGATTCAAAATGAAGCTTATTATAGGCGTCTTTTTTTCTCTATATTACCCGTAACAGCATCGTATTACTACATTAATAAGTTAAATGGAAGTTACATTTGCCAATTATTTTTTGTTTGTTGCATTGCCACAGTTAAAAATGACCATGTCATTTAACTTAAAAAATCTCTTTTTCTTCTTATTTTAAATTTTAAAGTCAAGACATACTAGAATAATAATAAATATGCTTAAGTAGTCCAGTATTTAATTATTTTAAAGTTAAAATATAATTTGCCACATTTTAGTGACTAATGAAACTTTCACAAAATCATGCGTACTTAATATCAATAAATAATTGCCAAACATAGTCAATACGTTAATTTTAGAAAAATATAAAAATTTAATATCTCTTCTATGAATTAGATTTTTCAGCAGTTTCTTTTTTATATCAAAGTCCTTAATACTTCAAATATTCAAGTACAAGGCATTGTAGTATAATTGACTTTGTTCAAAATAAAATTAGTTAGTACTAAACAAAATGAACCTAAGACGAGTTGATTTCTCAATTTGGCCTATAAAATATACAACTACTCCCTTACTGACAACATAAAATACACTTATTTATATCTACAACGAACTCTTCATTCTCCCGGTCCGATCACTAACGCACTTATTGCGAAGAATATAAACACTAGACCTCCGATTATGGTAACTGGAATTGAGAAAAAATATCAATTTTAGTTGTGTTAATTACACAATCATTACCATAATAGTAGTTTTACACCCTTTTCCCGTATAGCAGGTTTAGCAGACAGACCCACAAATTTTCACCTAATTTTGCATATTTAGTGGCGGGACTCAACGCCGCGCTGTCTCTACCATAACGATGAAATTAAAATAATCTATTGCCCCATGTGGAAATCGAACCCACAACCATTGAATTTACAGTCAGACATTGCGTTGTCCCACTGCCACTATGTCCTCGATGCATTATTTTATCAGAACTATAAAATTAAAAAAGTCTTGTGTAAATAGAAGATATGTCGTCGAATGTGGAAGTATAAAACAAATATTATTATTAACACAGGTATTAAGAAAGCAGAACATCGCCTTGAATAGAATCTGTACTACAAATAAGGTTACAGATATTTAGATATTTATGTCTAATCTATATCAAGAAATTGTAAATTATGTTATAAGAGCGGACCTAACATTGCCCTGGCCTGAGAAAAACATCTCTTTATAGTGATGCCTTTCTCCGGGAAGTTTCCGTATTGTACATGACATACATATTTTGTTATAATTTGTGTGATCTATTAAAATACACATCGACTGGCGCGCCAAACGACAAACCAATTGAAATCGGTTATTGAACCCACATAAAATTTCATTGAAATCGAATCAATCCCTAAGAAAGAGTAAGATAACAACACATGTACCAAACAATCATAATATATAGAATTTATTTATCTATTTTAACGCTTAATAAAAATTATCAATACGTGACTTTAAATATCAATTATATTATCTATAACATAAGGTATTATCTTTGGCAATAAAATTTATTTATCATTTATTCTTACTTAATCTTGTTAAGTACTAAGATAATCAATTATCACTTCTGTTGCATGAGTACCAAGTACCCACATAAGTAACTTAAAGCTTTTTATTCCTATAAAATTACAGCAATCTTGATTGAAATCGTAACCGCAGTAGATAAATGGAGAAGAATGGTGAAGATAAAAACTAACTTCCCTTCTGATATCTTTCCTGAACGAACACCGATCCGTTACGATGTTATTATAAGTATAGATGTATATTAGTTTGTGTATACATAATATATCTCACCAGTTCTAACGGAAATCTTCTGCGCTACCATTCTTCCACCGATCACAGCCAAGCCCGTACAAAGGGCGTGTCCTAGCGACCCACCAAGCACGACTCCCACTGCGTTTTCACGAGTAGCCAGCACTACTGTCGCTAACTGCGATCGATCACCCCATTCCGCTATGAAAGTTAAAGATGCAGCTTGCAAAAGCACTTTTAGCATTGCATTTCGTTTCTTCCTACGATTTTCCGCTTGACCTTGTTCTAACATGTCCAAAGTTTCTTCTTTATCCTCCTGAAATATTTAAAAACATTGCATAGTTTCTGTTCTACAGATAGCAAAATAAACAACTAAAATAAAAATATGCCTCTATAAAAAACGTAACATGCAAAACATCGCCAACGACAAGGAAGCCAGCCATTCAAGGTCAAAATTTACGCAGATTCCAAAAATAATTTTCGCCGAGAAAAATTGTGGTGGGATGTTAGAGTTTGCGTTGCCAGTTCTTTTCTATTTACGTAAGGAATAACTAAAAGAGATATTAATAATAAAAAATGTTTTGAGTTCACATTTCGTTACTGCATGATTATCTACTGTATAATTTTGTATGCGCATATCTAAACTAAAACAGAGGCAATAGCTAAATTGAATAATCTAATACTAATATATTATAATAGTAGTTTATTATTTAATTATAACTACGTAAAAATAAATATAAACGATAGATACGAATCATATAAAATAAGCTAAAAAAAGTTTGACCAGAACGGAATACATCATTTTTTATATGTTAAATAATCGTACAATTTGTGGCCAAATTTTAAAACCATACAATAACATGATTCAAATGCTGAATTCCTTTGCAATAATTAAAATAAGCTCGAAATGCGGGTAATGTGATCTGTGCATAACCTAAAAAAGCTAAGCTAAAAGAAAACAACTATTGTGTCATTCGTACTGCCAGGCATAATGACGTAAGATCACCCTCAACGGATCGGGTTGCGTAGAGGGGCCCGCTTGGGGCTCCTCGCTAGGCGAAGGTGTTGGGGGGCTACTGCGGACTTCTACTTCGGGTGTTCGAGTAGCCCCTGGGCTTTGAGAACGCTCAGACGTGGAACCCCCTTCAGGCGACCTTGGGCGCTCTTTTGGGGAGCCCTGTATAATATTAACGGCTTCATTCTTATTTATTAATTTCCTTTTAGCTGACCTATCACATTAGAAAAGTGTATTTTCTTTCTTTATTGCTTTAAACTGAATTCGAGAAATTTTAAATAGAATGTGTGACGTTAGAAACATTTTTCAATACGCAACGGTGGCTAAAAGGTCAGTTAAAACTCTGAAAGGTTGTGATATTGGAATTTTTTCTTGTTTTGAATTTAACTTATAGTTTTAAAGAACTTTAACTATAATTCTTAGGGCTACTACAATAAAGGAATTCAACATTTGCTTTATATTTAAATCAATAATTTATTCATATCTTGCATAGAAAATCTTTTAAAAATAAATTAACTTAAAGAGTACTATCTGTTTGGTCTCATTTGTCATATATTTTAATCGTCGACTTGAGATTAGATAAAATAATATAAACGTTCTATTTTAATCTTTATGATTGGCATCGTCTTCAGTACGACTTAGTACGATATGTTGATAATGGATAATTTAATTACCAGAGTTACATATCACTGATTTACAATTTATAATCTAAAAAAAATATTATACTATTGACGTTAGTAAAACTAAACACAAACTGTATATAAAATTTAAAAAAAGCAAAAACAATAAAGATTTTAGTATTCAAAAAATACACAAGCCCAAAGATATTTATATTAGAACATAAAAAAATTACCTGATCTTCTCTTCTCTTAAGTTCACTTTGTACTTCTTCTAATTCTTCTTGACCTTCATTGGGGTCCATTTTCCACCCGTCTCTTAACATTTTTAAACCAAATATTGCGAATAGTGCCGCACTAACATAGTGTATGTACACTCGCGGTATGATCGTGGCTATCCATCCGAAAGCTGCTGAAAGGATTGTCATAAAAACTAAGGCGGATATGGCTCCAGCAAACACTATAATTCGGGGATGTTTCATTGCCATTATGGCAGCAATGAAAAAAGTCTTATCTCCCAATTCGGAGACGATCACGACGGATATGGATGCAACGAAGCCTTGCCAGAAGCTGCCTTGCACCGCCGCCTTCTGAAATAAAGGAAAATATTTTTTTAAATAAAAAAACAGCTTTATTCACATAAATTTTTTACAAGTTGAGTCGCTGAGTCTTCCCAGTAAGTAATCGAAGATGCTTGTGTATATTTTTATATACAATGTTTCATTCAGCATTTAATATTTTGGTGCTATTAATTTTTATCCCAATCAAATGTATTTTTGGTTGAAAAAAATATATTATCGTGCCACAAAGATAATATCATTGTTATGTTCAATTTTACTTGACACGGCCCCAAATTTTATTTTATTAGTAATTAATTGGATTTTTTGAATATATTAACAATTACATATAGAAAAAATAAAAACTGAAATAATTTGTGCCTCATGGTGCATGGAATAAATATGACGTTAATAAATAAAGTCACACTCTTTAAAGTACTTTTTTATTTAATTTCCCCTTTTATGAATCTGAGGGAAAGGACATCTTTATTACACTAAGGCTTAGGACAGAAGACACACATGAGTAAATGGAGTTGGATTATTTAATATTTTAACAAAACAAAAACACCGCATTGTTCTCATTAAAATGCCATTATGATGGACTTACGTAAGAGAGGAAATTGTTCAATTATCTTATGAGATAAAATTGCGTGACATAATAAATATATGTATACAAATAGTTATAGAACTTGTTCATTATATTAACTTATCTTCATAACAACTAAATTGAGAATAGGAATTAAAAAAAAAGTTTAATTCATATAAATTATTATATTGTATCGTAAGTAAAGAAATGGGTATATATTCTATCGCAAGTAAAGAAATGAAGACAAAATTAAAGAATTGTTATTTTGTTGAGTATGATTTTTTAGTTGCCCGCTTCGTCCCGCATACATAAAGAGTAGTGTCAATATACTCAATGTATTATTGTATTGTGCCGAGTGACAAAAGTCAACGCTCAGCTACTACAATCTTAGTGTTTACAGATGCTATCCCACAGAGCCAGGATAGCGTAGGGATAAAAACTTCCAATTAAATTATTCGAACACCCAAATATGTGTTATTTCAATAACCGAAATTTAATATTAAACTTTAAATCTTAAATTTATCAGAATGACTATTTGATACTCACTTGCAGTCAATATGTTTTTTAAATGTAGTGTACAGTTTTATTTAATTGAAAGTCGTAAATGCTTCATATTTTCTAAAGAAGTCTGCTAAGGGAGGAGCTCGGAGTAGTGCCTGCGACTTGCGACTCAAGCGTAGGGTTAAGGTCGCTATAAAATTTGTATTAACGCTTCCACACTCCGAGTTCCTCTCTCTACCTAACCAAATCCTAAGTGATTTTAACAGCATTACCTTTAAGGTATATTTAATTAACGTTCTGTTACGTATTTAATTATTTAGGAAAGAACATAAATATCGTCGATATTGTAGATAATATAAATATGGACACAATGATGGTTTTTAACTTACTCTATTATTGTGCTGTAAAACTGTGAGAAATAAAAAAAAGATTTCATTGTTTATTTATAATATTCTGTTTTTGATAATTAAGTGTGTGAATGGATCAAATGCCCCAATCAAATTAATTCCCAAACGAATCTACAGTGTGGCTTCTACAATATAATTCTAGGCGACATAATGTGTATTTCTCTCAAGGATCTTATTCGTTCTAAGATTAGGCTACTTCGTCTGGATAGTCGTCTCCACGATACGTCATTCGAGAAATGGCACCTTTTAATAGTTCCTAAAAAATAATTTTGAAAATATCTATCCGTTAATAAAGGGCTTTCTTTAATAATTATTCTTAATTAACTCTAATACTAAATGTATTCTCAAAACTATAAATATATCAATTTTACAAATAACTTTGTCGATTTATATGCTGTAATTAATGTATTGGAGTTGTATTAAATTTATATTAAAATGTTTATAAAAAAGACTACCTGGACTATAACCAGACTAAATCTTTATCAGTTATAAAAACTAAAGAAATCAGCGTCGCGCAGTATAGTAGGCAGAGGAAGCCTAGTGTTAAGACACTCCGTCCCCCATTTTCCACCGAAGTCTGGAGGCATTGCATGTGAGTGGCGGAACTCAACGCCGCGCTTGGCCTCAACACCGAAGTGAAGAAATGAAAATATAAATTTATTTTATTTCCTCGAGTTCCCACTCGATCGAATCCACAAGCAGTCACATTTACAGTCACACACTTTAGAACTTGCGCCACGACTAGCCTCTAAAAACTAAGAGATGTTTAATTTCACACATAACCTACATTTTTCACATATTAACATAAGATATAAAGTATGAATAATTTAAAAAGAGAACAATAATATGATAAACATTTATCTTTATGAAACGTACTTATTTTATATATGTGTATAATATGTAGGTAGTTAATACAAAGAGGTGTGATGATAGAAGTGTGTCGAACCTAGCTGGCTATTTGCGTTGTTCCAATACAATGCTAATAGACAAAGATATTCTTTGTGTTATATTATTTTATTAAATTTTATAAAAAAAATATATTTAAAACATTTGGTAATAGTCATGTATTGTTTTTATAATATATCTTCTGTATTTTGCTATTGGTTTGTCTAGTCTAGTCCAAAATTCTTTGTAAATGCAGATTTTCATTCATATGTATTATATTAAACATTTATTAAAAGTTCAAATATACATATGCAGTAGGTATGCTTAAACAACTAGCTCTTCGCCAGATAAGTGATACTGGTTTTGCATGTTGTAATGAGCACAGCTATGAATATATTTAGATCTTGTTAGTTTTGAATCAAATGTTTTGAACAATTAATTAAACGGTGCAGCATTATTAATATTTTTGTATATTCTAAATGTATAGTCAATTTTTTATTGATTAAAGAAATGTAGTACAAATTAATAATTTTGAGGCCGTCGTGGCGCAGCGGCACAAGGGTGTGGCTGTAACGCGAGGGTTGTGGGTTCGATCCCCACTCGAGGAAGTGAAATATTTATTTACGTTTATATTTCCATTTCTTCGCTCTGGTGTCGAGGCAAAGCGTGGCGTTGAGTTTCGCAACTGAACATAAAAATTGTCTCGAAAAATTGAGCAAAAAGTGGGGAACAGTACGTCCCCTGTGCCTGTTTATCCTGCCATAAAAGGGTCGGAGATACCATTCCCAATAAAATTAACTGACGCTATTATATCTTAGTATATAGTTACCCTACATATGTATATACATAATAAGAAAATAAAGGTAAAACATTAATCTACTTTCATGTTTATTTTATTACTTTTAGTAACATTAAAGTGAAGGCTCCAATCAACTTTAAATAGATTGACAATAGATAATAAAATGAATGTCATAGAATTTACCTTATCATGGTACATAATTCGCTGATTACTATCAATGTCTTGTCGTCGTACTACGCGAAAATAGACGGCAGTCTTGTGCGTTTATCCAATTTAATAAATAAAAGGAAGTATAAAAAAAATCAGCTTCACGCGGTATCCTATACCTAGTGATGAGACACTCCGTTCCCCATTTACAAAATATCACAAATTTTACGTGTTTACAAGTCATTCGCACTCCTGATAAGATCAGGGGTCCTCAGCACTGGCCCAAATAAACTTTAGCACATACTGTAATAATGTTGAGGAAGTGAAGAAAATATGGAAATATAGTTGGGTACAAGTTGAAAATAAGTTATCTTTTCTTCACATAGAAGTACAAGCTGCAAAAAGACTCAATTGTTTTAACAACAAGAAAATTAATAGATTTAATAGTAAACTATAGTTAATTCTTAAAGTTGGACGTTTACTCCTGCCCTACAGTAAGCACAGTTCATCTAGATATATAAACTAAATTAACTAAATTTTTATGTTCATACATAAAAATCTTGTTAATAGTTTATTAATAGTCAGCGTAAATCATTAATTTCCGACGTTAAGTAAACTATGAAAGACATTTAAATATCCTATACTCATTTAATAAGGAATTATTTAATTAGTATTAGGTGCACATTTGCGAAAACTGAGTGACGTATCACTGTGCTCTTGTAGTTGCAGAGGTATAAGATTAATCATAAGACTATCAATAGTTTAGATTTCTATAAATTGTCGCTTTGGTGGTGGTTCTCTCTTTAGTCTCATCTATTAGTAAAAGTAAAGTTATTATGAAGGAAATTATTCGACATTTGGCACTTCATTGTCTTTAACAACAAAGCGGCGAAAAATGTATATTTGTTTAACAGGTGTTAATTTCACACAAAATGGCACAGCCAAGCTCACTATTTGGTGGGAACTTCCAAACAACCAATGTTATTTACAAAATTACGTAATCATGGTTCGGTTTCAAACTATAAAAATAATGTATAAAATCTCCTATATTAAGTTTCTTTTGAGTATACTTTATGTGGGCGAGGTATAACTAATTAAGACACATCAATATCATGAAAGTAAATATTTGTCGATAGTCAGTGTGTCATTTTATAACTTAAAAAGGTTTTAAGGGCCAGGAAAAAGATATTAGTAGTTGGGGTTCGCCGCCTTGGTGAAAGCCAGTCGCCAAGCTGGTGTATCTAAACGCCGTTCAGATGAACCCTTCGGGTTTGCTCTCAGCCAAAGAAGTTACTCTTCGTGATTCTCCCGGCTCACAGTGACTCAGTCACTTTTGTAGTCCGCTCGACGGCCGCAAGCCGAGGTTTGAATCCCGCAGGGGGGCGCTGGGGTGTTGCCGTAAAAGCCAGTAGGGCTAACAGTATTAACCTCAAGTGGCGTAGATACGACTTGGTATTATATTTTATGAAACAAGAAAGAAACTTATTTGTATGTATTTTTAGTAAAATGTTTCTTTGCTTGGAAAATTTTATATTTACATTTTTATCTCAAAAGTCTAAAATACAATAGAAGGCGGCCATAATTTTAACCTCGTTTCGAAATGGGTATATTCAATATTAACACAATTAATATTTAACTAAACAGTATAAATGTAATTTATTGACGTGAGTATATATAAACTAACATAAGGCAAATTTCGCGAGNAAATGTAATCCAGTCGCCAAGCTGGTGTATCTAAACGCCGTTCAGATGAACCCTTCGGGTTTGCTCTCAGCCAAAGAAGTTACTCTTCGTGATTCTCCCGGCTCACAGTGACTCAGTCACTTTTGTAGTCCGCTCGACGGCCGCAAGCCGAGGTTTGAATCCCGCAGGGGGGCGCTGGGGTGTTGCCGTAAAAGCCAGTAGGGCTAACAGTATTAACCTCAAGTGGCGTAGATACGACTTGGTGTTATATTTTATGAAACAAGAAAGAAACTTTTTTAGTAAAATGTTTCTTTGCTTTGAAAATTTTATATTTACATTTTTATCTTCAATTCAACATTGGTATATTCAATATTAACACAATTAATATTTAACTAAACAGTATAAATGTAATTTATTGACGTCCTTCAGTATATATAAACTAACATAAGGCAAATTTCGCGAGTATTATTTTTCTATCATAGCACAAAGGGACAACGTCTGTCTGAAAAAGTGTTAGTTTTGGCTCGGTCATCATTGGCGGAAATGTTTTTCATTTCGCCGCTCTGGTAAAACAAACTGCGGCGTTGATTTCCACCACTCATACGAAATGTCTCAAAATCTACAAAAATTGTAAAGCTGAGTATTTTGTTAACTACAGGGAATCTAGACATATATCTTTACGGTGTATTAACAACTTAAACTGTCAAAAGGCATATAAATATAAAGATCCATACACGAGTTTCAACCCGTAATCGTCATATAAACGAAACTATTTTTATTTAAAAGTACCAAGTCTAATTTTTAATATAATTATATATATTTTATAATTAGTTAATAATTTATTATCATGAAAAATCTATCATATAATTTCATTGATTTTCTATTTTATACAATGCAATTAAAAAGAAAATATAAAAAAGAAGTAAAAAGTTCATAAAATATTATATAACAGAAATATCGAATATTCAAATCAAATAAATACAAAGTGAAATGTAAATATTAACTTAAGTAATTTGCGGAAAAATGTTTACAATCGCAATAAATTACGACATTCATAATAAAAAACTTACATTAAATATATATTTTATCGCGTAGGTAAGCAACTACGTACTAATGGGTAAATACCTACATATATAGAAGCAGTCAATATAACTAACTAACCTGCACAATCATATTCGTCAACCACGACCTAATATCCGTGGATTCCGTTGAAGGAGCCATAGTGGTGGTGGTTGGTGGTAGGATATCACTGAACAGATAACTCGGTGACATAGTCGTTGGCACTATATCCGTCCACCCGTTGCCCGTAAAATCCGTTATATTCATTTTGGAATCAAATTTAACGAAAGAAAAAAAATAAACACTAGAAATTTATTTAAAAAAAAAAGAAACGCAACACTACTTTTCGCGGGCATCGACCAACTGTCACTCGCGCCAACAGACATCGCTTTAGATAAAGATATCTTAAAATATCTGATAGTATGATTTCATTATGTGCGGACAGATAGCGTACGACCAATCGTCAGTAGCTGCGCGAGCCAACTACACGCGATATACTCGTACACTTTGAAGGAAAACTCGAGGAATAATTTAAATCAGTGAGTTAAGTCGAAGGCTGTTGGGAATTTAAAACTAAGCACTGGATCGTTTCGAAAGAGTATCTAGTCTGTGGAATTTAAACTAGTGTCACTGTGCATTTGGTGTCCGCATGAAGGTACCATATCAGACGCTTTCGTGGCACTATTTCTCGCTTAAACGTTTACCTCAGTGGCTTTGGGCAATTATATTCCCATTTTTTTATTTTCTTTTCTTTCAACTTTATCCCTCATATAGACAGTCGCTTCGATGAGTTGTTTTATAAGGGCGGGGAAGATAATTCGTTTTCTCGAAGTGCGACATTGTGGTCTCTGTATCGTTATTTATTTTAGTCAATTTAAGTTTCAACGCTATGTTGATATATTTTTTCTTTTTTTTTTAATCAAGTCCGTAGCAGAGGGAGACAATTAAAGTATTAAATATTACATTCCCCCGAGTAGCAATCGAACCCACAACCGCCGCGTTTACAGTTGCACGCTTGGGCTCTTATTTGAAAGAATGTCATTAGGTCCTCTTTAACTGCATAGGTATACAAGATATCGCTATACTTGCTTGTGTATTTGAATCTTCATAAATGTCTATTGGCTCAAAAATAATATACCTTTTACGCACTTTAATGACACTGGACGAAGAAATCAATACTCGTCACTTACCAGAGCCGATATAAGTCCAAGATAATAGTTAGGTACATAATACGTATTTATATAATTATGAGCGTAAAACATAGGAGTTTTGCGAATTTTCTATTAGCTAAACGAGATTAAATGTAATTTGCACCTTGTTACTTGTTATTCAGAACTAAATTATTATTACAAAAACAACAATGTACAAAAGGCGGGCTTAACGCTAACAGCATTCTCTCCCAGCCGTAAAATTAGTTCGGTATTTTTCATCGCGACATGATTATATTATTGAGAAGTACCAACGGTATTGTTTTATCGCCGCCGAGTCACCCAGTATACAATACCGTCTTTGTTTTCATATGAGTGGTTTATTCTTGTATTCATTTAAAGAACTTAAAGAAATAAGTTTCACACATTTTACCTCATAACTGCCGAGAGACACTCTTTTTCCTACTTTCTTTCCAATTTTCGAAACATTTACTGATTGTTGAGTCTATATGACATAGAGTCTGCGTAAAGGAAGTGTGAAGTTATAGAAAGAAAATTATATTCACATAATAAAATTAGTGTTGATTTAACCTTGTAATTGCTACAATTAAATTTAAATACATGTCTATTTAAATATAAACCGGAAAGAAAATTCAAATTAATGAAAATTTCAGATAAATTTGTTGCTGACATTTGTTAATATAATGGTAACACTACATAAAGTGCTGGTAGAATTTAGCGTTCGCAGTTAAGAGTCGTATTTTTCTATCGTATATTTCAGTCTATAATAAAACTATTACATTAATTTTAATGATTAAAATATTCGTGGCGCGGCGGCGGCTGACTGTAAACACGATTCTTATGTGTTCGCTCCTCGCATGGCTGAATGAATTATTTTCAATTCCCCGCCCCGGCAACTCCGTGCGGTGTTGAGTTCCGCCAGTTAACACAAAGTTTCGAATTCGGACGCAAAGTGGGGAACCACAGTGTCTTGAAACCTATTTCTGTCAGCCTATACCTCTACCCTACTACGCGCAATATAAATTTAGCTGAATAAAATATCTCGTCTATTTTTTATACTATAACTCACGTCGACGCCTATTATTTACAAATCAACGACGATAAAATATGATAATTCAATGCATTTAATGCAGCGACCTAGAAATTAAAGGAAAAATATTATTGGCATGATAGAGCTAATCGTCAACGATTCTACATTTTTTATGAACATTATGTTAAGATTAAGCTATTAAAGAAGGTTAAGATAGATTTTTAAATAATATATTGAGATAGTTTATGTGAGTTCGTTATTACAGCCAGAATGGTGCTTGCTGTATTGCTTGCATATAGCACGGACGGTAGACAGCACCTGGCACGAACTGTCAAGACACTACATTCTCCTCTCTCTCTTTCTCTCCTCTTGAGATATTGAATGTTAAGTGGTGGAAATCAACGTCACATTGTCTTATCAAAGATGAGAATAATTCATTCCTTCAACACATGTCCCACAATAACCTCTATTTGTACCTCTAACCGATTTATGGATTGTAAATATTAAACCTAAATGAATAAATAAAAATCTTAATTATAATATATTTTTAAAAAAAAGGAATTTTAGAAAGGAAATTTGAAAAAAGGATTTTTTTACAGAGCTCGTTCAGCCTAAAACCATATCATGTAAATAAGATAGGTAAACCCGAAAACAAATAACAAATATAAAAAATAGCAATAAACAAATTAATGAAAGTACTTCTCCAAACCAAAAGCAATTATTATATATAATTATAATATACTTATAATTATATAAGAGCTTTCCAAAATACGCATTCCCTTATTTCGATTAGAATCTGACCGTGAACTTTATAACGCTATGGCACGTCTAAAACAGAAATAGCGCACGCATTATCATTTGGGCCATTTACGTATCATTTGGTTAAAAAATAAATGAAGGAATTATATATATAATGTATACATTTAAAAAAATATATTTGCACACAAAAACAACGGACAAAAACGACAATGACAATGACGTTGTGACTTCGATTTCTACTCAGGGGAATGAATAATTTTCATTTCCTCACTCGGGAAACAAGGTGAGGCAAGGTTTTGAGTTCAGCCACTCAATACGTAATGACTCGAAAATTGGGTGTAACATGGGGTTTTGACACTTGGTTCCCTCAATATTTATTCCTATATAAGAAGATAGGCAAAGACAACATATAATCAAGACACTTCGTTCGCCTTTTCTCGTTCGATTCATCTACCTGCTTTGTCTGGCTTGAAGGAGAAAATAAAAACAGTTCATTTCCCCAAGTGGTGATCGAACTTACAACCATAGCTTTTACAGTCAGACGACGTTCCACTAAGCCACAATGCTCTATCCCTAAATACTACTTTCAACAGAAAACTAAGTAACATCGTTCTTTCAACAACTATTGAGACATTGCTGTACGCAACTGTTGCAGCTAAATTATTCAATATCGAAAAAAAAAAACATAATGTAAATTATTTAAGTTATTCACAATGGAGAGATCTCATCTCAAGATCTCAAACAATATCACTTTCTAGCTCAAATTTAAGTTGTAACAGAAAAAAAAATGGCATCTGGACTACTATTTGTAAATAAGAGAATCAATTGATTCTCTTTATCTCCCTACTCTACTATCACCTAACCTACTACTACTATTTTAATGTTACAAAAATATTTAACTTCAATTGGCCCGAAAATATTTATATAAACCATGTTTTATTTTAATTGCAATATTACGGCCAATTTTATCCATGGCAATACCAGTACTTATGAATTACTATATTAAAATATGAGCGCTTAACCTTCGCTAGCCTTAAAGTCGAGCCGGATATCTGGCTTATCCAAAAATATTTCATGATATTTCTTAAATAGTTCTTAACTTAAATATTTCATTTCAAAATACTTCTAAATACGTCAAAGTCTGTTTATATTGCGATAAATTTCTAGCGCAATCACGAGTTTCACTCGAAAAAATATACACAAAAGGTTTTAAATTAAAGAAATAAAAATATATATTTGTCTAACATGAAATAGATATTATAATGATTACATAATCAATTTGACGCCAGCTATAGCTTGCGGTTAGCTCAGTGGGAATTACCTTTCATTTCATTGTACCTACCCTACTCGTTATATTGTTTCTAGGGCTGTCCAAAAATCATTAGGTCAAAGGATCATACATAAATAAAAATGTATTCACTTATAGATAATATTGACAGGAATATTGAATTGTAAATAATATAAGCTGCTTTAGACTTCTAGAATACGATCGTAAAAATAACCGATGTTTAGAACCATAAACTAAGATATACAAACGGCGTCAGTCAATCAATCGATCTGGTAGTGAAACAAAATTTCCACCAGACCTTGAATGTTCCCGTATTTATAGAAATAACAATGATAATGGTTGAGAAACGTACGCAGTTAACTAAGTTTTACCTGCGGATGCACATCCCGCAATATCGTGAAAATATCTAAGAGTTATTTATGTACGACATATGACGCATTCCAAGTGCCCGACGTAACTCCAACATTAAGTATATCGCAAAGATTATCGTGTAGTGATTAACAAAAATAGCTATAGCCTTTAGAGTATCCAACACAAAATAAAATCAATTCGAACTAGTAGTTCCGGAGATTACCGCCTCCAACCAAACGAATTGTTCAGCTATATAATATTAGTACATCGAAGCATACATATTGCTGCTAAGCCGCGAGTACTAATTTAAATCACATAAATTCGGTGATACACCAGCTTAGCCAACCCTATAATTTATTTGTCCGCTGTCGATCAAATAGACATAGATAATAATACAAAAACACATCTGCAATTTGTGTCAAGTGAGTACACGCCTATGTTTTTGTGTTAATGAAAATGATACATAATATATTAAGTAATTTGATTCCAGCTCGAAGGCAGCATTACTAGTGTTTTCACGTTTAGTTAGGTAGAAAAAGGAGCTTGTATGGCGCGCTTTTTAAATGAGCCCCCTCCCTTAAGTCTCAGGCACTGCTGAAAGGAGTTTATTTATCTTATTAATTTTGTGACTGGGTTGTGTCTAATTATACATAGTGTGTTTTAAACCCATCTTTTTGTTTATGGAAAAAGACAAGGAAAACGACCAGACAGGTCACCTTATGGTAAGAGATCACCGTCACCTACGACCCTGTGTAACACCAGAGGAGCTACAGGTGTGTTGCCGTCCTTTAAGGTGGAGATAGACACGCTTTTTGAAGGTACCCAGGTCATATCGACCCGGAAACACTGTCACAGGTAGGCCATTCCACACACGGTAATTAGTTGATTGACAGGACAAAATCAAATCTATATAAAATTTAGGTTCAGATGATTGAGTTTCTACTCTACACCATACAAATTTTAAATAAATTAGATTTATTGTTGTTAAATCATCCAAGTGTAAGTTAAGTACTTTTATTTATACTTTCTTTAATTATGGCCCATACCCTAATTTTATAACCACAGAAATAAATATGACTATAAAGATTTCAAATATTATGAAGTTTTTGTATAAAACTTTATCACAAATTTTAATTAAAATTAAAAGCACTCATAAATTACCTAATCTGATAAAATTCTTATTATATGAAGGCCTTTATAATTTTGATAACTATCATAATAACTATATTTAGCTTGACCTGTTTCCTATACATATAAAAAGTGTAATAACCTAACCTAATAAGGTAGACAAAGAAAACTTAGTGTCAAAATACTTTAATCTGTAACTTTCAAATTAGATACATTATATGTGGCAGAGCTCAATATGCAGCTTTGTCTTGCGAAAGCAACTCAACGGACTGCTGGACTCAATTTTATATATGAGTATTAAATTAAATTTTTGTTAAATATTAAAATTATCTATTACTACTTCTAAGTAATACAACATTTCAGTGTCATCTACTTGACTCATTTAATACAATCAACAGATTTACTGTTATCTTTATTGTATTATCAAGTAACTTAAGCATTTGATAGCAACACTTATATATGAATAATTGTTGTTTACTAATTATATTATATTAATAGCATCTCACTGCAAATGTGATGGATATGGGTCCATTCTTCACTAAGGAAAATAAAATGTTTTGACTGCTCTGGTGCACAATATGGCATCGGTGCATCTGTGTAGAAAAAACTTAGAATCAAGACACTCCATTCTCCATTTTCGTTCTTAATTCAAGACATTACATGTTAAGTAGCAGTGGCTAATCTCCACTTCTACATTTTACCAGAACAACACGAAGAGAATAATACACACCAATGAATTAGGAAAGAACCCACAACCATCGCCTTTACAATCAATAGCTATTCTTCTGCACCAGAATATACCAGAATTTCATACATTTTAAATGTTCAAGTGGTCGTTGAATGTATATAAGTATATGATATTGTTAACTATTAGTTTGTATGGTTATTGCTGTATTTGTACAAAATTATCTAAAATGGTTTGATCATTACTCAAATCTTGTTAATTACTTCTAAATTACATTTTTCATTTTACTACAGCAAGAAAGATTATATGTTTGTAGAAAAACCTTATTATAATCTTCAAAAGGAATGTATTAATAGTAAAAATGATTGACTGTAATTGAATGAAAGTTAAAAATTAGTTCCTTGACATTTTAAAAAAATCCTATTTGGGAATAAAATATGTATAAATAATAATAAAAAAAACATAGAACTTACCTTTGTAGTGGGAGATGATGAAGAACTGGTTGATTGATTTTGAGCCCAGGATATACTCCATGTTGTCAAAAATACAAGCAATGCCAAAATAACAGTTCTTAACCGTAACATCTTCAATCTAAAATAATATTTTACATCAAAACAATAAAATAACAATAGGTACAGATATACTCTAAACACAATGACTGTGACTAATTTAAGATAATGATAACAATATAGCGAACGCCGTATTATTAGTGATTTATATAGCTTTTCATATAATAAATTAAAACATTACATGCTCCGAAACGTCACCCGGTCAAGTGAATGGTCAAATTGCCAACCCAACGAAGGCCAAAATTTTTACTTACGATTATAACTAGAAGCTAAGTTAAATATGTCGTAGTTTTAGGTATATTAATGTTGAAACATTCTGTTTTAGCAGAATAACTTGAAATTATTAGAATTTATAGGTGTAAATTTCATTTTTACAATAAAATCTAGTTGGGCTACGAATGACATTAAACTTGAACCGTCATCTGTCAAAAATACTGTCATCTGTGGCATGTGGCTCCCGACAATGTTACCAAATCAAAGAGATTTGTAACTAAAAAGTAAGTAGAGTCTGGCCAACAAAAGCTGAACCCGGCAAAGCGCGGTAAATTCAAATAAACTTATGCTGGTAATACAATGCATACCAGGAATTTTAAGTTTTGATACTATTAATTTAATTTTTTTATATTTCTGATGAATTTATATAACCTATGGTGTAGATATTAATCTTATTGACCGAGCGAAGCGAGGTCTCAGTTTCGACAAGATGGGCCGATTTTGCTTTCGTCAGTTTGTCCGTTTGTTTGCTTTCATCTAGAGACCACAGTTTTCAAGGGATTTGCACAAAAATTGTCACACGTGTTCCTTTTATAAAAACTTAGCGAATATGTCATGGGCTTTTTTCGATTGGGGGAAAGATGGGGGAGTAGAAGAGGGGAACCCCCTCCCCTTTTCTCGTAACGTCGAGTGATACCTCAAAAGACTCGTCTCTTTTAGTAGAACAAAGGTTACATTAAACACTTTTTGATTAGGGGGAAAATGGGGAACGGTGGTGGGAAATTTGAAAATATTTTTAATAATAATAATAATATTCTTTATTGTACACCCATAAGGAAAATAACAATAAGATAGACAACAACAAAAAAAAAAAACGGAAATGTACAAGAGGCGACCTTATCGCTAAAACAGCGATCTCTTCCAGGCAACCTTAAGGCATAGGATAAAAAAGGGAGGAAAAGGGTTGAGGTGTAAACAATAATTATAATAAATTTATAAAGCAAACAGCATACATATATTAAATATATACAAATATAAATACCTAATTACACGTAGACATACACATATATACTTGCATACATAAATACATACATACATAAATACATACATACAAATAAATAAACATACATACATACATACATTTTTATATTTTATAAGTATAGGTGGCAATACAAGAAGGCAGTTTACAGGGCATGGTAGTGTAGTTTTAGGAGTCGCTTAAATGTTTTTAAAGATTTTGCCCGCCTGATATTCAGAGGTAAGGCATTCCAAAGTCGGGAGGATGTGACAGTAAAAGAATTGCTGAGGAAGGAAGAGGAGTGTGAAGGAATTTTTAGAATTAAATTTTGTTCAGAGCGAAGATGTCGGGAATGAGAGTGCCCCAAAAACTCGAAACGCTCTTTAAGATAAGGTGGTGTTAGTGGATCAAATAGTACACAGTAAAGAAGACGGAGAATATGAGTATTCCTGCGAAGACGGATTGGGAGCCACTTGAGCTTTTTACGGAAGTCAGAGACATGGTCGTACTTTTTTAATCCAAAAATAAACCGAATAGCAAGATTTTGTAATCGCTCAAGTTTGTTTAACTGCTCCTCTTTCAAATCAAGATAACAAGAGTCAGCATAATCAAGAATTGGTAAAAGTAGAGACTGTGCTAACACAATTTTTGTTGGAATAGGAAGGAAATTACGTAGCCTGAAAAGATATCCTACTGATGCAAACATCTTTCTGCTCACCTCACTCACCTGCGGATTCCAGGACATATTGTGATCGATGATGATACCAAGATTTTTAACTGATTTACTATACGGTATAATTTGGCCATTTAAAATTATATCAGGTAAGGTGGGTATGCTAATTTTAGATATAAGCTTTGGACTACCAACAACAATGGCTTGAGACTTGCTAGGATTCAATTGCACTCCAAAGCACCTACTCCATGCAGATATTTTCGTTAAATTATTGTTTATCATATTAATAGCCGCTGGTAGCTCAGAAGTTTTAGATTTACAATAAATTTGGAGATCATCTGCGTATAGGTGGTAGAGAGAAGTGATATGTTGGGAAATATTATTAATAAAGAGTGAAAACAACAGAGGAGACAACACGCCACCCTGCGGGACGCCAGCATTGACTGAGGACCAGTCCGAATAAGAATCACAAATTCGTATACGTTGACGGCGTCCATGCAGGTAATTATGAAACCAGTCGATTACATTAGGAGATATGTTAAGAGAACCTAAAGTGGCAAGCATTATGTCAAAATCTACGGTGCCAAAAGCATTACTAAAATCCAGCAACACTAATACCGTGACCTGTTGCCTGTCCATACCCATTCGGATATCATCGGTTATTTTGACAAGTGCTGTAATCGTGCTATGACCAGGACGGAAACCGGATTGCAAAGGATTTAGAAGGTTATTTTTAGAAAGGAAATATGTGAGTTGGCTTTGCACCATGCGCTCCAGGACTTTGGATAAGAAAGGAAGTATGGAAATTGGACGGTAATCGTTATCACAAGTGGGATTGTTCTTTTTAGGTAAGGGAATGACTTGTGCTTCCTTCCATGCTGAAGGGAATTCACAGGAATCAATGGAAAAATTAAGCATGGAAGTTAGGATGGGACAAATGATATCAATTAAGGGGATGATCATTTTACGGCTGACGCAGTCAGCACCAACAGCATCGGAGCTAATAGCCATAATATTTTTCTTAACATCACTTTCCGTAAATCGACTAAAGAAAAAATTTGGAATATTAGGAGAGGCGAAAGCGGCGATTTGATTAAGTGTATTCTGTTTGGTAGTATCATGAATGTTACTCGAAGAAGAGAAATGCTTATTGAGCTTGTTTAGATTTATATTCTGAGGATTAAGGTTTTGACGTGCTTTACCTACTCCTATGGATTCAAGAAATTTCCATACTCTAGAAGAATCATCTTCTTCAAGTATAGATTTATGGATATGGCGTCGTTGATGGTCTCTACACACTCTATTGCAATGATTCCGAGCTTTATTGTATTTAAGCTTATTTTTTTCACTAGGCTTTAAAATATAACGTGCTTTTGCCATATTTTTCTTTCTTTGCAGCCTTTTTATATCCTCAGTTAGCCAGGGAGCAGGAAGATGTCTCACCCGAATAGGACGCAATGGAGCGTGACGATCATAAAGTTGCAATATTAAGAAGTTGAAGGCAGCAACTTGCTCGTTAATTGTTGCATAATTTGAAATTTCGTGCCAGTTTGTTGCAGCTGCGTCTTCCCGCAGTTGATTCCAATCTATTCCACCAAAATTGCGTCGCAGAAGAATTCTTGATTTAGCTTTTGGGGGTTTAATTTTATACGATAAGTAAATAAGGTCATGATAAGAAAAGGCCAGAGCAGGGTATTGACCGTGTTTTTCGACGTGATCAATAGAAGAGACAAGAGCTAAGTCCAGAAGTGAGGGTAAACAATTTGGAAAGTTATGCGTTGCAGTGAGAGGAAGAACATGCAAATTAGCACCAGTAACCAAGGACTTCAGGCGAGAGGCGCGATGGTCATCTTTTAACAGACATGTATTAAAATCACCCATTAAAATTGTATGAGGGTATAAAGGCTTCAGTCGCTCCAACAGGGTTTCAAAAGATGAAAAGTAGTCGATCGTAAGGTTCGGACTATAATAAACTCCCAGTAAGACCCTTGTATGTGAAAGAACTACTTCAATAAACAGGTGTTCGGGGCCACCATCTGTTTGTTGCTGCGATTGGTCCACTATATTAAAAGCGATATGCGAACGTAGATATATAGCAACACCACCCCCAGAGCGGCCAATACGATCATTACGAATCAAATGAAACCCTGGAAGCGAGTAAGAAGTCGATGGCAGACATGGCTTTAGCCAAGTTTCTGATACCAATATTGCATGAATATTTTTACTATCGAAGGAAGCAAGAAGATCTGAATAATGTGCAGGAACACTTTGCGCGTTGATATGAATAACATTGAAATTTTTCAGAGTGTCTGAGAAGTTGACGTCAATAATTTCGCCTAATGTGGGAATACTGAGAAAACTGTCTGTACTACTTGCCCCATTAGAACAGGAAGAGAAGGACAGGAATGAATCATAGTCATCATTACTATTTGCCATAATGAATAAATACTATTTATGTTTTATAAATAAATATATAAATATTAAATATATAAAATAAATATGTGTAGAAATAAATGAATAATAATTATAATAAATGAAATAAATTAAATTACTTAAATAACTAAGTACCCGCCAGTTGCAAGGAGAGATTATACATTAGTACACTGAAGAGAAATACAAAAAAAAGAAAAACCAAATGAATTAATTAATGTATAAAATCTGGCTTAAAACTACAAATAATAATAATAATAATAGATAATAATATAAGGACAAGCAAAGCAAAACATCAAAAGAAAAAAAATAAATAAGATATACATATAAAAGCATAGCAGTAAAAGTGAATATTACAATGCTTCTGTCAACCAAAAATAAAAAAAAAATCTTATCGTTACTTATTTACATAAGAATAATAATGATAAACTTACAGAATGTATGAAAAACACAAAAAAAAGAAATTACACAATCATTAATATGAATAAGTAACTGTTTGATAATAATGAAGCAAAAATTTTAATCACATCACAATTATAATAAGTGTAGTGAAATGAAAAATTTAAAAAAAAATATGCAAAATTAAAAATAAATAAACAAACAAAAACATGTGAAAAGTTTAACACATGACTTAATACAGAGACTGATATAAGAAAATAAATAAAAGTAATGTAATAAAACAATTCAAAAGGCTAACCACCTAACTATTGCAATGAAAGCTATACAAATAATATGTGTCAGCGCTTCAGTAAGTGTTGGAGAATATAATAGGATTATTTTTGACAGTTCATAAAGTAAAACAAAACAAAGATAATATTCACAAAAACAAAGCATAAAAAAATAGATATACAATTAGAAACATACTGATTGTACAGAGAAAAAAAAAAAATGCATATACAAAATATATATATATCTAATGAAGTTGTTTTTATTTATAAAAAGTTAATCAGAAAAAGAAATTTATAAACATTAACAAGTTATTTTTTAGTTATCCGCTTGCACCTCTGAACAACTACCTTATCATTGTTTACGGAGCTCTTAGGAGCAGCTACAGTCTCATGCACCACCGGCGGTGACTTAGTTGGAGCAACGGGCACACCCTGAAGATCTGACATACACTGCACTCGGTAACGCAAGCCGTTTGGAGCAATTATGTTAATGGAGCCGTCCCGTGTCCAGCACTTCCCCACACCAAAACGCTGCCTAGCGGCCATGAAAACATCATGACGGGTTTTTGTCAGAAATTCAGACAATGTAACACCCGAACCTTTTAGTTTCGATTTGGAAACCCATATATTGTGACGCACCTGAGGAGTTGTAAACTTTACGACGATAGGTCGCGGCTTCTCTTCATGCAAACGACCAAGTCGATAAACCGAAGTGATACATGACCTCGAAAAATTTGTAAGGCCAAGGTCATCGGCCACAATACTTGTTACCAGTGCACCAACATCTTCCGACTTGTTCTCACGTACACCATGAAAGAGCAGGATTTTACGTCTTCTAGACATCTCCATTCGGTCGACTTCCAGTGTCAGCAGTTCGACTTGTTTTTGCAACGAACTTAGTGCAACGTGAATAAAATTTTTAAATAATTTAAAATCAGTAGCTAATGTTGTCACTGTAATCGACGGTGATGTTTTGTTCAAGTCTTCTTGAAATTCATTCATCCTGGTGTTGAACATGTCCGCCATAGCAGTGATGGACTCCTTAATAGTATCCATGCTTGAATATATGTTAAATATATTATTAATTGTAAGAATTCAATAAAGGAAAACACTAGCGGTAGGTACTTAATATCACAAGCACATATGTAGCTTTAAAACACTAATAAATAAAATTAAATATCAAATAAAATAAAGAGCGTTTCAAAACAGCTGTTCACTTATTGACGCCTACCCTCCAAAAAAAAAAAAAAAAAAGAAAGAAAGAAAAATTTTTAGTGAGGTATACTGTCCACGGGACCACTAGGTTTGTAATTTATTAAATAACTCTCTAAATTAAGGATTCCAAAGTGGGGATGAAATTTTCACACGCTCTAGGGATACCGTTTTTTGTGTATGAGGGCATGATAATTATATGTATAAAGGGAAAAAAACACTACTTTAGTATAAAACTATTTATTTATGAATCGTAGTCAAAATCTAATTCTAAATATTCCACACCCATATTCGATTCTTCAGAGCTGCTGGATTGACTATCATGTAACAGTGTTGCTGCTCAATAAATAACGGGGTTCAGCTTTTGTTGGCCAGACTCTAGGACAATAATATTATAGTCCGGAACGTTATCGTTCGTATGGTAGATGTAAGCTGTTTTGTTATCAGTAATTTTGAGCTATTTTGTTTGATTTCATATATTATTTGCTTATCAGTAAGAACAAAAATTTTAAAAAGAGTACCTGTAAAATATTAAAGTACAAATACACATATTATTGCTGTAGTAATTCGATAGATATTGAAATTAATTTTCTAAATAAAATACTGATATGAATAATGAAATGAATTAAAGCTATTGTTATAGACACTTTATTCACTGCAAAAGAACAATGTTCGCTTATACTGACCTAAAATAGTATCTAGAGCTAAAGTAGTAGCTAAAATATGTAACTACTTAAAGTTATCTTAAATAAACAATGTCCAGTGGTCGAATGTAACGTGTTACGCATTATTTTAATAAATAAATAAATATTAATTAAGCAAGAACATAGGATTTAAGATTTTTCTTAAATTTCTTTTACTGTTGTACATGTATTTATACTATTTGGCAGCTTGTTAAATTTTGTATTCTAAATCATTAAGTCGATCAATTTTAAATATTTTATTTATTATTTGGACTTATAATATATTAAAAATTTATTTTGATATTTTTGGTACACTCGTATCGTAATATATTATTTTGTACGGCGTCATACGGTTATCTTTTTTATCAATCCAAAACATCAGTGTATCGCATTTAGTATTTTTTATCGATGTTTAGAAGCATTGAATGATTGACATCACTTGATAGTTGACAAAACAATTTGACATCTTTTCTTTATTATAAAAAAAAATAAACCAAGGAACTTATAAACTAACCCCAAAGAGTAATATTAAAAATGCCTTTAGATTACAGAAGATTCAATGGACCAGAGGACAGTGTTCCATACCATCGATTTACAAAAGATTTCCTTAAAAGCTATGACGATTTATATAAAGATTTAATTGATGAAAATGGATCTCGCAAAGATGGGCGCGCTTTGGACGAGGCACGAACGATGTGTATGTTTTGTACGTGTGCATTAAACTATGCGTGTTTATATATAATTTTTAACTTACTTTACGTGTATTTTAAAATTATTTCTTTATTTGAAGTTGCTCGAACCGATTTGATATCACAAGCAAAGGGATCGGCGTATTTAGAATTGAAAAAGACAAAAGTTGTGTGTTCAGTTTTTGATCCAAGAGAAATTATGCATCAAAATGAATATAGGTAAAATCTTAATTGATTTGCATACAAATTATTTATTATTTCGTTTTATTTTTTAAATTATTTAACATTACAGTACACTCGGACAATTATTTTGTGAAGTAAAATTTGCGCCATTTTCATGTCCCCAAGTTCGAAGGTCTCACGCTCCTGATTCTGAAGAGAAAGCTTTGTCAAATGCCCTTAGAAAGGCATTAGAATCAGCTGTGTGTAGACATTTGTTTCCTAATTATCAGGTATGAATAAAATGTAATATTTTTAATAAAGATATTTTGTAATTTGACATTATGCCTGAGTTATAGGCTTCATTAAAAGTAAAAAATTAGGGATTTGTAAAATAAAATATCCCTATAATGCTATAAAAAATATGCTCAAGCTATTGATGATAGAACAAAGTCTCCTAGTATTTTATATTTTTTATCTGTTTACAAACAATAAAAATAGTTCAAAATTTTTTCAGGTTGACATATTTGTATACATCTTAGAACATGATGGTGCTTGTTTGGCAGCCGCGATAAATGCAGCTGGCTTAGCATTAGCAGATGCCGCAGTCCCAATGTATGATATAATTACTGCTTGCTCACTAGCAGTAATTGAAGATAAAGTGTTTGTTGACCCTACTGGAGCTGAGGAACACTTGGCCATGGATCCAGCACAAAGAGGAAATAACAATGGTGTAATAACAATATCTATGTTACCAGAATTAAGACAAATTTCAGATTTTCGTCAAATAGGATCCATGGATATAGGTTGTATCATGGAAGCTATGGAATTACTTCAAAAGGAATGTAAAAAAATTCTGCCCAATATACAACAAATATTAGTGTTAAATGTTGTGAAGAGTTTTGAACAGCAAAAAAGCTTGGCCAAGGAAGCTGAAGAACGAGAAGTAGCTCTAAACTCCAAATTAGATGAATGGAAAGCTTTATTAAATGATGGATGAAATCAGAAAATACTTTTATTTCCTTATCCTACTACTATTTTCAAATAAAAAAAAAATATCAGGTTCATCCTGTATCCTGTACACAGCAGGGAAAGCAGAGGGAACTTAGTGTTAAATCACCCCATTCCCCATTTTCTGCCAAATTCTGGAGATATTGCGTGCTTAGTGGCACCAGAGCGAAGAAATGGAAATATAAATTTAAATATTTCATTTTCTCAAATGAGGATCGTACACACAACAAGTTGCATTAACAGTTGTTGTTTACCAGTACAAAGCTATAAAAAAATAAACTAAGTTTTAAAATACTTTTTAAAAGTCATGTGGTTTAAAAGCAAAGTCATAATATAATTATATATTTTTATTTATATTTTCCTTAAAAGTAAAGTACAGAGAGATCTCATAATACAGAAGTTAGTCTTCAGGCTTTTCAGGTGGGGGACCACAAGGCTGTAACATTCTTTCCATCAAATTGAATTTAACTCTAGCCTTAGATTCGTTTTCAACTATTGCAAAGTAACTGAGTAAATCAGGATGGCCCATATAACTGCAGCAAGAATCTCTGTGTTGATTGGTCAACCACTCGTATTTTGTAGTGTCTGCATGGCCTGTTCCAATATATTTACTTTGTAAATGCTCCAACTGGCTGTGAATGTTGTACCTTTCACCCATTTTCTGAAAAGCAATAAATATTTTCGTGGAAATTATTGGCAATGTAAAATTTTTCAGTCACTGCTTACTTGAATTTTAGCGATGAAATTTGAATTAAGCAGATATTTTTTTATGTAATTTAAAGTCTTAATTACCTAATAATGTTCAATTTAGGCCCGTTGTTGATTTTTATATACAGCGACAGCGTTAGATTTCGCGATTTTTAGTACAAAACAAAAGTACAGACTACGACTACAAGTGACATTTAGTGCTTCAAGTTTTGACAGCATCTGTTGAGATTGTTGACCACAGAATACATTTACTCTTACATTACTTATGTTGTTGATGATATTATATAAGTATACTTAAATCAAAAGTCAGTTGAATATGGAAAGGTAACGATTTATAACTATGACAACCATTTGTTTATATTTAGGCATTAGAAATTATTTGATCGATTACTAATTTTGATTCGAGTTTCTTTTTATATTTCAACTAATTAAATTAAAATGGCTAATAAAAGTAACATAATACCTGATAGCTTGGACCAAAGTGATGAAAGTTTACGCAAGCAAGCAAAAAAGCTTGTAAAACAAAAAATTTCGAATGAAAGACTCACTCATCTGTTTATGCATGAAAAAAATATAACAGAAATCGTAAGCAATTAAACATAACTATATTTATTTATTTATAAATTCTTTACCCATTGTCTTTTTAAGAAACTATGTCCATAATTTTGTTTATTTTACAGCCTCAACCAAAACAATCAAATCATATTAGCTATGCATATTATCATAATAACTTTATAACAAAAATTGAAAATTTAAATATGTTACACAATCTAACTCACCTGCACTTACAATGGAATAAAATTACAAAAATTGATGGATTACAAAATTTGACAAAATTAAAGAAGTTATATTTGAGCAACAATCGCATAAGTGTTGTTGAAAATTTAGAAGCACTAAGATATTTGGAAGAATTACACATTGAAAAACAAAATATTGAAAATTCTGACGCATTGTGCTTCGATCCAAAAACTATGATAGCGATTGGGGTACTAAAGAATATTTTATTATATTTTTTTCTTTACTTTCTTTGTTTAATTTTATAATATTTTTAAGGCAACACTAAGAATCCTTAATGTTTCGGAGAATAAAATAACAGAAATAAGTTGGACAAAGCCTCTTAGACGTCTGGAAGTTTTGATTGCGAAAAAGAACAAACTAGATAATATTGAGGTATACCTACAAAATTGTAAAATGTATTAAAATTATATAATATTTATAGATATGATACCAAATATTCACATAATAAATAATTTGTGATGATATTTAATTTACATAAATACTTACTACATTTTTAGGAAATTTCAAATGATCTTTGTCTTTTGGTTTCTCTTGTGAACGCAAACTTCATTGGAAATCCCATGACGAAAAAACATCGTTATAAAGAAATAGTTATTGCAAGATGCGCACAATTACGTAATAATTTTATACTATATATATTTTAATATGGATAAGTTTGATTTATTTATTTGTTTAACCATAATTAATAAATGTACAGGAGTTGTGGATACAATAGCTATACATAATTCTTCAAGAACATTTTTGCAAAATTTTGATAAAATTATACGCCTTCGTCAACTTAACGAAAGAAATAGAATTAATATGACACGTCAAGGTGTAGAAGACTTCTTCGATTTGAACATGTTATCTGGGCCGAGAGCATTAAGTGCAACGACTATATCGGAATTGTCAAATCAAAAAGCTAGAAGTATGTACCTATTTACCAAAAAAAAATTTTTATGAACTTTTGTAATATCATGAATTTTAAAAGAAAATATTTTCTTTATGTACAAATATATATTTTTGATATTTTGTTATTAATGTGACGTACTAAACTTATGAAGACTTATGTAGAATAACTATATATTTTTATTTTAATTAGATTCGGCTGTAGATGCGTCTTATACATTTATGCCTCGAGCATTTTGGAGAACCAAAACGGCGTCGTCACCTCGCGATAGTGCGAGACCTCCAACAGAGCCGTTGCCAATGTTCAGAAAGACAAATGTCGAAAGCTACGAGCCACCTGTGAAAGGCATACTTAAGAAACCAATGCCTATGAAATATATTTAGTTTGTTATTTCACTTTCATAATACATTTTTATTTATTTAAATAAATATAATTTAAAATAAATTTACGATTACTTCATCTCTCATGCCGATTGGTTGGCGTGATTGGTAGAAAAAAATTGATTTTATTTTGCACAATTTAACACAATGTCTATAGAATTAGTGGTAATTTGATTTTACCACCACTTTAATTTTTTAAAGAGGAGAATGAAATAAACCTGGTTCACTGGTTATCTTTGTTTATCTCGTTTGCATTTTGAAGCAGTTCTTTGGTATGACCATAGACCAAATTATACAGCTTTTCAAAAAGTGAACTTTAATGAATGTCAAAGTTATTTCTCAATTTTCTAATTTGTCAACCTATGAAATGAAGTTTATTGTAGGTTATGTTTATGATTATTAATTAAACCGAAAAACTGTACTTTTTACAAAATAATGTCATCGAATAGTACAAATGCTCTTCAAGTGCTTCATGAGGAATCATCAGGTATTGATTGTCTTTGTTCTATTTAAAATAATTCTATAATTTTCTCGATCTATTTATATTGAATATTATTTTATTGTAGATTTATATTTAAGTAGTAATACAACAGAAACAAATGAATTGGACCCATTGAAGTTTCATAGGGAATTTGTTTCTAAAAATTTACCAGTTATTATAAGAGGTGGTTGCCAGAATTGGCCAGCAACTCACAAGTGGAATGCTGACTTTTTTAGGTAATTAAAATAAAAGGTAATTTAAATTTATTTATCTTAAACAAACACATTTACAAAAGTTTAAATAAATAAGTAATTTCATTCCACGACTGGGAGTCAAACCCACAGCCAGTCGTAATTACAACCTGCCTCAATAATTGAGTACACAATTATAATAATTATTATATGTATATCTTATTTTTACAGGAAATATTTTTCAAATAAAAAAGTTACCGTTGCTTTGACTCCAAATGGGCTGGCTGATGGTATCACTCAGGATGAAAATGGCACAGAATACTTTGTTATGCCTGAAGAAGTTGAAATGACTATGGGTAATTTTCTGGATATAATGAATTCTCAAAGGTACATAATACTATTAAATAAATAAATCTTGACTTAATTCATCTCATGATGTTATGACAAAATTGGACTGCATCTACCATGAATTATTCTCAGACTTAATTATATTTCTTCTTCACTCTTTTAAGAAAAATGAGGCATTGAGTTCTGACAATCAACATACTGTCTTGAATTCAAGAGCAAAGTGGAAAATGAAAAATCAAGGCATTAGGTAGCCTCATCTACATTGCACTGTTATTTGTTGTGAAAAGCATATTCCTAATTCAATAGCAGAGTAATTGATAAAGTAAGATTTTGTTAATAGAAAAATTTGTATAAATAAATAGAATATAATATTTTTAGGTTTAAAAGAAAAAAGTAAATATTGTAGCAAAAGGGGATAGTCATTGGCTGACAAAAAAATAACTTTTTTCATTTACTTGCTGTTAAACAAACACATTTTGTTTTAGTAAAACAATTGTCTCAAATTTGGGCAGAAATAAGATATTGCATACTCCACTATTTTGAGGTATGAAACTGAAAAAAAAGACCCAGTTGTTTATGTGTTTGTGAAACACCTGGTTTGTTCTTTTTGTTATTGTTTTTCTATTCTTTTAACAAGAAACTGTTTTTATTGTTTATTTTTTTATTCTTCAGTGAAAAACTTATTCCATATATTCAAAGGCAAAATTCCAATCTCACAGAAAACTTTAGTGAATTAATGGATGATGTTGATCATCATGTTGGTTTCGCAACTGAAGCATTCAATAAAATGCCTGATGCCATCAATTTTTGGATGGGAGACGAGAGAGCTGTCACTTCAAGTATGAATGGTTTTTTTTAACCCTTTCCCTCCTTACGGTACTTAGAAGTACCTCCACATTTTTCGTCTAATAACTTAAGTACGAAATAACTTTATGTTAACAACAACTGACGTTCCTTTAGAGTACCGTTTCCGTAAGCCAATCACAGCGCGTTATTTGTATTACCGCGCGACATTGTCGAGAAATTTGAACAGCGAGTTACAACTGGTCGGACATTTTTTCACTTTACTGTGCGGTGTAATTGTAAAATGTTTATAAATAGAATATCATAGGTAAGTACTATTTTTTTTACTAATTACGTTGTTTATATCACGGAGTACATTTATAAAAGCTGGTATAACATATTATCACTTTATTTTATAAGAATATTTGATAAAAACTGATGAGGACGTAAAAGTACCGTCAGGTGATTTTAGTCTAAAAAATCATGAACTTTGATAATACACATACTCAATGAAGTAGGTATTTTGGTTTATCAAACATTATTGTTTATTCTTTTTATTATTTTTTCTGAGCTATTTTTTTATTGTTTTAGCCATTGAGATGGATATTACTAAGAATACTGCTCTAATTGAAGCCCTGCTATTAGAAGAGATTCCGGACTGTAACAAAGAGTCTGATGCAGGTGTGTCCGATGATGAAGTGGAAAATATTCAACTACCCTCACCAATAGGCTTCGATGAGATTTTTGAAAGAGCTCTAGAAAATACTTTAGCCGAAGATCCGCCATCATCGCCTTCAAAACAAGTTGAACTGGAGTGCCCTGTAAATCAGGTACCACCATCACCAATACCTGGATCTAGTGTTCAGACTGATCTACCGTCTGCAAATACGTCCTCACACAGAACTAATCAGCGATTACCTGAACCAAACCGTAAATGGAAAAAGAAGGACCTAGATACAATTTTACCGGAATACGTTCTAGATACTGGAGTAATAGAAGACTACTTTGCTCACTGTAACACCCCGACTGATATATTTTTAGTATTGATTGAAGATATTATTGATAATATTGTGTACCAAAGCAACCTTTATGCTACTCAGAGAGGCAAAGTATTGAACCTAAAAAAGGAGGAACTTCTAACATTTATAGGTATGAACTTTTTTATGGGTTACAATACTCGTCCGGCGTGGAGAGACCATTACTCTTCGGCATCTGATCTCAACAATGCACTTCTCTGCAAAACAATGCCCAGAGACAGATTTGCTATTATTTTATCTCATCTGCATTGCAATGATAGCTCCCAAAAGCATAGAGACTGCAAAGATAAGTTGTATAAAATTAGATTGATGATTGATGCACTCAATAAAAAAATTCAAGAGGTTTATAATGGTACTCGCGAACTGAGTGTAGATGAATCTATGATTAAATTTAAAGGTAGGTCTGTCTTGAAACAATGTCTTCCTATGAAGCTCATAAAAAGGGGATACAAGTTGTGGTGTCTAGCTGACCAGAGAGGCTATATAAAGAAGTTTCAAATTTACCAAGGAAAGGACGAAGAACTGAACTCTAAATTTACCGGCTATGGCTTGGGAGAGAAAGTGGTTTTGGAGCTGACGGAACAAGATTGGGGTAAAGGGAAGATAGTTTACTTTGCTAATTTTTTCTCGTCTGTTGCTTTGCTTGAGAAACTGAAAACTGAGAACATCTACGCCTGTGGAACTATCCGAAGTAATAGAAAAGGACTAGCCGGAAATATGATCGCTGATTCTCAAATAAAAAGGGGCGACAGTGATCATCGATTTTCAAATTTAATTGGATATTGGAAATGGAAGGATAACAAAGTGGTTCATTTAGTATCAAATTTTCATGGTAATGAATCGGCAACTGTGTTACGTAAAGAAAAAAATGGATCCAAGTCTGCCATTACATGTCCTGTGGCTGTCAAAGATTATAATAGCTATATGGGCGGTGTAGATACAGCTGATCGTTTGAGAGCCCTTTACTGTATAGATCGCAAATCTCCGAAATGGTGGCACAGGTTGTTTTGGGGTCTTCTGGACATCGCATTTGTCAATTCATATGTCATTCATGGACTCATAATGAAACAAACCACTGTAAAAGATTTTCGACGCTCTGTTACTCAAGGCTTGATGACAATGAAAGATGTTAGTCAGAAAAGAAAGACTTCTACTGATAATACTGCGAAAGCTGGCCCTTCCAAAAGACGCAAATCTGAGTACTCTACTATAAAAGACGTTCGCTTGGGTAATAGAGGCATCCATTGGCCTACTTTCGTAGAAAATAGGGGAAGGTGTGAGGTTTGTAGTTTGAAAAAGATTCAGTCGAAACCTCATAGTAAATGTTCTCATTGCAACGTGTTTTTGTGTGTAAATGAAAAGAAAAATTGTTTTGCTGAATACCACGAGGTCAATTTGTAATTAAAAACCTATTTATTTAATTATAACTAAGTAAATATTGGATCTCATTATTTTTGTAGTTTCTATCATAGTTCCTAACATTGTAATAACACAAAGTTCCTGACGGTACTTTAAGTCTAGATCTTGGAAATAATACTTCTAGGTACAATAAAAATCTTAAAATAATCTGAGCGTTTCCTTTTACCTACCTTATTATGATAATAAAGTTGAAAAGCGGAAATTCGTCAAAAATGTCCCGGGTGGAAAGGGTTAAGGTTCACACTGTCCTCATACTCATACCCTTCTAGGGCATGCAGAGAGCACCTAAGATACTTCACTCAAACTAAAATTGTATGCTACGCACGTTGAGATGCATTATTTAATATGACATTTTATCAACAGAAGAGATGAGAAATTAAAATAATTTGTTCCCCTAAGTAAGGATTGTATCAACTATCATGACATTTGTCATCAAACTGTTACCGACTGGTGGTAGATTTAAATTTATTTCACTACTCAAAACATGCTTACAAAAGTTTAACGTAGAAACTTCCTTCCACGCGCCACCGAACTGTGGAATGGCCTACCCGCGTCAGTGTTTCCAGGTCGGTACGATATGGGTGCCTTCAAGAAGCGCGTCTGTCTCCACCTCAAAGGCCGGCAACGCACCTGTAGCACCTCTGGTGCTGCACGGCGTCGTGGGCGGCGGTGATCACCGCCAGGTGACCCGTACGCTCGTTTGCCTTGTCCTTTTTCCATAAAAAAAAAAAGTCTATTTGCATCAAAAATAGACTTTTATAAGCATGTTTCTTTTTAATTATTTAGAATTTGAATATTTAGAGCACCATATAATTTTATAATTAAATAATATTTCTTCAGTGCACAAAGATCCATATGAAAATATATATTGTGTGATAGATGGATATAAAGATTTCATACTAATACCACCAACTGATTTACCTTATGTGCCATACAAAAGATATCCTCAAGCTGAATTTAAGAGAATTGATGACACTTGGAATATAGTTCCTGTTGAAGCTGAATTAAATTGTAATGGATTACCTTGGATATGTATAGGTATGTTTTTTTAGCTTCACACTGTATCCCACACTGCAGAAAGAACCAAGTGACAAGACTCTCCATTCTCCACGGACCAAATATTTCAAAGGATTGTGTGTTAAATATGTTTGTGCTATGAAATAATTTATTAACAATATTATGCATTGTCTTTAGGTTGTTATTGAGTGTATTTATACTATACACTTGACATAACAACACTATGCAAAAGAGATGCTCTACACACTTATAAATGCTTAAGGGTAGAGCTTTGTTCTCAATCCAAAAATAATTTAATAATATTAATATTAATGCTGATGTTAGCTTCATCATATAGTTCATTCGACAAAAAAGAATAATATAATTAAATTTATATTTACTATAATAATTTCAGATCCTCTCAATCCGGATGTCACAAAATACCCAGAATATAAAAAAGCACATAAGTATAAAGTGAGACTAAATAAAGGAGATTGTCTTTACTTGCCAAGCCTATGGTTCCATCACGTGACACAAAGTCATGGCTGTATTGCTGTAAATTATTGGTATGACATGGAATTCGACATAAAATACTGTTATTTCAAGATGTTAGAAGCTTTATGTCAAAATTATTAATATAGTACATTCGATCAGTCGTGACCAGTCTTAGGGTAGTTAAGGATGGCGGCGCAGATTTGATTTTAGGATTTACTTTTCTTTTTTATATCTCAAAAATGCAGAAAGCCCAATTTTAGGATGGCCACGACTCGTAAACCGAACTGTAATATTGATTTTTGTAAATTATGGTTATTGTATTAAAGTATTTGTTGAAATTATTTATTATATTTTTTTAAAATAAACAAATTGTTTGATTACTCAATATTTATTGAATGCAATATAAATAAAATCCAAATGCATGAATTAACGCTTTTGGCCGAACTTCTGGAGAGCCGCATTACTTTTACTTTCTGTAATACAAAAATAAGTATAATAAAATTTAATTTACTAACATAAACGAAATTTGTAATTTTGAAAAGAATTTTAGTATTTTTCATGTTACTTTGATATTAAAAGGCGTCGGCAAATAAGTAGAATTTAGGCTCGTATTTATTAATCTCTCTCATTTTCGGCAAATAAGTAGAATTTAGGCTCGTATTTATTAATCGCTCTCATTTTTACTATAAATAATTTATAGTAGTCGTAGTGCTGCTATAAAGATTCTCAGTTCATTACTTTCCATCCATTCACAGATAATTGAAACCGAGAGAGCAGGTTCGAGTCTCGCTAAGTAAAATTTTAAAGACCTTTACCAGTTACACGTAGATTATTGATGACGTATTTTTATTTTAAAATAAAAATTACGTGTCTTTACACTGATTTTGATAAAATTCGATAGGTACAGAAAATTTTAACGCTATTAGGAGTTTCATACAAATCTAAAAAAAAATCAACGCTAATAAAGCTAAAAAAGCTTCACGCCGTATTCCGCATATGGTAGGACAGAGGGAACCTAGCCTAGCACTTTCCGCCAATTACAAAGCTATTCTAACAATATTATCATATTATTATATGTAACAATTACAGACTCGTCAATCATACTATATAAGAAAACCACAACTAACTAAAAAATCCGGGTAAATATTAGACGAAGGCACACTGTTGACCATTTTACATATGCCGCGCGGCTCGCACACGCCCACCGTGTTCAAGACGACGCAGACGTCGCCGGGTGACCACGCTCGTATGTGCGTGAACTGGCACGTGCTGTTGTTGCACGCGTTTATTGTAATGTTGGCTAAAACAAGTTTTAATAGATATTTTATAGGTGTAGTGCATTTGGGTATGGACGTATCCAAAGATATTTTCTGGGTCTGGACGTTTGCTTTGCCCAAATATGTTCGTGTAAACGTTGTTGTAATTTTTCGGGGCAATATTTTTGTACAGAACATGGGGAATGGGATTGTGTTAACACTAGGTTCCTTGTGGCTTGCGGGATACAGCCTAGCTAAAAAAGAGAATAGAAAATAAACTCTAAGATTACATATTACACAATAAATTAACGCAAAACCACTAACGTCCTTTATAATATTGATCTGGCCAGTCTATGGGCAGCTCGGAGTACATCATGGCTTCTCTTACCGCGTACTCCACACCTACGCACCGGTCCTCGTCCTCGTTGGCTCTCTTCAACTGGCAACACACGCCACACTTTTTAACTTTATGTAGCTTACCGCCCTATAAATGATTAAATATTTATTTACTTAGGTAGGTACACTCAATATTATATTTTTTTTAGTTTAACGCCTATTTCCGTATGTGTAGGCTAAATATGCTCTTTTTCTTATTTAGTGGCGTAAGTCAACGCCGCACTTGATTCTATACTCCCACACCGGGAAAATGAAATTAATACAATCCCCCAAGTGGGAACTGAACCCACAACAATAATACTTACCTATATTTACGGAATTATAAAGTAAATCTTCCGATAACAGTATTTTTATTTTTTTCTTTGTGTTGAAAAAAACAAATATTATAGTTTAATAAAGTAGGATAATATATTTAAAGGAATATGTAAACCCTATCTGTATTTATTATTAGAGACGTATTTATAAGAAAAAACATATATTATTGATATTGAATATTGATATCTGGAAAATTGGGCAGTGCGCATGGAACAGAGTGTCTTAACACTAGGTTCCCTCTCCCAACTCTACTATGTACAGATGGAATGAAATGAGTATTTAAAGTTATTTCGCTTATATGAATGGAGCCTTCAAGGCGCAGTGACACAAGCGTGCAACTATAAACGCGACGGTTGTAGATTCGATATCTGTTTTACCCCAGTATATGCTGGACAAAACAAACAATCAGCAACTAACAGGTCCCGTATCCGGACACGCGCACTCGCGCAGCCCCAGCAGCGCGCACTCGGCCGCGTGGCAGCTGCCATCGGGCAGGCAGCGCCCGCCCGCGCCGCAGCGACACGCGCGCTCCTCCTTACACGTGCACTGCAGGTCCAGCGTCGTGCAGTCCTATATCGATCAGAGGAGTAAATGAAAAATAATAATAAAAGAAAGTCTTTATACACATTATACATAAGTATACAATATACCAACATAATATAATAGAATAGTTAATATCATTATAATATAAATTACTTCGTGGCGCAGTGATGTAAGAGTATTGTGGGTTCGATTACAACTCGGAGTGATGAATCATTTCATATTTTCACTTCGTCACTTTGGTAACAATGTAAAACGCGGCAAAAGGCGACATCGATTACTGAACGCGCAAAATCTTAAATTTAATCTTAATTTGAAATTGCCTACTTTGTTATATGCGCATACGCACAGCTACGAAAGTACTTTTTAGGTACCTTTTATACTAAACAAACAAAACAAAAACGATAAATAATATTTTAACATTATTAACAGCATCATTATAATAATTAATTAATTATATATTAAAATTTTAAAACAATAAAAAATAACAAATTCCGTATAAAACACTAACGATGCCGCTCTTGGTGAGATTAGCGTATTCACAGTTCGCCTTACAACACAGCCCTTGCGAGGGGTGACACATCGCGGACGGTGAAACCAAACAACCTTCTTTGTGTAAAGCACTGAAATATGTCATGTCATATGTCATAATAATAATATTATTAATTAAGCATGATTATGATATTATGTTGTTCTGATACATCGATTGCATGTAAATGCGATGTTTGTAGGTTCGATCCCCGTCCGAAAAATCTTGGGGGGAGATAAAACTTTTTTCTTACACTATGTCAGTAAGGGGAGTACAAAGCAGAGAAACCTTGGGGCTTAGTGTTAAGACACTCCATTCTCATTAAAACACTTCCGTACCCTTCATTTCCCGAAGAATTCTGGAAGCATTGCGTGTTGAGTGACGGACCTCATATATAAATAAATAAGTTATAAAGAAGAAAAAAATCAATAAAACTAAAAGTCATATCTAACCCTTCGTCAAACATAAGCGTACCTCCCGCCCGGGGCGTGCAGCACGGGTCTTTGTAACTGCAGTGGGAGGGCAACCCGCAGTCACAGGCTTCACCATCCTCTACAATACCTAAAACAATTTTCATATTTTTTTAGCTTTTCACTTTGTCGTGCTTATAGCAGGATTGACAGAAAAGAAAACACTCAGCTCTCCACTTTCCGCCCTAATTCAAAGCATTTTATGTTTAGGGGCAGAACTAAGCACATTAAGTAATGACAAATTGATAACTTATCTTTAAGCATCCTGAACAGCTATAAAACTACATATAAAAAAATCTTTATTTTAATTACAACATGCGTTATGGCAAAATAGATTAAAAAAAGGGTAAATCAAACGTCCTACTTTCCTTATTCTACCTATTTAAGAGATAGCGTGTGTTGCGTGGTTGCTAAAAAAAAATATCCAAAAATATATTTATACTTTAAATGCAAAAAAGCTTGTAAAATCCATACCATTCCCACAATACGGTTGATCCACATCAGTCAAACAATAGCTCATGCTACTTAAAGTGGCGGAAACGAGGCGCTTGCTGCACATCGAGAACTCGAAGCGATGGGGGGAGGATATTGAAGATTGGGATCCCATAAGATAGCCATTGCAATCGGGATTGGGGAAATTATCGTCGTGGTGCGCCCCGAAACTATGACCTGTGAAAAAATATATATTTAGCTTTACGCATACCTATACACGGTAAGCACAGAGAAACTAGTGTTAATACACTCCATTCTCCGTCTTCCGTCCAAATTCGAGATATTAAATCTCGAGGGGTGGAACTATAGAGGTAGAATTACCGGAAGGTGGACATAAAAATAATACATCCCCACGAGTAAGTATCTGCAACTATCGGATATACGGTGACGGTACGGGCACCGCTAGTTTTTAATGCCACACTTTCGTCTTGTAATTAACTAAATTGTTTTAAAAAGATACTTATATTTCCATAGGAACGCTTAACAGTAAAATAAATTAAAGTACCTACCACAAGTTTAATAAATTTCAAATGGAAATTGAACTCCGAACAGTCGCAAACAGTAATAAATAACATCTAGTACTTATGACATACGATAAACCTCATACATACATACACGTATGTTTGTTTAGAGACGTTAGATTTTATTGTGGAAATATGCCACCAACCAACTTTTTAACTTGGTTAAAAATGTTTTTCATGTTCTTGTCTGATTTGTGTGCTATCATTATAAGTTAACATTAAAAATTATGTTACTTTGGTATGTATATGGGGGATAGCATATTATATTTTATTGTAATACTTAATTAATTTTATTCTTAGGAATAATTTAATTAGTATATGTATATATGCAAATATTAAATTTTAGATATAATACCTAAGTTCTATTTTCTTTAGCAGATAGTCTAAAATAATTGTAGGTTTATCATCGTCAATGTAATCTGCGTTTCGACATCCACTACTGGAAATTGGCCTCCCTAATGTTTTCACATTGCATAGATTTTCACATTCGCATACAAACAATCAAAAAATAACCAATTTCATGTGAAAGAGTAAGTGTCGCAACTCCCTCAGGAACACGAACGTCCGTTTCAGCGGTGGCGTGCGCTATGGCGAGGGTGTTGAAGGACCTGCCGTACGCGCGCCGATCGCACAGACCGCCCGCCGCGCCGCCCATACCACCACCCAGGGACGTAAAACTAAGTGGAAAAACAGTGTTAAACGCTGTATTCTCCAATATCTACCCATTTAAAGGATATAAATAATGTGTCTTTGGTATTTAAACTTCTGCGTTAAGAATAGCGTACGCTATAGCGATAGTATTAAAAAAAATAAGCGTAGAAAGATAGTATTAAAACACTCTGTTTTTCTACTTCAGACTTATTGTGTGTTGTGTAACCGGAATAAGACAAAATATTTGTTTTTTCAAGGGGAATTTTTTTCTTCAACATCTACAACTTACTTAAAAAGTGTACCTTCATGGCGATGTTAGATAAGAATTCTTCTACAATTAAAATATCCCTTAACATTTTAACTTTACTCATCTCTCTATCTCTTTACTAATATGTAGCGTTAGAAAGAAAAGAATAAATATATTGTTATGAAGAATAAATATATAACGCCGTATTTTGTCGTATGCTTTCTTAAAATATAATACAGTTAACACTTTAAATACCTTAATCCCAAAGTTTTATTTTTAAAGGCATGCCCAGAGAAGGCAACGCCAAGACATACTTCGGACAGCCTTCTTAGTCTTGCAAATCTCATTAAATAACTTCTACCATCTACAGTTCGATCTTTTGTTAGGTCTCCAAATACACGATAGTTTGTTTCATTTGACGTTAGAACTAGTATATATTTTACTGAAAAACCTAAAATAGTTAATGTTATTAACATTACAAAAAAAATATTAATCTTTAAGAAATATCTTTGAAATTGGAAATTTCAAATTATGCCTGAACCCTGAACTGAACAGTTAGTTTATATCCCAATTTAAAATATAATATATTTTCCCATTAATAATATTAGCCATCGTGATGTGATGGGATAGTGATTCGATTTTCACAGGCTGGAATAAATTAATATCTGGTACTGCCTATACCTACTACATTATAAAACTTACCAACATTATCAGGAATGCCATCTTCATTAAAATCAGCATTTCTAAATATAATATCAGCTTGAGCGACTGCATGCATCATCCTTCTTACAACATGGTTAAGACTAGAATTTGCATCCTGTAGAAAAAAATGAAATTATTCTTTAGAGTTCTTTTTGGTTATCCGCGGCAATGATCAGAATACTGTTTCGAATAGAAAAAATATTTTTATTTTGGATGATCAATTTATTGAGGACACATAAAGTAAACCATTTCGCTTTCGATTTAATCCGCTATAGCTGCGTTCCAAATTTAAATGCCTGAATTTGGCGCAAAGTAACAGAATCCTCAACATCACAGCGAAGAAGTAAAAATATTAAACATTTCATTTCCTCTAGTCGGAATCGAACTGACGACCTGTTGCGTTTACAATCATACGCTTGCGCATTTTTATATAAGTATAGAAACATAGCAAACTTTTTGAAAAAACTCCTTGTCAGCCAGCAAAAGCAAATCACAGATGCGAGCTCGTGCTATTCCCGGTTTTCTAGCGTGTTCTTCTATGTCGTATGGGAAGTACGGTAGCTGGTCGAAGCCGGCGGAGAGCTAGGAATATAAATATGAAATATTAGTATTTAGGATGTAAGTACGTCATGACTTTATATATTATAAATAATATTTTCTATTGAAATATTTAATATTTTCATTTCTCCATTCTGGTGTAGAGGCAAAGCGCGGCGTTGAGTTCCTCCATTCAACACGCAATGCTTCCAGAATTCGCCGGAAAGAGCGGAATGGAGTGTCTTAACACTAGGTTCCCTCCTAACCGGCTGTGTGCGGGATGCAGCGTGAACCTGAGACGAAGATGACTATACTCGTATATAGCCTTCAGTAGGCAATTTGTCACCTAATTTGTGCTATCATTTAAAAATAGATGATAGTAATCTATGGTAAATATGTAAATATTGTCTGTTACAGCTGTTATAATTTACCCACTTATTATTATTATTATTAAATAAAAATGATATGGTAAAATCCGTTATTAATAAAACGAACATAACAAGTATCTTAAAAGTATATTGTAGGAACATTTTTTTATTTATTATACTCTAAGGCTTAGAGTATAATGAATAAAAGTAGCTTAGAGTCTAAGCTACTTGACCAATTTGGATAAACAAGATATAAAATGTCACACGTGTAAGATCGAAATCGTCAAACTACTTACAGAAAAATAATCTTATAAAAATAGAGACATAACATATACTTTGGAAGAGAATATATTTTATTGTATCACAGTAATCACCTGATCACCTGAGAATAATCGCGTCGAGGTCGCTCCGGCGCCGCCACGTGGTCGTTGACGAAACCTCCAAGAAAATTATATGGATCATCTGTGCCGTATGGATCGGCGTGCAAAGTACGATTACCTGTAGAAGAAGAGGAACTTATTTCTTTACTAGCCTAACCTTTTAAATATGGCTTCTCTTTAGTGCCATACTCTAAGTACAGAAGGTAACTTTGACAGAAGGTACAACGGATTACATCGTAATAAGCAATGTGAAGTAATATTGACACGCCTCTACAGCGCTACAGGCTACAGCCTCGACACGCAATTTCAACTGGCCGGAAAGTGGGAATAGGATTTCTGCCTAAATGCCATGTATGAGATACAGCGTGAGGTTAAAAAAATATATACCTAAATGAAGAACTCCATAAAATTGATGGTCATCTCCAATGTAGCCTTCGGCTGATCCAGCAGTAGGATCTTCCACTGAGAAGCCGTATGCCATTGTCACATCGTTTAAAGAAAATTCATGTTTATTTTGTTCGCCTCTTGTTCCAGGATCTAGTAAGAGTGTGGGGGGAAGCGAAGTCAAGGGTGACGATCCTGTAAAAACGATATTTATATGTATATAGGACAAGTAACATTGAGCTCTCGAATTCAGATCAAAAACAGAGTAAGGAAGATCTGGACATAAAGTAAAGCTTAAAATCTCTAATCTTTCTATCACATACAGTCAGCAAGGCATAAGATGAGCATTACATTTATGCGAGTAATCACCAAAAATAGACGTAAAAAAATAACAATAAAATTTATTAATCAATAAAAAAAATTAACCAAAAATATAACATTTTCTCTACACCGAACTTTTTACTTTCGTCTGATGCGTTGTTTGTGTTAATAATACATTTCCGTAAGAGTTCCGTTATATAATTAAAAACAGCGTTGTAACTAAGATATAGTTTTCTTCTTTTACTGCTGCTACTTTTTTTTAACAAAAAATAAAATAGTAAGATTTAAACATGTGGCGTTCCTATCAGCAGAAGGTTTAAAGAACGAAGGTATAATGAATGATAGAATGCGCCGCTCTTCAAGCCGTCGCGTCGTCACACCTACACTATCTGTGCACACCCACACAAATGCAAAGCTCAGCTTACTACTATACCATCGTACAGCGCTCGAAACTTTAATTTGATAATTTTACATAATACCTTACCTATTGCTTGTGTCTTGAGACATAACCAATGTCTTTCCTGATTAAATTTCGCTTCTAAAAGGTTGTATCCATAGGAAGTGCACATATTATGTGCTTTTTCAAAATTTCCAAGACCATGACATTCAATAATATTTGGAATTATCAAGGCAATTATTAAAATCATTGTGAAATTTAGATTTTTAATAATAAAATTGAACCTCTTGATTGAGGCTTGTCAAAATGACATATGTCTCAACTTTTTGTAGTAAATAAAATGATTAAAGACGTAAGTAAAGAGACATGGATAGAATTCGAAATTTCAAATATGTTTAATAGGTACTTGTTTAGGTGTTTTTCAAAGATTATGATTATTTCCACTTAATACGCTTGGAACCACACTATTAGAGTATTTTTTAACCTAGCTACTTAGCATAATGAATCGATTTGAACCCATATCATTCGCGATGCATTTTAAGTCGTCATTCCCCGAAGATTGTCGCCAATGTCTACCGACAAACAAATTCTAGTTAATAGGATGCATATCAGGTAGTAAGAGTAAAAGTATGCTAACCAATTAAATTGATTATAAGATATTTAAAATATCCGTGTAATAACAAACAATTGTAGAACAAGAATCTGATAAATTTATTGCTTCTATTCTGAAAACAGCATAAAAAAGTAAAAATCTACGTTTATATTTCAATATTGTACGTATTAAAGTAAATACATATATTGAAATAAAACGAAAGTGTAGTCGAAAAATTGAAATTTTTAATTTCGGTATACGTTCGATTAGTTTTCAGTGTAATCAGAAGTAGATGGCTAAATATGTATTTTGTTTAAAATATTTCAACCTGAGCTGAGATTCGTAGAGTCAGAAGTTAGTCAATGATAAATGATTATAGTAAAGTGTGTATTTGAGAGACCTACTAGCACCTAAGTAGTAACATCCAGACATTACATTGTTTCCTTTTCACCTGAATTCAAGACATTGTATTGAAGGGCGGAACTTTACGTCGCGTCGTTTAATAACAAGCGCCGTCGTGGCAAAGCGCGCCTGGTTGTGGGTTCTATTCCTACTCGAGGAAATTAAATATTTATTTAAATTTTTATTTCTGGTGTCTAATCCAAATGCAGCGTTAAGTTCCGCCACTCAACGCGCAATGCCTCCAGAATTTAGTGGAAAGTTGGGAACGGATACAAGGTTCCCTTTGTCTACCATGCTGTGTTCGGGAAACAGCGTGAAGGTGATTTGATTTAATTTAAATAAATTATGAGATAGGCCTCTTTGCCACGGACCGGCAGATATTTAACAGTTTATTATAATCTCACACTAGCGCCGCGTAGTCCTGTTTAGACAAACACTACGTGATTAATTAGAGGATGGTCACTTCGACAATTCGCTATTTGAATAGAATTCAGTCATTCATGCCAATTAGTCACGACTGCAGGTGAACGTACAATAACGACATTATTAAATACTATAATAAAATTAACATATGCTTAATTTATTTTATTCGAGACAGTACTTAACGCCGCGCTTTGCCTCGACACCAGAGCGAAGAAATGGAAATATAAATTTAAATAAATATTTCATCTCCTCGTGTGGGAATCGAAACCATAACCAGTCGCTTTTACAGTACGCCATGACTGGCCTCAACATTACTTATCTTATATTAGTAATCAATATTTAAATAGCATTCATTTTGGGTTAATTTACTTAAAATACCATGTCACTAATTATACAATAGGATGTTACCGTGTCATTTTAATTTTAATCTGTTTATTTGATGAACAATTTAAGTCGTTATCCAATAATTTAGCATTTTTTTAATAACTTGGCGCTGGTATCCCGCATATAATATGGACAGAAATAAATTAAGGCATTTTATTTTAATGTTTCCGCCCGAATTCGGCACAATTTTTCTACTCTAAGCGGAGAAATGAATATATTTCATGCATCTCACGGCGATCATAGTCATAATGACCATAGCATAGGATTGATAAAAGCGTCACACGTGACCTTAAATTTTTATATTTAATATATAATTTTAACAATTATATTTTAATTATAAATATATTTTTCACTACGGCTGACAATAAAGAACCTATTAACAAGCAATCTTTTGTTTCTTTGTATTTTTTTATTAATTACGCATTAAGAAATTAAATAATAATTAAATCTGAACATGATTTAAAGAAAAATATGATTAAAATAATACGATTGGTCCTAAAAAACATGTAGACATTTTGTTTATTATAAACGCATTAAAAATCTTATAAACACTTGTAAAGTATTAACGTAATGCTGTAGGAATTATAAAAGCTACCTATAATTTACTTTTTACATGTTTAAGAAGCCGCTGGGGGTTGGAATTCCTAGCTGGGAAATGAAGATTAAGCGTTAAGTGTCGTTGTCTACATACCTCTTTGTTTCTTCCATTACCACAATTTTCTTCGTGCACGTATGTTTTAAAATAAAGTTCAATAAAACATGGCAAAATATTGATAACTTTCAAATATTTTTTCTATATATTTATTATTTTCTGTTTCATCAAAACTAATGCATAGAAATTAGAGATAGAGTTTACTTTTTTTAATTTTTTTTATTCTAATTATAACGTTTATTTAGGTTTGAAAGAATTCAATTTTTTTCTAATGGAAAGTACTATTTTCTTCAATAATTTATCTACAAATTGATGAAGTATTAATATTATAATAATTTCAATACAATGGGTCGCCCGGAACATCTTAACAACTTTACAGTCTACTCGTATCCACATGGGTGAAGACATGCTCATTTGAAATAAGAATACGGGCCTAGACGCGCGTTCCCGCGCAATTTCAGAATAGAATATAAGTCGTAACTTCTTAAAGCATTTTATAAAGTGCTTTTAAATAATTAAATAAAATCATATTGTTATTCATAATATAGAACATTAGATATAAATAAATATTTTAAAAAATATATAAAATAGGCCGTGTTAAGTAAAATCGTAAAAATGTTAAAGTATACAGTGAAAAAGTATTGCTCTGAGGGCAGCAAGGTTAATCAAATATTGGTGGCAATTTTAAGTAAGTACAATTCTCTTATTATAATTAAAAAAAAATTGACTTAATTTTTTTAAAAATTCAATGTAGCATTATTAAAAGAAAATTGAGCACAGAATTATATTTATTCTAAATTGAACAGAATTAATTCCAATGAAATTTACGTAAGCTAATTTAAAAAATTAATTTAAATATTCAAATGTAAAATGTAATACATATTTTTTTATATAGATTTTTCATCATATTAAAAATTATATAAATCAAAGATGTTAAAAATAAAAAAAAACAATCGAAAAAGCAATGCAGGTTAGCTATTCTTGAGTATGATACATGCAAAATTGCACATAAGTTAGATTATTAAGCGACTATTAAAGCTTAATTACGTGCTTTAAGCCTTACGAACGAAGCGTTGATTCAAATATAAGTGGTTCTGGAAATAAACTTTCTTGGTTTTTGCAATAATTTAAATTGTTAGTTTTCATTTTATTGCGTGTAATAGTTACCTTTTTTATTTTAGGTTTTTTTATCTTTGTTATCTGTACTATTTTTATACATTTAATAAATAGTAATTATAATATTGCTTGCAAAAATGACCCTATGTAATATGAAAAAATGTTTAGTTATTTGAAAGAGCTCATCACATTTATCGACTTTTGTTATAAATACATTTAATTATTTCTTATAGTTTAGCTGGACCCCTATATTTCTATATCAGCTGTGGAAATCCTCAAAATCAAATAGAGCTTAGATTCAAGAAAAGTTTAATTCAAATCGGTCCAATAGTTCAGAAGATGTAAAAAAAAAGAAAGACAAAATTTTAAGTCTTCGCTTTAGTTTTTTCGCAAATTTTATCAATGTACAGACATATTTGTTATAGAATAGATTAGTTACAAAAAGTTGTTTTTCAGACTTTTAATTTTTACACTGATTTTAAAAGGGTCCACGTAAGTTTATTAACGAGTTGAGAGCAACCCATTTCCAAAGAACAGTGACAAATAAAAAATATCTGTATTTTAAAAATATTTGTCGCTCAGAGAAACTTGAAACGATTGCTTATGATTTATGTTTTAAGCTTGCTACGAAGCTACACTGAAGTGCACCCTAGCACCCTGCTATATAGGTAGATGGAACCTAGTGTTAAGACACTCTGTTGCCAACTTTTTTCAAATTTTCCGAGACATTGCGTGTTAGTGGCGGAGCTCAATTCCGGCCTTTTACCTTAGTGCCAGTAAATAAACAATAAACATTGCCTCGAATGGGGATCGAGCCCACAACCGTCGCGTTATTGTCACACCTTGTAACCCTGCGCCACAACGGCCTAGTGTCGAAGATGAATTAATAATATATATAACTTATATAATATATAATATATATATATTTTCCTTTATATTTTATAATTTCATCAATAAAATATTGATTTATTATAAAAGTTGGGTAAGTAGATTTAATAGTAAACTAGAAAACATAATTATGTAACTCTTTATGCTCGGTACTTAAATATTTTTATTTAAGCAGTTATTAATATCAATTATAATTATTGTCGCCCCTCATCGCCGACTTAACAATTATTTTTTAATACACAAACAATCATTTTTTTAAAACTAATTACTGTAAATGTCACCATATTTAATTAAGGTAAAACAAGACAAAGCACTTAGCTTGAGCAAACAGCCTTTATAATACGATCCAAAATAAATCAGAAATTGGGACTTGCTATTGCTATGTACTTTTTACAATATGTGCAAAAAATCCAGTAAAAATATTATAGTTTTATTTACCCTAGAAGTTTTTTGTGGCGTGTCACTTGTGTCAAACATGACTGCTGTGGGTTCGATTCCAACTCCAGGGAATTAAATATTTTTCATTTCCTCGTTCTGATAATAAACACGGCGTTGAGTTTCGCCGCAGAATCTGCAATGTCTCGAAAATTCGTCGAAAATGGAGACAGAGTGTCTCCACACCAGGTTTCTTCCGCATTCCCTGCCATATGCACAATAAAGCATAAAGTAAACATAGTAAGTAAAACAAATCACTTACTATGTTTATATAATTATGATTTTAAGTATTTTATAAGGAGTTTATATTCATTTACCATAATGCTGTGCAACATGAATTAGGTATATTTATATTTCTTACAAAACTCTTTTTTTCCTGACTAAATTTTTACTTCTTTTTCTCCGCATTTATCTCGGTAGGCAGAGGGAGTCTAGTGTTAACACTAGAAGTGCCGAAGATTGAGACCCCCCTTGAACTGCCGTCGTGACAAATTATGTTGATTGTTGGTATAAAACGAAAAAAAAAAAATTAAAATAATTCGTAAAATATGTAAACCATCTTTAATAATCAATTGTTATTCTTTAACAAACATAAAACTACCAAAAAACAAAACACAAAGAAAGAATCAAATATTTCAAATACGTTCTCGTGACAACTAACTGAATAACTCTTACAAAATTATAAGTTATTGTTATTAGTTAATATTATTATTAGGCCAAGTAATGCATTAATATATTCTTCATCAGTGATACATCAAAGATGCTTTATAACATTGCGTGGTGACGTCTCCAGAATTCGGCGGAAAATGCCAGCGGAGTGCATAGCACTAGGTTCCCAGGTTCCCTCTACCTACCCTACAATTGCTCACATTTGGTATCGAGTGTTTTTTCTGAAATTCAAGCCTAGCTTAGTCATCCTTTCATCTGATACCTCACTTGAACTAGCGGCAAAATTTAGTAGTGACACCAATTTTACCCCACTTTTCAGGCTAATATTTTTTAAGATTTATACATAAATGTATAGTTTTCAGATTTTTTCCTGTGCTACCACTACATGTAGATGCTATCTGCCAAATTTCATAATTCTAAGTTAACTGAAAGTACCTTATTAATTTGATTCCCTTTGTAGTGTCGAAATACACGATTTTTACTATATAAATGGTCATATCTTTTTTTAAGTGCGCTTTTTCAGGAAAACAAGGGACTGTAGATTGTCATATAGTTGATATTCATGTATATGAGTATTCATATGAATATCAATATATCATATAATATATCAAAAAAAGATCTTATAAGGGTTTTTGTTTCCTTAAAAGCTACAGAACCCTAAAAACTTAGGCATTCACTGCTAAACCTACTATTCAATTTTTTTCCGCCCCCGCATCGCCCTTTCACCTCCACCTCGTCCCCGAGGCATGAAAATATGTCAAATGATACCCTCAAATAATAAAATAATAATGGCGAGACAAAAATGACCCAGCGGCAGTTCTAGGTAAATCTATTTTTCTTTTTCAAAAAGTATGACTGCTATAAAATTATTTATATTTTTAATTGAATAAAGGTGTAAAATTGGTAATCGTCAAAAAGTTTCATCTACATACATTAACAAATAAAAAAGTTATATACAATCAAACTTGCGTTTGGGACAAAAATGAGACGGCGGCGCTTCTAGTGTTAAGACACTCCGCTTTTGACTTTCCGCCGATTTCTAGAGGCCTTGCGTGCTTAGCGGGGGAGCTCAACGCCGCGCTTGGCCTCGACACCAGAACAAAGAAATGAAAAAAAAAATCAAGCTTAGCTATTGAATCAAATAGGAACCAACCAGTGGCGTTTACACGCTTGTGCCTTTGTGCCACGACTGGCTTCTGTTAATTTTCGCAAAATTATTCAATTAAAGATATTTTTCGAAGCCTTTTATCAACGTTACACGCATTAATTTCACCTGAACAATCAAACGTTATGTCAGTTAAATAAAGCCTTAACGAAAATCTGTTACCGGAACAAAATTACAGAAAAATTAGACCATTAATAATAATCGAATATCAAAACGTTCTCATGTTATGCGGCTACTAATGGTTACTCAAACTTTTAGTAGTGATATAACAATGGAATTTGGCGTCGATAAATGTGCGTTTCAGATTCTGTTTCCTTCAGAATTCTTGGTGAAGGTGAGACTTATAAATATCTTGGAATGTCTGAAGCATTGGGTATTGATGAACGGAGCATAAAGCAATTGGTGAAGGAGCGTTTCTTGGGTCGCCTGAAAAAAGTGCTTGGCAGTCTTTTATCTGGTGGCAACAAGGTGCGTGCTTTTAACGGTTGGGTTATGCCGCTGTTAGCCTATACTTTTGTCATTGTAAGATGGACACAGACTGAGTTAGACTCTGTAGATCGCAAATACGTAAATTGTTGACGACATACCGAATGCACCATACGCGTTCGTCTGTAATCAGACTGTATATCCCGCGTAAGTGTGGAGGTCGTGGCTTTTTAAATGTCAAGAACCTCCATAACCACGATGTATGCAGTCTTAGAGAATATTTTCTCAAGATTGACGTGGATATGCACAAGGATGTGGTAACAGTTGACAAAGGCCTTACTCCTCTTTCCTTGGGCAAAGAGAACTGGCGTCGGCCTGTAGTACTTACTACTTCTGATCGCATGGCTGTATGGAAGAGCAAGGAGCTGCATGGTAGATTCCATAGAGCCCTAGTGGGCCAGGACGTGGATACTGCTTCATCATTATCTTGGTTACAGTTCGGGGATCTTTTCGGAGAAACTGAAGGTTTTGTCTGTGCAATTATGGACGAAGTTATCAAGACACGGAACTACCAGAGACATATTATGAAAGATGGCACTATCGACATCTGCCGGGCGTGTCATCGACCTGGGGAGTCCCTCAGACATATTGTCTCTGGTTGTTCTCATCTTGCTAATGGTGAGTATTTGCATAGACACAATCAAGTAGCCAAGATAATACACCAGCAACTTGCTCTTCAATATGGCCTTGTAGAATTGGAGGTGCCTTACTACAGGTACAATCCCATGTCTGTTCTTGAAAATAGCTGTGCTTTGCTCTACTGGGATCGGTCTATTATTACTGACAGGTATATTGTTGCCAATAGACCTGATATAGTACTAGTAGACCGAGTGGCGCGCCGCGCAGTGATTGTCGACGTTACTATCCCACATGATGACAATCTCGTGAAGGCCGAAAAAGAAAAACTATCTAAATATTTGGACCTAGCCCATGAGATTACCACCATGTGGGATATCAATGCGACTATCATTGTGCCGATAGTGGTTTCGGTTAACGGCTTAATAGCAAAAAGCCTCGACCAACATCTTAAGATGCTTAGCTGTTGGATCAAGAACTAGATACAGAAGGCAGTGTTACTTGAGACGGCGCGTATTGTTCAGAGGAGGTTCTTCTTTCTGGAGCCCTAGCCACCGATGGCTTGGACCCCTGTCCCTTTGTGTATACTTTGTTTGTGTATTTTGTTATTATAATTTATATTTAAAAATGTAAATATAATATAAATGTAAATGTAAATATAAAAAATGTTAAAAATGTAAGTATATTCTGTTTTATTGAATATTAATTAACATATATATTATTCATTGAATACGCTAGATATACCTTTCAATAATAATTTGTGTGTAGATGTTGTTGTTTTTGAGGTTTCTATAGAATTATAATTCAATAAGATTTAAATTGTGTTGTGAGGCCAGTAGTGGCACACGGGCATGAGTCTGTGACTGTAAACGCGACAGGTTGGAAAATCTGTTACCCACTCGAGGAAATTAAATATTTCTAATTATTATTTTAATTTTCTTTGCTCTAGTATCGAGGCAAAGTGGACTGTTCAGTTCTGCCAATTAACACGCAATGCCTCCAAAATAAATTCCGCCGCTAGGTCTGCCTATGATACAGTGTGAAGCTGAAAAAAAAAATGTTATAAGTAATTTATTAAGAACGAAACAAAATGGTTAAAATATTTGGACAACATTTAATTAAAATGTATGCTTTGACTTTCTATAGTGGAGTACAGATATAATCTAGTGTATAGATAGACTCACCGATTTCCATTTTTCGCTCAATTTTAAGACATTGCAAGCCACGCTTTGATTTTCCATCAATTTTGTATGCAACACCACGCTGCGCCAATTGAAGAAACAGGCGCTTCTCAAATATTTAAAGAACTGAAATAAATATTAAATATGGAAATTTCCCCGAAGTATTAATAATAATAATTATTTACAATGACCTTCAATTACATAGATTTTTATCTTTTATACAATTTTAATTGTAAACAAAAGTATTTTTTAAACTTATTATACTACTTTAAATGCTATAAATAAATATTATTTATTTTCTTTAATATTTTTTGTTTCACTCTTATCAATAGCGGGGTTGTCAGTGAGAACGGAGCGCCAAACGCCACCTCGTCCATTATCCATTATACTTCCATACTAATATTATAAATTCGAAAGTAACTTTGTCTGTCTGTCTGTAACGTAATCACGACCAAACCGACCAGCTGATTTTTATAAAACTTCATATAGACATATATGTGGATCTTGAGATGAACATAGACTACTTTTTCACCCATTTGTTTCTTGGTGTTTCCAGTTACATGTTTATCGCTGAAGATGAAGCGACAGTAAACCATTTAAAATCTTTAATTTAAATTTTAATTTATCTGGTTATTGTTTTTTCTATAATTTTTTATTAATCCTTATCAAAATAAATATGATAGCCACTTTTGGCATTTCATTTAGATTGATATGGTACCTTACTGTACATTATTATAATAAATACTTTACGAGTTATCATAGGTCCAAAATGACCTAACCTATGAATAGTTTGGTTCTCTTTACTTATTCCGGTTTTTCTTTAATTTGTTAGGTTAGATAAGTAGTTTGTTTAATTTTATACAGAGTATGATATTATGTGTTACTTTTAATATTAATATTTTTAAATATTTATTTTAGGTTTATAATGTTGATAATACAGCTGGTTTCTGTTTAATTTTTTACAGTAATTACTATTTATTCCAATCTGAATAATTTCGTTTAGTAACGTTTACTTATTATTATTTATTTTAATTAGTTAGGTACTTTTTTTAAGAAGTCCCATAAGTTACGTTTACTTATTATTGGGTTCCGTACGCTTTAAGGAAAAAGGACCCCTTATAAGATCACTTTGTTGTCCGTCTGTCTGTCTATTTGTCTGTCAACAGCCTTTATCTCAGGAACGCTAGGTGACTTTCTGAAAAATCGTATTTCTACATTTACTTCAAAAAAAATATGGCCGCTTATATCGTAAAAATCCGTATTTCGACACTATAAACTACACTTCCAGTTGACCTAGAATTATTAAATTTGGCACCTAGCATCTAGTATTCTAGTCTAAATCTGAAAACTATATATTTTTGGTTAAATGCTAAAAAATAATAGCCTTAAAAAGGGGGCAAAAATATTAAAGTCGCTAGTTCAAGTGAGATGAAAGGGCTCTGGCTAAGCTAAACCTAAATTTCTCTTAAAGCTCGAGACCTCCAATTTTTGTACTGATAATAGAATACATTCTGTGAGAAGAAACTTTGTTTTATACTATGTAAAAAATTGACACGAGACTAAAATTCTCAATCGCTACCATAATCTTTTCTAAAATCATATTAAATTAAATAATATCAAAATGTAAATCTTGTTGTTTATAAATACTCCATCTAATAAAGTTTAATTATTAAAAGTTCATTAACACTTATGAGACATCAAAATCGATCAAATAATTATTGTTCTTTTCATAATTTATTTAAATTATCAAACAAAGCATTTATTAATTAAATGCAAAACCTGTTTCTATACGCGCCTTTCACGTCACGTCACGCGTCCGCGTGACTGTGGTGTTATAAAATATATATATAAATTTATGATCTGGGTAAATTTGTTATCCACCATAAATAAAAGAAAAAATAATATAATATTCAAAAATCTAAATATTCTTTCTTTAAATATATTTTTGTAAGCACATTTCGGAAGGAGCTTAAAGCTGCCACCCGGCTTAGAAAGCTGTTATAGTATTATGAATTATGATACCTAAAGTACTCGGTGCCGGTGGCATCTTCAGAAACAATTCTTTTTAATTTTGTGAATGCGGGCGGAAGTTCATAGTATGTAGGATTCAGATTGATGGACAAATATTTTTGAGCCATATTTATGTAGTTTATCTTTATTAATAACAGTTACATCTCGGTAAGTATATTTGTAACTAGATTAAGCCTTCTGTATTTTTTTTAAGATTTATATTATATAAGTAAACATTACATTATGTCAAATATATCCACCATAGATAGCATTGAAGGCAGAGGGCACCTGAGGACCAAGTGAAGTTAAGACACTCCATTCCCATTAACACAGTTCCGTTCCCATTTTCCGGTGAATTTTCAAGGCATAGTGATTTAAATGGTCTCGTTACCAGCGGGAGATAATGAAAATATGAAATATTTCCTCGAGTGGGAACCGTACCTACAACCTTCGCTGTTACAGCCATACGCTTGTATTTGTGCCCCTGCGCCATGACGTGGGTTCATTTAGGAATCAAAAAACATATATTTTCTTTTTCTTCGCTCTGATAACAAGGCAAAGTGATTTAAGTTAGTTGAGTTTAGCCACTCACGAAATACCTCTAGAATTCTGCGGAAAGTGGGGAACGGAAGTGTCTAAATGGGAACGGAATGTCTTAACAATAGGTTCCCTTGCTATGTGTGCGGGATATATGAATTGAGTTAACAAGTCAATATACAATACTTAGTATTTATACTACGCACTGTGCGTAAGATAATAAGAATAATTCAAATGTTGCCATTTTATTAGGCGGTATGGGCTGGGCAATTGTTTTGTTTACGACACGCACTTAACTTTTGCTCTGGTGAATGAGCGTGGTGAATTTTTGACCAACATAATAACTTACTTAAGCTTTGAGGTCAACAATATAATGAAGTTGTTTAATCTATTTTTATTATTGTTTTTTTTATAGAAATGCATATATTGTATCTCGCATTAAGTAGGGTAGGCAGAGAGAGCCCAGTGTTAAAACACTCACTTTCACTTCACTTTCCGCCGAATTCTGGAGGCGTTGCATGTTGAAAGACAGAACTCAACGCTGCGCTTTGCCATGAGACGAAAGCGAAGAAGTGAAAATATTAAATATTTAATTTAAAGAGTGGGAATCGAACCAACCACCTGACGCGTTTACAGTGAGACGCTTGTGCCCCTGCGCCCCGACCTATCCTCAATTATATGACTACATCATCAACTATCATCAAGTCAAAAGCAAAATAATTTAAATTCAAACAGCTTCACGCTTTCCATGCTTAGATTTTTTAGACACAATATTCTTGACTGCTCGCCCATTTTTCGAGAAATTGTCTGTTGAATAACAGAACTCAGTGGTGTGATTTGTTTACAAGAGAGGGTGAATAAAATAAATAAAATATAATCGTTCCCCCGAGTGGGTATCGAACCTGCAATCATCGCGTATATATTTAGACGCTGTTCCACGGCGGCTTCAAAATATATTTGAAATCATTGAGGTCAATCGTGGCGCACGGACAGAAGCGTGTAACTGTAAAAGCGACAGGCTGTGGGTTTGATTCCCACGCAAGGAAATTATATATTTAGAATTTTTATTTCTTCGTTGTGGTGCCGGGGCAAAGTGCGCCGTTGAGTGGAGAGCGGAGTAACTTAACAATGGGCTAAGTAGCGGAGGGCCGCTTACTTTGCTACATACGGGATACTGTTTGAAAAAAAAAACAATTTTATTTCAAATTTTTCAATTTCAAATATGTTTATTTCATTTATGGTTTCTCCTAAAAATGGACAACACAGAAAAAAAATACAAAAAACAAAATTTTCTTCGATATGTGTGCCCATTATCAACACTCACGATATGCTACACAAGTATGGTAATAAATGTAAATATCTCAAAGCGTTCAGCCTAATTTTCTCATAAAAATATCATTAATCATTAATTAACGACCCGTTATTGGACCGCGTCTAGACTTGGCGGAGTGACAGAGTAGCTTCATTATTTAACGCATCACAACAGATAAAGCTCCCATTAGTACGGTAATATATAATTAAGTTGCGTCCAGGTAATTAGTGGTACGACGAACTTAATAGGTTCATAATGTTTATATTTATTGACATGAGGAATTCGATAACGTTAGGTTTTATTGTTTTAAAGAAAAATAGTTGTATTATAGCGGATTTCAGCTTGAGGATATAACGGTTTTGTTTACTATTTTAATTATTTTATTATGCGAGGTAGGCAAATAGAAGCTAGTGTTCTCCATTTTCAGACCATTTTTTTAAATCTTACATGTACAGTGGCGGAACTCAACGCCGCATATTGTAATGTTACCAGAGCGACAGAATAAAAATGATTAATTTAATCGAAAGGGCATTAAATCCACAACCGTCGCGTTTACAGTCAGACAGTGTCCTGCTACGCCACTAGTTTGCCCTGTCTCAAGGTTACGGAAAAATGTTTTTATTGATTATTAGCGACCCGCTTGCGGCTTCGCCTACTTGAACTACACAATTATTTATCTACTAACCTGGATTATTTTCGTGTTAGAATAATATTATCAATTTAAACTTTATTATAATACAACGCGCCACGTTGTATCCCGCACATAGCACGGTAGGCAGAGAGAACTTAGAAACCTACTGTTAAGACACTTCCGTTCCCCTATTTCCGCCCACTTATGAAGGAATTCCCTGTTGAGTGGCAGAACTCATCGCCGCGCTTCGCCTCCTTACCACATCGAGGAAATGAAAATATTCAATATTTCATAATATTTAAATATTATATAGTATTTAAAAAATTGTAACACAGTTAACAAGTCGGAGGAATAATGAAGACAATTGATTGAATTGTTTGTCGTCGTTAAACACTTGTTTAATGAACACATCTTGAATAATGAAACTATGTATAATTACAGCGTATAAACGAAAAAAATCCATACTTTTCTTTTCATATCAATTAAAGATTTTTTTTGTGACGGACGATTTTTTAATGTTTTATATTTATAAGTACTTAATTTTCGATGAGTTTACTAAAAAATACTTATCAGGCTTTCAATACAATGCAATGCAATTAGTTAATACTTCTAATAAAATATATAAATTCCATTTAATAGAGATTTATTTAGATTTTTATATAATTTAAAACTTTGCTTATGTCATTTAAAACATTGATATTTTTAATATAAATAAATTACAATATTAGAATATATAAATGGCACATTAAATAAACGATAAATATAAATAATAATTATCTTCAACGTAATCATTCGAAAATTGGACAGAAGGTGTGGAGCTCACTCTGCCTACACTGTTATGCAAAGCTGTAAAAAAAAAGGAAATTAAATTGGAACACGCATGAAAACCTATTGGTATTAAATTTATTTAAAATTTCACGTAATTCCCAATATATAATATTTTTTACCTGTATGTCTTTTACATCATGGACTAAATCAGTAAGTTCTCTTTTTCCAACTATTATTTAAGGACTGTGGTAAAATTTTACATATAGAAATGAATCATAAGGTTCCATGCATGGAACTATAGACCGATCGTGGGTTGTATATTCAATATTTCTATTATTTTTTGCCATTAATTGCCCTGACAACTCTTATATTACAATTTCTATTACAATTTGCTACGAATTACGAATATTGAAAATAGGATACTGAGAATGGTTTACCTCTAACTACTTATATTTTATACAAGTCTTTATTCCCAAAGGTATATTATGTTAATGCTTCATTAATTTACTGTAAACATATTATGATCTCATAAATTACCTGTAGTTATTCTTCTCTTGATTTATTTAATAATAATTTGAGCAACCGTGTAAGGTGAATATTTAAATTTTAAATATTTTAAATTAATATAATATCACAAAGTCATCGAGATTTTAATGAACATAGTAGGTATGCTTTAGTCACACGATGCAAAGTGATGATAGGTTGCTACGCGGCTCATCCTCTTTTTTTTTAATTACGTGCATATAAAGGTCTTGGCATTATTTGACATTGACATTTAGTTTTGGACAAGATATTTCAAGAAAATAGTCTAAAATTTTACGATTTTACGATAAATGTAATATATATATTTTATTATAATTATTAAATAAAAATTAATATCCACTACGAAAATATTTTCTAAGAAATAATTATATACTATGTATAGGTCGACAATGGTTGGAATGAATTTCAATTGAGAAAAAACGACGTTATTATTTACAATTCTGTAAAATCTGTACAAAATCTATTAAATTCCCATCGTATTTTTTTTTATTTTGAGATGAAAAATGTGCCTAAAAATAGAAAAGTGCTTAATTATAACTGAAATTTAATTTCGCATCTATTTGGCGCGGTAGTGATAATCCTAGAAGCAATATGATATTACGGGCAACAAGTTACAAGAGTAAACAAAGTGCACCGTTGCCGACGGCCCTTGAGACCAATTGATCTGGCAATCATACAATTCTCTGAACTTGCTTAACAAAGTCTATAATATCTGTGTATTTTTTATGATTCTGTGTATTTTCTCTTTCAAGACACAGCGCTTGGACGAAGCCATGCTAGGGGACCGGGTGCACTGGCGACTCCCTCAGAATTTTACCAAGAATATAATTATGCCCGAAACATTAATATAAAAACGTTTAGGCAAAAAGATCTGTCTATGTCAAAGCTCGCCCTGGTAAATAGATCAAGATACACCCAGGACAAAGCGCGGCATTGAGTTCCGCTGGGGAACCCACAATATCAAAATATATTTATTTGTGCGGAAAGTCTAGAACAGGAGGAACCTCAGCACAAGGTTCCTCCTGCCTACCTTGGTGCACATTGAAACTGACATCAACAATTAAGCTCACCAAGAGTCCATTTATAAATTAGCATTAAACGATGACTTAATAGCAATATTTATTTAAACACGTGAAACATATTTAAGATGCTGATTCATTGTAGGTAATGCATACATATCAAATGTACTGAATGATTGTTACTGATCAAATTAATTATTGTACTGCAAATAGATCGAACAAACAAACACATTACGCAAGAACTTTTATTGTTAATTAAAAATCTATAATAATTAATAAAGACTATTAGTAGGGACGGCGAAGAGGGGACTTTGTGGAGTCATTTGAGTGCATCAGATTAAGATACTGGGGATTCCTTTTACTCGGTTACGTACTTCCACCAAATATGAGCTTCATATGTATAGCCGCGCGTCTAGGATAAAGGATCGGATTAGTAAGAGAAAATCGGACATTCTCGAGCGCATCAGATTAAGGTAGAGTAAGTTAGTTACATGCTAATTCGTGTATATTCCACTAATCTGATAATTTGAGAGTGACGCAAAGGAGGAGGAGGGCTCCAAAGTTGTAAAAAAAAACGTTATCTGGACATTCTCGAGCGCGGCTATTTTTTTTTATTTTGGAGGGAATCATTCAAGGATTACGTAAAATATATAATCTGACAAATTCCACAAGCCGAAGTAATAGAAATTGATCGATAAAGTTTAATGTACCTAAAAATTGCATATATTCCTCTCTCCGTATTTCTATTCCTATCTCACTATTTCTTTATTTATTAGTCCCTAACTCATCAATGAAGACGATAATTTAAAAAAATACTTGAAAAAAATTTTTTTTTTCTAGTTTTTTTTATAAATACAAGTATTTTATTTCAAACATACACTCTTTTATTTACAATCTATTTCTTGAGCTTTTCAATTAATTACGTTCAATTAATAAAAAATTGAGGCCAGTCGTGGCGCAGTGGCACAGTGTGACTGTAAAACCTACTGGTTGTGGGTTCAATCTCCATTCCAGGAGATGAAATTTATATTTATATTTCCATTTCTTCGCTCCGGTGTCGAGGTATAACAGAGACGTTAAGTGCTGCTACTCAACACTCAATGCCTTCAAAATTTGGCAGAAAGTGGGGATCAGAGTGTCTTAACCTTAGGTTCCCTTTGCCTACCCTGCTGTGTACGGGTAAAAAATATTAATAATTGTCAGATTAAGCAAGTTCCTTCAGATAATCGTCTGATTTTGATATATCACGTCCAGGTGATGAAGATGTACCATATATATCTTAATCTGACGCGCTCGAGTATTTCAAAATGACGTATTTTTTTTTGCATTTTCAAACAACGATTACGAGCTTGCGTCACATCTAAATCGTCAGATTATTACATAAGAGCTTTTTTTAGGTTCACTTAACACCCCCTTAGAAAATCTGACGCACTCGACAATAATTTTTTTTATCATTTTCAACTCTTACGTACGACCACTTCCATCATGGAAACTGTTAGATTAACATATTTTTATGTTTAAGAAGACGTAGGCAATTGATGATATCAATATCTGACGGGCTCGAGTATGTCCATGGAACAGTTCTTTTTTACATTTTTAAAAATCTATAGCCCCTCAACCCACCGGTCAAACGATATGTATTATATGACATTTTTTCTTGTTATCATCTAAGCTTCGCAAACCAATAGGTCTCAATGACGCTCGAGTAAATCCCGAGCTTGCTGCTTTGCCTCCCTAGCCATAAGTGTTGGTATTACTATTTATGTAGGTACTCGTCGATTTAAATAATATTTGAAATAGAATATTTTATCTCTTTGTGAACGTAAACTTCGTTATTCGATGATAAAATGTAATTGTTTCAATAAGAAAAAACATGTAATATAAACAATTATTATTTTCATAAACAACTTACCTAAAAGGTAACAGGGAAAGTCTCATACCAAAATATTAAAAAATGTATTAACACAATTTATTCCGCACATAGCAAGGTAGGCAGAGAGAATCTGAGAACCCAATGCTAAGACACTCCCTTCCAATTAAAACACTTCAATTTCATTCTATTCCATTCCACTTCCATTAATTTGGTAGTTTTATTTTCTCGAGTGGAGATAGAACCCACAACCACAGTTTTACAGTCACAGTTTGTGCGCCTGCGTCACGACTGGCCTCAACAAACAGCCTATTTATATAGTTTTTGTAAAGAAATGCAAAGTTCAATTCACAAGTACCCACAGTTGATTCAAATTGTCGCTTAATTAATCCCAACTAATCCGACGTATTGATGGACATTATCCGACATCTCATCTATCCCCATATCGATATTGTTTGTAAACCATGGAGGACTTATATATACGTATTTGTGTTTATTGCCATATTTTGATTGTTCTCTCCATCTGCAACTTCTCGTTTCTTCCCGTAAAGCAGGGTAAGCAGTGAGAATTTAGTGTCGAGACACTCTTGTTGTTTTGTACCCGAATTTGAGATATTGAATTTGTGCTGTATGAGTGGGGAAATGAAAATAAAATAAATACAAAGTGCCTTCAGTTGTTATATTATTATATTATATTACTAGTGGACCCGGACGCGGCTACGCCTGCTTGAACTATAAGAATATTTATTAAATTATTTTCAGTTTTCAATAGAATTAGTAAGAAAATATAAGCCTAAATAATCAAAAAGAATAATAAGTAGAGACATATTATTAGAAAAAATATCTGAGTTATTGAAATTAATCAACAAAAGAAGTAAAAGTAACTAAAGGATATTCTTAATATTAGAAAAAATACCTAAAGTTTTCTGTGCTCTGTTCTATATTAAATAGGTTAATTTTTGCGAGCAATATCAAATAAAATAAGAAGAGAACCAAAGTGTAGTTTAAATAAATTATAAACAGCAAATAATTACATAAAAATTAACAATAGTTCGAAAATGTATGAAAAATTATAAAACCGTCAACGTCATCTGCCCGTGCGCGTCTGTCATACTATGCCGCCCGAATGCTAGGTCATTTCGAATCAGTGACATCTTAATTATTTATTAGAATGTTATACAGGAAACTATAATTTCAATATAGATAACATGTTAAAAGTAACTTTTATATTTATTTTTATAAGGATGATTATCAAAATATAAGTTATTTTGGGTGACGTTTTCTTAAAACAACAAACAAACTTTGCAAACCGTTGCTTAGCAACGGCGGTTGTTATAAACATGGCCGAATAAATTGCATGTCAAATTAGAAAATATTTTAATATATTAGTACATATGTGTAATGTAATGTTATATAGTCTATAGCACTTCTGAAGAATGCAGCTTTCCTACAAAATAAAAACAAAGTAAATCGGATCAGTAGATCCAGAGATCTTAGCGTTCAAACAAACAAACAAACTCTTCCGCTTTATTATATAAGTATAGATTTAATTATTTTAATATATTTTTTGGTAACTTTACATTTACTTTTAAGTACTTCATTTTTATTTTTATGAATATTTAAAATGTTAATTCTGTATTATTCGTTTTACTCCGCACAACGTCTTTATATAAGCACTAGCGGACGCGCGCAGCTTCGCTTACTTGAATGAACAAGCACACTTTGGGTGAATTATAACAACCCATGAAACATATGTTTAATGATATGTTTTTAGGAGCATCAATTTCAAATTTTATTTAAATCGGTGGCGATTTAAATAAAATTTCCATACAAACTTTCAACCCCTTATTTGCACCCTTAGGGGAAGAATTCTAGAAAACGTTGAAACATGTGTTCAGTTAAATATTTTTATAAATCTAAATTTCAAATTTTATAAATATCGGTGCCGATTTAAATTTTTTCCCATACAAACTTTCAACCCCTATTTCATCCAAAATTTTAAATTTTCGAAAATCCTTTCTTAGTGGATGTCCAGATTACGAAAGTAAGCATCTGTCCACATTTCATGTTTCTACGCACTGCGGTTACGGCTGTGCGCGCGTCTTACCTCAGTCAGTGAGGACAAGTCCTTTTATATGTATAGATTATGGGGAAAAATATGTTAATAAATATGATATATTTTGGAAATGTTTATTATAAAATATTCTTAATTACATGAAATTTAACTTGTCTATAATAAATAGAGAATGACGGAATCAATCAAAAATCTATGAATTTTAGAAGGATAATAAACTACAACATCTACAACTAAAAATATCTAATACCGACTAAAAAAAAACTAATTAGGAAAACTATGATTAAACTTTTATACCTATAGTTCAAAGTAGTAAGTAGTAACTAGTGAGTAAAGGTCATTTGTTCTCAGTTACAATGGCGATGCCCTAAGCGATGTGTGGGTGTAGGTCTTTGTTTTACTCTATTAAAGCTTCAAATAATAAAGATAGATTTAGTGTGTATCTCTCTTTCTCTCAGTTTCTGGCTGTATCCCGCATTTAGCAGGATAGGCAGATGAAGAGAAATTTTACTTTCCGCCGAATAATGCATTGCATATTGAGTGCTCAAGCTCTACTGCGCTACGATGCCAACTATTGTGTGTATCTCAGAGGTCTTTAATGAACCTTTGCATAGTTTAATCGAATGTAATTACTTTTTTAATGTATGTATGTATATAACTTAAAGCAAATACCTTGAGCTATAGTTATTGAAACTGTGTTAAAATTAAAATATTTTTTAATAATTCGC